>CM061050.1:49600815-50800815 GCA_030762985.1 Adelphocoris suturalis | reverse complement strand
ATGAGTTTATTGACCATTTTATCAACTCAGGAATTCATGTTGAGTTGCTAAAAATGATCTATTTTGCGGCGTTTTATTTTTCATTGACAATTCAATTTAAATTAGGTATACCTCTACCTACATTGGTTAATTTTATTTTTATTATTTTTCGGGTAGAAAGTTGAAAATACACTTGCTCCACTATACGTACGCACTTGCCCCCAACATGCTACTATGTTTTTCCCAATTCTTAATGAATTACTATTAAGTAATACTAACTAATTAAGTAATTACTAATTAAGTAATTAGGTACTAACTTCATTTCATTATATCCACACGTTTTTCGACGTAGAAAGATCTGGGGAATTTAATAAAACTGCAGTCATTATTAAACTTGTAGTTTGAGGGAAATAGTATCATCACAAAGTCAGATTTATGAAAAACAGGTACGCACTAAAAAGTGGTCTGGCACAGAGACTATCAGCTCCCTTGGACCCCCTTGTCATGCGTGATCGTCCTACCCGTTTATTGGCCACACTGAAAGGTCTTATGAGCTGTAAATGGGTACTAAGAGGGTTTTCAAGTGAGCTTAATCTGAATATGAGGTCAAAAGTGTGAAATTCCAATACACGAAATTTTCCCATTGGATAGTGAGAAAATAGTGCTTGGATTTTACATTTGCGCATGCGTAGAGTGGAGTTGAGTTGTAAGTAATGAAATCGGTAGGAGAAGATTTACAGCCTAACCCGCAAATTCCCTGAAAATGTCATCATAATCGGATGAAAACTGTAGAAATAGCCTTGCACCAGATGGTCCCGCCTACGAGGCTCCCACCAACACGCCGCCCTTCCCGGTTGGCTCACGCAGATGATATAAGGGGCTTCAGAACTTAAATAATTATATAGAAATTGATTATTAATTTCTAGATGTTTCAAGAGACCTCCATTTAAAATTTCAGCTTCATAGATGAATAGCAAAGAACGTAGCTCTGGATCTTACTCAGCTAATCTGGTGAAGAAGGGGGGGGGGGGGGACTAAAGATTCGTTTCTAGATGTCCCAGGGTTCTCCATTTCAAATTTAGCGTCATAGTTTAAATAGTAATAATAATAAAACCGTTTATTTATTCAGAATAGGAACAAGTTCCCGCCTAGCTCTGAATACAGAAAAAACCATAAAAATTGACAAAATAAAAATAAAATCAGTAACCATTGACAAAAATACAGTAATACAATTCGGAGAAATGGAGAGCAAAAATAACAATGGGAGGAAATTATCAAACAGTAACGAATACATTACAGATGAAATGATTAGAAGTGGGGGGGGGGGGGGTGAAGATGGGGAAAGAAGAAGGAAAGATAGGGTGAAAGAAGAAAGAAGAAGGGGAAGGAGAATGAAAAAGCTCATTACTCGAAATGCTCCCTAAAGGCAGAAGTGAAGGCACTAAGCGATGGAAGGGACCAAATTACAGGCAGACCATTCCAAATCCTTGGCCCTGCAACGCGTATGGATTCATTGAACGGTTTAGTTCTCGCAAAAATTTGATTTATAGTAGCTAGCTTAGTGGATGAACCGAGCGAAAATAAGAAGTCCAGGTATGATGGTATTGAGGTGGATCTGTACAAATACTTGAATATAAAGCGCAGCAGATGAATCGTCAATAGTCAAACAAACCACATCCCAAAACTTGATTTATGTAAGGGGACACATGACCTCTAGGCTTGAGATTATAGATATACCTCACACAGCTGTTGAAGGCCACTTCAATACGTCTCTTGGAGGCTGCATCACAAGAGCATATATATATAAATTATGTCACCATATGTGAATATTGGCAAAATTAGAGCCTATTAAACCAATTTAGTTTCTTCTGGGGTAGAATATGCTAGTTTCTTTAAAGAATGCAGTGAACCATAAATTTGTTTGGCATATTAACCCTCCGACGGGTGCAATTAATTTGTGAGATGAAGTACCTAATGTAGTGGATTTGTATAAGTTTTACTTGGTGTCGGGAGACCAAGTGGGACGTTATGAAAAGTACCCATGTATGGGTTATGCGGGTTAAACCCTTGATTGTTTCCTGACGGAAAGTGAGCGAAATTGTCAAGGTCAACTTGATTGTTGGTGGAACTCTGAGGTTCGTTTGTATTTAGGCCGCGAGGAGCGCTAGTCTCCGCTCGGGCGTCTTGAGATTGCCCAATTGGGTATTCTTTCGCTGTGTAATAATCCGGCCTTAGATTTATATCTTTTTGGATAGCCGAACTGGCTTGCTTGGGGTACTGAAAAGTACCGTTTTGTTCATGCGATTTATGCATGATGGGAGTGTACAGTGCACTCGCGTCGGCTGAGTAGCCGTGTGATGAATATTGGAGATATTCATGCTTGTGTGTCGAATCGTATTGATTACCTTCAGAGCGGGTCTGAAAAGTATCTTCAACCTGATTTACAGGTGAATGTGGGAGCACCAAATCCTTTGCGGAGTTGGTAGGCAACGCCTCGATCCCGTCACTGGGGCTACCGGTCGAGCGGCGCCGCTGGAATGCAGGTGGATCATAGCCTGAACGCGGGCTGCCGCCCGCGCTAGGATCCTCTTCCCCGGCTCCGCCGAGGAAGGAAGGGCCTCGCTCCATCAAGCGTAACAAATTATAGAATTCGTTTGAAATACCTTTTTGGCTCTGAAAAAGGATTTGTGTAGAGGAGGGACTCGCTTCGCAGATCTCAATGCGAGGGTCCTCTCCGAGTTCTAAAAAGAACTTCCTTAGACAGTAAATCGGATCGTATGAGAAGTGCGATTTACTGGCGTGTCCCTGCGGGCGATCAAGAGCGTAAGGCTGCAAGATCCGGGTTGCACGACTAAGACACCCCAGCGGACGTACAAGTAGATAGAAAATCTTGGCTTGTACCGGGCGATGTCCTGACAGAAGAACTTCGTCGGGTAGTGAGCAGTGAAAACTGGACTCGAAGCTAACAAGAAGACTGGAAGAAACTGGAAGAGAAAAATGCCTCGATGCGTGTAGAAAGGGCCTTTTCAGAGAGATCATTAGGGTGAGAGTGTAGAAATTGGAATGAAGACGCTCGGGTCCCCCCACCGTATTTATAGGGGGAGGCGGTCTCTGATTGGCTGGCGCTCGCTGGCCACTTTACCGTCAGTATGCAAATTAGCTCGTCGCCCCGGGCTCGGCCGGGCTGTTTCTTGATTGGCTCGCTCAATTCCTGGTTTGACCTTGATTCTCCTAGAGGTCATTTGCTTGCCTTTCCAAGTTTCTATTTCTAAGGCAACCTGGTCCGGCGGGCTCGTCAAGCCTCTCGCGTGCAGTAGGTGTTTGGCTTGTCGAGTATTTGCGAATATTTCATCTGTGTGTGTATATTTCGCATAATCTCTCGGGCGAATTATGTTATTTTGTGTAGACGGAGCCTGACGTCTTTGTTGTGTAGTTCTACTGTGAGAACTTAATTTTGGTGGTCTCGAAAAAGGGCCAGCGATAGGTGGTGAATTCACCACACCTAACATGTTTTTTTTTTTTTTTTTTTTTTTTTTTTTTTTTTTGGGCCATTAGTGGTGAATCGAGGGGTAGTTGGTTGGGGCTCCTAGTAGCTTCCCCACTCCGCGTGCCTCGGTTTTTCTCCACCACGTCCCTTATCACCATCAGAGGCGCGTTAATTCCGCAGATGAATTTTACCCGATCATGTGAGTATTTTTTCCTTTAATAATTTCAAAATGTTTTTCGATACCCATTTCATTTTACCTGTCACACAATATTAATATCACCCTCTTTATCTCGCATATAATATAATACCTAAGTTCCAACCCTAGTTAAAGGGATTGACCCTTATCACAGTACATAATCTGTGAGATGAATTGCGTCAGATCGTGTACCTGAGCGAACAACCTGTCAGCCTTTTCTGAAAACTTTGATGTAATTTATAATTTTTATTGTTGAAAAACTATGGAAGAGGTATCTAAAACCACAAATACATACACACGCGTGTAGAAAGTTGGATTTTATGCATTTTTAAATATGCTCAAATAAAAATTACAATATTAATCTGTCAGATGAACTGCGCCTGATCGTGTTAGGAATTGTATTGCGCCTGCCGAAAGGTTAAAGAAGCATGTTCAGGCCAGTGCAAGTTAGGCATTAAAAAGATTCCTAAATTCTTCATGGAATTACATATATTTATTGGGATAGAGTTCATATTTGTTTTCCCTTCTTCAGGAATTTCAGTGTTTTTTATTTAAATCTCAAGTGAATCGAAATGACGACGACCCCGACTTCCATCCCAGAAGAAAGCCTTGGTGGTGAGTCTCTCATTATTTTCATTGATTTCCTTCATATCGCACCATCTGTTCGTTACATCACATTATTATTGACTTTTATTACGTTCTTCCTGCTGTCGTGTCGCTTGTTGTCAAGCGGAGATTTTCACCCTCCACCGATTCCCCCCCTTTCTGACAATGTCTTTATGTAACCGCGGCGAATAATTCCCTTTTGTTACGTCGAAAGGAGAATTTTCTGCGTGCTGACCTTGGCAGGTCGCTCCGGATGACGACGTTCGTCTTTGTCGATGCGGAACGATATAACGTGATTTTGACTATTTCATCAATGGTTGATCGATTTCGTCGGATTTGTTTAATGCAAATCGTTTATCGGGTTCTAAACTCAAAAGTCATGAATCATAATCACCCATAAATTTTCCAAAGAATTATCTTAGTTTTCTCGACCACTTGTACCTATATACAGGGTGTCCCATCTAAACGGGCCCATCGGGAAATTACAGCCTTACGGTGCGAGCTATCGAAAAATTGAACTGGACGGTTTATTATTTCCAATAATAAGCCTATGTGATCGTATAGCAAAAAATTTTTATAACCCCCCCCCTCAAACTTTGTCACTTTACGTTTCAAGGTGCGTAGAATCCAAATTTGAAATGTCCGTCCGCCGTCCGGGCCATAAAAGGCCTTAGAATTGACTTGAAAAATCTGTTCTTTCGCACATAGACTCCACTTGGGTTCTAGTTGGTCCTAACTTCTCGCCAGCTCGATCGCTCCACTCTCATGGGTGCTATGAGCCAAAAATAGGTGAACAAGTTTCTTTTTTTTGTATATTTCAAGTTGTATAGAAATTGGAGATTTATGAGTGAAAAGAAAATGTTAGCTATTAATTTTATGGAAAAAAAAAGTATTCTAAATGATACTCTTCTATTCAAAAAGAGATTTTGGATTTTAGGCTATTTTTTGCAATTTTATAGATTTTTTAAAACAAACTTTAATGAAGTTCAAGTTTTTAGCATAATTTCGTACATAAATTTTTGAATGTTCTATTTCGTAGTTGATAAACTTTATTTGACCAATCTTGAGCTAAAAAATATCAATTTAACAATTCTTAACCATTTTCAGTGATTTTGTCAGCACATTTTTTGAAATTTGACCAATTAGATGATATCAATATACAGTATAGGTAACACTTTTATGTGTTGGAAAGATGACTTGGTAATAAATTGTTTTGTTTATCATCTATATTAAAAAGCGTAAAATTGTGAGATTCCGCTGCTGTAATGGATTGAACCCATTTGTGAGGTCCGAAGCCTCCGAGTTCCGATACTAAATATACTATAACCGGCGTTTAATAATTATGGACCAGAGATCTACGTAGAAGGGCTGTCTAATACATAAATAATAAACCTTTGTGTAATAATTTGCAGCGTTTTTAATAGTATTTTAACTCAGCTTCACGATGCGGAAGTCCGATTTTTATTTTTCCATGTTTTAAGGTAATGTCATCCCCCTGATGGTGATTGTTGATTATGGACGCTGGGGTCTGATGATAAATAGTTTAATGCTGATTTCAAAAGTGTGGTGAACATCTCAAAAATTGAAGATAAAAATAGTAAGAAAGTGTTGGTAATGTCTAAAAGGAATCGGCGATTTTCTGTATTACGCAAAAAAAGGAATAACTCAGAACGAAGCCCCAAAAAGAAAATTTTAAAGAGGCGTTTTCTGTTCTAAATTCAACCTAGACTCGAAAAAAGCAATAAAAAAGGGGGGTCAAGAGGAAAGCGTAAGTTTCAATCAATGATTTGAGACCTTGAAACATGGAAAAATAAAAATCGGACTTCCGCATCGTGAAGCTGAGTTAAAATACTATAAAAAAGGTCCAGTTCAATTTTTCGATAGCTCGCACAGTAAGGCTGTAATTTCCCGATGGGCCCGTTTAGATGGGACACACTGTATATTAATGAAGTTGAGGGTTAACGAGGGTTGATCAACAATCCAAAACTTCCATGTTGTCCGACGTTTCGCTATATTTGTATAGCATCTTCAGTACCACATCATAAAGGACAACAAAATGTTAAAATCTAGCACATTGACTATAAAGTCAGCAAACATCGCCTGCAAGCAAACCTGTGCCAGATTTTATCATTTCGTCGTCCTTTGTTGTAATGTAGTCCTGAAGACGCAATAAAAATACACCGAAACGTCGGACTAGAAGACAGTTTTGAGTTTTCTTAGAAATACGTAAATTTATGTTACGCCGTTGTTTTTTTGGAAATTTGAACACTGAGTGGAAAGAAATGTTAACTATGTAGCAAATAGATATTTGTTTCAAATAATTTTAGCTTATCTGAAAAATATTCTCCTATCAAGCAAAGATTTTGGATTTTTAGAAATTTTGGTTTAAATATTGAACTTATACAACAGCAAATTTATATAAACTTTACATATTTATTTTTTATTTATTTATAAAATGCTTTTATTTTGAGGGATAACATGTATGCATACATATTTCAGAAGTGACATAATAAAAAATATAACAAAACCATAATTATAAATATTTTCAGAAAAATACATCACAAAATAGAACCCACAAAAGTTACAAAGACAAAGTCAGTGCGTGGGATTTTCTTCATAGATATTTCTAATGTGTAAATCGTCTATCTGGTACGTAAATATTTATACAGCATTTATATAGTCTATTCAATTACATGAGGAACAAAAGATTACAAAAACTTTAAAATACAACAAATAAAAACAAAAAGGGTGGAAAGAAAAAAAAAATTAAATAAATAAAACATGCGGATAGATGAGGGTACGTACGTTCTAAAAGTTCTGGGTTACATACAATACCTATTTACCCATGTACGTGATGTAATTGAACACTTCACCACTGGTTGACCGATTTCGGATTTATTTAGTGCAAATCATTCACCTCGCTTAAAACCCTTAAAATTCCAATCATGCAGCATGGCCGTAAGAGCGAATTCTCGTTGATGATCCTATTCGAATTTTATGTTACGTTGATGTTTTGAAATTTGTTAGTGTGCAAAGAAATTGTAAACTATCAATTTCATGGCAAACAACTTATTCTGGAGGATGTTCCGCTATTCAAGCACAGATTTTGGATTTTTGACATGGACGTATGTCTTTTAGCTTGGGGTTTTTGAAAAAAATTGTTCGACTTTTCTTTTTAGACCGAAAAAGTTTAACGGAAGTTGTATATTGGTTTTTAATTACAACCAATCCGTAATTAAGCTGTGTGGACTGTTGGGTAGTACTTTGGCTCAAAAGCGAATTTCTACCATATTAATTGCATGAAGCTGAAATGTGGACGTAATCTTGAAGGTGCACAGGGTGCAGATCAGCTGAGTTGATCCTATAACTAAGTTAACTATGCTACTTATCGTACGAAGCTGTAATTTGGTATGTAGCCTCCTTAGAAGTTACACTTGACGCATAATGAGGTCGTGATCAGCTGAGTGGCTCCTAAAGCCAATTTCTTTGCTATTTATCGTAGGTACGAAGCTGCAATTTGGCATGTACTCTCCGTAGGTCTTATACTTGAAGATGCATAGGTCCGGGATCAGCTGAGTGGCTTTAAAAGTGAATTTCTACCATATTAATCGTATGAAGCTGAAATTTGGCATGTAGCCTCCTCAGAAGTTAACTTGATGTATAATGAGGTCGTGATCAGCTGAAGGGGCTCCTAAAGCCAATTTCTTTGCTATTTATCATACGAAGCTGCAATTTGATATGTTCCTTCCTAGGACTCATACATTAAGATGCATAGGTCCGGGATCAGCTGAGTGGCTTTAAAAGCGAATTTCTACCATATTAATCGTATGAAGCTGAATTTTGGCATGTAGCTGTAGCTTTCTTAGGACGCAATCTTGAAGGTGCACAGGGTGCATATCAGCTGAATTGATCCTAAAACTAATTTCCATGTTACTTATCGTACGATGCAGTAATTTGGCATGTAGCCTCCTTAGAAGTTACACTTGACGCATAATGAGGTCGTGATCAACTGAGTGGCTCCTAAAGCCAATTTCTTTGCTATTTATCGTACGAAGCTTTCTGATTTCAGTCTAGTTTTGCAAAAGACTTTGGGAATTTCGGATTCGCTGTCCCTTGATCCCAAAACCCTTTCTCATTGATTTCTAGCATAACTAACAAGTTCTGTGAATATTTTCCGTTATAAAACCGGAAAAACGAGGTTTTAGGCTGTAAGTCATTCATGACTACACAATCCCTGAAAATTTCATCGAAATCGGACTGATCCTTTTTATTGTTTCGGGCGTGGCAATGATTTACCACAGATAGACATCAAACGGACAGACAGACACGGAACCAAAATTGATCAGCAAGCTCTGAAACGCAAAAAGCAACTGGCAATTTTGATTTTGGAGGACAGCAATTTTGTCGGCTTCAATGACGAAAAAAACGGCTTCGGTAGTAGGGGGAAAAAAACGTAGTTATTTTAGTGAAATTTCTTACTTTTTTGAATTATGTATTCCTTTCTGTAAGGAAAAAGACTTTTCCAATGGATATAAGCCGCAGTTTCCTTCCTCCATCTATTTCTGTCACACCCTCAAGTTGGACGCTATAAACGAATCGCAGTCAGTTCCGGCCGTGACTTTTATTTTCACCCGACGCAAACTTTTTCGCCCTTCTGCGTGAAATACTCATCTTCCGCTTCGTCTTCTTGTGCCAACGTTATGAAACACATTCAGATTTGTTTCCTCTGTCTTGAAACCTTGGCAAAGTGTGTACCCGATTACCTACCGAGTTTGAACGATATCGGAACAACCTTAATGATGAGAAATCGACGTTATAAGAAATTAACGATTGCGCATGCGCACGGGGTACTGTTGATTTGAAGGCATTGCAAATTATAAGGGACCGTCTAGGAGCTAACCCGCACAATCCCTTGAAATTTCATCGGAATTGGACTGAAACTTGGTATAGTTTTGGGCGTGATAAGGATTTACCACAGTTAAAAAAAAAAAAATTGGGTGAAACTACATCAAAAATGGAGTAAAATGCCGCCAATCGCATATTTTTAACTCAATCCGTACTCGAGATATGATTTTTTAAAGGTTGTTTCAGGAATACCGTGTTTTTTCGTTTAAACTCGGATTTCTCCACTTTGCCTCATTTAGTTTTAACTTTCAACCTCATTTTCGGTATCAGCATTAAATTTCCTATAATAATAGTGTACTTGGGTTCTTAAAAAGTACCATCCGAAGACCATCACATCAGCTGAAACATTGACGATTTTGAAAAAATAATATTTCTGAAAATCTTTAAAACTTCACTACTCTTTTAGAAAGAATCCTGGAAACTGGCAAATCTCATGAAAACTGCTTCATCTAATATGCTTTCTAACGGTATTATCAATTTTACTTTTATTTTGTTATTTAGGGGAGAAAATAATGTTTTAATGTTAAAAAATGTGGGTTTTTCAATGAAATTGTTGGTTTTCTCGAAAGATGACCCTCCATGAACCAACGAGTATGGGGTCGGTTTCTATGTATTTTTTCTCGCTGGATCGAATGGAAACTCTTGCAGATCTCTCAACTACGTTATAATCGAGTTTTACACTTTAATTAACTAGTTTTACCCCATAACACACATACATTTAATCGTAACAAACAAACTAAACATTTGCGATTTTAAGTGTAAAACTCGGTTATAACGGAGTAGAAGATATCTACTAATGTTACCATTCGATACAGCATGAAAAAATACATAGAAACCGACCCCATACTCGTAGGTTCATGGAGGGTCATCTTTCGAGAAAACCAACAATTTCATTAAAAAATCCACATTTTTTAACATTAAAACATAACTTTCTCCACTAAATAACAAAATAAAAGTAAACTTGATTATACCGTTGGAAAGAGTATTAGACGAAGCAGTTTTCATGAGATTTGCCAGTTTCCAGGATTCGTTTTGAAAGAGTAGTAAAGTTTTAAAGATTTTCAGAAATATTCTTTTTTCAAAATCGTCAATGTTTGAGCTGATGTTAGGGCCTTTGGATGGTACTTTTTAAGAACCCAAGTACACAATTCTTATAGTAAAGTTAATGTTGATTCCAAAAATGTGATCAAAAGCTAAAATTGAATGAAGTAAAGAGGAGAAATTTGAGTTTAAAAGGAAAAAACACGGTTTTCCTGAAAAAACCTTTAAAAAATCATATCTCGAGAACGAATTGAGATAAAAATATGCAGTTGGCGGCATTTTAGTCCATTTTTGATGTAGTTTCACCCAAATTTTTTTTTTTGCATCTGCGAGGGAATCACCCTGTATATTTATAATGACTGTGATTACTTCTTAATTGTCGAATATTTTTATTTTTTTAGATTTATATAAGTTGTATGCGTTATTGTTTTGGTTTTGGCTCGGGGGCGGTCTCGCTTGGAGATTCTCGGTTACGCGATTTATGAATCGTAGCAAGGGGTGGTTACCTAGAAATAGGTGGGCGCCCCCGGGAGGCCGCCATGGTGGGTCTGGTCCGGGCTCGTTCGGGAAGCCCCGGCCGAACCGCCTTTTAGGTGGGTTAATGACCAGTCTACACTCTTTTATTTCATTTTATTATTATTATTTTAATTAATCTATTTTTTCTCTCCCCTTAATTGGCTACAGGAACGTTAATTTACCTTCTACGAATTACGTTGACAATTGTCCTACATTCTATAATGTTATGACAATATATGTATATGATCCTAAAACGCAAAAAGCAAGTGGAAATTTGATTTTGGAGGACAACATTTTTTCCCACAATCACGAACACAGTTTCTCTACCTTCGGTAGTGAGGGAGCGAAATTAAATAGTAACAATTAAAAGTGACTTGTGGTTTATTGGCGAGGCGCCCGGGAGAGGCCAACCTCCCGCATGCCGCACTTGCTCACGGCGCCGTCTGCAAATTTTGTAGTTGTTGCCAACTACGAACGTCCAATTTGGCAACTTTAATCAACGTAGTAGATCCTGTAGTAGTACTCAAGACCTTATCCCGAGATTGAATGAACATGAAATTGGAAACTATTGAGTTTGCGCATGCGTTGATATGAATGACTTACAGGCTAAAACCCCCGTTTTTCGGGTTTTATTACAGACATTTTTTTTACAGAACTTGTTAGTTATAAAACGGAAGTTAGTGAAAAACATTGTCTATTTCGACGAAAAATAAAGAGTTACAATGTTAAATCGATTTCGACGGTTAGGTCATCATCAGTAACAAACAATAACTGAAGACACATTAGAAAGGACACAGGTTATATAGTGTCAGGTGAAGGGAGATTGAATCCCATTGGTCGAGAGAAAGGAAAGGGGCAGGAGGTACAACCAATCAAGTGCATACAAAGTGAAAGGGGGGATTATATAGCATTTCCGAATTGAGTTAAACTTTTTCCATTTAGGTTTAGTTCTTTTCCATTTAGGTTTAAACCTTTTCCACTTAGGTTTAGACCTTTTCCATTTAGATTTAAACCTTTTCCATTTGGATTTAGACCTTTTTCATTTAGATTTAAACCTTTTCCATTTAGATTTAAACCTTTTCCATTTAGATATAAACCTTTTCCATTTGGATTTAAACTCCATCAAAACGTCAGTAGTTAGCCCCATCATAGTAAGTAAGTGCCTATCTACTAAAATTTCATTAGGCTAGAAGTAAAAAAAAAAAAAGGAAACGGATAGTTTTAACTTAATTTATAACTTCCGTTCATGAGAAATTCTTGTGTTCAAAAAACATTTGTTCATTATTATATTATATTACATTTCTGTGCATAAAAAAACACTTACATGATTTAATTTTCAAGTTGTGGCATAATAACGTCGGGTTAGAGGTAAAAGTACCGAAGAGGTAAATTCATATTGTGCAAAAATCAAATTAAAATTTCAAAAGTTAGTTTGGTAAATATGATTATTTTCTTAGGTTGGATACATAGTTTGATGATATTGATCACCAATAATAACAATAGTCATAATATTCTGCATTTGATTTTCCCACGTGTTGAATTTGTGACTTGGGTACTTTTACCTCTAACTCCACGATAATTTCCTGAGTTTAAATCCAAATGGAAAAGGTTTAAATCTAAGTGGAAATGGTTTAATATAAATGGAAAAGGTTTAAATCTAAATGGAAAAGGTCTAAACCTAAATGGAAAAGGTTTAAATCAAAATGAAAAAGGACTAAACCTAAATGGAAAAGGACTAAACCTAAATGGAAAAAGTTTAACTCAATTGGGAAATGCTATAGCTAATCAGATGAAGTGAAAGGGGAAAATAACTAAATATGGTTTCAACAGTGTGAAGGGATAATTCCAAGCTTTACAGAAATGGATCTAATGGATTTCATTTTAAAATCAAGCTAACTTTTCATGATGATTTGGTTTGAAAAAATCTTTATTGGTGAAAATCGGGACATTTCTTTCCCAATTCGGGACCCCGGGACACAGGCTTTCAAATCGGGACTGTCCCGATAAAATCGGGACGTATGGTCACCGTACATATCGTCGTTTAAGTTGCAACATAGCATATCTCAAAAAATGGGATATTGAGATATCGTTGAGGAAACTCCTGAGATGTGTGGTGTTCCCGCCAGTTTTTAGATGTGCGATGTTGTCAAAGAGCTCGATTGCCGCGCAGCCACGTGTCAGCTGGATGAACTGTTGCTATCAACATTTCGGGCGCGGAAATACGAATCCAACGGTATGCATAACTCAATATCCCATTTTTTGAGATATGCTATGTTGCAACTTAAACGACGATATAGGTCAGAATGATCAATGTTATGTTTGAATGTATTTAAAACTAAGGTGGATGCGAGCATTCCATTTCGTAGGGCTTGATTGTAGACGAATGGGCCCAATTCAACCGTCGTTTTTACGACCCTAACGCTGGTTACACATTGGGCGGTTTCTGCCGCGGCGGCAATTCCGCCGTCGCCGCCCGAGAAAATCTGCTTGCTTACACACTGGGCTGTCAAAACACCGTCAATCAGTCGACGGCGTAATGGATGTCATTTAAGCTGTGGTGATCCCGCGGGCTTGGGTTGTAGTTGACTTTTCATTATATGTGTACACAGGCCCAATGTGTAGAAAGTAAGTGTGTGTATTGAGTGGTGTGAGGATAATTCAACAGGTCAGTTGTATGCAAATTATTTAGTGTTTGAGTAATAAAATGGACAGACAACAACTGTTAGCACTGTTATTGTTCCATCGAAGACGAAAGAGGAGAACTAAAAATCGCAGTGTTTGGATCCATCTAATAAACTTAAGGAGAAAAGAATGTGGAACCTTTTACACATTGTTTGAAGACCTGAGGAATGACGAGACTGAACTTAATTATTTTCGAATGTCCGTCAAGTCCTTTGACGAGCTACTGGTGGACTGGGAACTGGCGGCGACGGCAACAACACCGCCAAATGTGTAGACTCGCATTTGGTCACGTACGCCACTGCGAGCCTGAAGGCGGCAGAAAAACAGCCCGCTGCAGTGGCAGTGGGCGGCTGCACAGCGACCGCAAACGGCAAAACGACCGCGCGGCATTTCTGCCGCCCAGTGTGTAAGCTTCCATTTAAATCTTCAGACAACTGCTCGAACGGCGGCGACGGTGAAATTGCCGCCGCGGCAGAAACCGCCCAATGTGTAACCAGCGTAACAGACAGTGGGCCCAATTCGATAACACCCGTTTACAGACCCCAAGACGAAAAGGCGTCTGAGTTTCGTTTACAAACACAAAGGGCCCTGACCCCTGACCTTTGCGCCCCATCCGGCGCCCTCCCAGCATCCCAGCTGTGATTCTCCCGCTTAGACGAGCCTCATTCGTCCTTATTCCTCCATTTAACTTTCTCAAGATGTAAGATTCTCTCTGTCGTTACTTCGACGGTTGTGACAAGGGTCGGAACACTTGTCGTGCTATAGTTACGGTGACCATACGTCCCGATTTTATCGGGACAGTCCCGATTTTAAAGCCTGTGTCAAGGGGTCCCGAATCGGGAAAGAAATGTCCCGATTTTCACCAATAAAGATTTTTTCAAACCAAATCATCATGAAAAGTTATTAGCTTTATTTTAAAATGAATGATTAGTACCGTGGAATTTCTTTACACCGCACACAACATAACTATTATACCGTAATAGGAGTGTATCATAGTCACAGTCTGGAGACCCAACTGTGTTGGCCCCCTCGACCTCAGCGCATTACTAATTGTTCAAATGAACAGTTCTTTGTCGTGTGTTGAAATGTACGACAAAATAAGAAAAGACGACTCCTTGCTGAGAGCACTTTCCTCAACGCAGAAGTACGACTGGAGTAAAAAGAGTACCCCTGGCCCTAGTGAAAAAATATAACAAGAACTGATGTAAGCAGACTGCTCTGTTAACTTTTATTTTTTCATTTTTTGGAAAATTAATGTTTGTTTATTTGACTATAAAAACTTACCTGTTGTTCGTGAAGTTCAGTTTGTTTGTGCAAAAGGTACATATTCTTTCTGTGTATGTAATAAACTTCTTGAAATTATTTTGTCATGTAATTCTTAGTGCCACATTCTTTAATGAATATTACATATTTTTAGTTTGATACGAAGCTCTTAATAAACCAATGTTTGAATGGATGAAATAGGCTTAAAAACAAACTTTTAAAGGGTAAAAGATTCAAACTTTTACGGGGGTGGACCCCCGGACCCTCCTCCCCATGGAGGGTATTCTACACCCCTCAGACCCCCTTGATAGTTCTATCCGTCCCGATTTTGCTTAAGATAAATATGCTCACCGTAGCTATAGTGCACCAAGATTCTCTATAATATTACTCTAATATGAAGGAGCAAGGAGAAAATAATAGGTACACAGATTTAAAGGCAATGGTTGTACGATTTATGTCAGGGCGTGACAAGGATTTACTACCACTGACGGACATTAGATAGGCAATAAAATCTACGTTATAAAAAAATCACGTTTGCGCATGCGTACCGGCCAGTATTGATTAGACGGAAATAGAAGTTATAGGGGACCATCTAGGAGCAACCTCGCCCAATTCCTGAAAATTTCACCAAAATCTGACTAAAACTTGATATAGTTTTGGGCGTGATAAGGATTTACCGCAGACAGACAAACGCGGAACCAAAATTGAGCAGCAAACTCTGAAACGCAACAATCAAGTGGACATTTTTATTTTGGAAGACAAACATTTAATTATATCTCATAAAAGGCACTTGCGAATTCGTTGTAGTATCGATTCCTGAATTCGTTCTTAAACCGAGCATCCTGTATAATTCAGAAATAATATACCTTTGAATCAGGGCCGCCACATCTCCAAGTCGGGCCCGGGACCAGATTCTGGCCACGGTCCTTCCCCCCCCCCCCCTTTTTTTTTTTTGTCGCGCCACTTTTACTAGAGATGGCTATGATAATTATTGTTAAAAATTATTGTTAAAAAAATGTATATATATATATATATATATATATATATATATATATATATATATATATATGTATATATATTAAAGCTTCTCTAACCAAACGAAAAATCATTTATACTTCCTACCAAGGTTCAGTGTTTGAATAAGAACACTTGAGGGGCTGAACTCTTACTACTTCACTACGTTTTATTCTACATTTAATCAAAAGTATTGTGTAACTTAAGAATTGAAAATTCAAGTACCTATTCATACTCAAGTAATTACCAACCAATTACAAAACCATAAAAATGCCATAAATTACCTTGAAACAAAAATTCTATATCCAATCAGTCATAGGATTTTTATTTTAACTACTTTAAATACAATTGTTTGTGCATAGAGGGCGTATTCAGAGAAGTTCCAATTTACTCATTCCTCAATTGGACGATTGTGGCAGAAATTATGATTGACTAAATTTCAAACAATCATTAATCAACACATACAATTAACTATATTTTAATGTTGTGGACGGATTAAAAAGGAAAGTCTCTGTATACAAGATGGCTGAAGGAATTAATTGAAACAATGATTATGTTTGAAAGAATACATTTATTAATTTTGGAATAAAATAAAAATCTACAAAAATATAATTATTTTATTACAGTTTATCTACTTGTAATGAAGCTATGCTGTAAAGAATTAGATTTATATCAACAAAAGATACAAGAATTATTCAGTGAAAAACTATCAAAAATATGAATTAGTTTTAGTTGAGAAATTTGTTTTGTTGCGTTATAATAGCATTCTGTAATTTTAATTATAATTGTGGAAAACTTTTTAAATATAGAAAACTGTAATAGGCTATAATTTCATGTTTTATAAAATGAAACATTTTAAAACTAATAAAGTGAAGTGAGGAAAAGTGTATTTGCATTTGAAAAATAAACACTTAAAACTTTCGTGCCTTTTTAAGTGAAAATTCTTTAATAACCTTAGAAAAGTCAATTTTGGATGCTAACTTGTGCTTAATGCTGAGAATGGCAAGGGAATTCAACCTTTCTTGGCCCATGGATGCTCTCTCCCAAGTCTTCTGTGGAGTGCCTACTGGTAAACACGGTAAAGGGTAAAGAGTAATATTTTGGGCCATCGCAATCATCGCAACTGTTTAAGAGAAACAGTCTGGTGTAGTAAATCAAATACAATCTGATCAGGGCCCGTAAAGTGTAATACACTCTGTTTTATGTAGGCCTAAAAATTCTAAAATACTTTACTTACTAAATACAGGACCGGCCCTGGGCCCCCCCTGGGCCCGGGCCCGGGGCAACAGTACCCACTTGCCCCCCCCCCTCCATGTGGCGGCCCTGCTTTGAATAATAATTTATAACGTATTTGACTGTTGTTTCGAACAAAGCACCTCTGGCCAATATCTGCGGGATCAGGAAGCTGTGGGATGCGGGGGGTGGTCGTGCGTATTATCAGGCAGGCGCAGCCACTTGGCATTGATCTTCTGGGGTCCTTTTCCCTTCTAACTTCAATTTCACGCTGTTGAACCGATTCGTCCGAAAGGTAAACTGTGGCTGGTGTTATTGGAACAGGCTAAATTTTGAAATTCTCTAGCGAAGTTCGAATTTCATTGCAACGGTTCCAAATATTTTTACAGTTCCAGTCGTGCAGCATGATCGTATGAGCGAATTTTCGTAAATTATATTTTTGTATAATGTTAAATTGTTTTGAAATTTGAGCTTTTGCATGGAAATTTTTAACAATTAATTTTTATGGCAAAAAACGTATCCTAGATGATAATTTGCTAAAGTTTTGGATTTTTAGATTTTTAGAAGTTTTAATCGATTTTTTAGCTCATTTTAATGAAATTTAACCCAACGAACTCAAGTCATTAGGAAAAGAATTATTCTCTAGAGCTGGATGAAAAACGATGTTGCCGAAGTGCTTTCACTCAACCAGCATAGAGATTAGGTAGATACCTTGGTAGGTTGGTTCCTAACCAAGTTTGATAACCCGATCTATACGTTTCCTATTGAGAAGTAGAGATTTGTATGTATTTACTTCTTATCTGACGAGATTTCCATAGTTTTCTGTCACTACCCTTCCATCAACTAGTGCCTATCCTCCTACATATATGAATTTCTTGGAATGCATATATGATACCCTCCAGTACCGGAAGATCTACTGTTTAGTCCACCAAAAGAGTAGAAAGATATGTTTTATTTCACTTAAATTCACAAGTTCCTCATTTAAAAAGATTTTCAAGCGCAGATGCCTAGTGGTTTTTGCTCTCTCTCATTTAAACGTTTATTCAAAATTAATGTAAATCAAATTTCAGTGTTTCTAAAATGAACTCCTAATCGTGATAAGAAACAGTTGTTGAAGTTTAGTTTATGATTCAAAGCTCCGGGCAGCCACTTTTCTGTCCATTATAGACAAATGTTCCATAATTGATGGACAAAATGAAACTTCGTCGTCAACTAACCAAACCATAACCAGCAACGGGGGTTATTACTTTAACGTCTGAATTCACGTGGTGAAAGATGATTCCTTAACGCCCCTCTTAATCGCCAGTCTTCCGTTACCGTTTGGTCAAGTTGACGGGACATTAGAGAGTTTTTGCAACGCTGAGTCGTAGTCGACTGGGAGGAACTACGAATAGAAATTGAGCATTGCGCATGTCCGAAAAATGCTAACGGTTAGCTTCGTTGTACGAATAGAAAAATCCTATTCGGAGCTCAACTCAAGGGAAGCCGAATACAGCTCCGAATACGCGTGTAACCTTACGTTTCGATAACCTGTAATGCTGTAATAAATTTTTTGGTACCTATTTCAAAGGGGCATGCACATTGTAATATTCGTGATTTTCAAAAAAGGTGGTCGGTTTGTACTATGCATTCTCACTTAAATTATGCTTACACCATAAAAAAGGTTCTAAAACTTCACGATCTACCATCAGTCCGATTTTGTTCGAGGGTATTTGGGTAGGTACAAGTCTCAGGATGGCATCCTACTAATTTTGTTGAAATAGGTAAACATTACACATGCCAAACCTGAAATTGGTTGCTCCGATACTGATAGATCGATTTTGATGAAATGGGTAGGGATTGTGCCACATTACAGAGAAAATAGACACAGACAGAAACGGCTGTCTTTGCCCTTTGTCGTGTATTAGCGGGTATCCACATCTTCAATAATGAAACGTAATTGGCCAAGGGAAAAAAGTGTAAAATATCGTACATATGTAGGTAATGGGTACAGGTAGGTAGGTACGTGTACATGTTTATAATATAGGTTTGTACATCTTGATCGTTGATCATGTTTATGTTCCCGAATGAGATCCTCCTAACCCAAGGCGAATTTCGATGTTGCCTTAACATCTACCTACCCTTCCAAGTTCCCTTCCTTCTTCTACTACATGTATTTCTAGTGAAAAAATTAAACCACAGATAAAGTTGTTGCTAATTTGATACTTCTTCCATTATGAAAGAATTCATTACACGTTAGGTAATCTATGACTCGGGCTTAATTATGAAGATTTGGAGTAGTGTAGTCACGTTAGTGTGACTTTTGAATCGTTTCATTCAATCGCACAACGATTCCCTATTCGTACAGTACGACTCAGTGGTTAGCTTCTAATTTGCTTGCGTTAGAAAAACCTGTTTTCGTATAACGACTCAGATGGAAAACTGCAAAAACTCCCCATTAGCCCAGATCGGTGAAACTGGCCCAGAGGGTTCCTATCAACTGCCTACGTGAAGGTCGTGACCCATCTTGTGGCGTCGGCCGGTGGACAGGGGAAGTTGCGCGCACTTGTGGGTGTTGCGCAGTACGAAAGACCTACGTGACCAACATCACGCCTACTCTCGGCTTGCGAGTTGAACTGGTTCTTCGAGATTTTCAAATCGTAAGCGTTATCGGAAGAAACTTCTTTCACTATAATGTCTGAATTCTAAGAAAATTCTGCAATTCCAGCTTGAAATTTCTTATTTTTTAAGGTATCAACTGAACATGTGTTAGGGGATGGACCGACGGCAGTAAGTAGGGTTGCCAGATTTTTTCGGATCATATAAAATATATCCTGGCTGCAACCAAAGAAAAGTAAATTATTCCAATGAAAGTTAAAGTATACATTAAAGTTAGCGTTCTCGACGTACACACTAAGGTATTTTTCATTCAGCATCCGCACACAAGGTCTAGAACTACCTACGTCTACCTACAAGTACCGATGACACGGTTAAAGAAGAAGAGGTTCTAAAAAACCCAGTCTTTCTTTTGGGAGTCATTTTCTAGTAGTTTAAGCAAACAACATCGTATATATTCACCTACCTACTCATTAAAAAATCCAGTCATGCAGCATGACCCCATGAGCGAATTTTTGAAGAAATCTTCGACATTTCAGTCACTACATTGATCGTGTAGAGAAATTTTAGTTTATGATTTTGATAGACAAACATGGAATCAAATTATTCAAAATAATTAGGAGGTACTCATACATTATTATTATTAAACTAATCTTGTAGATTTAAAGACAAATGTAGGTAAATATTCATAGATTTCGATGTCCAATGTGGTCAGTATTGAAGGCAGTTGAAATCTTAACAGTATACTATCATAACATCATCAAATCTTGACATAAAATAAAATAACATACCGACGTCATAGGAAAGAAACGTATTTCCACAGCCAATCGATGATGAGGCTTTACATATATTACGAGTGATATAAAGTCAGTTGCATTCGAATCTAGTATCCCACAGCAAGAAATTGACAGACAAACTGTAGTCTCTGTTTCGAACAAATATTACCGATTTTTACAACTTGCGAACGGCATTATTTCGATTTTTGACTGATTTTTCAACTTTGAAATTTTTGAAAACTTGATACATATTCTTATAGGAAATTTTACGCTGATTCCGAATATACCACATGTTAGTATGCTGAAAAAATTATTTCGCACAAGAAATCGCAAAAAACTGGCTATTTTGAAATTTTTGACTACATTTTTGAAAATTTCAACCCGAAGATGGTAATCCGATCATGCTGGCGAACGAACTTGAACTTTCGTTTTGTGTCCTTAACATTTTAAAATTTGTTTGAAGTTTCTAGCACAATTCTACGGACAGTTATCGTCTGGAATGACACATACATATATACATAGATACATAAAAAATGCGTTAAACTTCAGAATATGATTCAGAATAGCCTGAAACGGATTTCTGCATAAAATTTTCTTCAAAAATTCGCTAAAATAACCAAAATAGCTGAAGGAATCCTGATCACAGAGGTATCACATACAGAACAGACCCAGAGAATCACATTATCATGACAGATGACATCCAAAAAGTAAACAGAATCATTGATTGAACCGTTCGTTGCTGTCGTAGTGGTGTATGGAGTTGAGCGCCCGGCGGAAGATGGTCAGCCTTCTTAACTTCTCGAGTATACGTGAGCGACCCTAGGCCAATTTTCGTCCATGCAGGTAGGTAGTTCTGGTTTAGAAAGGTATGGGAACCTTGTCCTTGACTAGTAAGTTGGTGCGGGGGCTGAACTTTTATTCTTCGTTTCAAATATAAAGTATTTTGGTCTACTTTAAATTTTTTATAAAGTGTACAGTGTTTTGAACAAAAATAAAGTAGGATGCTTTAAATTAAAGTAGATCTGGCTACCCTAGCTGTAACACTGTAGTTCAGGAGCTAAGGCGGAAAATAGGTGGCTACCGATTTCAGAAGAAAGTTTGAGATTAGATTTTGAAAATTCAGTCCATTCTAAGTGAGAAAATCTTTGTCTGCCATCCCGAAATTGGTGGAATACAAAATTGCGGCCTCATAAAGATGGCTTAATTTACTCATGTTAAATTTGTCTCTAATAATCCTACAGAAATTTTTATTCGTATTACAGTTGTAAAGCATAAAATACAAAACGATTCAATCCCAAAACTCCGAATTAGGTATCTCTTAAAATAAGCGAATTACATGGGGCATGTGTCATACTGAAGAAGCTTATGTTTTGGAATCACGATAGCCACTAGAACGAGTTACTAGCTACAAAATAATTCTACTAAGGTAATAACAAAGGTAATACATATTATCAATTAATAATAATAGTTCTTCGTCAGTGAACACATTTCTTTCTCGACTCATTTTTCTAAAAAAACCTGACTGGTACCTAACACCAAATGACTATGGAGTTCAACTAACTGCAATTACAAATACTATCTATAAGTACCTAAACAAAGTTAACTACTTCTTCCACATACATTTTGTGAAAACAATATTGAAAATTGGGCTAATTTTTGGTCAGCCCTCTCCTCCCCCCGTCTAGGCTTTCAGATTAAATACCTACTTTCCAAAGTTCATGTCGAGCATATTTTAGCTGAGACCTTTCCCCATTGTCTTAAGCCGAACTCATGTATTTTATGCCATTTTACACATAAAGTTCGCGAAACCGGCCTTTTGCTTTGCACTTTAATGAGAAATGGACTCAGCTAAAAATATGCTCCTTATGAACTTTGGAAAGTATTTAATACTAGCCCCCCTCATTAAGTTGCTCGCTTCGCTCGCAACATGTGGCTGTATAGATGCGATGGTTTTTTACTGTCGAGTGGGACTTGCAGAAACGGTAGATAACTAAGAGTAGGTTTAACGTCTGTAGAGGATGTTGCTCGCTTCGGTCGCGTGAGGAAATTATACTGCCCACCCAACTTGGCAGACGTTTTGACATGGATATGTCTTTGCTCTGGGGGGGGTCAACCAAAAATTTCCGTCACGCAAAATTTGTGTCACAATTTCAGTGTTTTTCACGTACAACCCAGCCGTTGCTAGGGGAATGGAACTTCCGCAGTTTTCATCGCACAGAAATCGTTCGCCACTCGTTGGAAAGCGCTTGATTTATGTGATAAATGTTCACATCTCAAGCTACCAAATTTCCCCCTCTTTACGTACCTGGCTACATTCCTAAACTAAGTTGATTGGACTATAAACAATTTTAATAAGCCGGTTACAATATTCTTAACGTAAAGCAATAGCATCATTTACTCCACTCTATAGGAAACATTATCATCCTCTTGGCAACAGTCGACTGTTTACAACAACTCATTGTAGTGGCTTCTCTCCACAGTTATTTTCGACATTTCTATAAGTAAACCGATGTTTTGTTGGAATTAGTCGGGATGCGGCCCAGGGATTTGTTTACAACTCTCGAGGACAACCGTTATGAAATCCAAAATCAAAAACATATCCATGTAACATGGTATCTGCTTGTAAAGCAGATAGTGGAACTCGTTTACGAGTTTTTGACATGGATATGTTTTTTGGCTGGGGGTCACGGCATTTTTTTTCTTATGGAAATTCTTACTTAAACAAATAAAATCTTATAAAACTACGTGGAACCACGAAAAGTTTATTAGGGGATGTTGCTCGCTTCGCTCGCTCGGTATGGCTGTAAATGTGTAGGAAAAACCCCGTCTATTATTCTGTTGAAATGTCTTTCAAACGGAAAGGTTCCTTCCTTCAAGAGGTTCCCCTTCAGGTAAAAAGGGCCTGCGTCACAACATTCCTCATACGGCAAGCTCAATTAGCTTCTCATTTTAATTGCTTCGCCTCCCTTCCCCTCGCATTTCGTCCAACTTCCCGTCACTTTTCTCGACATCCGATTTCGGATTCAGATTCGGCGGAATCAAAACTGTATTTCGCCCGAATTTTTTTGCCCAAATAGAAGAAGTTTTTCATCGGAATTTTCGAGAAAACGGGTCCGTACTCTTTCATTTTAACATGGTTATGTTTTTGGGCTAGGGGTCATTCTAAAATTCGCGTAACGACACCAAAATTTGTGACGACCCGGCACTTTGGATTATTATTAACTCGAAAAGTGAAGGCTAGGTAGAATTTCTATTGATTTTTCACGTACAATCAATGAGTTCCTAGGTAAGAGTAACTCCCATAGTTTTCATAGTAGGAAAATCGTTCTCCACTTTTTGGAATGCTCTCATTTTATCACAACATCTCATGACCTCTAAGCCATTGTAGTGTCAAGGAATGCTGATTTATTACTCTAAGTTATAAACTAATATTGTTTTGTAACCATAATGGAATAATCTTGTGAAAAGAAGGCACTATTTGGTTGGTATACAATTGAGTAGTAGGTACCTACTGGTAAGCAGTAGGTACCAGACATATCCATGATCTTTTGTTTTTCCCATCAAGGGAGAAATTAAAACTCATGTTTTTTTGACACATTTCCCGATACTTATTTCGCTATCCAATCGCCCCGTCGTCTTCCTCGTACAAAAACCTACGAAACCGGTATTTTTCCGGAATTTTCGACGGTCGGTTAGAGGGGTAGGGGAAGTGGGGAAGTCGAAAAGAACGGTCCAGTCATGCAGCATGACCCCATGAGCGAATTTTTGAAGAAATCTTCGACATTTCAGATCTTCGACATGAGATTGGGTCTGCGTGCTAGTACGTACATAAATAGAACTTCTTCATAATTTCATGGCTGATATTTTCTAAGCCACAGTCAGTATTAAAGCTACATCAAGTCCTAAAACAGTGGAGCGTAAAACATTAAAGAGAGCGACCGAGAGAATCGGAGGACGGAATATTTCACAGAGTAAACTCATCAGTTGTGATTACTTTTTTTTTTTTTTTTTTTTTTTTTTTTTTTAAACAAGCACCTACTACCTTCGTTTCAGCATGGTTCTAGGATTGGTTATACAGGGATACTTCCATAAGAGTAGTTCAATCTGAATTTGGACAATGTTTCATGAAAATATTACCGATTTTTACAACTAGCGAACGGCATTATTTCGATTTTTGACTGATTTTTCAACTTTGAAATTTCTGAAAACTTGATACATATTCTTATAGGAAATTTTACGCTGATTCCGAATATACCTCATGTTAGTATGGTGAAAAAATTATTTCGCACAACAAATCGCAAAAAACAGGCTATTTTGAAATTTTTGACAACATTTTTGAAAATTTCAACCCGAAGATGTAATCCGATCATGCTGGCCAACGAACTTGAACTTTCGTTTTGTGTCCTTAACATTTTAAATTTTTTTTAAAGTTTCTAGCCCATTTCTACGGACAGTTATCGTCTGGAATGACACATACATACATATATACATACATACATACATAAAAAAATGCGTTAAACTTCAAAATATGATTCAGAATAGCCTGAAACGGATTTTTGCATAAAATTTCTTCAAAAATTCACATTCTACAAATTTTGAGGCGAGATTGGTTCGGGTGGGATTAGAAAATTTCAAAATCGCTTATACACCCTTTCGGAAAATCCCAAGAAGATCCCCCCACTCGTAGACTCCCCCCACTCAGCCGTTTGCCCGTACATAGACACGACACACAGCCAAAGTTTCATTCTTATAAAATAGTATAGATTGAGTGGAATGAGCTTGTAATGCTAATTTAAGTAGAAATTATTATTAGCAAATACAAAAACTACTTTTTGGAAATTCTGCAACTAAACTGCTTATTAACTCTCCCTGACAACTTAACATTTCATATGTAAATAATTTTGAAATTAACAAAATAATTAATGGGGTTCCCTACATTTACTCCCCCTCCAGAAACGACTCCGGTTAATAAAAATAAACTTTGGTTAAATCGTGGTTTCGAAATCGCACGTTCTTGTTCTTTCCCATTCTCTTCGCTTCATCATTGTTGTTTGATGTTGATGCTTGTGGTCGGTTTTCTTCTAGGACTTGATTGTCCGTCATACTTAATTTCGATCAATTCCGATATCAGATTTTAATTTAGATTTAAAACGTCGAAATATCACCACTTTGTAATGCTAATTTAAGTAGAAATTATTATTAGCAAAATACAAAAACTACTCTTTGGAAATTCTGCAACTAAACTGTTCATTAACTCTCCCTAACAACTTAACATTTCATATGTAAATAATTTTGAAATTAACAAAATAATTATTGGGGTTCCCTACAAGCTTTTGGCAGACAGAAATCAAACCAATATTAACTACACCCTGTATATATGTATATATACTGAGGAAATGACCGTGATAAGATGAAATGTCGGTTAACGAACCGGCCTCAATTGCCCTGTTCGAGAAATGACGGTGGTCGGTATCAGTGAGCGATAGGACACCTTTGTTGTGACAGGCTTCCCGTCTCATATCCCATTGTTTCCTTCCAGTTGTTTTTCTCTCGCGTCACTCATCAGCAAAACAAGTTATATCAGCATCACGACCGCCTTGAGTGGCTTTTAGCGATAAATTGCTAGTACCTGCGTGATTCACTTCGCTTTGTACGCCGCATAGTCAGAATTTTGACGTTTTTCATTATTGAAATCTGTTTTGAGAAATTCTGAAACGAATCCTAGAGTTTAACGCTTTTCCATATATATATATATATATATATATATATATATATATATATATATATATGTGTGTGTGTGTGTGTGTGTGTGTGTGTGTGTGTGTGTGTGTGTGTGTGTGTGTGTGTGTGTGTGTGTGTGTGTGTCCTTCCAGACGATAACTCTCCTTGGGATTGAGATACAAATTTCGCTCATGCGCCAAAAACCAAGCTATCCAAACGAAAGGATGTGTTCGTTGGCCAGCACTCATTCAAATTTCAAAAAATGTGCTAAAAAATTACTAAAAATGGCTAAAAATCGTTGATTTTATATTTTTTAGCAGAATTTCAGTAGAAAAGGAGTTTATGAAGGATGAACTGGAATATTAAAAAATGTACGCACAAAATTATGCTGAAAAATTTAGTCGAATTTCAATATTGGCTTCTAAAACAATAGAGAAAAAAAAGCTGAAAATAGAAGCTAAAAAGTTCTAGTCATGCAGCATGATCGTATGAGCGAATTTTCGTAAATTATACTATATATTTCAACTATTTCAACCCTGAAACGGATTTCTGCATAAAATTTTTTCAAAAAATCACATTCTACAAATTTTGAGGCTAGAGAAATAGATGATCGTATGAGCGAATTTTCGTAAATTATACTATATATTTCAACTATTTCAACCCTGAAACGGATTTCTGCATAAAATTTTTTCAAAAAATCACATTCTACAAATTTTGAGGCTAGAGCAATAGCTTAATTTTCTTCAAAAATTCGCTAACAAACTCAAACCAGCAATATGCTAGGTTATAATAGAAATACCTACTGCTACAATAGATTGTTTTAATATTTTCTATTAAACTAATTCAATCACCACAGAAAACTTCAATTTTTTTCTGTATTTTAACAGTGATTCAATTCGTAAATGGTATAATACAAACGGTATACCAGCAATCAAAAATTAATAAAAGAATACGGGAAACAACTAAGCTTGATCAAGTAGGCAGTGAAAAGTAGGGGAATTTGGTGGATACTGAACAATGGATATTTTTCTTGGGAAAAATCGCTTATGGGCTTGCCCCAGAAAGGTAGAAGGCTCTACAGTTACCTAGTTTTGACATGGATGTATCTTTGCTCTGGGGGGTCAACCAAAAATTTTCGTCACGCAATAGTTGATGTCACGATTTTCCAAACTAATGTTTTTCACGTAAAACCCAGCCGTTGCTAGGGGAATAGAACTACCGCAGTTTTCATCGCACAGAAATCGTTCGCCACTCGTTGGAAAGCGCTTGATTTATGTGATAAATTTTCACATCTCAAGCTACCGAATTCTCCCTCCTTACGTACCTGGCTACATTCCTAAACTAAGTCGACTGAACTACAAACAATTTTCGTTTGGCGGAAACTAAATTTTGCGATGACACGTGATTCAGTTAGGCGAAATTTAATATTTACTGTCAACTGCTTGTTGTTGACATCATTTGGGGAGTTACTAACATGTGGAGGAGAGTCTAGACATGATTAATGTGTTTCCAAATGAAAACAACCCTGCGATTTGGGAATTTCCCAATAAGAAGATACAACCAGAACCATCAGTGTCCGTTAATTCTCCTATAACCGCTGACAATTCAATAGGCCTGCTTGACGAGGATATTAATTTGTTTCAACGTGCAAACAACCCCGCGATTTGGGAAATTCCCAATAAGAAGATCGTTCCGTTTAATATACTGCAAAATTTGAAGAATCAGTGGGCTCGTGCAGAAGTTTTCTACATCATAGAATGCTTGGCTGAGGAACAGAAAATTACCAGTATGAAGAAAGTGCTCGAGGAACACTCAAACCGGCTGGAGGAGCTAAAAAAATGAAAAATCAGGCTATCATGAACATGAAAAATGATAGTGTCTGTATTGGAGAAATAACTTTAATAGTATGTACCTATTAGTATGCTTTTTGTGCCTCCAAGAATAATAAAATAAATTCTTTATCCTACATGGTCGTCGCCTACAGTCCAACGTTGAAGTATTTGTTTACAACTCTCGAGGACAACCGTTATGAAATCCCCAATCAAAGACATATCCATGTAACATGGTATCTGCTTGTAAAGCAGACAGTGGAACTCGTTTACGAGTTTCTTTCTGAAACAAAATACGGAAACGTCACACAAATTTCAGTTACATTGTTCCTTGTCTAGTGTTTTAAAATAGAAATTTCTTGTGCAATGTTATAATAATTAAGACAAGTGGAAAAGCCCGTGTCACCACGGGATGCAAGTACAAACTTTAATTATGCAAATAAAAAAGCAAAATCTTTCTGTTTCAACTTAATTTTTATTTATTCAAGTTGTATTAAAAAAAGTTACATTCATTCAGTTACAAAATTTATTCTAATGCTTCAGGAAATATAACATTGCGGGTGTATACTAAACCATTCTGATGCTGTCCTTGATTTTCAGTAGTCATAATTTGAACTTTAATTGCACTAAAGCGACGAACTCTTGAAAATGCGACGTATAGTTGTAAATTTGAACTTTAATTGCACTAAAGCGACGAACTCTTGAAAATGCGACGTATAATTGTCCATGGCTGAAAACTGGAGCAGATAGATAAAGTCCAATGCTATCGAATGTTTGCCCCTGAGAATAAACATATGGTTAAATCAAATCACATAACGAATACAAAGTATGAAAAGAACATGTGTTTTGGTTCGTCACTTTGCGCTCCCTCTACCGGCAAATTCTACAACTTTCCCTCGTTTTTGCACTTTTTCTTGTTTTTTAATATGAAGGAATCTGATTTATAACTTGGTAGAATTATCTGCACCAGTTTTCTTCATGCCGGTCAGTTTAAAAAAAAGTCCAGTCATGCAGCATGACCCCATGAGCGAATTTTTGAAGAAATCTTCGATGTTTCAGTCGCTATTGATCGTGTAGAGAAATTTTAGTTTATGATTTTGATAGACAAACATGGAATCAAATTCTATCTACAGCATGGTTCTAGCCTTAAACAGCATGGTTCTAGTTTGGTTATACAGGGATACTTCCATAAGAGTAGTTCAATCTGAATTTGGACAATGTTTCATGCAAATATTACCGATTTTTACAATTAGCGAACGGCATTATTTCGATTTTTGACTGATTTTTCAACTTTGAAATTTTTGAAAACTTGATACATATTCTTATAGGAAAATTTACGCTGATTCCGAATATACCACATGTTAGTATGGTGAAAAAAATTATTTCGCACAACAAATCGCAAAAAACAGGCTATTTTGAAAATTTTGACTACATTTTTGAAAATTTCAACCCGAAGATGTTATCCGATCATGCTGGCCAACGAACTTGAACTTTCGTTTTGTGTCCTTAACATTTTAAAATTTGTTTGAAGTTTCTAGCACAATTCTACGGACAGTTATCGTCTGGAATGACACATACATACATATATACATACATACATACATATATACATACATACATACATACAAAAATGCGTTAAACTTCAGAATATGATTCATAATTGCCTGAAACGGATTTCTGCATAAAATTTTTTCAAAAATTCACATTCTTCAAATTTTTAGGCGAGAGCAATAGCTTAATTTTCTTCAAAAATTCGCTAAAAGAATACAATGATATTGTTCCAGCTGCAATGGATCGAAGTGCAATGAAAACAAAACATGTACCCATCCAAGATAGAAAAATATAATAATGAAGTTAAACAGCAGCAGTATAGCAGAAGTTATAACACGATGAAGTGTTTTTTGAGTTTCTGACTTTTTTACAGTTTTTATTTAGAGGATCTCAGGGTTTCCGGAAGAGCATTAAACCCACGTACACCTCGTGCTGGTTATGAGTTGTGACCAAGAGTAGTGCGAAAATATGGAATAGTCATAGAGTTGCAAGAATGGAATCTGGTGTAAATTAAATGGTTAGGCGTGGAAAAACTTTTAACACAGAATGTGTTTTAGCCATGGACTAACTAGCCGAAAATGGAACGCGGGATGGGAACGAAATGTGTGACGGATGATTTCCGCTTACAACCGAGTCGTTGCTAGGGAAATGGTACTTCGCCGTTTTTCATCCCACAAAATTCGTTGACCATTCGTTTGAAAGCTCTCGATTTATCCAACCATATTATGTTAACTACTGCGAAGTGCGTGGCCAACAAGCTGAGTTATGAGCATGGTTATTTGAATAATTGTTTACACACAGGTGATCATTCTCAATTATTGATATTGTGAACATGATTGCAACCGCTTGTTTGGTTGTCACTTGGTTGCGCGACAACGCAAACACATTCTGTGTTTCAATAATTTCGTCCGAAGTATGTAAATAGAGGTAACCGGGGGTCCAGGGGGCTTGCCCCCTGGCGAGGCGCGGAGTTTTCTTTCAAGATCTGTTTAATGCAATGAAGCTCCATCAGTGAGGGAAATTTTAAAATATTCAAATGTTTAAATAAGGGTTCGGTATGTTCCAAAAACCTCTTCTTACTTATAATTCTTATTAGCTGTTTTTGGGTGGTGATAATGGGCAATAGGGTAGTGGGATAAGTGGCACCCCATGCAGGAGTACCATACAAAAGCACTGATTACGATATACTAATGTGCTGGATAACTGTAGATCCCATTGAAACGCTGCAGTTTCCACGTATTTGCACATTTCTGAGTATTAAGTGTAAAACGGCATATTGGAAGGCCATTTGCTGATTTTGACAACATTGGGATGGGATTTTAGACTTATATCAGCTAGATCCGACATCCTTAAACACTGCGCGTCAGCCTTACCGGCATCTGATTGAAACCAGGTAGGTTTCTCGTTGGCTATTTGTAGTTTGACCGGGTTTAAACAACTAGAATTAATTTTGGGTCATTCTCATTTCATTTGCCGCTTTGGGGCATTTGAGAACCTCATAGACGTGAAATATGAATGTACTCGAAAATGAAGTTAGATCAGCAAATAATACTCATTGTACATTGCAGATTTGTGTTCCGTAGATGAACAGTTAGTTTTTCATTGATGTATTTTATATGTTTTTTTGTATCAAAAAACAGGATATCCAACTCATGAGTGTTACCAGATTTCAAAAATTGATTTCTGTAAAATGGATGATTTGGCAAAATTGTTGTCGGGGCTCAAGTAAGTACAAAAGAATCACGTTCAAACGTAATATTCAGATTTCACGGAATTCATGTTGAAGGCAGTGTAATTGAGCTTAAATCTCAGGAGTGTTATCCTATTAGTGTTACCGTAATATCAGGAGTGTTACCCATCCTTGGTCACACTCCTGAGAGGTAACACTCATGAGAATTTCCGATAAAAATGGTGTCACACAGGATGGTGAAGTGACAAAACTCGGGGATGGCTACTGTTTGAAACCTGTCACCAAGCAGTATGGTTGTTGATATCGAATTATTTTGTTTAAGCACCAACAACACTCGTAATTTGTGTAACACTCATGATTGAAAATAAAAATACTCAACATGTTTTTAGGCTTATTTCGCTGTAAAAACTGCTGCAACTCCAAGCACTCCACTACAGTCTCACATCTTCAACTGGACAATATAACCTTCACATCTGACTGTTTACCGCCATTTTCCATCAGCTTTCTTGATCGCAAAAATGATAACACTCCTGAGGTCCCATTGAGAAGAGATATGGGGGACTGACTAAAAAACTAGTTTTTCACGGGTTGGGAAAAATCTTAAAAATGTAAATCCTTACTCTAAATAAAGAGGAACCAACTTACTAAAGCTAGTAACCCTGGCCAGTTCTAGATTGTCATTGTTTCGTAACTACCTAACTTCTACTTAGGTGTTAGGTAGGGGAGGACAGTAACACTCATGAGTTTCCAGGATTTCAGGTTTCATTCGTCATCACTGTGTATTGGTTAAAGGGGTTTTTGGGCAGTCAAATTATTACTTCGTTGATCTCCCAACTTATACTACCTTTTTTCCCCAAAATCACTAGTTTTGGTCAAGAATTGTTAGAATTAGTCGTCAGAGACATGAAAGCGGCAAATTAAATGAGAATGACCCTTTTAGAATTAATTTATTCTGTACCAAACTAACGAGGAAATGATTTGAAACGCCAACCTCGCGTTACAACAAAATGACCTTATGAAACAACGTTTCGAAAGGAAGCATTATTCAGGAGCCTGTATTTTTCCATTAGGGTCGATTATAAATCATTCAGTGTTGTCATCACTTCACCTGTTTGGAGAGACGCAGTGGTTGGAAAAAACTCTGCACATTTATTACACATTGATTATTTCTGTGTTGGATGGCCCTTCTACGCAGATCATTGGTCTATAATTATTAAACCACGTATGTAATATTCTATGTTCTTTGTAGATACGTAAAACATAATTCGTCGTGTGGTATTGACAATCCGGCGCCGTAACTCTGACGCAATGAGTTATGGTGACGCATCCTTCCGTACAGATACGTTAACGGATCGTATTCCGGAAAAAATGTAATCGTCTAAAATAACCTCCTTCCGTGAACTCAAATAACCTCCTTAGGATAATTTCCTCCTTCCATGGATTTAGCGTTACAACTAGATCCGTTAAGGACTTGACGTGACTTTAAGGTGCGGTAAAGTTTCTCGTTACAGCTCGCCGTATTGAGACCGACGGATCTCTACGAACTCTATAATATGATCAGAACATGGCGCATCGTGCCTCTGAGAAGGGTTCACACTTTTACAGTTCCAAGACCCCGCAATTTAACGCTTCATAGTAAAGATGTTTAAAAAAAACGGGAAAAGATGCTTGAAGTAATTTATGTTAGCGCATGCGCAGAATGGAGTAATGATTTGATAAATATATTGACGTTGTTGCTGCAATTCAGGGATAAAAGTTGTGCTGTGTAGCTAATTTCGTTCGTTTTGACCTTGTGGTGCTGAAATGGTGAGCCTTGTTGCTAATTTAGTTCATATTGATCTTATGGTGCTGAGATTCCGAGCTGAAATGGTTTATCCCTGAAGCTGAATTCGTTCATATTGACCTTAAGGTGCTGAAATGGTGAGCCTTGTTGCTGATTTAGTTCATTTTGATCTTATGATGCTGAAATGGTGAGTACTGGGTCTAATTTCATTCATATTGACCTTATGGTGCTGAAATGGTGAGCTTTGTAGCTAATTTCTTTCATATTGACCTTATGATGCTGTAAAATTCAGAGCTGAAATGGTGTGCTCTGTAGCCAATTTGGTTCATATTGACCCTATGGTACTGAAATGGTGAGCCCTGTAGATAATTTCGTTCATAACTACCTTATGGTGCTGAGATTCATGGTTTATCTCTGCAGCTGAATTAGTTCATGTTTACCTTATGATGCTGAAATGGTGAGCCTTGTTGCTGATTTCGTTCATATTGACCTTAAGGTGCTGAAATGGTGAGCCTTGTTGCTAATTTAGTTCATATTGATCTTATGATGCTGGAATGGTGAGCACTGAGTCTAATTTCATTCATATTGACCTTATGGTGCTGAAATGGTCAGCTTTGTAGCTAATTTCTTTCATATTGACCTTATGATGCTGAAATTCAGAGCTGAATGAAATGGTGTGCTCTGTAGCCAATTTGGTTCATATTGACCCTATGGTACTGAAATTGTGAGCCATGTAGCTAATTTCGTTTATATGTACCTTATGGTGCTGAGATTCAGAGCTGAAATGGTGAGCCCTGTAGCTAATTTCGCTCATATTGACCTTATTGTGCTGCAATTCGGAAATGAAATGGTGAGCTCTGTAGCTAATGTCGTTCATTTTGACCTTATGGTGCTTAAATGGTGAGCCTTGTTGGTAATTTAGTTCATATTGATCCTATGATGTTGAAATGGTAAGCCTTGTAGCTACTTTCGTTCATATTGACCTCAAGGTGCTGAAATGGTGAGCACTGTAGCTAATTTCGTTCATATTGAACTTACGGTGCTGAAATGGTGAGCTCTATAGCTAATGCTGTTCCAATTCAAATCAAGTTGCTGAACTTTTGAAGGGGGTTCCTCTAGGTGTGTTACTTATAGTATAATTACAAATGGCGAACCACTGCAATCAACTGACTGAGCTCTGTAAATAATAAATTATACAAGCGATACAAATAAGGAGTTACTTAACCTTTGGACTTGATCGAAAGCGGTAATGAAGATTTTGTCCCAACAATGGCCCTTAGCTATATAATATTTAACCCAAGTTCCATAAACTTTGGTCCAATTTTCCGAAGTAAAGACGGACTTGATTTTGGATTTTACACATCTTGATACGTATATATAAACCAATTTCGAGGGGATTTTTAAAATTTGTTTTCTTGATCGATTACAAAGGATCATTATTGATAATAAACCAAATTAGAATGATATCCCAATATATATAACCTCTGATACTTTTGGATGCATCTTGACCGTGAGAGATCGTTATTGATTTAAGATAACGATTGTGACTCATTGTTGATTCACTTCTATTGCGATTTTTTTCACCAATCAAGTAGGCACTTCACCACAAATAACGTCAAGAGGCAAAAATAATAGTGAGTTTCGGTGACAACTAATGGGCCTTTAATGTCATTCTAACGGGCCCAAGTGCGTGACCTTGAAGGGACGTTTGCAACAGGCACGTTGGAATTTCTCATATCACAATAGAGTTCCGAAAAAAGTAGATCCCAATTTGTTTAAGAAAATGTAGCTAGGTAGTTGATACACGTACACAGTCTAGTCCACATTGAACCTAGTTAGCTAGTCAAGCTTGGTACACTCTTTGTAGCTGTTCGTCAGTTGACAGAGCCTTAGGCGTAGCGTGGACCATAAATTTGGGGGGGTACAGATACAAAAGTCTATTAACTACTTCTACTTAATGCCCTTAAAGATAAAACCATACGATTAAGTTTTAGCGAATTTTCGTAAAAAATGAAGCTATTGAAATGAAATAGGCTCTGAAAATTTTTAAAATCAACATTTTTGAAAAAATTGTGTGTGTGTGTGTCATTCCAGACGATACCTCTCCTTAGGATTGAGATAAAATTCCTATCCTTGCGCCAAAAAATCAAGCTTTCCAAAATGAAATAATGATTTCGTTTTCCAGCACATTAAATTGATCACATTTCAAAAAATGTACTCAAAACTCACTATAAAAGGCTAAAAGCGGTCAAAACATATTAAATTTATAATTTTTAGCAGAATTTTAGACAAAACAAAATCATCTACAATTAACTAGGACATTATATTTGAAAAAAAATAAAAAATAAATAAATAAAAAATAAAAAAAATAAGTTGAAAAACATACTTGAATTTCATTAAACGAGTATATTCGCTGACAAATCTATATGGACGGAGCTAGAGTACTTGCCAATTCTAAAATTTCAAACGATAGTTGGCTGGTCTTTAACCAGTTTCAATCTGCAAAGACTTCTCTTCTGCTATAGTAAGGGCCGGTTTATCTGTCACATTCGCCAGCCTGATTAAAGTATGACAGTCAAATCTCTGACTATCTTCGGCATGCCTGTTTATCAATAATCGCTGATTAACCCTCCCAGGTCACACCTCTTTTTTTGTGACACGGTAGACACTCTGGGGTCAAAATTGACCCCAAATGTATTTTAATTTATATATTATACTCAATACATAGTTTCCCAATAACTAACTATTTAAAAAATCAAAAATTAACCTACCTACGCATAGAAACAAGAAATAGAATACATTAAGTTAGAATTGAATATTTTATTCGTGGTTTCTTGAAACCACTCTTAGTAAAATTTTCAAAAATCAAAATTTTGCGCGTATGCCTATTAAAAATTCAGTTCTGAAGATACACAATAATTAAAAGCAAATTATCTAAGCTGACTATCTGTCGAATAGTCAGAAAAAACTGTAACTTTGTAAGTTAAATAGTAAAGTTTTCACGATACCTTGAACTTACCCCATTTTTCACATTTCTTCCATTTTTCTACCCTAAACTGATACACTGTTTTCATTCCGCATTCAATTTTTATCATCTCATATTATTAATTTTTTATGACAAAATAATGAAAGGTGATTGAAGGATTATATTTAACCAATAGGCACACATAAAAAACGAAATATGAATGTACTTTTAAAAGTTATTTTTAAAAACACGACGGAATTATTAGGTAGGTAGGTAGGCTATTATTATTTTTTATAAGTAATTGCATTTTTCACACGTCGTTTCGGTATGGCTGTGCACGACCGACTTGTCTTTTTATCGTTAGATCTTGGGCATCGCCCACTTACAACTTGTACAGCAGGTCTCGAGGAAGCTGGCTCTACAGGGTATCCAAGCATTCCTACAACAGGAGAGTTACAAGAAAAATATATTTATGGATTTACTTACCTGTAGATATGAATAATTTTCAATGAATAACTATTTATACACTAGGTAAATGGAAAAATGTTGAGTAAGTACGTACCTCTCATGATTAGGTACGTACCATCAACTAGACACATTTACCCAGTTGAGAATCTTCACCTGAGTCACTTAGTAGGAGTGGTCGAGAAAAAGAAATACCTACTGACTACCAGATTATAAAAATACTTATTTTCTATAAGAAAATTAGGTGAATTATGATATTATCTGACTTACCTTGTGAGGAAATCCAAAATACACACTGGGGTCAATGGCTATCCCAACAGAACAAAATTAGGAACACAGAAGACACACTGGGGTCAAAAGTGTCCCACAAGAGACTCACAACCCTCTGGTTCGAGGTCACAACGTATACTGCCAGATGTAATCACTTCCTCGCCTAGCCAATGCTACCAAATAAATTTACAAAATATCCCTTTTGGCTAAAAAAAATTGTAAAGCCTAAAAATCATACAAAATATATTCGGTGGGGTCAATTTTGACCCCAGAGTGACCTCGAAGGGTTAATGTAACCGAGCGCCAGGGGTTCAGTTACCGTTTTAGCTGCTCAGTTAAAAATGAGAAATGGAATCTTTCGTGACAGTTTATTGTAATTTAAACTTTACCTCATATCGCCCATGTTCCTTTCCTTCGTGTTTGAAAATTATGGACTCTAATGCTGACTGGGAATCAGAAGATTCTTATTTCTCAGATGAAAAAATCATGGACTTTCTCGTTTGGTGAAGAGCGAGGCCTTGTTGATGTTTGTTCTTGACAGTGGAAGATGTGGATTTCCTTTCACGATTCCATTTAATGAATGATACCTACATTATTTGTTCTGTTTTAGAAAATTAAAATCGTGCCCTAGGCAGTGAAGCAAAGGTTATAGAATGTTGACGGGTTGAATAAGGTAGGTAGGTTCTACGCACTTACCTTCCCATTGTGCGTCGTTAGTAGGTAGGTACAAGGAATGGGTAGCTAGGTAGGTATTTTTCTACCTACGCACTTATCACTTTCCCAAGCCTCGTATACCAATGAGGAAACTTTATAGTTAGCATAAGAAACATTTTCTGGAACTGCTGAAAAGTTTGTGATGCATTAAAAGGGGAGGGAGGGGGATATATGAAGGTTGTAGAAAAATAAAGTGTTTACGCCTTTTATTTATTACAAATGGGAAATACTGTAATTACTGTATTACCAGTCATGCAGCATGACCCCATGAGCGAATTTTTGAAGAAATCTTCGACATTTCAGTCGCAATTGATCGTGTTGAGAAATTTTAGTTTATGATTTTGATAGACAAACATGGAATCAAATTATTAACACATGCACAGAGTAAACTCATCAGTTGTGATTACAATTTTTTTTTTTTTTTTTTTAAGCACCTACTACCTACGTTTTAAACAGCATTTTTCTAGGATTGGTTATACAGGGATACTTCCATAAGAGTAGTTCAATCTGAATTTGGACTATGTTTCTTGCAAATATTACCGATTTTTACAACTAGCGAACGGCATTTATTTCGATTTTTGACTGATTTTTCAACTTTGAAATTTTTGAAAACTTGATACATATTCTTATAGGAAATTTTACGCTGATTCCGAATATACCACATGTTAGTATGCTGAAAAAATTATTTTGCACAACAAATCGCAAAAAACAGGCAATTTTGAAAATTTTGACTACATTTTTGAAAATTTCAACCCGAAGATGTAATCCGATCATGCTGGCCAACGAACTTGAACTTTCGTTTTGTGTCCTTAACATTTTAAAATTTGTTTGAAGTTTCTAGCACAATTCTACGGACAGTTATCGTCTGGAATGACACATACATACATATATACATATATACATACATATATACATATATACATACATACGTACATAAAAAAATGCGTTAAACTTCAGAATATGATTCAGAATAGCCTGAAACGGATTTCTGCATAAAATTTTTTCAAAAATTCACATTCTACAAATTTTGAGGCGAGAGCAATAGCTTAATTTTCTTCAAAAATTCGCTACAGATAACTTCAGCGATTCACGAAAGAAAGACCATTGATACAATGATGCAAAATAAAGAGGTTATGGAAGATAAATGCGCCTGAAAGCTAAGGAACCTAATTTCCACTTCCATTTATCATAATAATTTTTCTTTAGAACTAGCCGCTCCGGCTCGCTACGCTCGCCTCCACGTCCAGCCGGGGGGCAAGCCCCCCGGACCCCCCATTAAGTTGCTCGCTTCGCTCGCAACGTGTGGCATGTAGGGAATATTGCTCGCTTCGCTCGCAGAGTCTGGCATGTAGGATATGTTGATCGCTTCGCTCGCAAAGTCTGGCATGTAGAAAATGTTGCTCGCTTCGCTCGCAAAGTATGGCATTTAGGGGATGTTGCTCGGTTCGCTCGCAAACGGTAGATCTCTAAGGGTAGGTTTAACTTCTGTAGGGGATGCTGCTCGCTTCGCTCGCAAACGGTAGATCTCTAAGGGTAGGCTTAACTTCTGTAGGGGATGCTGCTCGCTTCGCTCGCTTGAGGAAGTTATACTGCCCACCCAACTTGGCAGACGTTTTTTTCAGTTGGGAATTATTACAAACAAATTAAATCTTATAAAACGAAAAGTTTATTCGGGGATGTTGCTCGCTTCGCTCGCAAGGTATACCTGTATATGTGTAGGACAAAGTCCGTATTTATTATTTGAAATGGCTCTCGCTTCGCTCGCAAGGTAGGTACCTATGTAGGCATACCTGCTCGCCTCGCAACGTTGTGACATCGAACCCTTCACGTCAATTCTTGAGCCTTCTCTCGTCCACGGCAGAATCATTTTAATCGCTTTGCTCGCTTCTGCTCGTGATTTGACCGAGTTCTCGTCACTTTTTTCGATATCCGATTTCGGATTCAGATTCGGCGGACCCAAAGCTGTATTTCGCCCGCGAAAACCGTTCCGAAAAACGTACCTTTATGGGGTATATTTTAATCGGAAAAAACCAAGTTTTTCGGCGGACTTTTCGAGAAAACGGGTCCGTACTCTCGCATTTTTTTAACGCATTTCCCGATACTTTTTTCGCGATCCGATCGCGCCGTCGTCTTCCTCGTAGGAAAACCTACGAAACCCGTATTTTTCCGGAATTGTCAACGGCCGTTTAGAGGGGTAGGGGAAGCGGGGAAGTGGAAAAAGCGCACATTAATTATTACTTCGACCCCCCTCCCGCCCTACGGCCCATGGTTCGGGTGGGATTAGAAAATTTTAAATTCGCTTATACACCCTATCGGAAAATCCCAAAAAGATCCCCCCACTCGTAGATCCGGCCCACTCAGCCGTTTGGCCGTGCATAGACACGACAAACAAACAAACGGACGGAGTTTCATTCTTATTAATAATAGAGATAGAGAAATAGAGATAGAGATAGAATGGGAATCAACTCTTCGACCTTTACAGGAATGTCCAATACCGTCCCCGCTAAAGATCCTTCCTTCGCGAGCTGATCAGCTAGTTCATTCATGGACGTCCTGCATGAGCTTTCACCCAGATGAATTCTACTTCTTTATTGCTCTCGCTAAAAGATAGTAATTTATAGTTGTATGTCTTTCAATATTTGAAAAAAAAAAAAAAAAAAAAGATAACTTAAGCGATACACGAAAGAAAGGATTCACCACTGAAACAATGATGCAAAAAAGAGGTTATGAAAGAAAAAGGAACCCATAAAAACAAGTTTTTAATGTAACTCTTCCTTTTTCTCATGTTCTCGGTTAATTTTATTGTTGTTTCAATATTTGGTAGTTTCTTGGCAACAGTAAATTGAAACAAAATTACATTGATAATAACTTAAATTAAATTGACAAGGAAAATCATTTAATATTTTATTGATCGTGGATTCGTTGTCATTTTATGCAGACGTTCAATAGTATCCTTCTCCTCCCTCCTCCTCCCCCCTCCTCCTCCTCCTCCTCCGTCACTCCTCTCCCTCCTCCTCCTCCCTCATCCTCCTCCTCCTCCTCCTCCTCCCTCCTCCTCCCTCACTCCTCCTCCTCCTCCCTACAATACACAACACTTGTAAGGTTTCCCATATTAAATTTCAAATTTTCGAAAATTTATAGTATAACTAACTTTTTCTTCGCGAAAATTTGATAAATTAAAATGTACGCCAGCATGAACTCGTGTGCAAAATTTCAGATCGATTGGATATCGGGAAGTGGGTTAAAAATCGATCTGAAATTTTGTCTCAAGCAAGAAGAGGATCGAAGTTAAAAGAAAGAGTTAAAAAAAGGAACCCATAAAAACAAGTTTTTAATGTAACTCTTTCTTTTTCTCATGTTCTCGGTTAATTTTATTGTTGTTTCAATATTTAGTAGTTTCTTGGCAACAGTAAATTGAAACAAAATCACATTGTTTCAAAATCACGTTGATAATAACTTAAATTAAATTGACAAGGAAAATCATTTAATATTTTATTGACCCAGGATTCGTTGTCATTTTATGCAGACGTTCAATAGTATCCTTCTCCTCCCTCCTCCTCATCCTCCTCCCTCACTCCTCCTCCTCCTCCTCCTCCCTCACTCCCCTCCCTCCTCCTCCTCCTCCCTCACTCCTCCTCATCCTCCTCCTCCCTCACTCCTCCTCCCTATAATACCCAACACTTGTAAGGTGTCCCATATTAAATTTCAAATTTTCGAAAATTTATAGTATAACTAACTTTTTCTTCGCGAAAATTTGATAGATTAAAATGTACGCCAGCTTGAACTCGTGTGCAAAATTTCAGATCGATTGGATATCGGGAAGTGGGTTAAAAATCGATCTGAAATTTTGTCTCAAGAAAGAAAGCAAGCAAGCAAGCAAGAAGAGAATCGAAGTTAATAGAAAGAGTTAAAAAATGAGCCTGAAAGCTGAGGCCTGGCAGTTGCTATGGATACAACTAAATACTCCGCATTGTTCCCACCTAATTTCCACTTCCATTTATTATAATAATTTTTTTTTAGAATGGGAATCAACTCTTCGACCTTTACAGGAATGTCCAATACCGTCCCCGCTAAAGATCCTTCCTTCGCCAGCTGATCAGCTAGGGAATTTCCTATACTTCCTTTTATGAGTAGGTATCGATACTTTTGTTTCGATACTACTGGTATCATACTGGTATCCAATCGTCCGATATTAATGTCATATCGAAAGAAAATCCGCAGTATCGAATGAGTACTTCCTTTTTAGATTAATATAATTTAAATTTTCGTAAGGTCTATTTTTCAACAATATTGAAACTCCGAGTCCTCAGTTTTGTCAATAGAGAAGTAGTAGCTTGCTTTAGAAGACGCAACGCGGATGGTTGGTGGTTGTGGTGTTTCCAATTCAAGTCAGGTCGATATCGACACAAGAAGAGATTGTTCAGTTATCACTAGGTTCGGTCACAAAGTTATCACTGTTAGGTCACATTGTTTTACTCATGTGTCCAAATATCTCGACAGACTTCCTTCAGCGTTGGTGAAAGAGAGTGGTTTGGTTAATTAACTATTCGTATACTTATATCTCGAAATAATACATAAAAAATATAATATTAAGATTGCATTTTGTATCATAATAAAGCTTTTGTATGATTACAAACGTCCGGTTTTGTCTAGAATTTTTTTTAGCTTGTATCAATTATACCATGTAGGTACTCATTTGATACTACTCACATCGATACTTTTCTTTTGATACTTTATCGATATTGATACCATTGATTCGATACTGATTCGATACCAAATATCGTATCGAAAGTGGTATCAGAACGTCCCTATGATCAGCTAGTTCATTCATGGTTAGTCCTGCATGAGCTTTCACCCAGATGAATTCTACTTCTTTAATGCTCTCGCTGCAAGATAGTAATAGTTGCTCCATTTTGCTCGTTGCTAAAAAATGAAAGGGAAGTATGCGATAACGTGGCGGGAAGTGGGAAGCGGCAATTTCGAGGTCGACCTCTCGAGAGTCGGCAGCTGCGCCGATGGTGGGAGAACCCGCCGGCGAAACAAAGAAAAAACTCCATTAGAAACGACCGGGCATTCATCGGGATGGCAGGAGGCGAAAGGAGCTCGGAGTTGGGAACGGAGGAAGTCGATCAGCTGTTCCTACGCAAACCCGCTGCGGCTGGTGGGAGAGCCGGCTCCTGCCGCCCGTGCTGTTACCGCAGGGGGTACCAACCGGGCGGTTCTAACCGAATACCTGTTCCTGCTTCGAATACCTGCTCTTGAGTTGTTTTAGCGAATTTTCTTAGAAAATAAAGCTATTGCTCTCGCCTCAAAATTTGTGGAATGTGAATTTTTGAAAACAATTTATGCAGAAATCCGTTTCAGGCTATTCTGAATCATATTCTGAAGTTTAACGCATTTTTTTATGTATGTATGTATGTATGTATGTATGTGTCATTCCAGACGATAACTGTCCGTAGAATTGTGCTAGAAACTTCAAACAAATTTTAAAATGTTAAGGACACAAAACGAAAGTTCAAGTTCGTTGGCCAGCATGATCGGATTACATCTTCGGGTTGAAATTTTCAAAAATGTTGTCAAAAATTTCAAAATAGCCTGTTTTTTGCGATTTGTTGTGCGAAATAATTTTTTCAGCATACTAACATGTGGTATATTCGGAATCAGCGTAAAATTTCCTATAAGAATATGTATCAAGTTTTCAAAAATTTCAAAGTTGAAAAATCAGTCAAAAATCGAAATAATGCCGTTCGCTAGTTGTAAAAATCGGTAATATTTGCATGAAACATTGTCCAAATTCAGATTGAACTACTCTTATGGAAGTATCCCTGTATAACCAATTTTAGAACCATGCTGTTTGAAACGTAGGTAGTAGGTGCTTTAAAAAAAAAAAAAAAAAAAAAAAAAAAAAATGTAATCACAACTGATGAGTTTACTCTGTGCATGTGTTAATAATTTGATTCCATGTTTGTCTATCAAAATCATAAACTAAAATTTCTCAACACGATCAATAGCGACTGAAATGTCGAAGATTTCTTCAAAAATTCGCTCATGGGGTCATGCTGCATGACTGGATTTTTTGCTTCCGAGACTGCAAGGCAGCGGAAGCTTTGTTTTCACTTTCGAAATGAAAAAAAATTTTTTGCTCCAAAATCAAAATTTCCACTCGCATTTTGCGTTTCAGAGCCTCCTGAACAAATTTGGTTCCGTGTCTGTCTGTCCGTCCACATTTCCTTGTAACAGCCATAACTTCCACAATTTTGATCCGATTTTAACAAAATTTTCAGGGATCGTGTGGGTTAAGCTGTAGATGGTCCCCTATCTACTTCATCATGATCGAATCAACGGTAGCTTCTGCGCAGGCGCTAACGTGAATTCCTTGTGACGGTCATAACTCGGTCAATGTTGAACGGATTTCGGTCAGATTTTCAGGGATGATGTGGGTAAGGTCCCTTGAGGTCCCATAAGACAATAATCATAATTGCATTAGTGGTACGCTCTGCGCATGCGTGAACGAAATATTCTTGTTACGGTCCTTGCAACAGCCGTAATTTCCACAATTTTGATGCGATTTTCTTCAAATTTTTAGGGATTGTGCGGGTATAGCTCTACATGGTCCCCTATCAGTTCCGTCATGATCGAATCAACGGCAGCCTCTGCGCAGGGGCAAACAAAATTTTCTTGTTTCGGTCATAGCAAATATCTAAAAAGGAGGAGAAAAAATTAAAAAATTAATTCCAAATGGTACACCTGTCACCCTTGTCTTCAATGGTGCTCGATGCTGTCCCTGTGTACGTTCACGGCAAATCCTGCAAGCCCTGCACCACATCATATATATCTCGATGAATTCCGATCCAATAATGGTTTGCCCGAATCGCTCTAGCCGTTTTTAGCTATCATATTAACATATTAAAATCAAAATTTTCCTTATTAATTTCATTTATTATATGTACCATTCAGCTTCCAATTTCCCACCTTATTAATTCCCTGATGCCAGAACCGGTCGTTTCTAGTTTTCTGGAATTTAATGGTGACGTACTGTGAAGGTCACGAGGAAGCTCATGTGCCATTTCCTTGGCAGTGTATTTTTCATTTTTTAAGAATTTAGCCGCATCTCAACCTGAAGGGTCTTTAGCGGCATTGCATGAGGTGTCAAGTTAGACAATAAAACGGGCACGATTATAAACTATAACTAAGACTAGATAAATAGGCCTACATTGAATCTAAGTCAGGGGTTCCCAAACTTTTTTGTACCGTGCCCTCTTGTGGTAAAATGAAAGCCAACCACGCCCCCCTTACATAACTAATGAATGGTTGTGAAAAAAATGCAAGTTTTACACTGAAAACAATTTTTATTTGCTATTTATACAACACACGATTCGATAACACGTTAGCTTTTATGAAGTAGCCTTCAAGGTAAAAATAAATTAATCTTAATGAGATGGATGGGCTTGTATTTTCTTTACTAGCGCTGGTATTCTTGGTGGTTTTGGCAAGGACACAACGTAAGTCACTAGCAACATCAAGTTTGTTCCGATTCTTTGTTTTTATTGATACGAGTGTTGCGAATGCTTTTTCACTCAAGAAGGTGGTTGAAAAAGGCAAAAATAACCGAAGAGCTTCCTGTGACACTCTGGGATACACTTGGAAGTATTTGATCCAAAATGTTGACTTTTCCATTTTTTCGAAGTCATATTTGACAGAAGAATCATTTTTTATTTCAAAAAATTTTTCTTGCAGGGCTTTTGGAACATGTTCAACGATGACATGGAAAGGATCTGTTGAAATTCTGTAAATATGTTCGTCAGCAGTGTTAGTTAAGTATTTCCCGAATTCATCAGTGAGCGTCTCCAAATGGTTTGACACTTGTTTTGACAATGTGATCCTTCAAAAACCTCCTTGAAGTCCTCAGTTTGGGGCAAAAACGAGCTCGCTCCTAGAGTTGGCTCGATGTTGCCCCAAAGAATGGCCGAATGGTCTCACGCCTCCCCTGACCCGTCTACACGCCCCCCAGTTTGGGAATCCATGATCTAAGTGAAATAAAGCTATGACCCGGTGAAAACAAATATATCACAGATCAAAAATATCACAGTTGGTAGTAGAGCTCTGCGGTTCTCAGGTACGTTAACAGGGAGTGGATCTTGTCTGGCCCAGATAGAACATCAACACACTAAGGGAGTCTCTTGAGCTGTTGTCTGAAGAATCCTCTAGTAGCGCTGGCAATCCGTTCTTTTTGTAGAACGACTTGAAACAGAGGACACTATCTCAATGACTGGATGGTGCGGATAATTTTTAAAGCAAAAAGTGGTATATTATCTCATTTTAATCCGTTCTCTCGAACTTAAATCGTCTGAGAACAGTCCATTTTTATTAATTGTTTCAAAAGGTTTTTTGTGACAGTTTTAGTCCAACCAGCTTTCACGTCTTCAAACTTCTGTTTAAAAAAAAAAACAGTGATTTCTTAATTTTAAACACAATGTTTTTAAAATCACTTACTTTTGTCAGTGGATTTTTGGCTGTAAACCCTTAATAATGAACCATTTTAAAGATTTTTTTAAATTGTTTAGTAAGAACTCAGCTTTTCAATGACCCATACGATTTTTTTACACCCTTTAAAGTGTAATGTAGGTAGTTTGGTCGGCCGTAAGTACTAATTGCTTTTTGGAATTTGTCGGGATGCGGCCCAAGGAAAATAAATGAAAATTATTTCATTTATTGTTTTATTTTATGACGTTTGACGTTTTTATGACGTTTTATGTTTGTTGACTAATGGATGCAAATAGGTTTCAATTTCTATATCTTTTTTCGTTTTTCGTTTCTATCTTTTCATTCTTTTTATTTTTTCTCATTTATAATTACTATCCATCCATTTTTTATTGCTTTCCTGACATTGCTTGGTGAACCTCTATCTGACAAATTTTTATCTGACAAATCCGTTATATTTTCGGAGGTTTTATGAATTTTTTTCCTGGTCTCACCAAGATTTGAAGATGTCCTCAGCAAGAGGACGAAACGTCATAAAATAAAACAATAAATGAAATAATTTTCATTTATTTTCCTTGGGCCGCATCCCGACAAATTCCAAAAAGCCATTAGAGAAACTGTTGTTTTCCTCAAACTAATAAGTCTCGTTATTCACGTTAAAATTGTTGAATGCCTATTCAAGAACGTTGTTAAATTGTTAATTGCTGATAATTAGTCAACTCCCTCTCGTCCTACCAGGCCGCGCAACTGGTGGCCTTCGCGGCCGATGGTTGACTCCTCGAGTCAGCTGGTGGCTCCTGCCCCGGACGTGAACCCCCGCACGTGCTGTTTTATCGATTCGCTTCGCACAAGACCGCGTCGTGTTGACGTTGGACGGATTCTCTCGCAGTTCCCGCGGGTTTCTCTCTAATCAATACCAACTGCAACTGCGTCACAACGCCTGTTCGGTTCTCCTTGTCCTTTGTTTAGCTCAAAATTTAAATCTGGCCAGCCTGGGCCTGTTTCATAAAACAACGAGTTACAAGTTAACAAGTACAGGTACTAGTAATATTCGGTAAACTAGAACAAGTGTTTCACCAAAACAAAGAGTACAAGTGTATAAAAGTTACACTTGTAGAAGCTAAGTTTACAATTGCAGCAGAAAAGACAAATTTCTAGTGAAATGATTCAGAAACTCGTAAACGAGTTCCACTATCTGCTTTACAAGCAGATACCATGTTACATGGATATGTCTTTGATTGGGGATTTCATAACGGTTGTCCTCGAGAGTTGTAAGCAAATCCTTTAACTTTGGACTGTAGGCGACGAAATGTAGGATAAAGAATTTATTTTATTATTCTTGGAGGCATAAAAAGCATACTATACATACTATTAAAGTTATTTCTCCAATACAGACGCTATCATTTTTATGTTCATGGTAGCCACTATAATGAGTTGTTGTTCACAGTCGACTGTTGTCAAGGGGATGAAAATGTTTCCTATGGAGTGGAGTAAATAATGGAGTAAATGAAATAAAGTGGAGAAAATTTATTGTTTATAGTCCAATCAACTTAATTTAGGAATGTAGCCAGGTACGTAAGGAGGGGGAAATTGGTAGCTTGAGATGTAAACATTTATCACATAAATCAAGCGCTTTCCAACGAGTGGCGAACGATTTCTGTGCGATGAAAACTGCGGAAGTTCCATTCTCCTAGCAACGGCTGGGTTGTACGTGAACATCATTAGAAATTGTGACATCAACTTTTGCGTGACAGAAATTTTTGGTTGACCCCCAAGAGCAAACACATATCCATGTCAAAATGGCGTGTGGGGACAAACGAAATGCACAGCGTCAAGCGGGATGCCGAAATTGATGTTTTGTCGGTGAATCATAATATAAAAACGGTGTTAAGTACACGATAGGATGTTTATCGTACATGACAAGGTGTAATGATGGGAAGAAAGACAAATTATAAACTGAAAAAAGGAGAAAGTGTATATAATTGATTTCAACTTATTCTGATGGCTGGCATAAACGGATTTTTCTCCTTCATTCAGCGAAAATGATCAATCAGTTCCTCAAGTTTGATTGGGATGGGATTTTTGTGGGATGGGAAATCAGGAAGTTATACTCTCTCTGGGTAAAAAAAAAAACGTGATATAGTTTGCTGTCGGACGAAAATGTTGAATTATCCCCAGAGCTCAAATAGCATCAGATCACAGCTTGAGAGACCATAAAATATTAAATGAAAAGTCATGCAGCATGATCGTATGGGGAATTTAGGTAAATTGCTATGATATTTGAGTACTTCAAGGGCTATGCAATTGTTAAATATAAGTAGACTACATATATGTAGTGTTTTTTTCCTTTCCATAAATTATACGATTTTCGTTTTATAAGCATTAAAAGTACAATAAAATGACGAGAAAACAAAAAAAATTGAATTTGATATTTTTTGTCGGGGAAATCTTAAGTTCGGTCAGGCAAAAGTCGGGGAAATATCAGGGAAATTGAAACCCTGTGAGTGCCCGCCCTGTGAGAGAATTTAGCTCATTTAGCAGTTCACGATGATGAGGAACGCAAAAATATATAAAAACAGTCCTTGTAGCGGTCTGGAAATCGTGTGAAAATTTGTCTATGTAGATTTTTTTTTAGTTTTTGAAGCTTACACAATCCAACTTGAAATCGTTATGGGGTATATTACTACATTACAAATTCAATGTTTCGTTTCCATACACAAGTGGGAACTTGGTTGTTCGACCCAAGTTATCACGCAATTGCGTGATTCGACTTGAAAAATCGTCGCCGCAGTTTATCTTGGAAATCTTCCGCCGTAATAACAATTTTCTTCAACAATATTCATTCATCGCATGGAAGCCTCGGAAATTTTGACTCATAAATCAATAGCTTTTACAATGAAACGTCATCACCCCGTCCTAAAAATGTGTGGTGGAATAATTGGGATTTAAAGTGTTTTGTTTTTCCAGTTTTTATAGATTTGTCAGCAAATATTAATGCAATTTAAATAAACTCAGCATTAATTATGTAAATAATTGTTTAGTGTTCCAGTTCGATGTTGGTATACTTCTTTTTGGTCTGAAATTATGCGAAAATTTAAATTTAAATTTTTTTAGCCATTTATACTGAATTTCTTGACACATTTTTCGACATTTGTACAATTTAATGTGCTCAAAAACTGTTGGCGAACGAACTCACCATTTCGATCGGAAAGGTTGATTTTTCGGCGCAAGGACGGAATTGTTATCTCAATCCTAAGGAGAGTTATCGTCTGGAATGACAAACACACACACGCACAAACACACACGCACAAACACACACACCACATACACACACACGCACACACACTCACACACACACGCGCGCGCGCATATATATATATATATATATATGAAAAAGCGTTGAACTCCAGGATTCGTATCAGAATATCTCAAAACGGATTTCAACGAAGAAAATTTTGATTTTAAAATGTTTGAGCCATTATAGCTTCATTTTTTACGAAAATTCGCTAATATACTAAATCTTACTCCCATTGTAGTAGCGCCATACGAGGAACTTTTTATTTCCATTATTTTAATATTTTTTAAAATAAGATTATATCAACCCTGTAATTATTTCAACTCTTGCGAATCCTTGTTGTATGCAAATAAATTATTATCTGAACTGAATTAAATTGTGGTTAATGGGGATTTTTTCTGCAGCTTGTTAAATGTATTTTCTCCGAGATTGTCAGTTGCAAGTGTTTTATCAGTTTAATTGTTGTCTTAACTCTTTCGCTGGACGGGTGCCTAATCTTGAACGAGTTCCCAATTGCGAGAGATTTGCGTGTTGACTGATGGCCGAATTACGTGACACTGCACATGCAATTTCCCAACGTTTTGTTTACCCCTTAAAAGCTGATGGATTCCGCCGGTTGCCTCTTTTGAGTTGTGCGGTTGAGTCGGATGTGAACGCCATAAAGTCTGAAAAATTGCACAATAATATATATTTGGAAAATAAATAATAAATAAATTACTAACTGTTAAATTTCTCACTACCTATATACATTTTTTTTAAGTCGATGTAAATAAAGGAAACTCGGGCTTGAGATTAAATTCCGTTCTTGCGCCAAAAAAATCAAGCTTTCCAAACAAAATGATGAGTTCGTTGTCCAGCATTTTTTTAGTACATTTATTTGGTCAAACTTCTAAAAATGCGCTCAAAAAATCACTAACAATGACTAAAGACGCCTAAAAATCGATGAATTTATATTTTTATCAGAATTTTAGTCAAAAAAAGTTAACGATGAACTACAACTTTAAAACTCGGCCCTTCGGGGGGGGGGGGGGGGGGGCAGAGCCCCCAGATGTTATTATTTAGAGCCCGCGGCTAAAAGTCAAGAAACATGCCTGGCAGAAGTGACCAAGTAACAAAAACCAAATTTTTCAGAAGCTTCATTCGACAAATAGAATCGAAATTAGAAGGAATTACCTAGGTAGGTAATTTTCTGTTATGGTTGGTGCGCGTCTAAAATAAATTACTATAACCAAGATTAACTTCTCAACCAAGTGACAACAAAATAAGCGGCATTGTTTACTATATCCATTTATAACATAAATAAATATAAAACTGCGACATGAATAGAAGAACATGTGCGAAATAAATGCGATATAAATCGAGAGCTTTCCAACGAATGGAGAACGATTTTTGTCCCATAAACACTGAAGAAGTTTAATTTCCCCAGCAACGGCTTGGTTGTACGTTAAAATCATAAGAAAAAAGAAATATGGAACATGCTTTCTTCCCACGATGCGTAAATGTAAATAAATTTAAAACTACGACATTAATGTTTTACTAATCGAAATTAGAACAGAGTACCTAGGTAGGTAATTTTCTGTTATGGTGCGCGTCTACAATTACTATAACCAAGATTAACTTCTCAACCAAGTGACAACAAAACAAGCGGCATTGTTTACTATATCCATTTATAACATAAATAAATATAAAACTGCGACATGAATAGAAGAACAAGTACGAAAGAAATGCGTGATAAATCGAGAGCTTTCCAACGAGTGGAGAACGATTTTTGTCCGGTGAAAACTAAAGAAGTTTCATTTTCCCAGCGATCACTTGGTTGTACGTGAAAATCAAAAGAAAAAATTTCGTGACACATCCGCGTAACGTTTTCGCTAGTTAGTCCAAGGCTAAAGCATGTTCCATGCTAAAATATCTTTACAAAATAAAAATTGCTTCCGCTTATAACCCCCTTAGAATTGATGTATTCAAAAATGTGTATTCCCTCCTTTCATTGAGATTTATCAGCTTGCTATACTGCTGTATGTGTATATATTTTTGCGTGGTCAAGACTTTTAAATATAGCATTTACAGATTTAATTCAACCTTTTACAGATTTATTCCAACCTTTTACAAATTCATTCAAACCTTTTGCAAATTCAATTCAACCTTTTACGAATTCAATTCAACTTTTTACAAATTCAATTCAACATTTTACAAATTCAATTTACCTAACTTTTTACAAATTTAACTCATTCCAACCCTTCAATTGATCTCATGAGAAAAAACATCTTTCCTATTACCCTACGGATAGTACGGAATTGTCCGAATCAGAATCACTTTCTATCACAAGTCTCCTACGTCTTCCTCTAACAACAAAAGAGTCTGAATCGGAATCGCTAACACTCATAATTATTACTTCAGATTATGGAGAGAAACAAAATCGTGCACAGCGATACAGAGCTAGGGGTGTGAAAAAATCGATGTTAGAATCGATTAAATCGATTTTTTGGGAAAATCGAAAGAATCGATTTTTGGGAAAAACATCGATTAATAATCGGACTTTTTGGGTGGTATTGGTTTAAGCCACATTTTAGATTTTATCGTACAAACTAATCATACATTTTTTTTCCTTACGATTTGAAACGAGGTGTTGAACTCATGATCGAACGAGATGACGCGAACTTGTCATCAACAGCAACGACTAATAAACTCATGATTGATTCGTCACGTTAGCCGTGACTAGCAATGAGAATGAAACAGCAACATGGTCAATGATTACTCATCAGTTTTTCAAATCTATGTTGGTTATTCGAAGGAAAAGCTAATTTTTGTATTTTATTTGACGTTAAAACTTTTCTTTTTTTTATCAATGTTAATAGTGAAATTTTTCGTCATCCTTTCTCTTTCTCAATTTAAATTGACAATATTGAAGCCCTTAAACATATAAGGACACATTCACAAGACAATGAGTGATAAATCAACCAGATTTCCACAGTTTCATATTAACAAATACGACGAAACATTCCAATCTCTAAGGTACCCTTTGGGATGTTGAAGAGGCCACAAAAAAAGGCAAAAAACGAAAGTTCGGAAGTACCGAATCACTAAATATAAGCTCTGACGAGGCCGATAATTGCGGGAGCGCTTAGCAATAAAACATTTTAAAAATTTGAGAAGCCTACTGTGAAACTCTCAACCCTCAAAAAGTACTACCGTTTAGAAGTTCCTCTATATGTATACAATTTTTAAGTTTTCTAATGGTGCAATTTTTTTTTAAATACATTTTATACCTATTACCTAACATTTTTATAAATTTTAATTTTTTATGAGTGCCTTTTTATTCACCTTGCCTTATTTGCCCAGACAGTAGAGGTGTTACTGGGCATATCAAGGTTCGTCCATGGACATACCATGAAGTGCTCTTCAGAATTACTTTAAAAAATCAAATTGACCCATTGAATTAAAGAGGTTAAATTTCATACGATTTTAATCGATTTAAATCGATTTTTTGTCCAAAAAAATCGATTAAATCGAAAAGGGGGAAAATCGATTTTTTCACATCCCTAATACAGAGCGACTAATGTAAAAGTTATCGCTTTCAAGGGCATGCAAACAGAAGCGATTCTGACCATACAGTAGACATTGAATTGGCAAGGCGCTGAGGTCACGTAGGTAGGTAGTATGTACGTAGCAACCTACTTACCCACCTCATGTAGCCTACTACTTATAACTTTCCTCCTAATCAATCAGCTACTTTCCATATCCATCCCTTCCGGTGGAGAGTTGAAATGAATTTGTAAAAGGTTGAATTGAATTTGTTTAAATGAATTTGTAAAAGGTTGAAATAAATCTGTAAAAGGTTGAATTAAATCTGTAAATGCTATACAATAAGCGGTCACTAAATTTCGTGGTCAAACAACTGGTTTCGAAAGCTATTCGTAGACGGAAACGCGCAGAATCCCCGGCGGAGGTCGTCGGCCTCCTTCCGAAAATGGGAATTCGCGGAGAAGGCTCGCAGCGTAGTTTCCTTTTATAGTGCGACCGACCTGAGATTCTTTAATTAGCGGATTTTCGTAGAAAAAGAAGCTATTGTTATGGCTCTAAAAAGTTTCAAATCAACAAAGGTTTTATTTATTTATTTATCATCGGGCAAGCCCAATTTACAACAGCATAATATAAGTTACACATAATAAGTATAAGTTACATAATTTACACATCTGAGAAAAACAACAAGAAAAAGAACAATTTTACCAGAAACAGCAATAATATTATAGTATTAATTTAACTTATGAAAAAATGGAATTTAGGTTTTCATAATGGAATCCGTTTTGAGGCATTCTGAAACGAATCGTAGAGTTTAAAGCTTTTTTACTCACACAGACTTTTTTTTTTCTTTTTAAACCCGATATATTTTAGCATTAAAAAAAAAAAAAAAAAATAGATTTTTGAGATGCAAGCTTGGGAGTATTCAGACCACAAAACTATACACATAATTTTGATCTATATGTCCCACTAATCTAGGTGCATTTTTGCTAAAAGGATTGATTTAGGATGCTTTTCATTTGTGAGATACTTTGAGATAGCTTGTGAGCATCCAGGCATCACTTACATGCATCAATATTGGAAATGAGTCAGTGGAGCCCAAAAACAAGTTGCGCTTTCCCTTACCTACTGAATTTGATCCTATTTGTTAATACTTACTTGTGCCTTTCGTTTATGGATTTCTAGCAGTTTTTGTGGATTTTACAACTATACATTCAGAATGACAGGAAAAATAATGTGATGCGAATTGCGGAACATTGATTTTTTACTCCTAATTTACATTTTTGAACCTTTCCATGCATTTTATGTTGGGAAATATTGGATACTTCCTGCCAATGCATGTTTATTATGTTCCCACAAAAAGTTGCGTGTTGGTCACAGAACCCACTAGTTTACAACGAACCTTCCGAATCAAGCAATCGTCGTTATCACCGATGTTGAATTGAAATGAATATGTCATTTTAATTAACGCGCAAAATGAACAATCAAGAATAAACTCAAGAATTATAATCAAACAGTTATCTCTCCAAGACGATTTTGTTGTGATAAAACAATATGGCGTAAGTTTCATTGCAACAACTGTGGTAGCTTTTGGAGTTAGTACTTAATACCTGGATGAAGTAGGGAATAAAATCTGGGAGCTAACATGGTCGTAAACTCAGAGGTCACGATTATCTCGGAGTGGAGAAACGCATTTCATGATGCCATCTCTAGGATATCGGTAACTCGTACACTCGAGGTGGTGAAATTCGCCCTCAATAATCTAGGTCCAAGAGCAGTGGTCGCCAAACCTGTAAGCGACTGAGCTACCTTACAGCTAATAAACATTACTGTGAGCTACCCAACAAAGTAGGAAAGATACATGTATTTGCTTAAATCACACAGTCGTTTATTACCTATGAATAAACATTTTCAGCTTATTTTAAATCTAATTAAATGACATTTCTAAAATTACAATAATATCATAAGAACTTGAATAAAAATATATTTGCAGCAGAAAAACGTAGTTCAGTGTGATGGGTGGCACTCTTTTTTGTCATCAACAATCTTCTTAATGTTAGGTTCATAGGTTGTAGCGGCCATTCGAATGCAATTGTCCGAATGTTCATCCGTCAACTTGTTTCTGTACTTGTTTTTCATGAATTTCATACTGGATAATGAGACTCATAGAGATATGTTTAGCTGAACATAACCTTCACTCGTAAACCAATCTGAATCTGATTTTTTTTTTGCTTAGGAACAAAAGGCCAAATATTTTCATTGCTTGAAGTGAGAGATTTCAATGAAAGGTCACATTGAAAATCAATCAGTTTCATCTCCACTGCAGTGTTGTCTTCTTTGAAATATTGCATGACACGAGCAGAAAATTCTTCAGGATCAATCTCAACAAAAGGAGATGTGACAAACTGTGCTACAATCGAAATGTTTTTGAAGTCTTGAAAGCGTTGATTGAATTGATTTTTCAAATCTGAAAGAACTGCAATATGTTCTTTGTTGTTGTAAGACTGTTGTTTTATTGTCATGTGTCGTCGGTCTGAGATGCGTAGCGCAAATCAGATTAGCCAACCCAAGCACTCCCTTCTGAAATTTCCCCGCGAGCTACCAAAAATTACCCTCCGAGCTACCAGTAGCTCGCGATCTACGGTTTGGCGAACACTGTCCTAGAGTTATCCTGGCCGCAATGCATTGAAGATTCCTCCGAGGTGTTTCAACTTCTCACGCCCCTACTTGGTGTTGGGCAACCCAAAAGACGGACGGAGCCCCAACCTTGACCGCGAGGGGCAGCCCACCTCTTCCCGGTCTATACTTAGCTGAGGATTGTTGACGGGACCGCGTAGTTGGTCGTCGTACCGCCGAGTAATTTCGTTGTTTGCTCCCAACCGGTACCCCCTTGTTTATTTGTTTACTACACCGTGTTTCAGTCGTTTTACCGAGCTTGGCGAAGTTAAATAAACAGTTTACCCAGCGGTCTCTCATTGAAAAGTTTTAAATGATCTTGAATAATTCCAGCGGAAAAGAGTAGATCATGAGGTAGCCTGTAATATCATAATTGGTCAATCAAGAAACGAAAAAAATTATACTTGATGTAATTTACGATTGACGATTGATGTAATTATGTAATTGATGATTTGAAAACTATGAAATTGGTACGGGACCATCTGCTTAACCCGTACATTCCCTGATCATGTCATCAAAATCAGATGAAAACTGTGCAAATTAAGGTCATTGAAGGATTTCACATTGGCGCAAGCGCAGTAGCAGCTACTAATGATACAATCATGTTTAAGTTGATATGGGGTGATCAAATCATCTTCTCCCAACTGTCATCCAAATTTGAGATCGGACGACTAGGGTAGGGTATGAAAAAGTCCAGTCATGCAGCATGACTCCATGAGCGAATTTTTGAAGAAATCTTCGACATTTCAGTCGCTATTGACGCCCGAGCGGAGCGAGGCCTTGGGTCTGCGTGCTAGTACGTACATAAATAGAACTTCTTCATAATTTCATGGCTGATATTTTCTAAGCTACAGTCAGTATTAAAGCTACATCAAGTCCTAAAACAGTTGAGCGTAAAACATTAAAGAGAGCGACCGAATACGGAAGGACGGAATACGAGTATTTCACAGAGTAAACTCATCAGTTGTGATTACAATGTTTTTTTTTTTAAACAAGCACCTACTACCTACGTTTTAAACAGCAAAGTTCTTGGATTGGTTATACAGGGATACTTCCATAAGAGTAGTTCAATCTGAATTTGGACGATGTTTCATGCAAATATTACCGATTTTTACAACTAGCGAACGGCATTATTTCGATTTTTGACTGATTTTTCAACTTTGAAAATTTTGAAAACTTGATACATATTCTTATAGGAAATTTTACGCTGATTCCGAATATACCACATGTTAGTATGCTGAAAAAATTATTTCGCACAACAAATCGCCAAAAACAGGCTATTTTGAAATTTTTGACTACATTTTTGAAAATTTCAACCCGAAGATGTAATCCGATCATGCTGGCCAACGAACTTGAACTTTCGTTTTGTGTTCTTAACATTTTAAAATTTGTTTGAAGTTTCTAGCACAATTCTACGGACAGTTATCGTCTGGAATGACACATACATACATACATACATACATACATACATACATACATATATACATACATACATAAAAAAATGCGTTAAACTTCAGAATATGATTCAGGATAGCCTAAAACGGATTTCTGCATAAATTTTTTTCAAAAAATCACATTCTACAAATTTTGAGGCGAGAGCAATAGCTTAATTTTCTTCAAAAATTTGCTAATAATTTTCTTCAAAAATTCGCTAAAATGTGGAAAATAAGCTTGTTACAAGGATTTCATACTGGCCCATGCGCAACAGTTATTAATGATACAATCATGTTGAAATTGATATGAGATGATCAAATTGTCATCCCCCAACTATCATCCAAATTTGTGCGAGATCAAACGACTAAGGCGCGAGAAAATGATTCTTGGTTAAATTTACGTTTGCGCATGCGCAGAGTGAGGTATTCAGTCAAGATCGACGAAGCTGATAGGGGACCGTGTACCCTTAACCCGCACATCCCCTGAAAATTTCATCCAAATCGGATGAAAGCTGTGGAAAATAAGCTTGTTACAAGGATTTACGGACACACACAGACGGACAGACAGACGCGGAACCAAAGTTGTTAAGAATGGTCTAAAACGTAAAATGCGAGTGGAAATGTTGATTTTGGAGACCACATATTTTTCTTTCTCCCGAAAGTTTTCTACCTTTAGGTAGACGCGGAAGCAAAATTCTGAGATACTCAAGTCAGGGGGGCATTAGAACAATCACAAGATTCTATTCATCTGGATGAACCCATCACCATCTTGTTTCCTCCACCGTTGGATAGAAATCGAGAACGATTTCCACGGCCCCTCCTCGGGCCCTCTCGTCACGATTCGTGAATCGTCGGATTCGTTACGACTGTCGGCCCGCGAGGTGAAAGGAAATGAAATTTGCGCCACGTTAGCCCGTAACTCGAGGAACGACCTTGTAAAAGTTGGTTTCAATACGATAGGTTCCGTTACGAACCCGGTACTAACCACCCCCATTTCATAAAACAAGTTACAAGTTAACAAGTACAGGTACTTGCAGTGCACGGTAAACTAGAACAAGTCGTGGGGTTGGTGGTAAAAGTGATCAAGTCCATTTGGCAAAAGTGTTCAGGAGAGCCTGTTAAAGTTCTCCAACACACGGACTGATGGAAAAATGCGGATTGTGAGCTTAAAATCAGGTCAAACCAAATAATTTCGTGTTATGTGAGCTCAGTAATACCTTTGCTATGTGAAAGTAGTACCGAACCTTGAACAAAATAAACTTACTTTTAATTGTCCCCGATTTTTAGTGAAAATTGTAAGTTGAATACTTTTACCTGAATAAAAACTGTTATGACTTGGACATGATCACTATAATAAAACTTCAAATTCACAGTAAATTTTACCAGTATTATCATTTTCAGGTTTTCAACCCTTCAATATCAATCCCTCGGGATACTAACAATCAAGAAATAACAAATTTTCATTAGATTATCCCTTACAACTGTCATTTGACTGACTTTACTTGTAAGCTAAAGTATTTCTACTACCACATTATCTAGGAGTAAAGACGATCAAATGACAGTTGATATTTTTTACTTGTAATGTGTTGGTACTTACAATCAGTTGCTGTACATGTAAATCTAGTTAAATGCTATTTGATCATATGTGATCCACTGGTTCATTCAGGTAAAAATAAATTTCTTTGGTTTTTGACATTTGTCGTCATAAGTTGTTTTGTTTTTCAATTCTCATCTGTAGATATTGTTTTATAGTATCCAGAGAGACCAAAACCTCATTTTCTAAAAAAAAAATGCACTTGATCACTTTTACTACCAACCCCACGAAGTGTTTCACCAAAACAAAGAGTACAAGTGTAGAAAAGAAGTGTAGCAGGAAAGAAAAATGGCGTGCGGGGATAAACGAAATGAACAACGTCAAGTTTTGTCAGAGAATCATGATGTAAAAACGGTTCTAAGTACACGATAGGATGTTTATCGTACATGACAAGGTGTAATGATTGGAAGACAGACAAATTATAAACTGAGAAGTGGAGAAAGTGTGTATTTGATTTCAACTTATTCTGATGGCTGGCATAAACGGATTTTTCTCCTTCATTGTTCCTTTTTACACTTCACTCTGTTTTTCAATGATGGGGAGATCAAGGAGATGATACCCAATCAGGAAAAATTGCACAGGGTCACTCACCATTTGTATCTTTCAAGGGTCTCGGAAGACATCCTAAATCTCCCATTAAGCTCAAAAATACCCACGAATGCTTCTTTCTTGTCTGCATTCTTCAGCAAAACATGATTCCTACCTATTAAACACCGAAAAATTGTCAACACAATGCTGGAAAATAACAAGTTTACAGGTAAATGGACGTAGGTTAAAAATCGGCCATTTTTTACAACTGTTAAACAATGACTTGAACAGAATGATGGGGAAACACTTGTAACTTATCCAAATTTGCCTGTACACTTGTTAATTTTCACAGTGCATTACAAGTCTACACTTGTACCTTAATGAAACGCTTTGCACACTCATTTTGTACAACTTGTACATATCGGAGGACGTCTCAATATTCTAACCCGCATTATTAATAACTTATCAAATAAACGCTAAGAGGTAATAAAGCTTGTAGAACTTTATTTGAGAAGAGACTCAAGTTGGTAGAACCGGAAGGCTAATGACGCAGTTAGGGTTGTCATCCCTTTTTTTTTCTACATTCTTCAAGCGCAACACCCCGAGGGTCCCAAGCAAGCTCGTTCAGTTCGTTCATGACAAGGTGTAATGATTGGAAGACAGACAAATTATAAACTGAAAAGTGGAGAAAGTGTGTATTTGATTTCAACTTATTCTGATGGCTGGCATAAACGGATTTTTCTCCTTCATTCAGCGGAAATGATCAATCAGTTCATCAAGTCTTAATGCTGCTGGGTTAGGAATGTCATCTGTAACTTCGAGATGATCTTCACACTTCACTTTGTTCTTCAATGATGGGGAGATCCTCAATACCCGATCAGGAAAAATTGCATAGGGTCACCGCACCATTAGAATCTTTCAAGGGTCTCGGAAGACATCCTAAATCTCTCGTTAAATTCAAAAACACCCTCGAAATGAGGGTTTATTTTTGGCCAAAAAAATCTTGCCAAAGATACGCTGAATGCTTCTTTCTTGTCCGTATTCTTCAGCAGATGATTCCCACATATTAAACAACGAAAAATTGTCAACTCACAATGCTGGAAAATAACAAGTTTACAGGTGAACGGACGTAGGTAAAAAATCGGCCTTTTTTACAACTGTTAAACAGTGACTTTTTCAAAATGATGAAGAAACACTTATAACTTGTCCGAATTCGCCTGTACTCTTGTTAATTTTCACAGTGCATTACACGTCTACACTTGTACCTTTATGAAACGCTTGCACACTCATTTTAGCGAATTTTTGAAGAAAATTAAGCTATTGCTCTCGCCTCAAAATTTGTAGAATGTGAATTTTTGAAAAACTTTTATGCAGAAATCCGTTTCAGGCTATTCTGAATCATATTCTGAAGTTTAACGCATTTTTTAATGTATGTATGTATGTATGTATGTATGTAGTATATGTATGTATGTATGTATGTATGTATGTGTCATTCCAGACGATAACTGTCCGTAGAATTGTGCTAGAAACTTCAAACAAATTTTAAAATGTTAAGGACACAAAACGAAAGTTCAAGTTCGTTGGTCAGCATGATCGGATTACATCTTCGGGTTGAAATTTTCAAAAATGTAGTCAAAATTTTCAAAATAGCCTGTTTTTTGCGATTTGTTGTGCGAAATAATTTTTTCAGCATACTAACATGTGGTATTAGGGTGGTTCAAAAAAAAAAAAAAGTTCTGGGATTTTTGGTCCCCATTGCGTTTTTGCTTCCTCGGTATGTCAGGATGACCCTCCTAAAGTTTTAGCAAAAAATATTAATCCTAACCACTTTACCTGGGTCGATTTTTGCCAGTTATCGACTGCTATCGTAAACCAACCTCTAAATTGGGGCCGACGTGATGATTTGAAGGACGGATTTCAATTTTTTTAGGTCTATTTATGGGTTTTTGCATGCGCTGAACACGATGAACCTATTTATTTTACGCTCCGTCCACTAGTTATCCGGTAAACTGGCGGAGGGCACTGCTAGAAGATAGTAAAAATCGAAAATTTCACCGAAAATGCTGTCGCCTGGTTAAGAATTGTACTAGAAACATGCTATTATGGTCGGATAATATGCTTTGGCATGTTCTGAACATGATTCCGTTTTTTACTATACTTTTTTACTTCGTTTATTGGCCATAAACCTCAAATTACTTGTAGGGTAATAGACAAATTCACCCTAATTTCACCAGAAATTATGTCGCGTTGATAAGTTAAGGTCCCAAAATACCTTGTGCCGATAAAATTTGGTATTTTCCAGGATACTCGATACAAAGCCGTAGGTAATTTGGCAAGGACCTGAACCGGCATTGTACTTATTCGCCAAATATAGCGGCGAAATGGAGAAAATAGCTAAAATTTTCCCATTTTTCTGTAAAATTCCTTAGTTTCCATCGGTTTTCCGGGGTCAAATTCATAGTTCTGAATTGTCTGAACTGTGATTGGATTGTTAAATAAAAAATGATGCAGTATAATTGAAAATAATATGTAATATAATTTTAGTTTCACAAAACATAACATTTTAACGAGAATAACATAACAAAAATATACAAAAAAAAAAAAAAAAAAAAAAAAAAAATTAAACACGATGAAATTTAATATCAAAACATAAAAAAAATACCAAATTTTATCGGCACAAGGTATTTTGGGACCTTAAATGATCAACGCGACATAATTTCTGGTGAAATTAGGGTGAATTTGTCTATTACCCTACAAGTAATTTGAGGTTTATGGCCGATAAACGAAGTAAAAAAGTATAGTAAAAAACGGAATCATGTTCAGAACATGCCAAAGCATATTATCCGACCATAATAGCATGTTTCTAGTACGATTCTTAACCAGGCGACAGCATTTTCGGTGAAATTTTCGATTTTTACTTATCTTCAAGCAGTGCCCTCCGCCAGTTTACCGGATAACTAGTGGACGGAGCGTAAAATAAATAGGTTCATCGTGTTCAGCGCATGCGAAAACCCATAAATAGACCTAAAAAATTGAAATCCGTCCTTCAAATCATCACGTCGGCCCCAATTTAGAGGTTGGTTTACGATAGCAGTCGATAACTGGCAAAAATCGACCCAGGTAAAGTGGTTAGGATTAATATTTTTTGCTAAAAATTTAGGAGAGTCATTCTGACATACCGAGGAAGCAAAAACGCAATGGGGACCAAAAATCCCAGAACTTTTTTTTTTTTTTTTGAACCACCCTAATGTGGTATATTCGGAATCAGCGTAAAATTTCCTATAAGAATATGTATCAAGTTTTCAAAAATTTCAAAGTTGAAAAATCAGTCAAAAATCGAAATAATGCCGTTCGCTAGTTGTAAAAATCGGTAATATTTGCATGAAACATTGTCCAAATTCAGATTGAACTACCCTTATGGAAGTATCCCTGTATAACCAATCCTAGAACCATGCTGTTTAAAACGTAGGTAGTAGGTGCTTAAAAAAAAAAAAAAATGTAATCACAACTGATGAGTTTACTCTGTGCATGTGTTAATAATTTGATTCCATGTTTGTCTATCAAAATAATAAACTAAAATTTCTCAACACGATCAATAGCAACTGAAATGTCGAAGATTTCTTCAAAAATTCGCTCATGGGGTCATGCTGCATGACTGGACTTTTTTTACAACTTTTATATAAAATCGGCTCGTAACTTGTCACTTAATGAAATAGGCCCCAGTACTCATATCAGTGTTTTACCCAACTTTTCGTAGAAGTGTGGGTATTACAGCCGTCGCATAGCGGTCGAAATTGCAAAAAACCTGGCCAAAACTTTCAAAAGCCCTGAACTTGGGTTTTTCGATGTGCTGAACACGGGAAAAATATTTGAAAAAATTCTGGGACCAGTTGTTTTCATTGGATCGACTGATTTTGGGCTAAGATTAGGCTATTGATAAGGTGAGAGAATTAGGTGAGATTCGCTGGAGGTTCTGAATAATAGAGAGTTCCTAAACGATTGGGGTAAGGTGCTTGTGGATTTTATCATCTGGGGCGAGCCCCAGTTTATGCTAAACTGATAAAGTGGGTCGAATTAGTATTTTATCTTAAAGTGACGCTACTTATCTTCAAGTAACGCTGAACCAACAAGGGGATATTCCCGCCTATCCCGTGTGTTCAGTTTCCAGCATTTTTAAGTTTCCTAGTTCTCTTCTTATTCACGAAAAGGTTTTGCAATGGCAGATTTCGAAAATTTATGAACAAGAAAATGGATATAACTTTCATGAATCATGAATACCAACAAGATATCAATATCACTGTTATCGGTGTGTAAGGTTACTTTACGATAGGGAGGAAGAGATGAGATAGGTAAGTTCGGGATAAAGTGTCATATGTTTAGGTGAAATAAATTTGTCTTATTGGAGATAAGGCACCACATTTCCCCGCACATGCGCAGTAGTGTTTTCCGTTCACGATAAGGCGTCCCATCTCTATCTCTCTATCACCTTAGAAACTCTATCTAATATATGGTACTGGGCCTTTGAATCTTTGTTTTTTTCTGACGTAATACCAATACAAAATATTTAACTAGAAGCAGGACCTGCACAAAAGAGTAATTTCCATTTTTTTCTCAAAAATCCAGTACCTCTTATTTTTATGTTTTTTAAAAACAAAAATCGACGTAACTTTCCAATTGGCTCGTATTGGCAGCTGATCCAAGTTTTGGCCAATTTTGATAGAGTTTTGGCCACGTTTTTCTCGATTTTGACCACTGTGCGTTGCCACGGATGCCTTGCGTTTCAGAGGGTGTAGAACACGTTTACAATAGTCATTTATTTTCAGATTTCTTTATATATATATATATATATATATATATATATATATATATATATATATAGGTCGGGACATATCGGGACAGCCTAAAGTAGAAAATCGGGACCGAAATCGGGACAAGATATACTTCAAGTCACTGACAAAATACAACGACTAAGTTTTATTTTTGGAAAATATACAATAAGTAGGTATTGAAAAGTTGGAGAAACATCATTATTGAAAAAAAAAAAAAAAAAAAAAAAACTAATTATGACATTTGGGTGCTTAGATCATCTATTACATAGACCTATAAATTTCAAATAGTCAAAGGTGTCCGGCTACCTACCTGCAATGAAGGACATCTGTACCACGCAGGGTTTATCCAGTTTTCATCCTGGGCTTACAAAATACTTCGGAGATCGGGACGAAGTCGGGACAGCAAAAAAATAGTCGGGACACTTCAAAAATCATGACGGGACGCCCGGGACACCTCGAAAATCGGGACATGTCCCGATAAATCGGGACGGATGGCAGCCCTATTCTAGTCGGAAGGATGTTTTAAAACGAACCGAACGAGCTTGCTTGGGACCCTCGGGGTGTTGGGGGCTTGAAGAATGTAGAAAAGGGAAGGGATGACAGCCCTTACTTCGTCTTTAGCCTTCTGGTTCTACCAACTTGAGTCTCTTCTCAAATAAAGTTCTACAAGCTTATTACCTCTTAGCTTTTATTTGATAAGGTATTAATAATGTGGGTTAGAATATTGAGACGTCCTCTTTTATTTGATAAGGTATTAATAATGTGGGTTAGAATATTGAGACGTCCTCCGATACGGGCGGGGGGGGGGGGGGGGGGGGGGGGTTAATACGATCGAGTCTCATCGATGCCCAGGGGAGAAATTTGTCCCTTTTAGGGAATTATTAAGGAACCCATTGGCGAGGGTACCCATTTAACTTGTACTTATAGAGAAAAACTTGAACAAGGGTGCCCCAAAGAATCGACGAGAAGATGAGGGAAGGTGATCAAGCTCCCCAAGCATTCTGACGACCCATTTTTCACTATTGTTATTTCGAACGTTTTCAAAATCTTGGTTTTACTTCCTTATTTACCTTCAGGTCGCGGAAGCGTTCGGGAGAATTAACATTTTTTGTCTCCGAAATCAAAATTTCCACTCGCATTTTACGTTTTACGCCATTCTGAAGCACTTTTATTCCAAGTCTGTGTGTGCGTGTATGTGTGTGTGTGTCATTTTCGTAAATCCTTGTTACTAGCTTTATTTCCACAATTTTCAACCGATTTGGTTGAAATTCGTATGGAATGTGCAGGTTTGGGTGTGGATGGTAGATAAAAATTCCGTTCTTACGCCAAAAAATTGAGCTTTCCAAAGGACAGGATGAGTTCGTTGGCTAGCACTTGAATTACTTAGCACATTGAAATGCTCTAATTTCAAAAAATGTGGTCCATAAATCACTAAAAATGACGCAAATGGCTACAATATGTTGAATTTATATTTCTCGCAGAATAAACTTTAGTTAAAAGATACTCATCAACAATAAACTAGAACATTAAAAATGTATGCGCTAAATTATGCTGAAAAGAAATTCTAAAATTTCATTAATAATTGCTGAGAATCTTATAAAAACTGCAAAAAATATAAAAATTAAAAAAAAAATTAAATTAAACATGAATAAAATTTTTTTTTCTTTTCTATTTTTTGAATCGCAAAATAAATTTTAGAACAATATACGATCATTTACGAAAATTCGCTCATGCGATCATGCTGGAATTTTTATTATCCATGATCCCAATCTTGTTACATCTAACATGTAACAGCTATCGGAAACTGTTACCGTGATCCGTTAAATGGATTGGCGTATTTCACCTGAGTCCGATAGTTACATCAAAAGATTGAAATATAATATAGAAGCCCAAGAATTTAGATCACGACAATCGGTAGATTGTCTCAAACAACACCTAGTTTTGTTTTCGAAGCACTGCTGGTAAATAAACTGCTGGAAACTTTCCTAGATCCAATGTTAGTGACTAATATTTGTACATCCTGCCTTTTATCAAATAGAAACAATTACATGAACTAAATACCTATCAACACTGCCTGGCTATACGTACTTGTGTATTTATACACGCTCATCCGGGGAAACGCTTCGCGATAACCGGCACGAGAGATATGTAGTCTAGAAATTCGTTCAGAGGCGGCCATTAGTTGTGAGATAGCGGCGTTTAAACATTTGGTAGGTCGTTACGAGGAGAGATTGTGTTGATGTCACCTACATCTTGGAAACGAATGTGTGTCTGGTCGACCACGTCAGCTCTCCGAAAATCGGAAAACGACTGCCAAGTTGGGTGGGCAGTATAGCTCCCTCCCTCCCTTGTTGTAACGTGTAAGACATAATTATTGAAGACCGCCATATGCAAAACATCCTAAGTGCCATTTTTGAGTTTGGTGAAAGAATGGGGATTGTATACCTACATATTATTTCTTATTTAAGATTTACACCCTAATTGTGCACCGTACATGTACACCGCTATTTTACTCCGTTAATATTTCATATTTTTTACGCCAGCATGGTAATACGCTGTTTAGCGTGCAGGAGGTCTCTGAATCTGCTAGATGATGTTAGGATAAAAAATCGCACATTGGTGGGGGTTTTCCCTGAAATGTGTGTGTATGATCTTGGCTTCACTTTGAATTATCTACTAGGGGTTATATTTACCTAAGGTTATAAAGTTGAAAATAATAATAACTTCTGATATAATATGATATAATTTATACATAACCATATACATAACTTCTGATATAATAATAATGATTCAACTACTTTCGTAGTCAAAACGGAAGTTAGTGAAAAACGTTGTCTATTTCCACGAAAATAAAGAGTTACAATGTTGAATCGATTTCGACGGTTAGGCCATCATCAGTAACAAACAATAACTGAAGATACATTAGAAAGGACACAGCTTATATAGTGACAGGTGAAGGGAGATTGAATCCCATTGGTCGAGAAAAAGGAAAAACGGCAGGAGGTGCAACCAATTAAGTGCATACAAATTGAAGGGGGATTATAGCTAATCAGATGAAGTTAAAGGGGGAAATAACTAAATATGGTTTCAACAATGTGAAGGGATAATTCCAAGCTTTATAGAAATGGACCTATGAGTGGTGAAATATATTGAGGTACATCCTCATTTAAACATTTACCAGATCTGTCACTTTTGATAATTTCGAATTTTTCAAGTACATTCAACATACCTCCCTTTGGGCAAAAATGAAGAAATTCTACAAACTGTCTATCTGTCAAATCAAAATTGTAACTATGATTGGATTCCTTAAGATGTTTAGCAAATGTAGACTTACCTTATTTTCCCTGAAATCCTCCTGATGTTCGTCTATTCTTTCCCTAAATTTCCTACCAGTCTGACCGCAATATTCGTAGCCACAAGAACATTTTAATTTATAAACCCCAATTTTATCCTGAACATTAATTTTGTCCTTAACGGATCCTAGTAATGCTTTAAGACTATTTTTAGATTTAAAACCTACTTTGTAACCTCTCGATGATAGAATTTTGCCAATTTTATCCGAAATTTTCCCATAATAAGGTAAACTTATCCATTGTTTTTCTTCTAAAATTACATCTTCCCGAGCCAGTTTGGAAACTTTTTCCATACTCTTTTTCCTAAGAACCTTATCCCATATGGTATCAACGAATCTCCTCCATATCCGTTACTAGCCGCTATGCTTTTGATAATGGATTTTTCTTTTGATAAATTTCGTTCACTCATTGGAACAGATAGTGCTCGGTTGATCATACTATGGAAAGCTGCATGCTTATGGACTAAAGGGTGATTTGAAGTACTATGGATCGTTATATCGCTATATATATGTATCTTTTCTATAAATTGAAAAATCATGCTTCTCATTTACCAAAGAGATGGGCAGATCAAGAAAATTTAGTTTATTCCCGCCAAATTCGAGGGTGAATTTGATTGACACTTCCGTTTTGAAATAGGTTTCCACAATTTCGTCGCGAGTGATTTAGTTCGTACTTTCGTAGTTCTTATAGTTAGGAGAAATAAGGGAAAGATGACGAGGAAGGTATGTAGGACATAATAGGATTACTTATTTAAAAAAAAAAAAAAAAATGAAATAGAAGGCACCAAGATTTGGGCATGGGAACCAAAGTATGTACATACTAACATCTAGACAGTTATGTCTACATACATAGATAAATACTAAAATGTAACAATAATAAGTAATATCAAAGAAAACTTGAATTACAATTAACTGCTTTGTCATTTGTATTTGAAAAAAGCGTAGGCGGGTCAATTCCAAAGCCAACTCGACTGTAGTGGCACGTATGCCTTGACAGGTAAACAGCTTTGAATTCAGAGCAATAGCAATAGCATTATCTTATTAATACTCAAAGGTACCATAAAACAACTGCTCATGAAGTTTCTGAGCGATAGCAGAGCTCCGAGCGGTTCGTTTATCAATTTAAAACCAAACAAACCTAAGTGCCCATTCAGTTGCACAACGTTATCTGCGTTGCTATGCTTCCTCCACGATCCCCCGATTGATGTTTTTTTACACAGGAACGAACTAATATTGAAATACGTGAAAAATAAGATTCCCTTCATTCGGTTTAAGTTAACTTTGCCCACATCCCAAACGTATCGTAGCAGACAACTGTCGTGTATCAACCTAGGGATTCATATCGACGATTTTTAGGACGAGACAGAGGGAATTCGGGGCTGTAACGAAATCGGCACCTCCATTCATAACTACTTATACAACAAATCTTAAATCGCCCAAAACAAAAACAATCTTCTGGTCAGATAACGGTGGGGGGCGAAATAAAAAAAAAAGTCCAGTCATGCAGCATGACCTCATGAGCGAATTTTTTAAGAAATCTTCGACATTTCAGTCGCTATTGATCGTGTAGAGAAATTTTAGTTTATGATTTTGATAGACAAACATGGAATCAAATTCTATCTACAGCATGGTTCTAGCCTTAAACATCATGGTTCTAGGATTGGTTATACAGGGATACTTCCATAAGAGTAGTTCAATCTGAATTTGGACAATGTTTCATGCAAATATTACCGATTTTTACAACTAGCGAACGGCATTATTTCGATTTTTGACTGATTTTTCAACTTTGAAATTTTTGAAAACTTGATACCTACATATTCTTATAGAAAATTTTACGCTGATTCCGAATATACCACATGTTAGTATGCTGAAAAAATTATTTCGCACAACAAATCGCAAAAAACAGGCTATTTTGAAAATTTTGACTACATTTTTGAAAATTTCAACCCGAAAATGTAATCCGATCATGCTGGCCAACGAACTTGAACTTTCGTTTTGTGTCCTTAACATTTTAAAATTTGTTTGAAGTTTCTAGCACAATTCTACGGACAGTTATCGTCTGGAATGACACATACATACATATATATATATATATATATATATATATATATATATATATATAAATATATATATATATATATATATATATATATATATATATATATTTTTTTTTTTTAATAAACCTCCCCTCAAAGACGGAGGGGGCACGCCATTAAAATGAAAAATAAACAAATAAAATAAAAAAGTGGGGAGGACGCCCAGGTTTACCCGACGCCGGCTCTAGGGATAAGGGAAGTTGTAGGACGAGGAGGAAGAATGGGATGAAAGGAAGTGCCCCTATAAAATGACCACCAGTTCAAGTAAGAACCCCTCAGGACGCGGGTGGTGATACCACGGAGTACTCCTGCCGAGATGCCCAACTCGAGTAACTCCGTGGCGCTTTTCCCGCACCACACCCCGCGCCATGACACGGTCGCAGCCATAACCTTGATGTTATTAGGTGCCACTCCTTTTAGCTCAGATATCGCCTGTCGCAGATCATTTCTATCGTATTTACTTTTCTTAGCCCGCCAGGTCTGCTCCATGTCCACGCTGCCACTGACAACCTGGACATCCAGGATTATGGCAGACCCATCGGGCTTGACAGCAACGATATCCGGCTTCTTGCCCCGGTCACTCGGCATGTGATATAGTCTCTCTCTCTCAACAGCCCAACCGCTGGATGACAAAGCGCCTGCTATCTGCTTGGCAACCGCATCGTGTCGGAGAATGCGGCCACCGTGGGTACGAGGACACTGCTGCACCACATGATACAGATTCTCATTTTTACCCCGACAGGCACGGCAAAGGGTGTCTACTGTCCCGCGACTACTCCTCGAACACCTCACCGAGGTGGCCAATGTGGCCACCCGGACGGCGTGAAAATGACGGTAGTCGCGGGCCCCAATGCCCTCTGAAGCCCATTCCACCCACTGGGAAGAAATGGGGGATTCAGAGCACTGTCGGAGTTCTTTACCATCTACTGACTCATGTAGCGCAGCAGCGAACTCAGCAGATGAGCTGGGTTTGGGAGCAGTTGGTGTTGCTCGGTCGCACCACAACAACTGCTGCTTGACATAGTCAAGTGCAGTGCGGGCAACTTCCCAGCTCGAGCCCCTAAGGGCGAGCAGGCGCTGGCGGCGTAAAGATGGGATGCTGGCTGAGAGAGAGACAATACCGAGCCCACCGGCCTTGACCGGTGCATGGACATAGGCACTTGGGACACCAGGTGGAAAGCCTAGCCAAGAGCGCACAGCAGAGCGAACTTCACGATCTAACTCTAGCAGCCTCCCCGCAGTAAGCCTACCAAAGACTAACCCATAGGTCAGCTTTGGCAGTAGGTACGTGCGAAGGAGGCGCAGCTTCTGCTGTGGCTTCAATGGAGCCTTGGTGATACGAGCTAGTGCTCCACCAAGGTCCACACGGCTTGCGGCTATGGTGGCCACACCCATGAAGTCAACTCCGAGGTACCGCCAAACCTCCAGCACGGATCAGGAGGGGATGGGTGACTGTCCTATGACAAAACACTCCTCATCCACCACCTTCACCTGATGCTGGCGACCCGACGGGACCAAGGAGACTGACCCACACTTATCCGGGTTAACCACCAAACCACACCTGGCTAGCTGCTCAGCAAAGGCATTGAGGGCAATCTGCAAGCCCTCACGGGTTTCGGCGAGTAGGATTACATCATCGGCAAAAGCCAGTGCACCTACTCGCACCCCAGGGGCGAGATCGAACCCTATTTCAGCTGGCAGCTTACCCAAGGCCGTATCCACGACCAGGTTAAAGAGGAGTGGCGACAGAGGATCCCCCTGGCGTACCCCGCGCCCAATGACAACATCCCCCGACATCTCACCTCGTGCCTCGAGGACCGTCACGCCTTCGTGGTACAGGCGAGCAACATACTCAATTAAACGAGCAGGTGCCCCGACACCACGAAGACAATCGGTCAGGGCAAAATGGCTAACGGTGTCAAAGGCCTTAGCGACGTCCAGAGCGGCAAGATGAAGTTGCCGTTTCTTAATACGGGCCAGCGAAATGACAGTTTGGAGAACTGTAAGGTTCTCTGCTGTGCCATCTGCTGGCCGAAATTCTCTCTGGAGGTCACCTATGACACTAGCAGCTTGGAGGCGAGATGCCAGAATCTTTTGGAAATGGCGGAAGACTACAGACGATATAGATATCGGGCGGTAGCCTCCAGGCCCACTTAACCCTTTTTTTGGGATGAAAATTGCCCTGGTGCGGGTCAACGCTTTCGGGGGTCTTCCCGATAGAAGGAGTAAGTTGAGGATGAGCAGCTTAACTGTTTTTGGAGTCTTGTTCCAACGTCGGGCAGAAACACCATCAGGTCCAGCAGAAGTGGAGTTCTTGACACGGCATTTATGTGCCTCGTCATGAAGCACCGGCGTGCACATGATGCCACGCAAGGAATCCCTGGTGGAAGCTGGGGGTACCACTGGCTCACCAGGGTTGTGGCTGGGAGTACTCGAGAGAGGCTTCCAACATTCCACAAACTCCTGGACAGGGGGTGAAACTTTTTCATCCCCAGCTCACTCCAGTACTTCCCCAGCTACTCGAGCCGTATGATTCCTCCACAACTTCTGGACCCGCTGATATTCCCGCCTTCTTGCTTGTTTTGCTGCTCTGCGACCTCGTCGAGGCACCAAAGTAGGAGGAACTGCTCCCTGATGCCCCGTCACGGTCGCTTCCTCAACCCGTGGGAAGATCCTCTGTATGTAGGCTGCGACCTCGTCCTCCAAGCCTTCAGGCCTCTCAACAGCCCTCCTCACCAGATCCTGCAGGTAGGCACTCTCATAACCATCAATACGGCCTACCTGCTCCCCGAGCCTTAACACTTCAGTCTTCAAGTCTTCAAGAAGTTGCCCCACGCCTGTAGGAGATGCGGGAGAGGCCCCACGGCTATTTGTCAGGATTGCCTCCTGGACAAGCTGCTTATAGTGGGGCCTCAGGCGAAGAGATTGGATGGCAGAAAGCGTGCGCATGGGAAAACGTTGTTGCAAAAATACATTAATATGGCGTACCCCATTGCGCACAGCCTCTGCCTCCTCTGCTGCCATTCGCCGCAAATCCTCAGAAGCATACCTGGGCCGCTCTCGCTCTATGTCAATTGCAGCGTTGGCCTCCACGGGATGCTTCTGCCAGACGTGGGCACTGAGGCCACGCTTGGAACTGAAGGCTCTCTCACAATGGGCACACTGGTGGGCATTATTCAGGGCAGAAGAAGAGGATGACGGGTAGGTTGAAGAGGATGAAGATGAGGGGGAGGATGACCGACGCCCCTGCCTGGGGCGCCCCCAAGCGCCTCCCCTTGAACCCCGCGTGCCAATGGGCATGGGGGGGTTATGAGGCTGGTCGTGATTATTATCCATACCTGAGGAAGCGCCTGTAGAAGGGTCGGGAGACTCGTTGACACGAGCCTCCCCCCTAATCGCCAGCGGGTCATTCTGCCACCCTCTGTTCACCCAGAGGGTGCCCGGGTTGCGCGACGGGGACGCATGACCATGACTTGGGTAGGGATATGAAGGAGCTCCGAAGAGATAAAAACACCAACAGTTACCCTACCCCAGCAACCCAATACACATACACGTACATACATACATACATACATACATATATACATACATACATACATACATACATACATAAAAAAATGCGTTAAACTTCAGAATATGATTCAGAATAGCCTGAAACGGATTTCTGCATAAAAATTTTTCAAAAATTCACATTCTACAAATTTTGAGGCGAGAGCAATAGCTTAATTTTCTTCAAAAATTCGCTAACAGGAATTTTGGCCATGTCTGTGCTAAAATCGGTAAAAAGTTTTTACAACTGGATGACCATTGCGAAAGACAGCGGATCTTCAGTCCACTACCCTCCCTCCAAAAAATGGACTGCCGGGAAGATGAAGAAGAGCTTTGAAACCATGATTCCATGGTTATCCCCAAAAATTCGATTTTTGTATTTAGACTAGCCGGTTACCCGTGCTTTGCACGGACCCACATCTGCGGGTCATTTTTGCCAGGTACCTTGTCATTTTTACCCAGCAGTACCCAAGAGGCTTCAATTCAAAATTCAGCAATCAAGTTTCAAGTTGTAAGTACCTAATTAATTTTGACATTTTATGTCTTTACTTTGGCACATAAACGAAAAACGCTGCAAATTATTACACAAAGGTTTATTATTTATGTATTAGACAGCCCTTCTACGTAGATCTCTGGTCCATAATTATTAAACGCCGCTTATAGTATATTTAGTATCGGAACTCGGAGCTTCGGACCTCACAAATGGGTTCAATCCATTACAGCAGCGGAATCTCACAATTTTACGCTTTTTAATATAGTTGATAAACAAAACAATTTATTACCAAGTCATCTTTCCAACCCATAAAAGTGTTACCTATACTGTATATTGATATCATCTAATTGGTCAAATTTCAAAAAATGTGCTGACAAAATCACTGAAAATGGCTAAGAATTGTTAAATTGATATTTTTAGCATAAGATTGGTCAAATAAAGTTTATCAACTATGAAATAGAACATTCAAAAATTTATGTACGAAATTATGCTAAAAACTTGAACTTCATTAAATTTTGTTTTAAAAAATCTATATAATTGCAAAAAATAGCCTAAAATCCAAAATCTCTTTTTGAATAGAAGAGTATCATTTAGAATACTTTTTTTTTCATAAAATTAATAGCTAACATTTCCTTTTCACTCATAAATCTCCAATTTCTATACAACTTGAAATATACAAAAAAAAAAGACACTTTTTCACCTATTTTTGGCTCATAGCACCCATGAGAGTGGAGCGATCGAGCTGGCGAGAAGTTAGGACCAACTAGACCCCAAGAGGAGTCTTATGTGCGAAAGAACAGATTTTTTAAGTCAATTCTAAGGCCTTTTATGGCCCGGACGGCGAACGGCGGACGGACATTTTAAATTTGGATTCTACGCACCTTGAAACGTAAAGTGACAAAGTTTGAGGGGGGGGTTATAAAAATTTTTTGCTATACGATCACAAAGCGTTAGCAATAAAAAGCGTTACGGTTGGTTTTCTGATGATTTCCGCTTACAACCGAATCGTTGCTACAACCTAATACCAATAATCGCGCTGGTAGGCACGATTATTTCAACTATTTAGTTGAATTGAAACACTTTGTATTGCTACAATATTACTTTTGCAAAACAACTTTTGAAAAATGGCTTTATAACCACGAATTAGGTTGACGTGAGATGGTAAACTTCTTGTGAAAAATAGGTTGACTGAGTTGCGAACCACTGACGTAGCACAGTCATGGCCGACTTTGGCTGAAACGCTAACCTACTCCAGGCGTGACGTCTCGAGAATATGAGCTATATTAGATCTATTGGTTTCTTGGTGGTCGAGCCTGGTAATTGACTCAAGTTAATCGATCTAGAGGCAGGAATGCACGGGAGGTCACGTAGCGCGGCCGTCCTATGACATTGGTAATGGGGAAGACCTTCCCATTGATTCGAACGAACTTGGTTACGACATCACCTGCAATCTTCAACTGTAAATCAAATATGTACTCGTCTTCCGTCAATGACGAATCTGGAAGAGTTCGTTGGCCAGCATTTTTTGTGCGCATTAAATTGGTCAAATTTCAAAAAATGTTTTGAAAAAATCGCTAAAAACAGCAAAAAGTCTAGTCATGCAGCATGACCCCATGAGCGAATTTTTGAAGAAATCGTCGACATTTCAGTAGCTATTGATCGTGTAGAGAAATTTCAGTTTATGATTTTGATAGACAAACATGGAATCAAATTATTAAAAATAATTAGGAGGTACTCATACTTTATTATTATTAAACTAATCTTGTAGATTTAAAGACAAATGTAGGTAAATATTCATACATTTCGATGGAGGGAGGCATTGAGATTAACGTTACTGACGGCCGAGCGGAGCGAGGCCTTGGGTATGCGTCCTAGTGCGTACATTAATAGAACTTCTTCATAATTTTATGGCTGATATTTTCTAAGCTACACCAAGTCCTCAAACAGTTGAGTGTAAAACATTAAAGAGAGCGACCGAGAGAATCGGAGGACGGAATATTTCACAGAGTAAACTCATCAGTTGTGATTACATTTTTTTTTAAACAAGCACCTACTACCTACATCTTAAACAGCATGGTTCTAGGATTGGTTATACAGGGATACTTCCATAAGAGTAGTTCAATCTGAATTTGGACAATGTTTCATGCAAATATTACCGATTTTTACAACTAGCGAACGGCATTATTCCGATTTTGACTGATTTTTAAACTTTAACATTTTTGAAAACTTGATACATATTATTATAGGAAATTTTACGCTGATTCCGAATATACCACATGTTAGTATGCTGAAAAAATATATTTCGCACAACAAATCGCAAAAAACAGGCTATTTTGAAATTTTTGACTACATTTTTGAAAATTTCAACCCGAAGATGTAATCCGATCATGCTGGCCAACGAACTTGAACTTTCGTTTTGTGTCCTTAACATTTTAAAATTTGTTTGAAGTTTCTAGCACAATTCTACGGACAGTTATCGTCTGGAATGACACATACATACATATATACATACATACATACATAAATACATACATACATACATTAAAAAATGCGTTAAACTTCAGAATATGATTCAGAATAGCCTGAAACGGATTTCTGCATAATTTTTTTCAAAAATTCACATTCTACAAATTTTGAGGCGAGAGCAATAGCTTAATTTTCTTCAAAAATTCGCTGAAACGGCTAAAAATTGTTGAATTTATATTTTTTAGCAGAATATTGCTCAAATATAGTTTATTAACTATCAATAAAACATTCAAAAATTGGTGTACAAAATTATGCTGAAAATGTAGATACTTGAATTTCATTGAAATGTGCTTAAAAATTGATAGAAACTTCAAAAAAGTTACAATTCCAAAATCTCTTTATGAATAGCAGATAGAATGAGTTCTTGCCATCAATTTGGGAGTTAACAACTTCTTTTCAATCAAAGTCCTAAATTTTCAAAAAATGTAAGAACGTAATATATACGATAATATACGAAAATTCGCTCATACGGTCGTGCTGCATGAGTGGAACTTTTTAATTACCGTAGAAATTATTATTATTTTTTTTTTTGCTGTAGATTGTATTTATTTGATGTTAAATATATATATCCAGCGTTCAATGTTTGTTCACTGTGCAATCTTTTTTTATACCGTGCAATGTATTTTCTAAATGTGAATGTTTTTCCAACCATGCTTAAAAAAAAAAAAAAATGCGCGCATGCGCTATTCTATCATCCCCATTTAAATCCACGCCCTGCAGGCAGATCTCCCGGAAGGGGACTTGGATTAAATTGTTGGCCTTGAGCTTCTCGGTCTCGGACTCGCTCACATAATACTCAACTCTATACTCTAAAATAATTCAGAGTTCCTAGTTGATCCGTAAGACCTGATACGTCGTGCGGTATTGACAATCCGGCGCCGTAGCTCTGACGCATTGAGTTACGGTGACGCATCCTTCCGTTCAGATACGTTGAAGGATCACGATCCGGAAAAAAAAGTAATCGTCTAAAATAACCTCCTTCTATGGATTCAAATAACCTCCTAGGGATAATTTCCTGCTTCCATGGATTTAGCGTTACAACTAGATCCGTTAAGGATTTGACGTGACTTTAAGGCGGGGTGAAGTTTCTCGTTACCGCACGCCGTATTGAGACCGGCGGATCTCTAGGAATACTCTACACATCGTTCTGTTTGTGGAATTGGCGATAAAGTCAAAACTCTTTGTTGACAATGTCATTGAAAGCACAAAGAATTCCTTTGTACCTCACGGTATCGCGGGTTTTTTCCGAGTAGCATCGAATTTCTCTCAAGTGACTCCCAAACAAGCTCATGAAAGTCCATTATAAAAAGGTTTTGGCAAGTTTCCCGGAAAACACAATGAGGTAGAGTTGTAATTGGGAGTTGGGATGACAAAAGTAGGTCAGGCTTGCATTTCCTGTTATCTTGACGATGTGCCAAGATATTCATATTTTAAATAGCGACAGAGTCCCTATTTCTGCATATGAGTTTCTAACTATTAAATAATGGACTCGCTTCGCTCATCTCCACAGTCTGAAAAAAAAGAACTTCATTCGTTTAGGCTTTGAGAATAATTAACCTGAAAAATAGTAAAGAAAAAATTATTGAAAATTCCTCAGGTGTCTGTGCTGCAGTTTAGGTACTTAGCCATTGCTTGGGTAGCTTCATCAGCGTTTCATTATAAGTTCGTAGTACTAGGCTTAACTGGGGAAGCTTTACTTGTTATATTGAATGAATAAAAGGAGAGGTTTTGATAGTTTGTCAAAGTAAACAAGGCAGGTTGTTGCTACACCAAGAAACTAAACTACTTAGGTAGGTACGTACATACATCCTACCAGATTCGCTGTTGGTTAAAAGTGCCTCAACAAAATAGGTAGGTTGTTGCTTTTCTGACGAATGCAACTGCTGATTAGCAAGTTAGTCAATTATCGAATCAAGAAATATGCAACATGAATCAGCTTGCAACAAAACCAGCTTGTGAGGAAAAAACCTTGAAATGCACTCTTCTGAAGGTACGATTTCATAAAGACTGCTTTGGAAGAGCAGTTATTACGCGAGTTTTGCAGTTACGCAAATTTTAGGGACAAAAAATTGAATTAGGTGCCTACTTTCGTTTTTGTCTATACATGAACAAGCACCTAATAATGTACGGAAAGTGCGTAGGTATACCTTCCCTCTAGATAGGTACCTACTTACTATTCCCACATGCGATACCTCTAGCAGAGCTCGCATGGCTAACTTTAGGTACTTGTAGCGAAGATTTTTTTCCTCAGTTCTGTTCATCTACAGCTAAACTGTCGGACTAGCAACCATTTTTAAATTTCTCCTGTGTTTTAAACCATAGAGTCGATTGTAAAAAAACATTGTTTTTCGGACTGACTCCCCTTAACCAAGTCCGTTTTACTGCTCCAAATATACTTTATCGTGAACCCGAGTAAAACTTCCTTATGACCTCATATTTCCAAAGTTGTGGTAAAAATAATTTTTACGCTAATGATTTTACGTGAAAGTTACGTTCGCAGGTTTGTAAAAATGGAGTTATTATGGAGATGAAAAATACCAAGATGTGATGAGTTTGGGGTGGATTTCTAGGAAAATTTTCACACAGAATCAGATGAGGAGTGTCTGGAGATGGGCTGCCAGTGACGCCGCCAGCGCGTTCTGTCGACAGTTTTTGCAACTTCCTCTTATCTCTACCTACCACGGGGATGAAGGCAAGGCCAGAGAGCGAGGCAAGCGTTTTGAAAGTTCTTGAATGTTTTAAAATACAGGGTGTCCCACAACCTACCTCCTCCTTATCAACCGTAATAAATGAGTTAGAAGAACAATTCAAATGGTAACCCCCTTGTTTTTTCCGTAGATCTCGAGAATGTTCTTTAATACTGCCTCCCAATTTCAACGTTATATTTCTCCCATTCAAAACATCACTTTCTCATTTTGAAAATATGATTTGGACTCTTCAAAACTCCCTCTTCTTTACTGTTATAATTTTAAACATCCCAAGTATGATTAACATGATTAATTATGGTTTTTAAAATTGAGGGTGCAGTAGTTAAGTTTTTTACTAGGCAAAAACTTCACTGCTGCTCCCCAGGTTAACAACTAAATTAACAACACTTGAAAAATTCTTTTTCTATCAATTAGAAGGATAATTACTGCTGGACCCCCCCCCCCCCCCCCCCCCCCCCCCCCTTTCAATCCCATGAGAGTCTGGGGGATTTTCCACCCTCGATTCTAACCACAGGTTTGGTTCTATTTGTCCAACTAATTGCTTTTTACTATAAGGATAGATTTAGGGTATTTTTCGTTCTTGAGGCGAGTTTTTGAGGATCCAAAACCTCCTATACACATGATTCAGATCAATTTTCCAAATAATCCATATTTTACTAAAATATATATTGTGGTACTAAAACTGCGAAGTTCAGCTCTGAAAGTGCGAAAATTGTGAAATAATGAATTTTTGAAGATAGGTATTAAACATGAACCTAGGAGGGAAATGGACTGGGTATTGAAGAGTTGACACATCCCAAGAATGATTAACACTAATTATTTGTGGTTCTATAAAATTGGGGGCAGTAGTGAAGTTTTGCCTAGTGAAAACCCTTACTACCGTCCCCTCTTTCAAACAGCAGAATAATACAATAAAGATCTGTCTGATGAAGCAGATATTCGCTATCGAAAGTTAAGGGATCAGAAACTTGATTAGGTACCTATGGCTGGACTCCTTCCCGTCCGATTTCAAGCGATTCTGGGAACCACCCTCCCCCCCACCCGTGATCTATTTATGCAACTAACCTATACTATTTTACCAAAACGATTGATTTAGGAAATCACTCTGTTTTTGAGATCCAGACCACCAAAGATTACACATCATTCAGATCAATTTATCCTAAAATATATCCTAAATCAGTCCTGATCCAAAATCTTCTTTTAATGAGCAAATTATTATTTAGAATAAGTTTTCTTTGACAATGAATTGGTAGTTTGCAATTTGATTACAATCACAGTGCTAAAAATTTCTAAACAATTCAACGTAATTAAACGAAAATTCGATCATTCGATCATGCTGCATGACAGGAATTTTTTGTTATAAAATTTGTCTTATTCATTGCATTTTTTACAGGATATCAGTGATTCAGTATGGGTACTGATATGACAGAAAATGAAAAAAAAAAAAGTAAATTATAAACAGTGGGTATTCGAAATCAATCCTTCTATTAAAATATAGATTAGTTGGATAAAGAGATCGTAGTTAAGTTTAAAAGTATATTTCGCAGGTTGAAATTAATAAAAAAATTAATGGTTCTGCTATGGATTCGAACCCGACATCTTCGATATTGTTGAAGGACGCATAAACCACTCGGCTACGGAGAACCTTCACCAATGCTAATATTTAAAGTACAGTCATTGCCAGGCATTAATTGGGGGGAGTTCGGCCGGACGGAGATAGTAGGTGGGTAGGAACGCTGTAGGAGGTAGTTGCAAAAACTCTCGACAGAACGCGCCAGCGGCGTCACTGGCAGCCCGTCTCCAGACACTCCTAATCAGATGGTACTCCCTCTCAGGTCTTCCCGGCTACGTAATAACCGAGCTTCACACGTTAACTGGCATGTTTTTCATTTTTTCTCTAGGATTGACTAAATGTAACTGTGTAACTCACAACGACACACAGAACACTTTTATTGAAAAAAAAAAAAAAAAAAAAAAAGGGAACAAAATAGAATTCGGAATTGAACGAAGCTTCCCGACGAGTTCCTTTTAACAGTTTTGTGATTATTATTATTTTTTCCAATTTTTGACAGTTAGTTCATGCTATTTCTTTAGCTGATGGCTGGTACAGCAGCACCATCCTCCAAATTCAGGTGACGCTACTTCCTGCGGCTTCCTCGCAAGCGTAGAGATACTGCACGAATGATGGAAAATTGAATTTTCACTCTAACCCGATTCAATACTTGGCTGTACGGCTTTGCCCACTTTTCACTGAGCCAGTCTCTTAAGAAAAGCACTGTACTCCACATGTAAGGCACTATCACAAGAACAGATTAATGGAGTAAATGATCCTCTTCTGTCCTCAGCTGCCACATCATATTTCGCATGCTTTTGCTGTGAATGTGCCCTTGCAGTTGCGTCCCGATCTTGGTGAAGGTAACAATGCGGTTATCTAAAAAATCTTTCCTCTAACCTCCCCACAATCCTTCCACCACGATATCGGCGATGAGCGCTGGCCTCTCGCTTTCTGCTTCCCGTAAGTAATACTGGTTCCACTCCTACACTTCCCCAGGCTAGACTTATCGAGTTTAGCGCAATCATCCCTGTGGTGTTCATGGCCATGCTTGACAAGGCCCCCTTTTTTGCAATTGAGCGCATGAGTCAAACTCATTTGCTCTTCGCAACCATCACAATGTGACGGTAGCCCAGATGTATCCCTTCCGTATCTTAAAGGCCAGCGCATCTCGAAACTGAGTAGCACTCAGATCAACATTGTCAGCCATGGTTGGACTTACAGTCAGCCACTGGGAAGATTTTGCTTCTACCATTCGCTTTATTGAGCGGGACTGTTTAACTGTATAAAGGCCGTAACACACTAGCATTTTTTCCGCATTTTTTCGGCATTTTTAATGCCTAAACATGAAGAAGATGAAGTGTTTTTTTCCAAGGTCAGCTTTTTCGACCATTGCGCATCCTAGCATAGCATTTTTAAACTCACTTGGGAAAATTAGAACATGTTTTAATTTTTACCTCCACACAAGAAAAATGCTAAACATAACCCTTGGGGAGGTAACAATTCAATGAAAAACCCCTAGGAGCCCTAACCTGACAGATTTAATAAAAATGCATTCCGCCAGAATGCGCTGTTTTTGAACTTATTCCTCCTCAACATTCACAGCTGACCTTGGAAAAAAACACTTTGCCTTCTTCACGTTTAGGCATTAAAAATGCGGAAAAAATGCTAGTGTGGTACGGCCTTAACTTTGTTTATCGTAGGAGTTTTCATCGTGTGTTGTTTAATGTTTCAATTCCATCCTGTTAGATAATCATAGAAGCTTACAACGCGCTATCCCTTGCTGGCTAACGAATGTTTACGTCTGTTCACAGGTAAGGGGCTCAGCGAGATCTGTAATGAATCAGATAAATTAGTCCGTGAGTAGATTTTTTTCAAGGAGTTATCATCATGCACGACATTCTCTATAAACTGCCTATAATTAATTTTACTTGGTCGATAACAACTAAAATTTGAATCGTTTTTGTGCATGGATTTGCTATGAATAACGCCTTGTAATATTTATTTTTTATTCCATAACTCAGCTGCCAGCATTATTGAAAATCTTTCCCATCCCATCACCATAATTAGCGGAGATAAGTTTTAAATCTAAAAGGTTGATGTAAAAATCAGGTTCTCCAAAACTTTCGAAATGCGAGTAGGTTTTTGTTCCTTATTGATATATTTCACTCTAAAAAAGTTCCAGTCATGAAGCATGATCGTATGATCGCATTTTCGTAAATTATCATATTGTATACTGTTTGATAAAATTTGGGGGGATTGTAAAAGAAATTAACTGAATTTGATCACATTCGTACGATTTTATTTTAACTGGCAACTACCACGTGAACATAAGTAACACAGTTTCGTGTTACGTTAACAATAGCCTACTAGGAGGTTACAACATGGAGTAGACATACATAGCGAGCGATGCATGGATTCATCACTGTTGAATTGTTTTGAAATTTGAGCTTTTTGAGTGCAAGGAAATTGTTAACTATTAATTTTACGGCGAAAAACGTATTCTAAATATTAATTTCCTATTCAAATAGAGGTTTTGAATTTTTTGGCTTTTTTTGCAGTTTTTATCGATTTTTTAGCAAATGGCTAGCATAAACGGATTTTTCTCCTTCATTCAGCGGAAATGATCAATCAGTTCATCAAGTCTTAATACTGCTGGGTTAGGTAGGAATGTCATCTGTAACTTCGAGATGATCTTCACACTTCACTTTGTTTTTCAATGATGGGGAGATCAAGGAGATGATACCCAATGAGGAAAAATTGCACAGGGTCACTCACCATTTGTATCTTTCAAGGGTCTCGAAAGACATCCTAAATCTCCCATTAAGCTCAAAAATACCCACGAATGCTTCTTTCTTGTCTGCATTCTTCAGCAAAACATGATTCCTACCTATTAAACACCGAAAAATTGTCAACTCACAATGCTGGGAAATAACAAGTTTACAGGTAAATGGACGTAGGTTAAAAATCGGCCATTTTTTACAACTGTTAAACAATGACTTGAACAGAATGATGGGGAAACACTTGTAACTTATCCAAATTCGCCTGTACACTTGTTAATTTTCACAGTGCATTACAAGTCTACACTTGTACCTTTATGAAACGCTTTGCACACTCATTTTGTACAACTTGTACATATCGGAGGACGTCTCAATATTCTAACTCGCATTATTAATAACTTATCAAATAAACGCTAAGAAGTAATAAAGCTTGTAGAACTTTATTTGAGAAGAGACTCAAGTTGGTAGAACCGGAAGGCTAATGACGCAGTAAGGCCCGCCGCAAATTGAACCCAGCACACGCACAGCCCACGTCCGACCCACGCGTGGATAGGAATGTGAATCACAGTTTTGCATTAGGTACCGCATATTGAACCCAGCCCACGGCTATCCCACTCAGTTGCTCTCCACGCGTGGGTCCGTTTGTATGTGCCGCACAGTTTTCGTGGGTCGTGGGGGCGTTGGAATGACCAAAAATGGATGAGAAGTTAATTGAACTTGTCAGGGACCATCCTGTGCTGTACGACACATCTGATGCGAACTACATGAGAACAAAACTAAAAGATGAGCTTTGGGAAAAAAATGGGACTGAATTGGAAACGGACGGTAAGCACACACTTTTTATTATATCATTATTATTATTATTAGTTACTTGAAAAAATGTTAAAACAATTCATTGCTCATGTTACATTACATGGTTACTCATAATACCTTCATATTTCCTATTTATTTGTACGTTAATTATGTATTACAATAATTATTGACCTAGGAAAATCATAAAACTATTTTCCCCTTTTTGTCCCCATCTCAAGTCAGAATTGCCCTCGTGGCACACGACTGGGTTCAATATGCGGTACCCGACCCAGCCCATGGTCGTGGGTTGGGGATGGGGTCGGCGTGGGCTGTGCGTGTGCTGGGTTCAATTTGCGGCAGGCCTAAGGGCTGTCATCCCTTCCCTTTTCTACATTCTTCAAGCCCGACACCCCGAGGGTCCCAACAAGCTCGTCAAGTTCGTTTTAAAACATCCTCCTGACTAGTAGTATTAATAAACATTAACATCATTCCGTATATTTGAGTCATTATTTGAAAATACCCTCTCTCTGATACAATAGTTTTATTATAACTTTTAACACAGAATGTGTTTTAGCCATGGACTAACTAGCCGAAAATGGAACGTGGGATGGTAACGAAATGTGTGACGGATGATTTTCACGTACAACCGAGTCGTTGCTAGGGATATGGTACTTCGTTGTTTTTCATCCCACAAAATTCGTTGACCATTCGTTCGAAAGCTCTCGATTTATCCAACAATATTATGTTAACTACTGCGAAGTGCGTGTCCAACAAACTGAGTTATGAGCATGGTTATATAAATAATTGTTTACACACAGGTGATCATTCTCAATAATTGATATTGTGAACATGATTGCAACCGCTTGTTAATTTCTGATGATTTCATTGAGCTTGTGTTTCAATGATTTGATTCATAGCAGGTGATCTGAGTATTACGAAAACGGTTTGATTTGTGAAGCGGAGGTTAAATAATTTGAATGGGTAATTTCTATACTTTACACTCTAGGAAGCTGTAATTTCGTTTGTAGCCTCTTTAGGACATTTACTTGACGATGCTCAGGGTCCGGATCAGATGTGTGGCTCTTAAAGCTAATTTCTATGCTTTACACTCTAGGAAGCTGTAATTTCGTATGTAGCCTCTTTAGGACATTTACTTGACGATGCTCAGGGTCCGGATCAGATGTGTGGCTCTTAAAGCTAATTTCTATGCTTTACATTCTAGGAAGCTGTAATTTCGTATGTAGCCTCTTTAGGACATTTACTTGACGATGTCCAGGGTCCGGATCAGATGAGTGGCTTTTAAAGCTAATTTCTATACTTTACACTCTAGGAAGCTGGAATTTCGTATGTAGCCTCTTTAGGACATTTACTTGATAAATCGCTCTTGATTTATCACGAATTTATTTCGTTTTTTTTTTTTTCGTAGTTTCATACTATAACTATATAAATTGATGTTATAAATGAATAGTAAACAATGACGCTTGTTTGGTTGTCACTTGGTTGCGCGACAACGCAAACACATTCTGTGTTTCAATAATTTCGTCCGAAGTATGTAAATAGAGGTAACCGGGGGTCCAGGGGGCTTGCCCCCTGGCGAGGCGCGGAGCGCCGAGTTTTTTTAAATTTTTTAAAGCCATTTATTATCATTTTTACATAGGTGGTTTACAAAACAAACGAAGATTTAAAACTTCTAAGGGAAAAATAATTTAAAAGTAAAATACAAATGAAGAAAATAAACTATACTTGGCAGTTGCTGATCTCCATAATTTAAGAAATTGTCTGGAGATCAGGAGTTGCAGGTTAACAAAATAACAAAATAATTTATAAACAAAAGGCTACATCAGGTGCTCATAAATAAACATAAATTTACATTTTGTTACATTTTAATGAAAGAAAAAAGAACAGAAACCATAAAGAGGAAAACATGATAAGAGCTATTGAAGTAAAGTAAGTAAGGAAAAGTCAGTAGGCGAATCATTACAATATTGCTTCATTAGATAATCAGTGATAGATTTTTTAAATTTATTAATTTTTTCGGTAAGTTTGATATTTAGAGGTAGTTCCATGAATAATCTTGGGCCCAAAAAAGAATTTTGTTTTTTGAAGAAATCAAACTTTGGGTAAGGAATTGGTACCATAAAGCCAGAATGAAGACGAGTTGCACCATGTGAGCGAGAAATAAAAGGTAAATCATTTTTAAAATAATGTTGCAACAACTTTGATAAATAAATAAATCGGGGCGGAAGAATATTAAGTTTTAAAAATTAAGGTTTACTTGGGCTTTGGTATCCAGTTTTGAAAATAAGTCGCAGTAACGACTTAATAGCACCTCTACTGCACCAAAAGTTGATTTTTAAGCCCCACCCCAAACAGGAATGCAATAAGTCAGAATTGAGTATACTAAACCGTGAAAAGTCATTTTCAATGTAGATAGTGATACAAATTTATTGAGAAAAGAAAAAAGAATGAGGTTCTTCTGATTGAATTGCATACCTGACGTATATGTAATTTCCATTTCAAATATTAATCAACCGTTACACCCAAATATCACTTTCAACTCGTTGAATACGAGGGCACGTACAGGGGTTTGAAGAGCATGAACTAAAAGGTTCATGAAAAGGAAGCTCTGTCGAATTCGGTTGTCCTGCTTCATAAATGGAGTGGGTTATATACCTAAGAAGTTTTCAGCTTATTTGCAGTCAACGCATTATTAGCAAACCAATTTGAAATAACTGAGACTGCATTGGTAGCAAGGTGATGGGCCTCAGTCCAGGAAGTAGCAAAGATTAAAAGAGCCAAATCGTCCCCGAAACCAATCAGATCACCTCCAGTATGCAATTCAAAAACATCATTAATATATAGCAAAAACAAAACTTGTCCCAAGACAGAACCTTGTGGGACACCCATTGAAACGTGAGCAAGCTCACTTTGATTTCCATCGATTTCCACAAACTGGGATCTATTTGTTAAATAAGAGGAATACCAGCAATGAACGTTAGCTTCTAGACCGTATTGATATAATTTCCTCAACAAGCGATCATACATAAAACATACATACATAAAATCAAACATCAATAAATCAAAACATACTGATTTACATAAAATCGGCTTGTAACTAGTCACTTGTTGCTTTATGAAATAGGCCTCTGGCAACCCTGATGTGAACCCACCTTCACATCTCCGGTCCATCGGCAGGTTCGCACTGACCTGATTCCTTGAACGAAAGCCGTCAGCTCGCGATACTCTGATGTAAACACGACCCCTCATTCCTCTCCCACGTCGTCCTACCTGCCTAATCAGACACTCCAGCTATTACCATATGCGGGATTCGTTGTATAGCGTTCCCATTTTGAATTGAACCTTTCGCGAATTGAATTAAACTTCCCGCAAAATGAATTAAACTTTTCCCAAATTGAATTAAACTTTTCGCAAATCTAATTAAACTTTCCGCAAATTAAATCAAACCTACATAAGTGAATTTCTTGGAATAGCTATCTGCGTCCTATCTGAATTTCATTTATTTTATTTTTATTCAGACCTATGTAAGAGTTTCGATGTACTTCCTCTGTCTGTGCGCCATCATCGGCTAGATTTATCTTTCTTATACAAAGTCTTCTCCGGTGCTATAAATTGCCCTGAACTATTAGCCACTTTTTCTATTAGGGTTCCGTCTTTTCATTCTAGACAGATCAGCCTATTCCAGGTTCCATTTGGGCTTACTGCAGCTCATTCAGCAATGTTGAGTCATAGATCCGTATTGTCATACAATATAGTTGAGAGTTTAAACCCTATAAGGAATTTAGGTGCCCCCCCCCCCCCCCCCCCAGAGGTGCAATGGGGGCCTAAATCCTCATAAAAAGGTAGAGGAGGTAACAGGCATCCCGTCAGAGAGATACCACCCCTACTAATAGCTTTTAAAGAGCCATGTTCGGGGAAGGTTGATTTTCCTGTCACCAGGAATCCATCCAACGCCAAACCAGCTGCCAAAAATGATCGAGAACAGCGCATGGTTCCCATTGATTCCTCAACGGGACGCCGACAGCGCTATCTCTGGTGCTCTGACGGGAGCTTGATGGGCCTCTCAGGAAGTAACTCTGTTACAACCCGAAAATCGATATCTTCCACAGACCTTTTGGCGAGTTCAAATCTTTATGCTGCTCTACCTTGTTGGACCAATGGCTCAAATGTTCGTAGTTCAATATATTTATTTATTTTTTTAATTTTTATCTTTTCTGTTTTTATTATTATTGTTAAAACTTTGTTATTGTACAATTGTCTGACGTGTGCCATATTGTAATTAGGCTTGCCTGTTTTATGCCACGAATAAAGCTTTATTCTATTCTATTCTATTAATCTAGGGAGCTGCCCCGTTCCTTAGTCATTCATGATGCATACGAGACGGCCGTATTAACAAACTGCGAAATAGATTAGCAGACAGTGTACGGCAATCGGCCTGCATCTCAGGAAGTCGTTAATATTCACCATGCGATGAACTTCAAGGCCATGGGAGCCTGTTCTTGCTCAGCAAGCTTTATTTTTAGAGGCCGATCCCTTCCGGCAAATATTGAAGCATTAGAAGTAGAACCACTTGGCGCATTCCGACGGTTTAAGCAATTTAGGATCGGCTTATCAATTATTGAATAGAATAGAATATCAATTTATTGACAGAAAGAACAACTAATCACAGAAATGACAATAGTCTCATAAGAATTCTTTCTTTCGTCCACCAACCTACTAAGTTCTTATGTACTTGTGGCGGCTGGTGGAGCTAATCTCAGAGAAAAAACAAAACAAAAAACAACTAAATATCAAACACCTAGAGAGCAACGCTCCAATAAACAAACGTTAAAATATCTAAATAAAATTATTCCTTAAATTCTTTAATTTTAATCAAAATCTCCTTCTTAAAGCTCCCTAAATCACCATTGTTAATTTTACAGGCATAGAGGAAGCGCAATACCTTATGATATGAATTATTCTTTGCACGCTCAGTATTAAGTTCTGGGAGCTGAATATTCGAAGACTTTGCAGTACGTGAGTTAGATTACGGCTTCTATGATCAGGATGGATACCCGTCTTATAGACAAATAGACAAGCTTGTAGCAAAAATACTTGCCTAACATTCAGCACCTCAAATTCATTGTGGAGCAAAACAGTTGAATATCTAGCATTCTTCCTGAGTATAATTTTAAGGATAGTATTATGTGCTACTTGCAAAAGACCTATTGAAGATTTACAGGCACTTCCCCACACTAAAATACCATATTCCAATAATGAATAAACCAGACCAAAGTAAATGGTTCTCAGCTGCACGACAGACAAAAAATTTCGAGCTTCACTAAATGAAAATAATAACTTTCTTAGTTTATTAACTAACAACTTTATATGATAATTAAATTTCAAATGACAGTCAAATATAACACCTAGATATCTACATTTATCAGACAACAACAAAGGACCACATTTACCAGCTAATTTATTCTGAAAACATAAATAACGGTGAAATGACACTCCTGACACATTATAATTCTCACGTTTAGAAAATGAAAACCTAATCAATGACGTCTTGTCTACATTCAAACATAGACAATTAATATCCATCCAATGCTTCACAAGGAACAAATTATAAAAATTATCTACATTAACTGCTGGATAGCTATACTTGAGTGTAGCGCTATAGCCCATATTCTCGTGACGTCACGCCTGGAGTTGGTCAGCGTTTCAGCCGAAGTCGGCCATGACAGCGTTACGTCAGTAAATCTCACCTCAACCAACCCATTTTTCACAAGAAGTTTGCCGTCTCACGTCAACCTAATTCGTTGTTATAAAGTTTTTTTCAGCAGTTTTGTTTTTCAGAAGTAATATTGTAGCAACACAAAGTTTCAATATAATTAAATAGTTACAAAAATCGTGCCTGCCAGCGCGATTATTGGTTGTAGGTTGTAGCCAACAATACCAATCTAAAGGTGAACGAGTTTTTATTTGGACTAGAAACCTACTAACTATTGTAGTTAATCAGTATCCGAGAACTAAAGAACTTAATTCGATTAGGATTTGAGAATAATCAACCTGAAAAATTGTAAAGAAAAAATTATTGAAAATTCCTGATGTGTCTTTACTGCAGTGCAGGTACATGGCCACTGCTCAAGTAGCTTCACCTGCGTTTTATTATAAGTTCGTAGTACTATGCTTAACTGAGGAAGCTTCACATGTTATATTGAATGAATTAAAGGAGAGATTTGATAGTTTGTCAAAGTCAACAAGGCAGGTTGTTGCTACACCGAGAAACTAAACTACTTAGGTAGGTACGTACATACATCCTACCCGATTCGCTGTTGGTTAAAAGTGCCTAAACAAAGTAGGTAGGTTGTTGCTTTGCTGACAAGTACAACTACTGATGATTAGCAATTTTGTTAAAATATTGAATCAGGAAATCGTATGCAACATGGATTAAAAACCAGTTGTAAGGAAACACATGCATTCCTCTGAAGGTAAGATTTCATAAGACGACATTGGCAGTGCTTTATTACGCGAGTTTTGCATTTACGCAAATTTCGGGGACAAAAAAGTTAATTACTTACCTACTTTCGTTTTTGTCTATGAAGTACATGAACAAGTAATAATATACTGAAAGTTCGTAGATATGCCTCCCCTCCAGGTAGGACTTACCTTTCTACATGCGATACTTACCTAATATTCCTGTCTAGCAGAGCTCCATGGCACGTCCTTTCACATGACCACTTTCACAGTACGCTAAAGATTTTTAGTTCCCTAATTGATTCAAAGAACAGTTGTGAAAACTAAATAGGTAATCCACTTAAAATCTTCGCGGCTGACGTCTGGAACATCTAACAATTGTAGTCAACTCCCCAACACACATTTCATATGGATCTCGACCGCACAGATAAATCTTGCGTTTGAGGTCATCACCTGAAAATAACTTGATGTAATTTGCATACGGTTTATTACCTTGCATATTAGAAATAATGAAAATATTGACTAGGAACTAAGTAAAACTATGTAAGCTGTATGTCCAGCCGTTTCTACAAATGGCGCATTTTCTCATAGTTTACTCGTCACCATGACAACAAGGTGAAATAACTTTGACTTCGCCTTGCCTCGATGTAAGGATGCGCTAGTGTCGAAGTGTCGAGAATATATAGGTATATATACTGCCCAACAAAGAAAAATGTGCCTTTGCAAATTTCCCCATATAGCTAAACTCAATCGCACTCAAATATGAAGCTAGCGAATATAACTGTGGGGTTTTTTTGGAAATATAATTTCGGTGTTTGAAGTTCACAGTGTTTGTGGTCGTTGTGGAGCGTTTTGGAGTCTACTATTTTGTTATCCTCACGCAATTAGCTTTAAAAAATCCCATCAAAGCGATACAGTGGGTTTACAGTAGTATTTTCTATGGATGTATCACCTCCATTCTGCATCTAAAGAGTCAAGTCTGAAGAAAATACGAGAAAATGGAAGATTGTATCAGTTTATTTATCATTTTTCAAATGTAAACCGGTCTTTGTAATGTAAACCAATCTTTGTAATGTAAACCGTGTTAGACAGTGGACACCTCCTAAAACACGTGAGACCTGGTCATGTGCGGATTTTAGTTTACGATTGCGAACCCTACACCTCCGTGGCAAGACGTTTATTATTACGTCTTCTAACTGAAGTCCAGTCTAGTGATACCGCGAGTAATCGGATACGAATGTTGCAATTCTTTCGCACGGTGTTCGCCCCTAACTGTTCGAAATCCTATCTAGCCAACTACGTATCGGTTGCTCGACACTCAATACATCACTCTGTCTCCCCCCGGGATACCCAGTAGGTACTTTTAAAACCCTACTACGACGCTATAGCGAAAAACCCATTGATAATCCTTCACCCAATGAAAACACTTGTTTATTGTTTTTGGCGGATTTTCACAGAAAAAAAGATCAGTTTAGATGGATTTAAAATTTAAAAAGTCGGAGGGATGGGACGGGCGAGGACCCCCTACAAATCCGTTTCGTACACCAAAGAACACCATCCTAGATTTTAACTTCGTAGGTATATATATTTATATATATATATATATATATATATATATATATATATATATATCTAGAGACAATAACTCCTTTAAAATACAGCGTAAAAAATTCGTTCCAACGCAGGAAAATCCGTCTTGTCAAAAGACAGGTCAAGTTCGTTGGCCAGCCCGATCGCTCTAGAATTTCAAGTACAGCTTTACAATTTAGTGTTCAAAAAAGGCTAAAAAATCGGTTTTTTGACAATATGGCATGTGGGGTGTCACAATCGAAATATTTTTTATTGCTGAATCGATTGCGACTACTCCCAGATCTCTAACAGAAAATAAGAAAAATCAATTTTTAGTTGCCTTAATCGACAAAATTGTCGAGTTTGGCTGAGTGTCCTAAAATTTTCTTTGCGATCCCGTCATACAGCTGTATTACAGCCCTCGGTTTTATTCACAATTTGTCTTTGAAAGTTCGCTCTAATAGCCATGCTGCATGACAGTACTTATTTACTTTCCTCACATAATAAAACGGATCTAGGAAAAGTAAAACAATTGATTGAATATTTTTGATGAACAATTGATGAAGAGTAAAACAATTGCCCCGGGGAAAAAATGAATAATAAAAAAACGAGTCATGTAGCATAACATCAAGTGCGACCCCCCCCCCCCCCCCCCCATTTCATTTCAATAAAAATTTGCGGATACTTGAGCGTTTCGGGTGTTCTGTTGAGATTAATGGCAAAAAACTTCTTCTAACTACTCAACTAGTGTTTTCCCCCATTTTACGCATTCTTGCTAATTTTCGTAAAAATTAAGTTAATGCAACGGCTCCAAAAAATCTAAATTTGAAATCTAAATTTTCGAAAATTTTCATCGTTGGAATCTGGTTTGAGGCATTTTGAAACGAGAGTTTAACGCGTTTTCATATAAGTATAGTATATATATATATATATATATATATATATATATATATCATTCCAGACTATAAGTTCTCAGGATTAAGATGAAAATTATGTTCTTGCGCCAAAAAAAAAGAAAAAAAAAAAAAGAAGTTCGTTGGTCACACTCACACAAACCGAGTATTCCAGTATTATTTTTAAAAAGCTCCAAAACGGATTGAAATTACACAAGTTTTGAACATTTTCTGTTTTTTTTTTTTTTCGATTCCTTAATTTGTTAATCTTGAAGCCATTGCCATTTTAAAACGACGAAAAATGTAGTTAATAAAAATTAAAGTCCTTTTGTGATTTTGGGATTTCTCGGCTCCGTTTTAATATTGCCTCAATGCAGATCAAACGTGTTCGGTGTAGAATAACATTATTTTTTGGCTCAGCGGAAACTTTCTTGAGCGTATCCTCGTAGACACAACACACAAATTCAGAGTCGAGAGCTATTCTTAGAAGCTTTCATAAGGAAAAGGGAATAAACAAGACGCTCGCATCCTCCGGGAAGTCAGCAGAGGCGCCGCGATACGACAGTCTGCTAGACGTCTGACCGTGTCGGTTTTTTTCTACAAGTTTCGAACAAAAGATACGAAAGGGGATACGGGACATGAAGTATCGTCCTTGAGGCTTCTCAGTCAACAGCGCTATTCATTCTCTGGAGCGAGGTCGTAGTAGGATGACGCACATCTTAGAAGCCGTCCAAACCGTCCAACGTTACTCATTCTGTAATGAATAACATTACAGGAAGACAAAGAATTAAGAAATGAGACAAGAGAAGAAGAAATGAGACAAAATTAGGGAAGTGCTCCCGTGCTTTCATGCAAATATGCGGCTAAACATCAAACAAAATCTTATGTTTGGGAGAATTGTTTGACGAATTTTCCTACGAGTACTATTAATTTTTTGTAAATTGTACAATCAACACAGTGATTTTTCTTTTTATTGGTTCATTTTATTTTATTCCATTTTATTATCAATTTTTTGTAAAGAATGAAGCTATCGCAATGGCTCCAACAATTTTAAATTCATTGAAATGAATCATTGAAAATCTTTTATTACCTAACTTTTCGTTTCTCTTTCCGTTTCAGATTGCGTAGAAGACGATTACAATAGTCATTCATTTTCAGATTTCAGCTCACTACTCCTCCGAAATCCTTGGGGGGGGGGGGGGGGGGGGGGGGACATGCTCTTTTTTAGCGAATTTTCTTAGAAAATAAAGCTATTGCAATGGCTCCAAAAATTTTAAAATAAAAATTTTCAAAAATGTTCATCATCGAAATCTGTTTTGAGGCATTCTGAAATGATTCCTGGATTTTAACGCTTTATATATATATATATATATATATATATATATATATATATATATATATATATATGTATGTGTCATTCCAGACGATAACCCTCGATAGAATTGAGATAAAAACTTCGTTCTTTCGCCAAACAATCAAGCATTTCAAAAGAAAGGATGAGTTCGTTGGACAACACTTTTTGAGCACATTAAATTGGTCAAATTTCAAAAAATGTACTTAAAAATCACTAAAAAAGGCAAAAAACCGCTAAAAATTAAAAAAATTCTATTTTTTAGCAGAATACTACTCGAAAAAATTAATCGAGCATGAACTAGGACATTTACAAATTCAGGCACAAAATTGTACTGAAAAATGTACTTAAATTTCATTAAAATAAGCTAAAAATCGATAGGAACACTTGAAAAAATTGTAAAAATCCACAAAATCGTTTGTTCATCGGAATATTACTGACAAAAAGTTAATTTGCTATAAAATGTATAATAAAATTTTTATTTGTCCCCAAAGTGCTCAAATTTCAACAGAATTTAACATAAATTTAATACGACCATTTACGAAAATTCGCTCATACGATCATGCTGCATGACTGGAACTTTTTTTAAACCCCAGAAACTGCGTTTTATAGGGGGGTCTTTGTCTGGTGGAACACCCTGTATAGAGATCTTGTATTTTTAGGGGATCATCAAGATACGGCTTTCATTACTTTCAATAATTCACTTTTGTAATCAAACTGCACGAAATTCTGGTCAAACTTACCTGCCGTAACTGGTAGTTGGGTCATTCTCATTTCATTGGCCGCTTTCTGGCGTTTGAGAACCTCAGTGACGTGAAATATGAAAGTGCTCGAAAATGAGGTTAGATCAGCAAATACTACTCATTGTACATTGCAGATTTGTGTTCCATAGATGAACAGTGAGTTTTTCATTGATGTATTTTATATGTTTTTTTTTTTTTAAATTAAAAAAAAAAGGATATCCAACTAATGAGTGTTACCAGATTTCAAAAATTTATTTCTGTAAAATGGATGATTTGGCAAAATTGTTGTTGGGGATCAAGTAAGTACAAAAGAATCACGTTCAAATGTAATATTCAGATTTCACGGAATTCAAGTTGAAGGCAGTGTAATTGAGCTTAAATCTCAGGAGTGTTACCCTATTAGTGTTACCGTAATATCAGGAGTGTTACCCATCCTTGGTCACACTCCTGAGAGGTAACACTCATGAGAATTCCCGATAAAAATGATGTCACACAGGATGATGAAGTGACAAAACTCGGGGATGGCTACTGTTTGAAACCGGTCACCAAGCAGTATGGTTGTTGATATCGAATTATTTTGTTTAAGCACCAACAACACTCGTAATTTGTGTAACACTCATGATTGAAAATAAAAATACTCAACATGTTTTTAGGCTTATTTCGCTGTAAAAACTGCTGCAACTCCAAGCACTTCACTGCAGTCTCACATCTTCAACTGGACAATATAACCTTCACATCTGACTGTTTCCCGCCATTTTCCATCAGCTTTCTTGATCGCAAAAATGATAACACTCCTGAGGTCTCATTGAGAAGAGATATGGAGGACTGACTGAAAAACTAGTTTTTCACGGGTTGGGAAAAATCTTGAAAACGTAAATCCTTACTCTAAATAAAGAGGAACCAACTTACTGCAGCTAGTAACCCTGGCCAGTTCTAGATTGTCATTGTTTCGAAACTTCTACTTAGGTGTTAGGTAGGAGGGGACAGTAACACTCACGAGTTTCCAGGATTTCAGGTTTCATTCGTCATCACTGTGTATTGGTTAAAGGGGATTTTGGGCAGTCAAATTATTACTTCGTTGATCTCACAACTTATACTACTTTTTTTTCCCCAAAATCACTAGTGTTGGTCAAGAATTGTGAGAATTCGTCGTCGGGGACATTGAAGCGGCAAATGAAATGAGAATGACCCACTTGTCATGTATTTGTATTTTTTTTTCATGTAAACTGGATGTGAACAAAACGTGGAATAATTTCTATCTGGTGTTACCTTCGTGTTATCATCCCGAAATTTTCATTTCATCAGTAATGCGTGCGTAACGGTGCTAGAGGTAAATGGACGCACAAGTTATAGTATCTGATATACACAGGATTTGATAGAAGTAATAGCAGTCTCGTAAGATATCAAATTATATGCACATAACCCCTGAATGAATGGTAAAGATTACATGTTAATAGTTTCATTTCCTTTCCCAATGTCAACAACGTATCGGAGAGCGTGAGAATCGGCCTTTATTTACAATTAGTTGTGGATCTAACGACGAAAACGGTTGTTCTTGGGTGTAGGTTTGAGATTATTGGTACACATTGAAAAAAAACGGAACCAAAGTTGTTCAGAATGGTCTAAAACGTAAAATTCGAGTGGAAATTTTGATTTTGGAGGCCAAAATGTTTTTGTCCCGAAAGTGAAAACAATTCTTCCGCGCTACCTATAGGTAGATTCGAAAGAAATTGATAAATAAATTATGATTTTTCCCATCTGATCATGCTGCACTACTGAAACGTCTCACATAGCTAATTGATTTTTGTTTTACGGAACTATAAGTTAATGGGAATATTACAATATGGGAGGATGCAATGAATTGTATTGCCCACCCAGCCTGGCGTAAGCTTTTTATTGTTGATTGTGGTTTGCAATTAATCCTTATTAATTGATCCTATTCCACTTGCAATCATTGAAGCAAAGACTGCAGGAGGGATTTAATTGAACTTACTGTTCCGTGACTTCTCGCTCAACAACAGTTCTCCAAGGTCGTCCAGCCTCTTCTGCTAGGGGAGCGTAAAACCTGATTCCTGCATGTTGACCATACCACGCATGGAAGGTGGAATTCCTCTTCGTCTAAATTTAGTTTGGAGTCTAACATTTGGTTCCACTGATATGGGTTCCACTTGGACTCTATAAACTTGGAAGCAATATTATAATCATGAATACAGTAAAATAATGCCTGTATTTCCAATGCTATACCAAAACCGTGTTGCATTACAGAACTTGATAAATATAGTATAACATACTTGCTATATTATGAAAGAATTCATATCGGCAGTTTCTGATCTCCATGATTTAGAAACCTTGTCCTGAGATCAGGAGTTCATAATAATTTCAATCGTTAATAAAGATTAAAAGGACGTTTCCATTTTTTTCCGTCCGTCACGCCACGGCGAACATAATTTTCACGTACAACCAATGCGTTACTAGAGAAGTGTAACTCCCTCATTTTTTATGGGTGATATTCTCGAGACTTGGACACTAGCGCATCCTTACATCGAGGCAAGGCGAAATCCAGTTATTTCACCTTGTTGTCATGGTAACGAGTAAACATACGCGAAAATGCGCCATTTGTTGGCACAGCTGGACAACAGCATAACATAGTGTCACCTAGTTCCGAGTCAATATTTTCATTATTTGTAATATGCAAGGTGATGAATTGTATGCAAATTACATCAAGTTATTATCAGGTGTTGACCTCAAACGCTACGAACGCAAGATTTAATATGTGGGGTAGAGATCCATATGAAATGTGTGTTGGGGAGTTGACATACAAGTGTTCTAGATGATCCAGACTTCAGCCGCAAAGATGATGTGGATTACCTATCTAGTTTTAGAACTGTTCTTTGAATCAATTGAAACTAAAAATCTTTAGAGTACTGTGAAAGTGGTCTTGTGAAAGGATGTGTTATGAGAGCTCTGTTAGGCGGGAATAGTAAGTTGTATCACATTTGGAAAGGTAAGTACCTACCTAGAGGTAAGGTATACCTACATACTTTCCGTATATTATTACTTGTTTCTGTAGGTACTTCATTGATCAAAACGAATGTAGGTACCTACCTAATTACCTTTTTTGTCCATACAATTTGCGCAACTGCAAAACTCGCGCAATAACTGCACTGCCAATGCCGTCTTTATGAAATCTTACCTTCAGAGGAATGCATTTCAAGGTTTTTTCCTTGCAGCTGGTTTTTAATTCATGTTGCATATACCCTGATTCGATATTTGACAAACTTGCTAATCAGCGGTTGTATTCGTCGGCAAAGCAACGACCCACCTACTTTGTTTAGGCACTTTAAACCAACAGCAAATCTGGTAGGACGTACGTACCTACCTAAGTAGTTTCGTTTCTTGGTGTAGGAACAACCTGCCTTGTTTATTTTGACAAACTATCAAATCTCTCCTTTTATTCATTCAATATAACAAGTAAAGCTTCCTCAGTTAAGCATAGTATAATAAAACGCTGATGAAGCTACCTGAGCAATGGCTAGGTACCTACACAGCAGTACAGACACCTGAGGAATTTTCAATCATCTTTTCTTTACTATTTTTCAGGTTAATTATTCTCAAAGCCTAAACGAATGAAGTTCTTTAGTTTTCTGACACTGATTAACTACTATAGTTAGTAGGCTCCTAGTCCAAATAAAAACTCGTTCTCATTAGATTGGTATTGTTGACAGCAATCTACAATCAATTATTGCGCTGGCAGGCATGATTATTATGACATTTAGTCGAATTGAAACTTTGTATTGCTACAATATTATACTTTTTCAAAACAAAACTGTTGAAAAATGGCCTTATAACCACGAATTATGTTGACGTGAGACGGCAAACTTCTTGTGAGAAATAGCTTGGTTGAGTAGCGATTCATTGACGTTGGGCGGTATCATGGCCGACTTTGGCTGAAACGCGAACCTACTCCAGGCGTGACGTCACGAGAATACGGGCCATAGCAGGAAAATCGTTCGCCACTTATTGGAATGCTCTCATTTCATCACATTTCATGATCCCTAAGCCTCTGTAGTGTCAGGGAAAGCCTATTTATTACGCTAAGTTATAAACTAATATTGCTAAGTAACCATAATGAGTCTTAGTAGCCGGCCAATTAAGTTGTTCTTTACTCTTCCTATATTGATTGTTTTGAGAAGCTGTATGGTGCCGAGTGAGTCCGTGCAAGTCAGAAAGATACCACCATTTCCATACGAATCAATAATGGTTTCGATCGCTTTTTCTATAGCTATGACTTCTGCATTGAAGCTGGATGTAGTAGGAGGATGCTTGAAGTTGTCCATGTTGTCGTTTGTCACGTTTAATTACGCACATACCACCGAAGTTCCAGTTTTAAAGCCGTCTGTGAAGATAATTATTACTGGATCCTTCCATCTTGATTGTCTAAAATTGTTGAAATTATTGTTGATGTTAATTTCTTCTTGTTTTCTAATGGTGAATTTTATCGTGTTGACAGGTAAGATAATTTCTTAGCATATAAGGGCTTGGTTTTTCAGAGAAGTCCAAATACTCCTGCGTAAAGCTATGTACTAAAAGGGGAATCTTCATACTAGTACTCGATGATGGAATATTGATGCTGAGTCTGGATATATCATCAATTATGGGGCGTCTATGGCTCTTTATTTTCAATGTGTATCGATCTAAAAGTATCTGTTGTCAAAACTTCAAGGGACTTTTGTAAATTTGGTATCTTCGTTTCGTAAAGTTTTGCAATAGGTATCTACAGCAGGTAAGTGCGTATCTGCCACGTGAGGAGCGACCGGTGCCCCGTTCATCATCTATTATTAGCTGTTTATTCACCTCCGGCTTGTGTGCAGTTGGCAATAGTTGTAACGATGCCCGTCTGTAGTGCTGTAGCGAGGTTTCCGACCCCTGGCACCAACAATATACTTGAGACGAGCTGGAATTGTCGAAGTCTTTACTCTAAGTATATTTGAAAACGTCTGCCAAGTCGGGTGTGGTGCATAGCTTCCTCTTTTACGTATCATGATTCTATAGATCAGCGGTTCCCAACCTCTGGGCCGCGGCCCACTTGTGGGCCGCAGGCAGCTCGCTACTGGGCCGCGGATGCAGGCCGGAACATAATATTAAAATATTGCAAAATAAGTGTTTTAAATCGGTCCTCGCGATAAAATATTTATTTAGGCATTCTCTTGGATAGTGTAAGTTTAGTGATTCAATGATTTTACTTTATTTTTTAAATTTATTTACAAGTCGCTTGACAATTTTATAACAGAAGATTAATTAGATTGGTCAAAGTGTGTAGGTTTGATAACTGACGGGGCACGAGCTATGTCTGGTATTCATAGGGAGTTAATAACCAGTGTTAGGTCAGTAGCTCCCTTTGTCAAATGGACACATTGCAGCATACATAGAGAAGCGCTTGCATTTAAAGGTTTGGGCGAGTGTCTGAAAAAAACTCTTGACGATGCAGTAAAAATCGTCAACTTTATCAAAGCAAGGCGAAAAAACTCGAGACTTTTCAGTGTTTTGTGTGATGAAATGGGCAGTCAAGACAAATAGCTTCTACTTCACTGTGAAGTTCGGTGGCTATCCAGAGATTTTTATCAAGATTGTTTGAACTTCGTGATGAACTCTGGGTTTTCCTGATGAAGGCATATGATGGCAAACGTACAAGTTCTTTCTTAGAATGTGTGACCAATGAAAACTGGTTAAAGCGGTTGGCGTATTTGGCAGATATTTTTGGTGTCCTCAACACTCTTAATCTAACTCTTCAGGGCAAGGATATTCATAAGTTTCTTGTAAAAGAAAAAATAGAGGCAATGATAATAAAACTTCAACAATGGGCTAAACAAATTGAAAAAAAAAAAAAAAAAATTCTTTCGAGTTATTTCCTGTCCTACGTGACTGAGAAATCACAGTAAGAAACTAAGTCTTTTCATATTTCTTTTAGGAACTAGTTCCCTCAAATTGAAGGCGGAATCCAATGGATCAAAAATCCTTTTCATGAAGATAACTTTAAAAAAGTTAACTTATCTTCAGGTGAAGAGGTCTCTTTAATTGAACTGTCTTGTGATCAGGATCTGAAATCAAGTTTTAAAATGACCCCATTGATTCCTTTTTGGATAAATGTGCGAAAAGACTATCTCGCAATTGCCACAATTGCACTGACGCAATTGATGGGATTTTCAGCTAATTATCTGTGTGAAGAGCGTTTTCTACTTTAGTTTATTTGAAAAATAAGTATAGAAATAAGTTAAACGTGGGGAGTGACTTAAGTCTAAAATTGTCAAGTTTCGATCCCGATATTGATGCACTAGTAGGGGACAAACAATGTCAGAAATCCCATTAAGTTTGAACAGCCATGTTAATATATCTATAAATAAATAAAGGTTCTTCAGTAAAAAGTTTTTTTCCCCCCTTTTTGCTCAGTATGTTTTAATTTGATTTAATGTTTGCTTAAATACCTATGGAAACATTATATATATATATATATATAATCGGGGTGGGCCTCGAATTTTTTCAAAAAATATTATTGGGTCCCCAAGCTAAAAAGGTTGGGAACCGCTGGTATAGATCATTGAAAAGTTTTAAATGGTCTTGAAAAGTTCCATAGCGGAAAAGAGTAAATCAAGTATCTTCATTCATAACTCCAATATCTGCTCAATACGATTTATGAGACTATTGAACACAATAATGATTGACTGATGTATTCCTTCGTAAATAGCTTTCGAATAAAATTTACTATCTAATCGATTTTTGTAGATTTGCAGTCCCATGCAGTCCCATGGCAGTATTGTCAGTACCATGGATGTATCAAATTCTGATTTCGCAATTCAGGCTTGAAAATGAGTATTTACCTCCAAAAGCTATTCATCACTAATAGTTTTCATCTGAAGAACGAATACTTGAAAAAATAAGTTTCGAGCCCTCGCATTTTTCTGAAAACTGGAAGCTGAAAATTGCACTTCTACTAAGAACAGGGTGGCCCCCAACGGGAAAAGTAAGGGAAAACCTGGAATTGTCAGGGAATTTTACAAAAACCACCAAATGTCAAGGAATTTTTTAAAATGAAATCTTGGTGTAATAATTTAAAGCGTTTTTAAGTATATTTAACTCCTAAACAATCAAACTTCAATAACGTACTTTATCATAATAGGTGCATATTATTTCACAGGTGAGTTATACGAATGACAAAAATAATCATCAAGAGTTGTGGTTAAACTGTTCAAAAGTAACAAAGCTACACGTACATAAAAAGTGAATGGATATGCCATTGGCTTCCCTGGTAACTAACTGCATCACCTAGAGTTAGCCATTTGTGAGAAAAATCAACTGAGTATTGAATTAGGGAGAAAAAACCCAGCAGAGTAGTGGATTGATCCAGTAAGGGTCCCAAAACTAGTTTGTATACATAAGCTAGGACTTTTCAGGAGGGTTAAGGAGGGGGAAATTGGCCCATTGGAATGTGGAGTCATGTGTTATAAATTCACAGAGCAACTTTCCAACGAACGATTTTTGTGGGATGGGAAATCAGGAAGTTATACTCTCTCTGGCAACGATTGGTAGTAGGTGAAAATAAGTGTCACATTTTTTGCTGTCGGATGAAAATGAATGAATGAATTATCCTCATAGCTAAGAAATCCATGTAAGGGAAAATGTACTTCAACAAATACCTTCAGGTCACAAATTGATAAAATATTAAAGGCCAATGGGGTTGTCAGGGTGAGACGGATATAAGCAGAAAAATTCTTCTCCGAGTTTCTTTATTGCAAGCTTTCAACATCAAAATGTCATCTTCAGGCCCCTTCGTTTCTGTCTAGTATCCTCTATCGCTCATCCGCCTCTGTTCCACGGTCAGGTGCATCAGTCTCCAGGGGGGATCTTTAATTTCTTTAATTTCCATAGGAATTGTTGCCAGTCCCGAGATTAACTTCTTGGGGTGTCTTGTGTGATGTTGAAAGTTGAGTCGAAATATGAAGGATTTTCTGCTGCGGTTATAGCTCTGACTTTTCAGAGATGACGGTTTAATTTTTGTTGTGCGGATTCATAAAATTTACTACTTTATGGAGAAGAGATGTGAAAATAAAAAGTTAAATTGCACGGTAACCCTTCCTTCGAGAAGGAATAAGTAGTCTGTTTTTTCCTTTAAATTATACGATTTTCGTTTTAGAAGCATTAAAGGTACAATAAAATGAGGAGAAAACAAAAAAAACAAAAAAAAATTGAATTTGATATATTTTGTCAGGGAAATTTGAAGTTCGGTCAGGGAAAAGTCAGGGAAATTAAAAATTTCCATTTGGAGAATGGTGAGAATCACCAGAAGCACATATACAAAAATTCATGGCTGTAGGTAGGTTCGTACTCGCCCTGAAAAAAGTGAAATCGGTGGGAGTCGATAGAAGTCGGCCATCTTCGGGTCTGTTCGGTTTGCTCTCAATAAGTTTTAGTGGGAGATATGACGACCCCCCCCATTGTGTTTGCCTCATCAGTCCATTGTTCCCCAGGAAGGAAGTGCTAGGAGATACACATCTGACGACCGGTAGTTCCAAGGTCGGCATTATATTTGATCAGGGAGAACAACCAACTTTGCTTGCTGTTTTAGAAGAGGCTTGCTAAATAAAATACCGTTACGCATACCAATGTAGGTCATGCCTCCCTAAGTATACGTCCTAAAATTACAGGACATGTCAACATTTTCAATATGTCTTGGGAGACATAAACACACACTTACATATATACCTATGTAGATTTCTTGTCATTTCTATGTATATGTGCTGTTATTTTCTCCGCACATCTGTACCAAAGTTTATATATTATATATATAGTATCATCAAAGCTTGGTGTTGCGTTACTCCCAAAAGGGATCACACCTTCACAGCGTTTTACGCTTTTCAGTAAATGTCGACAAAATTACGGGGGAGGGTAGTTTGAAAAGGAACGAAATTAGCGTCCATACTTTGTAAATTACCCTCCATACTTTGTAAATATATTATACAATTCTTTATACTTCTTATCTTCTCCATAAATTTTTGTTGATATCCCAAAGGTTTTGTTTCATTTAAGGTTCAGTCTCAAAGTCGAACAAATTAGGGTCAATAGCTCCTTAGGGATTAAGAAATTAATTAGCTTCAGGCCCCTTAGCGTAACGTACCTACGTAAATGATTCGCGTGAAACAGATGTTCGTGGGTGGTCGAGCGACAGGCCTTAGTAGATATAGGCATCTACAAAAGAAAAATTAATGCAAATAGTTAACATATCCTTTACTAGTCCTCCCGATCTAAATATAACGACATTTTTACGTACTTGGTACCCATCAATTGAAGATTTATAAAATAAAACACCCACCAACGCTTCTCAAGTACATTTAAATGGACGAGAGTTGAAATAAACTCGATTTCGCGAAGTTTGAATTCCATTGGAATTTCATCAGCTGATTGCAATTGTTGGAATTTTTTAAGGCAATTTTTACCATGTTACGATTTTACAACTCTCACGCTTTCTAGCTGTCATTAATTAAATGTAGCAATTGACCCAGTAATTTGAACAGGTCGCTACTCGCCCTTGATTTCACTCTCAAAGTTTTAATCTTTAGAGAGAGCGATCGAATGAACGTTCAGCGTTCTGTGTGGTTTCATTTGATTCTTTGGGGTAGTATCTATATATAAATGGAAGAAAAAAACTATAACCTTGAAGGATTTTGAGATCTTGATTTTTGAATATTTCAGCCCTTAAATTATAACCTTAAATCGAAAATGATGCCGAATTTCCTGCTAGATCCCCAAATGTGATTTACAACCCTACAACCGAAACGATCTTATTCTTCATAACGTTCTAGAAGGGATAGAATACATGAATATTCTCAAGAGGAAGAAGATGGACATTTTTAGAACGGAATTAAATTGCGTTCTTGAGGATTATGAAATTATAGTGCAAGACGTTTAGGCACCATCCAACCTTCTAGAAGTAGACCAGTTCACATTCATTTTGCTAATAATTTCTCTAAATCTAAAGAACGTCAGAACATTTACAAGTTCAAGGGATCCCAATTTAATACATCCGAGTTCTACGACAGACGAACATGGGAATTTAGGAAGCATGTCTGTCCCAAGTTATTTCAAGCAAGAAAAGACGGGAAGCGTGCCGTCTTGATTGGAGATGAACTACTAGTTGATAGAAAAAACTCATCATTCACTATGGACGAAGTTCGTTGGAGGATTCTACGTCAGATGTGGAGATAAATCTGAATACTCCTCCTCCGTCCCCTCCCAACATTTCCAGAAAACAGGTCAAGAAGAAGATGAAAATCTACAAGAGATAGAACGAACATCAACACCGCTTTGGAAATTCTGGCAATGACTCGGGGTTATTATTGAAATTTAGCAGTGGAGTATTGATTGTGATCTGTGTTAACTATGCAGTGCTAATTTATTATACGTAAATTATGTAGACCTATATAAGTAATCATTTGACACACCATACACAAAAGTCTAACATTGTTTGTTAGGCAGAAATGAAGGCAAGATATCATGTGCTATTTTTAAGATGTATTTAAGGAACTCCTTGTAATACCTACGGGTTATACAATAAAATTGAATTGAATTATTACATTGTTTGTCTTGCTTTGACGAGTTCTGGATCTTAAAATTGATTCGCGAATTGCGACATTCGAGATGTTCTTGACCCCAAACGGTTTTGGATAAACAACCGTGACTAATGGCAGAGCGACGACCGCCTTTCTGGGCATTCAATTTCCTAATGGCTACCTGAGCCGGTCCTCCGTATCCCACGATGGAAGAATACGATCCCAACAAAAAGAATTATAATTATATTCTTTATTATATACCAAAACAAATTAACTGGATCTGTTTGGAATATTCATAGTCGTATTGCGGTTAAAGAATGGATTTCATGCTGCGAGCGAAGCGTTCGTGAGTCTTGTTTACTTTAATTGGAGGTAGTAAAGAGTGGCAATTTTCTTTGCGGAATTAATTATACGTTCATCGCATTAATGCATTTTACAAGGGCGTCCTTATGTCTGGTTTGTAGTAGTAAATCTTAATTAAAATCAACTTTGCTTTAGGTAAGTGGATGAAAATATTACGGTTTGCCCTTCCCCCATCACTACAAAATTTGAATTTACTGAGAATGGATTCACACCAAGACCAAATAATTGAAGCGAAAGAGTAAAATAATCGAACAGAAAAATAATCTCAATGTGTCAACGAGTTTCAAATTTCACGGTGGAAGAGGGTGATTAGAGGGGGTAATAGCGGTAAAACGCGAAATTTTAACATGTATCATGTTTTAGCCCTGGGGTCCTAGCGAATTTTGCGAGTCAATTTTTTTCCGCGCACGAAATTAATTACAGTGATTTCCGCCTACAACCGAGTCGTTGCTAGGGAAATGGTACTTCGTCGTTTTTCATCCCACAAAATTCGTTGACCATTCGTTCGAAAGCTCTCGATTTATCCAACAATATTATGTTAACTACGGCGAAGTGCGTGTCCAACAAACTGAGTTATGAGCATGGTTATATAAATAATTGTTTACACACAGGTGATCATTCTCAATAATTGATATTGTGAACATGATTGCAACCGCTTGTTAATTTCTGATGTTTTCATAGAATTTCGAATCAATATCGAGGACAAAACATGATACATGGTTGAAATTTTTAGTTCTAGAACAGAAATAATTTATTATATTCATCTGATTTCCGTAACAGTTTTTATTATTTGGTGAGCGTGGTTGTGAGGGGATGAGAGAATTGTTTAGGCTGCTTTTCTCATCATTTATTGAACACTCCTAGCGCTTTCGCCCTAATGGGCCTCATCAGGGAGTTTAAGGTAACATTTAGTTGTAGTGGTTCGTTTATTCATTTTACTTAGGTATCCGTTTCATGGGGAGTGTGTTGCAGAGGGCTTAAAATATTTCTGATCATTACTATATAGTAACTAGTCGTTGTTGTGTGTCTGAAATGAGTAGAATAAAATATTTATAATGGGAGAGCAAGCCTCTTGGAAATATTGCTCTCCCATTATAAATATTTTATTCTACTCATTTCAGACACACAACAACGACTAGTTACTATATAGTTTTCTACTATCAAGTTACTATAGGTACTATCAAGTTTTCAAAAATTTCAAAGTTGAAAAATCAGTCAAAAATCGAAATAATGCCGTTCGCTAGTTGTAAAAATCTGTAATATTTGCATGAAACATTTTTTCTCAAAGTCCTCAATTTTCAAAGCAATGTAACATAAAATACTACCTACGATAAATCATCCACGAAAATTCGCTCATACGATCATGCTGCATGACTGGTTTTGGCATCGAGCGTTTGAATAAAATATTGAAAGAAATTTACCCAATCCTGTCCTCAAACTCTACAACACAAAAGTTTTTTCTAATACACCTACACTCTCCTATCACCAGGGATCATCAATTGGGGATATTATTACACATCGAAGAACAAAAAACAATCAACCGGCTCCCAAAGGACAACATCCATGCAACAAACGTAGATGCAAAGTTTGCCCAATAGTAAATGAAGAAGCAACATTCAATTCGCCAACAATCAGAACTCATACACATGCAAAGGATCGGCAAATTGTCAAACGCCAATGTGTGTATGGGTTGGTTTGCAAAGTATACCCTGCTTTCCATGTCGGAAAAGCCGAAACCCAGCTCAACTTGAGGGTGAACAATCACCGTGCATCAGTCGTAAAGTCTGATGATTACCCGTAAGCCGACATTGCATGTTACGCAGTTCGATTTTGGGGACTTTGGGGGGCTTTTTGAACTGATTGTATATAGTAGCATGTATATAGTTATGAGCCTATTTTACATCTAGTATCAGTTGTATTACTTTATTTTTTGGGGTTTTTTAAATCCACTTTGGGGGCTAAATAGTGGTGATCACTGTACCCCTGTAGTTGCCAGTGGAGTCCATGTTGGCGCTCCTTTTTAGTCAAAGATGGCAACATGGCTCCTCTTAGAATCCACTTCCAGTGTCCCTTTAGACACCTTGTTTAATGCCGCTAATGTCCCTTCTGGTTAAGGTGCGGCGTGAACCTTGAAAAAAAAAAAAGTTGCTTCGATTCTTAAAATTTTACTATTTCTTTATCTATCGTTATTTAGCGTTTTTCAAACTCCATATGCCTTGCGAAACCATATGGAGTAAACACGAAGCCATTAGCCTCGTTTTGCCGACTAACACAGTAAAACGCTTATCGCAAGACTCGTCGCCGTCCGATGCGGGTGTTGCCCTTGATAAACTCCCATTGGGATCATCGCTGGAGACCCAGCCTCTCAAACAGATAAAAATCTCATCATTCGTATCGGAGACAACAGTTCCAGTATTCCTTCGGGATTCTTCCTCATGGCTAAAACGTCAAGACGTGGTGAGAAAATGACTTCGATTTTTTGTCCTTATTGTCACGACTCAATCATTACTCATCATGATCATAATCATTACCCAGTCATCACTTTGACTCATTAATATCATAGATGCCTTGTCATATCACGTCTAACGCTCGATCGCCTACATTCCTCATCGTGATTTTGATCATTTAAAAGCATTAGTTACCCTTTATAATGCTATGGTTCGCCACCATCTGGTGGAGTATGGAAGTACGATTTGGTCCCCATACTACCAAGAACATAGAAAGCGTATTGAATCGGTACAACATAAATTTCTCCGCTATCTTGCTTTTAAAAAACGTGTTCGACTGTGTGATGTTGTTTATGATTCCCTGATGACCGAGTGTGGTCTTTTATCACTCCAAGATAGACGAGTCGTGGGTGACCTTTTATTTTTGTTCAAATTATACAATTTGTACAATTGACAGCCCCCAGTTATTATCTTATTTTTATTTTCGTACGCCAATCCATCCCACAACAAGTAATGATTTATTTTCCGTCCCTTTGGTCCCGTTTAATTATTTGTTAAATAACCCCCTTTATCGAATGGCTTGACAATATACAGCTGAGAATAATTGCCTTGATTTATTTTTCAATAGTTTTTCCGTTTTAGCGAATTTTCTTAGAAAATGAAGCTATTGCAATGGCTCCAAAAATTTTAAATAAAAATTTTCAAAAATTTTCTTAATCGAAATCTGTTTTGAGGCATTCTGAAATGATTCCTGGATTTGACGCTTTTTTATATGCATATATATATATATGTGTCATTCCAGACGATAACTCTCGATAGAATTGAGATAAAAACTTCGTTCTTTCGCCAAAAAATCAAGCATTTCAAAAGAAAGGATGAGTCCGTTGGACAACACTTGTTGAGCACATTAAATTGGTCATATTTCAAAAAATGTACTAAAAAAATCACTAAAAACGGCTAAAAATCGTTTAATTTATATTTGCTGGTAGAATATTGCTGAAATAAAGTCTATTAACTATGAAATAGAACATTCAACAATTTATGTAAAAAATTGTGCTGTAAAATGTACTTAAAATTCATTAAAATTTGCTAAAAAATCGATGAAAACTGCAAAAAAGGTAAAAATTCAAAACCTCTATTTGAACTGGAGATTATTATTTAGAATACGTTTTTTGCAATAAAATCAATAGTTAACAATTTACTTGCACTCAAAAAGCTCAAATTTCAAAACGATCTAATATTATATAATACGATGATTTACGACAATTCGCTCATACGATCATGCTGCATGACTGGAACTTTAAAAAACCACATCATTTCCCTTTGTTCTAAATTTCCAACCTAGTAAAAGTTTTTTTTTTCCTTCTTTTTTTAACTAACACTTTTAACTCTGTATAAATTTCTATTTTCTCTTCGTGTTATCTGTATTTTCCATGTGTATTGTTTCCTTATCGTATATTGGGCTAACTAGCCCGTAAATAAATAAATACCTAAATATATGAGCAAATAAATTAGTTCAAGTTTTCTCGCGATTTTACCTATTTGAATGTACTTACCTACATGTGGTACTTTATTTTTGGCCATCTTCACCTATTATTTGATTCGATAATGTGTAACCTTTTTTTATACCAAAGCTCATTTTGTTGTGATTCAGTATTAGTAAATGTATGAAATATAATGGTATGTATTGATAGATTTCAGAACTCGAGTAGGTACCTAGTCGTTTAGTTGACTGTCTTAGTTGAAAATATGTTACCTAAGTAAATGCCCAACTACGTTATAATGAGACTCCAAGTGCAATAATTTTGTGATGTATTGATAGATTTATCAAAGCTCGAGTACCTGGTCGTTGTATTGACTGTCATAGTTGAAAATAAGTTACCTACCTGAGTAAGTGCTACTTGATACGTTATAATGAGACTCAAAGTGCAATTTATGATTTTATTTTCGTATTTAATAAAATTTGTGAAAGTGTTAGGTATAGTTTAATTATCTAACTCTCTAGAATTTGGCAAGACGGCCATGATTCATATCGCATAAAGTGGATAATTGATAAACTATTAAAACGAGTTCGATATTAGAGTTTTGTATTTATTAAGTGCTAAATTGACGCAAAAGCGATAAAAATAGTAAAAAATATTAAATAACCTGTAAAACGCTGCCAATTATAACAGAGGTTTATTATTTCTGTATTAGATAGCCCTTAAACGCATAGCTGGTCTATAGAAAATTACTTTTCAAACTTAGTCTATGGTGTTGCATGTCTAAAACAAACAAATAACATATATGTCTTGAAAGTATTTAATCTTGAGTAGAATGAGCTTTGGCAGACTGAAATCAGACCAATAGAGAGTTCCTAGTAGATCCGTAGAACACAATACGTCGTGCGGTATCGACAATCCGGCGCCGAAACTCTGACGCATTGAGTTACGGTGACGCATCCTCCCGTACAGATACGTTAACGGATCGCAATCCGTAAAAAACATGATCTTCTAAAATAACCTCCTAGGGATAATTTCCTCCTTCTACGTATTTAGCGTTACAACTAGATCCGTTAAGAACTTGACGTGACTTTAAGGTGCGGTAAATGTTTCTCGTTACCGCACACCGTATTGAGACTGACGGATCTACTAGGAACTCTCTAATATTAATGCCACTAGGTGATTTTGAAGGGCAAAAATCTAGATGAGGGGGAGGAGAGGACTCGCCCAATATTAAATCGATTTTCAATTGTTTGTAATTCGCTTATTTTGAGAGATAATTCAAAGTTTCTCGATCAAATCGTTTTGGTTTTTCATGTTCTACAACTTTGCTGCGTATAAAAATTTCTGTAGGATGTACGGTTTAAGAATTATTAGAGATAAACTATAAAACCGGCATTTTAAGCCATCTTTATGAGGCCGCCATTTTGTATTCCACCAATTTTGAGATGGCAGACAAAGATTTTCTCACGCAGAACGGACTAAATTTTCAAAATTTAATGTCAAATCTCCTCAAATTACTAGGTACTCATTTTCGGCCCTGGCTCCAGGACTCTAACTATCGTAGTATTACTATTATTGAAACGGCATACTTTACATGATTATAGTGTGTCGACTCTCTAATTCTTGCAGTAATACTTCAATATTATTATTTTTATTTTCAGAATCATGGGTAGAGCTCGGTCCTACGCCAGACAGGACGACCCCTCTGCCGTTCACACCTGCTGAAGAGTACCTGAGGCTGCTGAGGGAAGCGCAGAGAGAGAGCAATCAGTCCTCGGCTCGCCACAGTCTGGCATCCTCGCGGAAAGGAAGGTAACAATTGATGACATTGGTTTTTTATAAGTAAAATTGGGGTATTCATCGATTGTTAACTACTTTACGTTATTTAAGCACATTTTTGCTTCCTCACTACGGAAGGTAGGGGTAGGGGTAGCTTATGTGTATGTGATTGAAGCCGAAAAAATTGTTGTCCCCAAAATCAAAATTTCCACTTGCTTTTTGCGCTTCAGAGCTTGCTGTTCAATTTTGGTTCCTTGTCTGTCTGTCTGTGAAAAATCCTTGTCACGCCCAAAACTATACCAAGTTCCTCTCCGATTCCAATGAAATTTTCAGGGATTGTGCGGGTTAGATCCTAGACGGTCCTGTATAACTTTATATGCCGTCAAACAAACAGTAGCTTGTGCGCATGTGCAAACGTGAATTTCTCACAACGCCGATTTCGTTCAAACTTGGTAGGTAATTGCGTATGATATGTTCTAGAAAAATGCCCTATAAGTTATATCACGATTGGTAGAGAGTAATAACCATTGCCCAAACATTGGACCAACAAATGATAAGAAATCGACGTTATAAGAAATGTGCCGTTGCGCATGCGCACTGGGTACTTTTGATTTGACGGCATTGAAAACTATAGTGGACCGTCTAGGAGCTAACCCGCACAATCCCTGAATATTACATCGGAATCGGACTGATCCTTTTTATAGTTTTGGGCGTGGCAAGGATTTACCACAGATAGACAGACACGGAACCAAAATTGATCAACAAGTTCTGAAACGCAAAAAGCAAGAGGAAATTTTGATGACAACAATTTTGACGACTTCAATGACGAACATAATAAAGCTTCCCTACTTTCGGTAGTGAGGAAGCAAAAAAAGACTATCGTAGTTATTTTAGTGAAATTTCTTACTTTTTTGAATTATGTATTCCTTTCTGTAAGGAAGAAGACTTTTCCCTTGGATGTAAGCCTCAGTTTCCTTCCTCCATCTATTTCCGTCACACCCTCAAGTAGGACGCTATAAACGTATCGCAGTCCGTTCCGGCCGTGACTTTTATTTTCACCAGACGCAAATTTTTTCGCCCTTCTGCGTGAAATACTCATCTTCCGTTTCTGCTTCTTGTGCCAAAGTTATGAAATAGATTCAGATTTGTTTCTTTTGTCGTGAAACCTTGGCAATGTTATCAGTTGACGCACTTAAGTGACCTCCTGCCGTTACTCAGGATATTGCATCGTTGAGCTGATGGTGAAACTCAACTCAACACCATCTTTTGTTTATGAATCCCGTTGAGTGTGCATTTGGGTTGCACCCTCAGGGTCACCCTCAAATCACGTCTATGAATGGAGCAGAGTGCATGAATTCCCTTATCGATACAATTAGGGGCCCACTCAGAATCAATTCCCGTCTATGAATTTCCGCCCTTAGTTTAGTATGTAGGTAGTGAGTGAGTGGTAGATCAATTTCAGCGAATTTTTGAAGAAAATTAAGCTATTGCTCTCTCCTCAAAATTTGTAGAATGTGAATTTTTGAAAAAAATTTATGCAGAAATCCGTTTCAGGCTATTCTGAATCATATTCTGAAGTTTAACGCATTTTTTTATGTATGTATGTATATATGTATATATGTATGTATGTGTCATTCCAGACGATAACTGTCCGTAGAATTGTGCTAGAAACTTCAAACAAATTTTAAAATGTTGAGGACACAAAACGAAAGTTCAAGTTCGTTGGCCAGCTTGATCGGATTACATCTTCGGGTTGTAATTTTCAAAAATGTAGACAAAAATTTCAAAATAGCCTGTTTTTTGCGATTTGTTGTGCGAAATAATTTTTTCAGCATACTAACATGTGGTATATTCGGAATCAGCGTAAAATTTCCTATAAGAATATGTATCAAGTTTTCAAAAATTTCAAAGTTGAAAAATCAGTCAAAAATCGAAATAATGCCGTTCGCTAGTTGTAAAAATCGGTAATATTTGCATGAAACATAGTCCAAATTCAGATTGAACTACTCTTATGGAAGTATCCCTGTATAACCAATTTTAGAACCATGCTGTTTAAAACGTAGGTAGTAGGTGCTTAAAAAAAAAAAAGTCCAGTCATGCAGCATGACCCTATGAGCGAATTTTTGAAGATGTTTCATGCAAATATTACCGATTTTTACAACTAACGAACGGCATTATTTCGATTTTTGACTGATTTTTCAACTTTGAAATTTTTGAAAACTTGATACATATTCTTATAGGAAATTTTACGCTGATTCCGAATATACCACATGTTAGTATGCTGAAAAAATTATTTCGCACCACAAATCGCAAAAAACAGGCTATTTTGAAATTTTTGACTACATTTTTGAAAATTTCAACCCGAAGATGTAATCCGATCATGCTGGCCAACGAACTTGAACTTTCGTTTTGTGTCCTTAACATTTTAAAATTTGTTTGAAGTTTCTAGCACAATTCTACGGACAGTTATCGTCTGGAATGACACATACATACATATATACATACATATATACATACATACATATATACATACATAAAAAAATGCGTTAAACTTCAGAATATGATTCAGAATAGCCTGAAACGGATTTCTGCATAATTTTTTTTTCAAAAATTCACATTCTACAAATTTTGAGGCGAGAGCAATAGCTTAATTTTCTTCAAAAATTCGCTAAAATGTAATCACAACTGATGAGTTTACTCTGTGCATGTGTTAATAATTTGATTCGACGTTTGTCTATCAAAATCATAAACTAAAATTTCTCAACACGATCAATAGCGACTGAAATGTCGAAGATTTCTTCAAAAATTCGCTCATGGGGTCATGCTGCATGACTGGACTTTTTGTTTATGAATCCCGTAGAGTGTGCATTTGGGTTGCACACTCAGTGCACCCTCAGGGTCACCCTCAAATCACGTCTATGAATGGAGCAGAGTGCATGAATTCCCTTATCGATACAATTAGGGGCCCACTCAGACTCAATTCCCGTCTATGAATTTCCGCCTTAGTTTAGTATGTAGGTAGTGAGTGAGTGGTAGATCAATTTCAGCGAATTTTTGAAGAAAATTAAGCTATTGCTCTCTCCTCAAAATTTGTAGCATGTGAATTTTTGAAAAAAAGTTATGCAGAAATCCGTTTCAGGCTATTCTGAATCATATTCTGAAGTTTAACGCATTTTTTTTATGTATGTATGTATGTATGTATATATGTATATATGTATGTATATATGTATATATGTATGTATGTGTCATTCCAGACGATAACTGTCCGTAGAAATGTGCTAGAAACTTCAAACAAATTTTAAAATGTTAAGGACACAAAACGAAAGTTCAAGTTCGTTGGCCAGCTTGATCGGATTACATCTTCGGGTTGAAATTTTCAAAAATGTAGTCAAAAATTTCAAAATAGCCTGTTTTTTGCGATTTGTTGTGCGAAATAATTTTTTCAGCATACTAACATATGTGGTATATTCGGAATCAGCGTAAAATTTCCTATAAGAATATGTATCAAGTTTTCAAAAATTTCAAAGTTGAAAAATCAGTCAAAAATCGAAATAATGCCGTTCGCTAGTTGTAAAAATCGATAATATTTGCATGAAACATAGTCCAAATTCAGATTGAACTACTCTTATGGAAGTATCCCTGTATAACCAATCCTAGAACCATGCTGTTTAAAACGTAGGTAGTAGGTGCTTTTAAAAAAAAAATGTAATCACAACTGATGAGTTTACTCTGTGCATGTGTTAATAATTTGATTCCACGTTTGTCTATCAAAATCATAAACTAAAATTTCTCAACACGATCAATAGCGACTGAAATGTCGAAGATTTCTTCAAAAATTCGCTCATGGGGTCATGCTGCATGACTGGACTTTTTGTTTATGAATCCCGTAGAGTGTGCATTTGGGTTGCACACTCAGTGCACCCTCAGGGTCACCCTCAAATCACGTCTATGAATGGAGCAGAGTGCATGAATTCCCTTATCGATACAATTAGGGGCCCACTCAGACTCAATTCCCGTCTATGAATTCCGCCCTTAGTTTAGTATGTAGGTAGTGAGTGAGTGGTAGATCAATTTTTTCATTATCAATGATTAGTCTGATTTGAATCGGAGACATTATGCCAACTGAAGACAGTTCCTGACCTCCGATTAGCTCTGATGGGTTGAGAAAAGGCGAAGCTGGGAGGTAATCTGTTGATGATTGCCGGTCTCTGACCCCCCGCGGCTGCGAGGGTTCATTGGTTGAGGCAAATGACTCTCGTCGCACGATACCCCCACTCTAACCACATTGACGCCGGTCTGACCCCATTCCGAAAGAATGTAGCTGCAATTTAGCAGATTTTCGAGAGATAGAAAAAACCTTCCAAGTTGGGTGGGCAGTATAACACCCCACTAGTGGGATTTGAGTGTAAAGCGCCAATCCATTTTAATACACTTGAATCTTAAAATTATAGCGCCAGGTGGCATCGAATGATCTGTGACCAAATCGCAAGTAGCAAAATCCACAGTAAACAAACTGTAGATAAACAATTGATAGATGTAGAGAACTGGTAGGCGATTAGCTAATCATTGTAAATCAATCCTTTTAATAAAATACAGATTACAAAATAATTTACGGGTTTATATCTAAACTTAAAGCAAGCTTGTAGCGTGGGGTGGGGAGACATGGGCTCAAGACCCTACTTTTCATTCACTACAAGGTGCCTACGTTGAGAGAATAGAAGTAGACACAAATACAATAAGAGATACGGCAAGAAGAAATACCTCATGAGGAATAATCGAAACAACGACCTACATATACGCAAATATTAAAAATGGTATAATCTAGGAATCGTTTTTGAATGCCCCAAAACGGATGTCCATGGAGAAACTTTTCGAAAAAAATTTTCCCTACAAATTTGAGGCAATTGCAATAGCTTCATTTCTTACGAAAATTCGCTAAAAATGGTAAAATCCTGAAATCAAATTTTTGTGAATATTGAGTAAAGCACGTTTTTAGGCTAATGAGAACTGGAGTAGTCCAATTTACGTAAAAAATCAAAAAGTGTTCAAATTGGCACTTGACCGTTGAAACTACCAATTTTTTACACAAGGGTAAAAAAACCCCATCATACTATTCTACGGTGTTCATTGTATACTACGGTAATTTAGGAGAACCACTCATCTCAAAATTTTAAGAAAATAGGGTAATTGAGTATTCTCCACCAGTTCTTCATTTACACAAGGGAAAAACCTTGAGGTTTCTACCTGAAAAATTTGGATATAAGGGATTTTTCAAGCAAAGCACTTCAGCAAAATAAATGAATAAATAAATATTAATATATATAAAATGAATAAATAAATAAGAAAAATTACAAATAAATACAATTAACAAATATATACCTTACATGAAATGTATCGATATTTCTTGTAATTGTGACTATTCGACATTTCATCCCGTTTGATCAATTGGGAATCGATTACTTAATACCCAAGAGAATGAAGTTTCTGTCATCATTTGGAAGGAAATAAGATAGGCCAAAACACGGTGATAGTCTCTCCTGACAAACTCGTTGTCGGATGAGTTATTTTATTACATGACTAGCTGGTTCACCCGTGCGTTGCACAGGTTGACTTGAACATTATCAAATAGCCTGTGACCCAAGTAATTCTGATAGATTCGCCCACTCAGATCCCCAGTTGGTTCAGTGACGTTCAAATCGCTTTAACCCCCCCCCCCCCTTCCCCATTGGGTAAGATTTCAAAAGTTCGATTTGAAAATTTTCAAGTAGCCTGTGATTTAAGATAGAATATTCCAAACAATTTCGACAACTCAGATCCCCAGTTCGTTCAGTGACGTTCGAAACGCTTCAACTCCCCACCCCCTCCCCCTAAAACACCCCCTATGGGTACGGTGACCATACGTCCCGATTATATCGGGACAGGCCCGATTTTAAAGCCTGTGTCCCGGGGTCCCGAATTGGGAAAGAAATGTCCCGATTTTCACCAATAAAGATTTTTTCAAACCAAATCATCATGAAAAGTTATTAGCTTTATTTTAAAATGAATGCTTAGTACCGTGGAATTTCTTTAGACCGCACACAACATAACTATTATACCGTAATAGGAGTGTATCATAGTCACAGGAGAGCCTGGAGACCCAACTGTGTTGGCCCTCGTGCCAACTTCGGCTTTGTCGTGTGTTGAAATGTACGACAAAATAAGAAAAGACGAATGAATAAATAAATATTAATATAAATAAAATGAATAAATAAATAAGAAAAATTACAAATAAATACAATTAACAAATATATACCTTTCATGAAATGTATCGATATTTCTTGTAATTGTGACTAAGAGCACCTTGCTGAGAGCACTTTCCTCAACGCAGAAGTACGACTGGAGTAAAAAGAGTAAGGCCCCCTGGCCCTAGTGAAAAACTATAACAAGAACAATGATGTAAACAGACTGCTCTGTTAACTTTTATTTTTTCATTTTTTGGAAAATTAATGTTTGTTTATTTGACTATAAAAACTTACCTGTTGTTCGTGAAGTTCAGTTTGTTCGTGCAAAAGGTACATATTCTTTCTGTGTATGTAATAAACTTCTTGAAATTATTTTGTCATGTAATTCTTAGTGCCACATTCTTTAATGAATATTACATATTTTTAGTTTGATACGAAGCTCTTTATAAACCAATGTTTGAATGGATGAAATAGGCCTAATTACAAACTTTTAAATGGTAAAAAATTCAAACTTTTACGGGAGTGGACCCCCGAACCCTCCCCCCATGGAGGGTATTCTATACCCCTCAGACCCTCTTGATAGTTCTATCAGTCCCGATTTTGGTTAAGATAAATATGGTCACCGTACCTATGGGGCAGATTTGAAATTTTAAACCTTTTAACCCTTCTCTGGACTTCCACAAATAATTTATGAACAAAATTAGCCAAATCGGTCCTACCGTTCTCGAGTTTTAGCGAGACTAACGAACCGCGATTGATTTATATATACCTATATATAGATTGCGGCAGGTCACTGTTCTTTCCCGATCGCGAATTCGTAATTTATTTTTCTTGTCCAGATATCATTGGACAGAAGTGACAGTACAAATTCGAGACAAGACCTAAACTACAATATAAGAAGGGGGTAACGAGGGGAAAGGAAGGAAGTATGACGCATTTTGGCAGGTTCAGGCGTATTGGACAAGGTCAGTTACCTGTTAACGTATATTTGTGGAAAAGGGTGAGGTTCTACGTTGTAGATACCCAACTCCCAGTAGGGGGCCATAGCCCGTTAGGGGGAATGTGGCCGGCGGGAGGTCAGTGAATTTGAACCCGATAGGGTGAACGGTGAACAACCCAAAAGGGAGCCTTATCGGCCAGAATCATTCCACTCAGATTTCAACCGGCTGTTTCACTTCAAACCGACCAAATATAGAAGAAGAAGAGGCTGGAACCTTTCTCAAAATTCAAAGTCCGAAAACTGGCTCCCACAACCCCATTCAAAAACAGCGGAAGGAGCACCTTAAATACATAATAAATTAGTGGGAGGTTTATCAACAAGAAAAAAAAAGCCCTCTCATACCTTGAAAAAGTAGGAAAGAAAGCCTGTGTAGCCTCGTGACTTCCATATTTTTTGACGGAATAGTAACTCTTGTTGACAACGACAATGACCTCGGAGGCTACCAATTTTTAACCACACCTATGACAGCCAGTCCTACGTCTGGTCAAGTGGGAAGGAAAATTCGCTCGTTCCCTCTAATACCTCGATTTGGCTAAAATAGGAGATCCCCCCAACGTACCTTTTAACATGGAATCATGTTTTAGCGATGGATCCCCCGCCGAAAAGTGAGACTATAAAGTGAGATGAAAGTAGCGCCAATAATTGTGATGATTTCTGCTTACGACCGAGTCGTTGCTAGGGATATGATACTTCGTCGTTTTTCATCCCACAAAATTCGTTGACCATTCGTTCGAAAGCTCTCGATTTATCCAACCATACTATATTAACTACATCGAAGTGCGTGGCCAACAAGCTGAGTTATGAGCATGGTTATATGAATAATTGTTTACACACAGGTGATCATTCTCAATTATTGATATTGTGAACATGATTGCAACCGCTTGTTAATTTCTGATGATTTCACTGAGCTGGTGTTTCGATTATGTGATTTATAGCAGGTGATCCGAATATTGCGAGAACGGTATATTTGTGAAGCGGTGGTTAAATAATTTTAATAGGTAATTTCTATACTTTAAACTATAGGAAGCCAGAGCTCAATCGTCGTGATCATTTCTATAATGAAGTGAGAGCTAGGAGCTAAAACATGATTCCATGTTTTTTACATTTTAGCAGTCAGGCTCAAAGTAATAACATCCGGGGGGGGTCCAGGGGGGCGAAGCCCCCCTGGCGGGGTCAAGGGGCGGAGCCCCTGCGAGGCCCGAAGGGCCGAGTTTAATGTAATTTCTTCCTACAGCTTGAAATATCGCTCTCCAAAGGTTTGTCTCCCACAGTTGGGCCTGGCGTTCATTCTTTTCATCGGGGAACAGTTACCTTCCTCATTCTAGCGCCCGTTGTATCTTAAACAACGGGCTTTCCTGCTATTTGGCGAAGGGAACTTTGAATCGAAAGCAGGCGAAATTATGCGATCCCGCACAACAGTCAAGTCGTGCGGGCGACTTTCGCCGCTCGCGCCCCCGGCCCCCCTGCAACTCCGATACATTTCCGTTCGCAAGGTCTCGCTTGCAACCTCAATTTCGTATTAATTTAAAATCTCCTCTCCGGCCACCACACCCCTCGTACTAATAATACCGGTTCTACATTTATGTGACCAACACTTAGATCGATAAACACAAGGGTAGCGTGGCCGAGCGGTCTAAGGCGCTGGTTTAAGGCACCAGTCTCTTCGGGGGCGTGGGTTCGAATCCCACCGCTGCCACAATTATTTTGGGTACCATTCGTGTGGTGAATATGGTGAGATAACAGTAGTTAGTTATCCAAATAAAAGAAAAAAAATTAAAAAAAAATACTATAAGTTTAGCAAATTTTTGAAGAAATTTAAGCTATTGCTCTCGCCTCAAAATGTGTAGAATGTGAATTTTTGATTGTGAATGCAGAAATCCGTTTCAGGCTATTCTGAATCATATTCTGAAGTTTAACGCATTTTTTTATTTATGTATATATGTATGTATGTGTCATTCCAGTCGATAACTGTCCGTAGAATTGTGCTAGAAACTTCAAACAAATTTTAAAATGTTAAGGACACAAAACGAAAGTTCAAGTTCGTTGACCAGCATGATCGGATTACATGTTCGGGTTGAAATTTTCAAAAATGTAGTCAAAAATTTCTTTATTTATTATATTTATAGAAATACATAGCAAATCACAAGCTGCTAGTTTACCATTAGAATCCTATTTTGCCTATGGTTCCGTTTCAGGCTATTCTGAATCATATTCTGAAGTTTAACGCATTTTTAGCGAATTTTTGAAGAAAATTAAGCTATTGCTCTCGCCTCAAAATTTGTAGAATGTGAATTTTTGAAAAAATTGTATGCAGAAATCCGTTTCAGGCTATTCTGAATCATATTCTGAAGTTTAACGCATTTTTTTATTCATGTATATATGTATGTATGTATGTGTCATTCCAGACGATAACTGTCCGTAGAATTGTGCTAGAAACTTCAAACAAATTTTAAAATGTTAAGGACACAAAACGAAAGTTCAAGTTCGTTGACCAGCATGATCGGATTACATCTTCGGGTTGAAATTTTCAAAAATGTAGTCAAAAATTTCAAAATGGCCTGTTTTTTGCGATTTGTTGGGCGAAATAATTTTTTCAGCATACTAACATCTGGTATATTTGGAATCAGCGTAAAATTTCCTATAAGAATATGTATCAAGTTTTCAAAAATTTCACAGTTGAAAAATCAGTCAAAAATCGAAATAATGCCGTTCGCTAGTTGTAAAAATCGGTAATATTTGCATGAAACATTGTCCAAATTCAGATTGAACTACTCTTATGGAAGTATCCCTGTATAACCAATCCTAGAACCATGCTGTTTAAAACGTAGGTAGTAGGTGCTTGTTAAAAAAAAATCAGTGCCTCCTAATTATTTTTAATAATTTGATTCCATGTTTGTCTATCAAAATCATAAACTAAAATTTCTCTACACGATCAATAGCGACTGAAATTTCGAAGATTTCTCCAAAAATTCGCTTATGGGGGTCATGCTGCTTGACTGGACTTTTTGCGATTTGTTGTGCGAAATGATTTTTTCAGCATACTAACATGTGGTATATTCGGAATCAGCGTAAAATTTCCTACAAGAATATGTATCAAGTTTTCAAAAATTTCAATGTTGAAAAATCATTCAAAAATTGAAATAATGCCGTTCGCTAGTTGTAAAAATCGGTAATATTTAAATAATAGAATGTTATTTAGAACAAATTTTTCAGCAATAAAATTGATAGTTAACAATTTTTTGCAGACAATATGACGAATTTGAGCAATAAAATTAATAGTTAACATTTATCTTGCAGACAGTAAATTTCAACTTGAGCGTTGCTAAGTGATGGGAGGCCGAAAATCATAATGTGAATATTTAATCTTCTTTGAATTGCACAATATCATTTTTAAAGAGTTTTGCTGCCATAAAATTAGTAGTTAACTATATTATTCTATGTTACTATGTTATACACACTCAAAATGCTCGAATTTCAGGACAGTTCAGCAAATTTCAAAACAATGTATTCTAAAACAATATGTTTTATCTAAATCTATAATACGATTATTTACGAAAATTCGCTCATACGGTCATGCTGCATGATTGGAACTTTTAAATCTATATAGATGTATTTAGAGTGAAGTTACATGTTATGGACAAAACAACTCCAGTAACGACAACGGTGTATATGTAATTAGTAGTTACCCATCTAGAATAAGGTTTCCTGCCGCTAACGATCCTTCTGGTTGAGGTGCGGCTTGAACCTTAAGGGGGGGGGGAAAAAATTCAAAATTTGGCAGAGAAATCAAATTTGAACTTAGCTAGAAGCCAATCTTCTGTATTTTGAGTGATCTCAGGATAACTTGGAATGATCTCCTCTGATAATTATGTCAATACTTTTCAAATCGATTCCACTCAAAACCGTAGGTTTTGAAAGAAGAAACTATTTAAAGTAATTATTATTACTAAAATAATAAAATTATTGCTGTAAATAGATTTTATGGTTTGTTCGTAGTCTCAAAACAGACTGTCATTAAACCCAATGTCGGCCCTTAACTAGCCCGTTGTTCATTAGCGAATTTAATACCATTGTAACTGCACCACAAAATTTGAAATAGAAGTTGTTAAAGATTTATTATTACACAAAGATTTTTGAGGTAGGGCTCCTGCATTTTTTAAAAATCACTAAAATTCCAGGATAATTCGTGTTCCATTAAAAGGTGCTATTCTTACTGGAAATTTAACGCTGAACACGCCTATACCACGTATGATGATCCGAAATGCCTCCTTAAATTGCATTTTGCCTATTTAGTTGCAAAAGAGTTTTGACGATTTTTCTGCCGTTTTCAATATTAGCCTTATTGCTTTAGTCAACATTATAGCCCGGAACTGAGTTTTGTATAGATTCAAATTAGCAAAAACTCATCGAAATGTTTGAATATACTACGAATATTCATATTAATCATGCTGAAACCATGTTAGGTTTGTTCCATCAGACAATTTTGCAGTTCGACTTCTGAACCGCAGTTCGATTTCTGTCGACAGCGCGACAGCTCTGTGGGAACGCTTTGCTGTCAACAGTTTATTTGGCGGGACACGATTCCATATCGTGTCACTCTAAATTGTCATTGTTGATCTATCCCGAATTCCAATTTCAAATATAATTTGAAGTATTAAGTGGATACTAAAGTTTAAACACCATTACAATAAATAGGTGTTTGTTTACACTGTTTTGCGAATATTTAGGTAGGTACCTTGGATAACCCCGTTCTTTGATAGATGATGTTGGATTCAAGTTTGAAGATTGGTTGAGTTTTGCCGACAGCCGTTGACAGAAATCTTCTGATGAACATACCTATTGATCTAAAATTTCACAATTTAGCTCTTTGGCACTGTAACATTCTCTTTCGTCCACCAAAGTAAATTTATCTACCTACTTCTTGTATTTGACTATCCATAAGTATAAATAAATAAAACCAAAACTTGTTAACCTATTTGATTGATTGATTCTATAAATCCGAGTTACATATAGTCAATGTCTTGGAAAGTCTTGATGGTTTTTGCCCGTCTTTCAGAAATGTACCACGAAAAATGCCTTATTCTTTCATGAATTTGAATATATCACCATAGCTACATGGTTTACAGTGTAATGCAAGCTTTACACCTTAATGTTTAATAATGCGCCCGTTGTAGATAGTATTGATCTTGATTAGCCCTTTCAGTCCCGAATAATTTGTAGTGAACAGAAAATTTTCAAATTTGCACGCGATCTACTATTGGTCTAAGTAAGCTCTGGTAAAAATTGCATGACCCTAGTACTACCGGTTCAAAAGATGTACCATGTACAGTATAGTGCACAATGAGACTCAAGCGGTGCTGTGCACGATTTCGAATGTACACTGTACTGCACAATGAGACTCAAGCGATGCTAGCTACCCATCCTGGATTCAAACAAAAATTCACACCAGTTTCAAATTTGAACATATTTATTGAACAATGAAACTATAAAATTAAAAATCATACCCTTGACCAACAAATAAGGCAGGGCGAGTAAAGTAAAGACTCTTTTGTACTTGGAAATCACAGAAACACATCGTATCACAAAATTATTTCAGTAAATTAGCAAAAGTAAAATTCATGGCTTCACATGCATGCGGCAAATTATAAATAGCACCAAAAACTGGCGGTAGTAGGTACCTAGGTAGGTACACGAAAATCGCGAATTTATTTGATGAACGGCTTATTCATCGTAAACAGCTCTCCTATGATGTCGTTTCTTGGTAAATATTACCGTGCCAAAATTGTTTCCAACCAACGTTCTCCTCTCCAACATCCACAGGGGTGCTGCTTGACAAAATCTACACCCTTAATCATTCCCAATTATAGTTTCGACGGTCTTCTCATATTTTTGGACTCAGAACATCACGCGATCCTCATCGCTCTGGTGCTGTTGTACAACCTACTGTACACTACGTTTGAACGCGTGGCAGCTTTTCCGTACAACCTTACTGTACACTACGTTTGAACACTTGGCACAACTTCATTTCGCAAATAACCAACACGATTTTTGCTTCTATAGTAACTAAAGGACGTCTACAATCAATACCAAGCATAAAAGAGCTGATGGATCGTATTTATATTGCATAAAAAACCAAAAATTGTGGTGCTTGCCTGTATCTTCCATGATGGGCGGGTGGAGGACGGAATGAATCAGCAAAAAAGGCTTTAGTTTACATTATGTGGGACTTAAAGTCACACTACCGTCGTTGTTAGGGGGTTGTAGTTGCTGTTGAACACAAATGATGGCCCTAAAACGGCTCTGGTTATGGAAAACAAAGTGAGAAGGTCATGTACAGTGGACTGCACAAAAAGACTGAAAGGGTTAGGTAGAGAAAGGGTGTTTACAGTAAGAATCTAACGTTTCACTATTACCCATGAGACGACGCTGGTGGTGATTGTATGATCTTGTCATTTGAAGGAAACTCGAGATGCCTCATTCTGTCCCGTTGACCTTGAACTCCTCACATCGTTTCTCTTCATTCTCACCACTTTGCTCAGATTCGCTAACTTTCTCCAAACTGAACGACCTTGAAGGTAAATATCGATAAATTTTATCGATAGCTCCTCCTAATTCTCCTCATGTCGTCACGAGGTAGCGTGGCCGAGCGGTCTAAGGCGCTGGTTTAAGGCACCAGTCTCTTCGGAGGCGTGGGTTCGAATCCCACCGCTGCCAGAATTTTTTTGTCCCCTGCAGTATTATTTAGCCTTAGGCGTGGGTGTTTATGCTCCCAGAGGTCGAACTCGTGAAAAGGACTACTTACTCCCGCAGTAAGCGGCCGGCTGGGCGATATAATCCAAAAATTCGACACGATACGTTCCGTTATGGTCCCAGCAAGTGATCTTTCCACGGAGATAACAACTTTATCCCGTAATAGCTCTGCCTGCCTGGTCGCTACCTCAATTCGTCATTGAATCATGGAGGAGTGGGACGAGGTGGGGAGGTGATGTTGTTTTTCACGACCATTCCAAATTTGTGTTTCATAAACAGCTAGCGGGTGGAGAACTGTGCACGGTGGTCCGCTGACTGATTCAAGGCCGTCTGAAATGCCGACGAAAACTGACTACAAGGCGGTGTTCCGGAACCTTGTACGAGTAGAAATTGACCCCCCGGGAAATCTGAGCTGATCGTTTACTCGGACAAGACGCAAATCAAACATTCAGTTTTCGGGTGTTGTAACAACCTAAAGTATGGGCTCAGTAAAAACAATTGGTTGAAACTAGACCCCAAATGGGGTAGAATGCCACCAACTGCACTTTTTTATCTCAACCCGTTGCCGAGATATGATTTTTTAAAGTTTTTTTTCGACAAAAACACGTTTTAGACCGTAAAAACCTCATTTTCTCCACTATCGATACACTTTTTTCATCTTTTGACGACATATCTGAAATTAGCGTTAAATTTCATATAAGAATATTGTTCTCTGGATCTTCAGAAGTTCAATCCTTAAACCATAATCCTTGTTTGAACGTGAGGAAATTATAAAAACCAAGTTTCCTGAAAATCTTCGAAGCTGTACTGTCTCCCAATAAATAATCTTGAGACTTATCAAAACTCACAAATTTATTCTTCATTTAAAGAGCTTTCAAACGATGGTGTCGCTTTTGAAATTTCCTTACAAATTGGTGCAGTTATTTAACCTGGAAGATGAAAAAACGTGTTACCTTTTGGTAGTTTTTTTCTTAATGGACGGGCTGGGATGAGAAAACAAATAAAAACACGGCAACGGAAAAAACGCAATTTCAAATGAAAATTACTCCTGGATAAAGAGAAAATAAATTTACTTTCACATTTACATTATTGCTTCAAATGCAACTCACAATTTTATGTTTTCGAAGTGGCCCCCTCGACTGCGGATGCACGCTCTTGCCCTTTTTCGAACCGACCCCACCCTCACAGTGTGAATAGACGAACTGACTCATTTTCTTCAGTCAAAACAAATTCCAACGCGTTATAAGCAAAGTGATGAGAGACAGAGTTCAACTATTCAATGAGATTAGGAAGCCTTCGTCGTTTTTTACAGCCACCTTGTATTTATGTGTTTTCTCATCCCAGCCCGTCCATCAAGAAAAAAACAACCAAAAGGTAACACGTTTTTTCATCTTCCAGGTTAAATAACTGCACCAATTTGAAAGGAAATTTCAAAAGCGACTCCATCGTTTGAAAGCTCTTTAAATGAAGAATAAATTTGTGAGGTTTGATAAGTCTCAAGATTATTTATTGGGAGACAGTACAGCTTCGAAGATTTTCGGGAAACTTGGTTTTTATAATTTCCTCACGTTCAAACAAGGATTATGGTTTAAAGATTGAACTTCTGAAGATCCAGAGAACAATATTCCTATATGAAATTTAATGTTAATTTCAGATATGTGGTCAAAAATTGAAAAAAGTGTATCGATAGTGGAGAAAATGAGGTTTTTATGGTCTAAAACGTGTTTTTGTCGAAAAAAAAACTTTAAAAAATCATATCTCGGCAACGGGTTGAGATAAAAAAGTTCGGTTGGTGGCATTCTACCCCATTTGGGGTCTAGTTTCACCCAATTGTTTTTACTGAGCCCATAATTTAGGTTGTTACAACACCCGAAAACTGAATGTTTGATTTGCTTCTTGTACGAGTAAACGATCAGCTCAGATTTCCGGGGGGGTCAATTTCTACTCGTACAAGGTTCCGGAACACTGCCTTGTAGTCAGTTTTCGTCGGCATTTCAGACATAGGAATTAGTGTTATGTTTTTCCCATAAGAATAACACAGACTTACCAGTCCCCACACAAAGCGTTTCCTCTCTATTTCCTCTACCCTACGGTTTCAGTGGTCCGGAAGCGAAACGGGACACTCCCTTGGTACTATGGGTTCAGTTGAGGTTCTTGTGCACACACAAACTATACAATTGCGTAAAAACTAGTCAGTTGCGTAAAAACTAGTCAATTTTTGAAATTTTATTAATCTAAGCTTTATAATTTTTATTTTATTTTATGTATTTTAATTTTATTATTATTTTTTTCCAGCCCGAAGTCCCCTCCAAACAGCCCTAACACAGAACTCAGCATCGACGAAGACTTGAAAGGAGTTTATATAAATTACAATAACAAGGTAAACTTCGTAAATTATCTCACCAAAATAGTTAATCCCATGAAAATTATATGTTTACTAGATATAGCATTTCCTAGTCAAATTCAACCTTTTCCACGTCCAACATTTACCAAATTATTAGGGAATGACGCAATATCAATAGGCATTAAAACTTATTTTAGAAGCACGCAGTATGTAATTAAGGCGGTAAGTACTGTGAAATCACTTAGTTATTAGTAAAGGCATTCTATACCGAAAGGCTCGTGGGCAGGAGTGATGATCTTGTAATAGCGAGGGTGTTTTTACGCGAATTATTCTTTAAAACACGTTCAAACTCAAGGAGTAGATTTGTATATGTTCCAGGAAGTTTCCTTATGAATTATATCACGATTGGTGTAGTAATAACTATAACGCATGCGCAAAACTAAAATTGATCGACACAGACAAAACTCCGAGAATAGTGGACCTTTTTTTTCATGGAATTTTCAAAGATGGTGCGGTTATTCTCTATTATTTACCGGTATCTCCACAACTCAGATGGATAGGTAGTCGAACGATGCAAATAATGCAAGAGAAAATATTGTCGGAAGCGCGAAAGGACAGATAAGAAAAGATAATGGAAAAGAAGGAAGAGGGGGCCCGGTCACATCGAGTACGCATGTGCCGGATCAACAGTCCCGGAAAAAATCCAGAACTGTTAGGACTTGTCCTGGACCATCCAAGACTGTCTCACCGAACAGCACAAAAAGGGGCGTGGCTTGTTTTGAACGGTCCAGGACTGTCTGTTCGAACAAACCTTTGGAGAGCGTTTATGGGGTACCATAATTTCAAATTTCAAGCTGTAGGAAGAAATTACATTAAACTCGGCCCTTCGGGCCTCGCAGGGGCTCCGCCCTTTGACCCCGCCAGGGGGGCTTCGCCCCCCTGGACCCCCCCCCCCGGATGTTATTACTTTGAGCCTGACTGCTAAATTGTAAAAAACATGGAATCATGTTTTAGCTCCTCGCTCTCACTTTATTATAGAAATGATCACGACGATTGAGCTCTTGTGAGATGATGATCTCCTAATAGAAACTCGCGAGTAAACATTCACTTTATTATAGAAATGATCACGACGATTGAGCTCTTGTGAGATGATGATCTCCTAATATAAACTCGCGAGTAATCATTCACTTTATTATAGAAAGAGGCTAAAGAGACTGCATACGAAATTACAGCTTCCTATCGTGTAAAGTATAGAAATTACCTATTAAAATGATTTAACCACCGCTTCACAAATCAAACCGTTCTCGCAATATTCGGATTACCTGCTATGAATCACATAATCGAAACACCAGCTCAATGAAATCATCAGAAATTAACAAGCGGTTGCAATCATGTTCACAATATCAATAATTGAGAATGATCACCTGTGTGTAAACAATTATTCATATAACCGTGCTCATAACTCAGCTTGTTGGCCACGCACTTCGCAGTAGGTAGGTGTAGTATGGTTGGATAAATCGAGAGCTTTCGAACGAATGGTCAACGAAGTTTGTGGGATGGAAAACGACGAAGTATCATATCCCTAGCAACGACTCGGTTGTAAGCGGAAATCATCACAATTATTGGTACTACTTTCATCTCACTTTATAGTCTCACTTTTCGGCGGGGGATCCATCGCTAAAACATGATTCCATGTTTAAAAAAAAATACCGTGTTTTCAGAAGTTGCCGATGTTGGTGAGGATTTGTTGAAAGAAATTGGCGTGGTTGTGGTTTGATTGCCTCCACATGAATTCGCACAAGTTGAATGCACATGAATTCGCACAAATAGATCAGAATGCTGTGTATAGGTTGGTGGTCTGGATGCTCGTAAGCTCGCATCTCAAAATTACATAACATCAAGTAGTCAATCCCTTAGTAAAAATACAGATTAGTTGGACATGTAGGTCAGAATGGTGTGTACTTTGGCGGTAGCAAATACGTAGCATAACATAACATAATCTAAGTAAGAAGTAATGCCTACAAACATCGGGCGGGCGTGTTGAAGACACATTGACTGGGGGGGGGGAGGGGGGGGGGGATAACGGAAAATTTCCCTGTTGTCGTGGTCATTAATTTCGCCAGAAGTCCAAAATAAATTTATTAACCTGAAAATCGAGCGTAAAAATTAGTGGTAAAAATATTGGTTGACACAATCGCTCATTAGGTCGTACTCGCATGGTTGTTTTTTAAATTATGCTGAAACATTCTGCCGTATTGGTATACGTAGAAGGAGAACCGATACGAGTAAATACTTTAATATTAAACCTACATTTTAATCATCAAAATCCATTGCTAATGATTATTGTATTTCTTTGTAAATGATTTCATTCGCATCTGTCTAGGAAGGAGAATGGGTGGGCGTTGAGAAGAACACAGACTGGATTTGGGATTGGAGCAGCCTGCCCGATCAGTTCCCTCCAAAGTAAGTCGTCCGAAATCGGTCCAACATTTTTCTTAAATAATCTTTTACTGCTCCAGGAGCCGGACTAAATAATGAGAATACCTGTTAGGGTTAACCGGGTTGCCACTGGCCATACCCGTCTTACCCATTGACACCTGCTTAGCGCAGAAGCTCGAGGTGTGTGTGAGGTGCAGAGGTTATCTGTTCATCCGCCACATCCTGGAGGACTGCTTAGCCCTTTATGTACCTCCGAGTTCAGCACAGACCCCCTCAGTGTTGACATTTTATCTGCACCAGACAAGTGATTTATATGTATACAGGATGTCTCAACTTAAGTAGGCAAGACTTCAGGGATCGATTCTACAAGTAATTTGCAACAAAAAGTGCCTTGTAAACTTTTTCTTTTAGAGGCTTCGTTTTCGAGTTATTTATTTTTTAAGATTTTTTTCGTGTTTTCAAACTTACATAACAAAAACAGCTCTAACTCCCCAATTTGTAAAGTTTTCTCAAATCTAAGGATGCCGTTGGAAAGAGCGTTAAATTTCCCATCTTTCTGATGCAAATTGCAATTTTTTTGATCAGTTCTAGTTAATGAAAAAAATGACCAATGTTAAACATTTGAAAAAAATGTAATAACTGTCGATTTTTCTTCGTGTTTTTGCTCCTCAGAAAGAAAGTTTTTCAACAAGCGCTTTCCGAGAAAAACTTCCTCAACCCGTCAGCTTTCCAACTGTTTACCAAAAAAAAAATTTTTATGGGGAAGTTTTGGGAGAAAATAGCGTTTGAATGACAAAAAACGTGATTTTGTCGGTCAAAATCAACTTTTTTTTTTTTTTTTAATATTTCATGATACACAGCTGTATTCGATGATAATAGACCAAAAAAATAATAGTGTCTCTACTTAACTCATCTTCCACCTGCCTCATCTACCTGAGAAAAATTAGATAATCATCGGAGGGGCAGGCAGAAAAATACGATAATACGATCGGCTACCTCAGTCAATTGTGCTTCAAAATTATTCCTCGGATACTAATCGTTCATTTGAGTAGGTACCTAATAATACGGGGTGGGTTGGCAATGAAAATGCTGTTGTGTATCAGAGATCGCTCGTGTTATAAAAAATTATTAATTAGGTACTTCTTTAAAAAAAAATAAAATAAAAAATAAATACATATATCAAAGCAGGTTCTCAAAGTGCTTCCGTCCTTCCTGTATGCGTTGGTGGCATCTCTGGCATCTCTGTATGCGTTGGTGGCGGATCGTGTGACGTTACGTAAGGTATGTGCATTCTGCATACAGGAAGGAGACACTTTGAAAACCTGCTTTTTTCCCCCCCCCTTTTTTTTAGAAGTAATTATTATTTTTTTATAACACGAGCGATCTCTGATACACAACGGCATTTTCATTGGTAGCATTTAGCACGGAGTGAGCATTTTCACTCCGTATTATTAGGTACCTACTCAAATGAAAGATAAGTATCCGAGGAATAATTTTGTAGCACAATTGACTGAGGTAGCCGGTCGTATTATCGTATTTTTCCGCCTGCCCCTCCGATAATTATCTACTCGTAATTTTGCTCAAGTAGATGAGGCAGATGGAAGATGAGTTAGGTAGAGCCACTATTATTTTTTTGGTTTATTATCGTCGAATACAGCTGTGCATAATGAAATAAAAATGAAATACTTCAATTAAAAAAAAAAAAAAAAGTCGATTTTGACCGACAAAATTACGTTTTTTGTCATTCAAACGCTATTTTCTCCCAAAACCTCCTGACAGATTAAAAAAGTTTTTCCCAAAGAGTGCTTGCTGAAAAACTTCCACACTGAGGAGCAGAAAAACGAAGAAAAATCGACAATTTTTACATTTTTTTCAAATGTTAAACATAATTTTTTTCACTAATTAGAACTAATCAAAAAAATTGAAATTTACATCAGAATGATAGAAAATTTAACGCTCTTTCCAACGGTATCCTTAGATTTGAGAAAACTCGACGAATTGGGGTGTTAGAGCTGTTTTAGTGATGTAAGTTTGAAAACACGAAAAAAATCTTAAAAAATAAATAACTCGGAAACGAAGCCTCTAAAAGAAAAAGTTTACAAGGCACTTTTCGTTGCAAATTACTTGTAGAATCGATCCCTGAAGTCTTGCCTACTTAAGTTGAGACACCCTGTATATAGAAACATGTATTTAGTTACAAGCCTATTCTTCATTTAGTCTTAGTTTTTTTTAAATCCACGTAAAGGGTAAAACAGTGGTCATCACTGTACACCTTGTTTTGTCCCCTCCAATTCGCCAGTCGAGTCCATGGTGGCACTCCGTTTAGTGACAGAGGGAAACATGGCTCCCCTTAGAGTCGTGCCACTTCCAGTGTCCCTTTAGACACCTTGTTCAATGCCGCTAATGACAATTCTGGTTGAGGTGTGGCCTAAATCATCACAAAAAAAGACCCGTTGATTAGTACCTTGGCCTAAGCCTGTAGACATTGGTTGACGAGGATCTATCATGGAAAGCCCATATTGCAGCACTTACTTCGAGAACTCGTAAATTTATCCACATATTTTATCTCATGCGGAATTGCCTGTCACAAAATAATCTAATCCGGATCTACAAGGCCATAGTTCAGAGCGTATTTAGCTTCGGAATTCTGGTCTGGGGCTCTGCCCGTCCCACACTGGTCTACCCCATTACTATAATACAGAAATCTATCCTGAAAACGATAGCCCGAAAGCCTCGCCGTTTCGCTTCCCAAGAACTCTTCAAATTGCTCCCGGTTTTCACCATTAACCAATTATACCTAAAATCTGCACTCTGCTTCTTTCATAAGCACCCTGATTTCTTCAACTACCCTCGTACTTCGACTTATATCACTCGCCCAACTACTCAAGCCACCATACCGGTCCCTCCCACCCGCTTATGGTCCACATCCCGTCATGTTATTATGGTTTCCCCTACATTCTTAGAGTTTTACCCAGTTATCTCCAGACACCGGGAGAGCACTCTCGCTTATACTATAAGAAAAAATTTTTCTCTTTGCTCATTTCATTGGGGCCAGACACTTGCAAAAACGTTATGTGCAGTATCTATACATAGAGGAGTAATTTAGTTTTGTAAGTTTTACGATCTGTATTTGTATGCATATGTACTGTTATTGAATTTATTCTGTGAATTTGAATTATTTGCGTGTTCACTTGTTGGATTGTATATTTACTACTTAAACTGTCTACTCCCCCACACCGCACAGAGCCTGTCTCTTGGTGTTGGGGTAATTCCGTACATCCTCCTCCTCCACTTATTGATGTCATGGTATCTTATAGTTTCACCTAATAAACATCATCAGAACCTGAGGGAACGGGTCTACAGGAAAGAGCGGGAGAGACCAAATAAATACCATTCCTGTGATCAAACTATAACTGAAAAAAACCTGCCTTTGTATTCCAGCATAACTCAGTCCCCACTCACCTCTTTGCCTTAGATCTTTGTACATCTCGTCGTTATCTGATATTTTCCTTTCGTAAGTTCATTAGGCGATTATTGTTAAACCTCAGGCCAAAGATATATTATCTAGCTTTTAGTTACTACCTGTTTCTAACTGTTTTAGAAAGTAACTAACTGTTTGTTATTGTACAGCTTACACGATGATTGTTGGCTTTCAGGGACTGGAAATTTCGGCACCCATGTCGAAAAATGCTGTCCATCAGAACTGCGAAAGTTGGAAAAGTGGCGCTTTTCTCAAGGGAAATGATGTACACCATTCTCATCACCAACGTCTTATCGCTCCTCCTGGGTACTGGAATGGGGTGAGTTATGAAATAATTTTGATTTTCCTAAAAACCCCATGGTACCTGCAACGTAGATGGGTCTATTTGATTCTACTATTCTCGTACGCAGGGTATCTACAGAAAGTTTGGGCCAAAATCAATGGCTCATTACGAACTAAAACTATTCTATCTTATCTATTTCACTCATATCTATTCCAATGAGTGAACAAAATTTTTCAAAAGAAAAATCCATTATCAAAAGCATAGCGGCTAGTAACGGATATGGAGGAGATCTCGTTGATACCATATGGGGGTTCTTAGGAAAAAGAGTAGGGAAAAAGTTTCCAATCTGGCTCGGGAAGATGTAACTTTAGAAGAAAAACAATGGATAAGTTTACCTTATTATGGGAAAATTTCTGATAAAATTGGCAAAATTCTATCATCGAATGGTTATAAAGTAGGTTTTAAAACTAAAGATAGTCTTAAAGCATTACTAGGATCCGTTAAGGACAAAATTAGTGTTCAGGATAAAAGTGGAGTTTATAAATTAAAATAATGTTCTTGTGGCTACGAATATTGCGGTCAGACTGGTAGGAAATTTAGGGAAAGAATAGACGAGCATATGGAGGATTTCAGGGAAAATAAGGGTAAGTCTACATTTGCAAAACATCTTAAGGAATCTAATCATAGTTACAATTTTGATTTGACAGACAGACAGTTTGTAGAATTTCTTCATTTTTGCCCAAAGGGAGGTATGTTGAATGTACTTGAAAAATTCGAAATTATCAAAAGTGACAGGTCTGGTAAATGTTTAAATGAGGATGTACCTCAATATATTTCACCACTGATAGGTCCATTTCTATAAAGCTTGGAATTATCCCTTCACACTGTTGAAACCATATTTAGTTATTTCCCCTTTCACTTCATCTGATTAGCTATAATCCCCTTTCACTTTGTATGCACTTAATTGGTTGTACCTCCTGCCCCTTTCCTTTCTCTCGACCAATGGGATTCAATCTCCCTTCACCTGTCACTATATAACCTGTGTCCTTTCTAATGTGTCTTCAGTTATTGTTTGTAACTGATGATGGCATAACCGTCGAAATCGATTTAACATTGTAACTCTTCATTTTTCGTGGAAATAGACGTTTTTCACTAACTTCCGTTTTATAATGGCTCATTTCTGATCGATAATTTTTTTTTTTTTTTTTTTTTTACAAGCTTTGGTTTTGAGTTTTTCAATTTTTAAGATTTTTGTGTGTTTTGAACCGTATGGCATTAAAACGGCCATAACTCCCCGTAGAATCACTGTAAACTCAAAGCTAACAACACCAAAACGGAAGTTAGTAAAAAACGTTGTCAATTTCTACGGAAAAATAGAGAGTTACAATGTTAAATTGATTTCGATGCCATCATCAGTAACAAACAATGACTGAACAGAAATTAGAAAGGACACAGCTTTTATAGTCACAGGTGAAGGGAGATTGAATCCCATTGGTCAAGAGAAAGGAAAGGGGTCATCGAGAGGTTACAAAGTAGGTTTTAAAACTAAAAATAGTCTAGGAAACGTAAAGCATTACTAGGATCCGTTAAGGACAAAATCAATGTTCAGGATGAAAGTGGGGTTTATAAACTAAAATTTTTATAGACGATCATCAGTAGGATTTCAAAGGAAATAAGGGTAGGTCTACATTTGCGAAACATCTTAAGAAATCCAATCATAGTTACAATTTTGTTTTGTCAGATAGACAGTTTGTAGAATTTTTTCATTGTTGTCCAAGGGGAGGTTATGTTGAATGTACTTGAAAAATTCGGAATGATCAAAAGTGACAGATCTGGTAAATGTTTAAATGAGGATATCCCTCAATATATTTCACCACTGATAAGTCCTTTCACTTCATCTGATTAGCTATGATCCCCCTTCACATTGCTTGCACTTAATTGGTTGTACCTCTTGCCCCCTTTCCTTTCTCTTGACCAATGGGATTCAATCTCCCTTCGCCTGTGACTATAAAAGCTGTGTCCATTGTAATGTGTCTTCAGTTATTGTTTGTTATTGATGATGGACTAACCGTCGAAATCGATTTAAATTGCTGATTTAAAACTCTTTATTTTTCGTGGGAATAGACAACGTTTTTCACTAACTTCCGTTTTGAAATCTGTTTCCACAATTTCGTCGCGAGTGATTTAGTTCGTACTAAGAACACCGTTGGAAAGAGCGTTAAATTTCCTGTCCCCTTGATATAAAATTAAGTTTTTTTTTTTTTAGTTTTATTTATTTATCTTTTTTCCCAAGTCAGTTTTGATAGGTCAAAAAAGTCAAAGTTCAAAATTAGAAGAAAAAAATTTAAAATCGACTTTTTCCTTCCAATTTTCTGCTTCCAGTACGGGGGTTTTTCGGTGGGCACTCTTCGGAAAAAACATCCTCAAATTTCCAACTTTTGAACGGTCTAGTCAATTTTACTTTGCTAATTAGGGAAGAAAAGTATGTTTGTACGTAGAAAAACATGATTTTTCTCTATGAAATCGAGGGCTCTCGTGAAAAAAGACCCTTTAATAACATTTGAGTTTGAGGCCAGTTTCTACGTATTTTTTCACAATGAATCGAATGGTAACACTTGCAGATCACCCCAACTCCGTTATAACGGAGTTTCACACTTTAATTAGCTTGTTTTACCCTTAAAAACACACGAAATTTAGCATAGGTAACAAAGGAATTAACACATATGTATATGTACATACATAAACGCTTGCATACGAGTCTGCAACACATTGGGACATTTTATGTCTTTAGTTGTAGACTTGTATGTGTTGCAGGCTCGTATGCAAGCTCTAAGAGCCACTCAGCTGATCCGGACCCTGGGCATCGTCAAGTAAATGTCCTAAAGAGGCTACATACGAAATTACAGCTTCCTAGAGTGTAAAGCATAGAAATTAGCTTTAAGAGCCACTCAGCTGATCCGGACCCTGGGCATCGTCAAGTAAATGTCCTAAAGAAGCTACATACGAAATTACAGCTTCCTAGAGTTTAAAGTATAGAAATTACCTATCAAAATTATTTAACCACCGCTTCACAAATCAAACCGTTCTCGCAATATTCGGATCACCTGCTATGAATCAAATCATCGAAACACCAGCTCAATGAAATCATCAGAAATTAACAAGCAGTTGCAATCATGTTCACAATATCAATTATTGAGAATGATCACCTGAGTGTACACAATTATTCAAATAACCATGCTCATCTCAGCTTGTTGGCCACGCACTTCGCAGTAGTTAACATAATATGGTTGGATAAATCGAGAGCTTTCGAACGAATGGACAACGAATTTTGTGGGATGAAAAACGACGAAGTTACCATTTCCCTAGCAACGACTCGGTTGTAAGCGGAAATCATCAGAAAACCAACCGTAACGCTTTTTTCGTTTATGTGCCAAAGTAAAGACATAAAATGTCAAAAATGCGTGAGTTGAAGTGTAAAACTCGGTTAATAGCAAGCCCCCTCTGGAACCCTGGTTACCTCTATTTACTTACTTCGAATGAAATGATTAAGGCCGGCTTCACACGAGGCACTAAGTTGACAGGCACTAAGTTGCCTGCCCTTGGCACAAAGTTGACCGCCGTGTGAACGCTCCCTTCAGACGAGGCAACTTATCAGACAGGCCGCTCGTACTTTCTCTCTTATGAGAGAAGAGCTATGAGCATTGAAAATATCTCAGTAATTTCAATGTTTTTTATTGTTTTAAATAAAATAACAATTAGAAAACATAAAATAATTATTGACCCAAAATTACTGAATTTGCTGTAACATAGTCTCGACGATGCCCAATTCTTCCACGAATATGAATTCACGTCGTTGTGGTGATAACATTGCTAGTATACACAATCATAACAACACCTACCTTGTTTATAGGTTGCGTGACGTTTTTTTTCTTTACGTAACAAAATTTCCGTTATACTTCCGGGATACTTCGTAATAAGTAGTAAAAGAAATGAAATGATTTGTATTAAAAGGGAATGGCAAACTTAGAGGCGAGGCGATCTCAAAGGGCGTCTTGATCAGAATAATCCCCCTTTTCGAGATTTCTACGCTCCCCCCAGCTTGCATATCTAGTGAAAGCAATTGCTGCTAATGACGATAACATGTTGCTCGTCCGAATTGACCCATGACGGCATTTGCATAAATCCTTAATCTAACACGGCCAATTCTGACAGCAGCTTTGTTCTCAAAGCCACATAAAAACAACTTATTCTACTAAAATTGTTCAGCTAATACCAAGACAAATCAATACTCACCAAGCAGTTATCCATCAATCCAACTGAAAATGTGGTCATGAGGGAGCACTGTTAACTAGACAGGCCTTTTGAATACGTACACTTTGGCACACTAGCATGCTAACCATTTCACAATATTAGGATAGCATTATCACAATAGAAATGACCTTTATGACTACAATCACAATCAACACCGCCCAGGTCACCCTTATCAGTTGTCTTCACCTAACTCAATAAAGCATTTTTCAATCTAAAACATTCCAAATTACATTTTGTTAAGCTCTGAGACATCAACTAATTCTGGTAATAAAATCAATGGCAGAACTCAATGACAACTTTTTTAAAAATGAAATCAGTCATATTTCAGGCAACAAAAATTTTGGCAAAAATCAGCTAAAACAGCCATCTTTCAGGCAACGAAATCATAGGCAGAAATCAGCCAAAACAGTAAAATAACCAAACAAATTAATAAAAGAAATAAAATATATCCCTGAAATGAATAGTAAAGCTTGAACAGAAACTCATAGTTTATTAAAGGTAGTCAGTCCCAAAACACATAATGAAGTAGTGTGAGTGAAGAATTGAGAGACAAATTAAAAGAAAAAAAAGTGATAGAAACACATATAAGTAATTTTCGATTACTAATCAAGACTTCGTTTTTGAATATCCACTTCATCCGAGTCAAACCCAAAGAATGGTGGGCTTTGGGAACGGTCGTCCTGCTCTACTGCAGTTTCTCCTCTGGGAACATTATTAGTTGTGGTATCAATTTCCTCTTGCTCCATGAAGTCGAGTAGTTCCTCAATATTACAGTTAAGAGACCAATCAGTAGGCCAACGGCGAAGTTGCTCCTTGGCAGCTTTAGTCACTATTTTTGTACCAACTTTCTTCAAGCTATATCGTCCACGAGGGAGGCATTGGACGACCTCATATGGTCCCAGAAAAGTATAATTCAACTTACTATTGTGCATTGTTTTATCCTTATGCATTAGCACAAAATCACCTACAGAGTATTCGAGGGTGTCCCTGCGCCTTGAATTCTGATCAGATGTTTGGGATGAATTCATCAGAGCTGCCACCCGCTCACGGTCTAGGCGTCTACTTCTTACAGGAGAGATATCTGAATCGAGATCTCGGAGTAGAGATTGGAGGAGTGGTGTAGAGCCATTAACACCAATCAGCAGATGTAAAGGGGTTGTTCCTATTGATTTTTGTTGGGTACTATTCAGTACTAATTGAATTTTCCACAGATTTCTCGCCCATTCTGACAAAACAGTGGTTTCGATCCGAATCAGGTTCATGACTGTGCGCATATAGCGTTCAACTTGACCATTTCCCCGATGTAAATCAGGAGTGACGCAATGGTGCTCGATCTTCAGAGATTCTAGAACTTTAGGAAAATGTGTGTTCCTGAAATTTGACCCGGCATCTGAAACAAACACTTTTGGAGTTCCAAATAGTCCAACAATATTCAAAAAGTGCTTTTCAGTTTCTGCCTCCGTTACCGAGATGAGAGGTGTCAGCAAACAATACTTAGTGAAAGCATCTACGATTATCAATATGTGCTTGAATCCCTCAGTTGTTGTGGGAAGAGGACCAAGACAATCCCCATGTAATGTGTGAAAAGGGACACTTGGCTTTTCAATCGGGAATATATATCCCTGGCGTGGGCCAGTCCTACTTTTGTAGACAGCACAAACTAAACAGTGTTTAACATATTTCAAGACAAATGATCTCATTTTAGGAAACCAGAAATGAGCAGCTATTGAATCATAAGTTTTTTCGGGTCCCACATGACATTGCTCATCATGAAATATGCGCAAGAGACCAAGGCGGCTCTGGCGGGGAACAAACCATCGCAAGGACACAGTTCCATCAGGTTCCATGAGCCTGTAGTACAATAGCCCATTCTTTTCCTCGTATTGATGAGAGTCTATCTGTCCCTCTCGTAGGGCAACTAGCATTTCCTGTACTTCAGCATTCCCTTTTTGTTCAATGTACAACCAAGAGTCTTGCTTAACACGTCGCACCTTGGCACTGGGAAGAGGATTCCTACTTAGAAAATCAACGTGAGACAGGTCACTCCCTTTACGATAAATGATTTCAAAGTCGAAATCTTGCATGTACATCCACCACCTGGCAACTCTGGGAACAAGATCCTTTTTTGTGGCAGTTGCTTTAACAGCATTGCAATCAGTCACTAATCTGAAATGAATCCCCAGCAGGTATACCCGGAAATGGCGTAAAGCACTGACAATGGCAAGTGTTTCAAGTTCATATGAGTGATAATGTTTTTCATCCTTAGAAGTTTGACGGCTAAAGTAAGCCACTACTTTTGGTTCCCTCCTGTGGTGTATCTGGAGGAGGATAGCACCATACCCTGAGCTGCTTGCATCAGTGTGCAGTTCCGTTGGTAGGTCATGATCAAAAACCGCTAAAAGAGGGCGACTTGTGAGGCAAGAAATTACATATTCTCTGGCAATATTATGCTCCTCAAGCCAGTTGAAGGGGATATCCTTTCTAGTTAAATTAGTGATACAGGCTGTTCTTACAGCAAACTCAGGGATGAACTTACGGAAATAATTAGCTAGACCCACGAAATGACGGACTTGCTTCACACTCGAAGGAACAGGGGATTTCTGTAAAGCTTCAACTTTTGAGAGCCCAGGACGGATTCCTTTCTCTGAAACTTCCCTGCCTAGGTATTCAACCGATGCCTGCAAAAATTTACATTTTTTGATGTTGAGGGAAAATCCGGCAGAATCTAAAGCTGATAGTACTTGTTTTAGGTTATCGAGGCCTTCTTGTGGAGTTCGAGAAGGGAGAAGGAGATCATCCAAATAAACAACCACAACACTATGACGCAGTGAACCTAGTGCTTTGTTTACGGCACGTTGAAATGCCGCAGGGGCGTTAGCTAGCCCAAAAGGTACTCTTAAAAATTCAAAGTGGCCATCTGGGGTAACAAAGGCAGTTTTGGGTATGGAATCTTCCTCAATGGCTATTTGATAAAAACCAGAGGCCATGTCCAATGATGTAAAGTACTTGTTATTCCCCAGTCTGTCTAGTTGGTCATCAATTAACGGGAGTGGATATCGATCTTTCACAGTGTGACGGTTCAGTTCCCTGAAATCGACGCACATTCGGTATGAACTGTCTTTCTTTCTCACAAGGGTGATGGGACTTGCAAAGGGAGAGTCACTCTCCCGAATAATGCCATTAGTGAGAAGATCAGAAACTATGTCCCGGACCGCAGACCTTTCATTAAGAGACAAACGGTACGGGTGCCTGTTGACAACAATGTCACGTTCAAGCTTAATTGATAAACTACAGTTATTAACACATCGAACCCGTGTACCAGATGTGAGCATATCAGGGAAGCTATTGAGTATCGTTGTTATGGCTTGGAGATGCTCATCAGGAACACACAGGTCTCCCACTTGGACAGCACTTCCTACTGCTACTCTATTGATAACAGACATTGGTTTCCGAATAATCCTACTCCCAGTATAGTCAGTAATTGTTTCAATGGTGTGATCTTCATACATATCTAGGCCTAAGAGTATGTCATAGTCAAGGATTGGATCGGGCACAAAATAGAATCTCAGATGCATGGTTATCTCCTCGACTCTAACCTGAACCAAACTCGACCATTCGGCAATCAGTTGTCCTGGAACTATGCCCCTAATTACAAATTGACACCTTTCAGCTTTATATTTGAAGAGAGGTAAAAACTGGTCGGACATCAAGGAGATATCGGCTCCAGAATCAACGAGGCAGTTGAAAGGTCTACCATCAACTTCAACAATTATGACGCGATTGGTCGAAGGATGTGCAGCAGCCCTACGGACCTGTTTCCTCTTATCTATTCCAGCTTTGAGGAAGCACGTTTTCACATCGTGTCCGTGTTTAAAACAAAATTCACAAAGCGCCTCATGATCAGATTTAGTGAGGACTGGGGCACCTAACTGTTGAGGGTTCTGTGCAAAAGACTGACTTGAAAAAGTAGATTGGAAACTGCTATTTCCCAAACCGGCTGTAGAGGGCGAAGCCCGTTGATAAACTGTTTCTGGGGTGTTATTGGTTTTGGACAAATGTGGACAGAACCGTCTGATATGTCCGGCATTGCCACAGTGGTGACATATTCTGGTTAGACGATCAGATTCGACCCTTCGCCTTTTTATTGGCTCCGAAGCACGGAAAAGAGCATTATTACTAGCACTATCAGAAAGCTTTTCATTCTGGCGAAACTGACGATTGGGAGATGGGAATCCTGAGAGGAAACTTAGAAGTTCAGATATGGTTTGACAATTTCTTAGGTTACAAGCTGAACGAACTTCTTGCTCAACAATACCATGCACAATTAATTCAACCAGATCAGTTTCGGACCAACTTGCGCGCAAAGCTCTAAGATATGATAATTTCTCATGAACGTAGGTCTCGTATGTATTGGTACGCAATGACGTGTATAAAGAAGCTTCTTCTAACAATTTACCAAGGTTACGCTTAGATGGAAAGGCTTCTTTAAAATCCCTCGAAAAATGTTCCCAATCACGAAAATCTGGGGACCAATTTTCGTACCAGGAATGAGCGATGTTTAGAAGAAACTTCCCGATAGACGCAAGAAGAAAGTTGTCCGACCATTGAAATTCGGCTTGAAGTTTCTCTACATGTTCTATCCATTTCACAGAATCGTTTCTATCAGGGTTAAACAGAGGAAGTTCCACTGGCTGGTGGGCTAAAGAACGATGTTTTAAAGCTTTTATTAACTCACCCAAGAGTGAAGAAGGGTCCAAATCGGGATTCTTACCATCCTCTTCCATGATGAAAATTACCTACTATTTCCTGGAAATACTTCCGACGATGAGCTGTCAGGTTCCGTAAGCTATCCTGTCACTAGGACGCCAGTAGGTCTAGGTCGGAAATAGGTTTACTTTACGTTGGAATTATCCCATTAACTAGGGATGTGGGACCATAAAACGAAACTTGACACACAAAATTAAACTTAAGTGAGCGGTTTTTTGAGTAGAATCCCACTTCTGATAAAAGAAATGAAATGATTTGTATTAAAAGGGAATGGCAAACTTAGAGGCGAGGCGATCTCAAAGGGCGTCTTGATCAGAATAATCCCCCTTTTCGAGATTTCTACGCTCCCCCCAGCTTGCATATCTAGTGAAAGCAATTGCTGCTAATGACGATAACATGTTGCTCGTCCGAATTGACCCATGACGGCATTTGCATAAATCCTTAATCTAACAGTAGGTCTTGGTTGTTGACATTTGGTAATATAGGTAAAATTCTTAATTTAATAATTAGGTACTTAATTAATTCAAATAATTTTGATGAAATGTTCTTACTGATTCCACTCTGTTGTGTTGGCTCCAAATCGTCAAATGCACCATGACATTTTCGGGCCACTTCCCTCCACGCCTCACTTTTAGCGAATTTTCTTAGAAAATAAAGCTATTGCAATGGCTCCAAAAATTTTAAAATAAAAATTTTCAAAAATTTTCTTCATCGAAATCTGTTTTGAGGCATTCTCAAATGATTCCTGGATTTTAACGCTTTTTTATGTGTATATATATATATATATATATATATATATATATATATATATATATATATATATATATATATATATGTATATATATATATATATATATATGTGTGTGTCATTCCAGACGATAACTCTCGATAGAATTGATCGTTCTTTCGTCAAAAAATCAAGCATTTCAAAAGAAAGGATGAGTTCGTTGGACAACACTTTTTGAGCACATTAAGTTGGTCAAATTTCAAAAAATGTACTCAAAAAATCACTAAAAATAGCTAAAAACTGCTAAAAATCGTTTAATTCATATTTGCTGGTAGACTATTGCTCAAATAAAGTCTATTAACTATAAAATAGAACATTCAAAAATTTATGTAAAAATTATGCTGAAAAATGTACTTGAAATTCATTAAAATTTGCTAAAAAAATCGATATAACTGCAACAAAAGCTAAAAATCCAAAAGTTCGTTCTTCTCTATTCGAACTAGAGATTATTATTTAGAATACGTTTTTTGGATTAAAATCAATAGTTGACAATTTACTTGCACTCAGAAAGCTCAAATTTCAAAACAATTCAACATTCGCTCAAAACGAAAATTCGCTCATACGATCATGCTGGATGACTGGAACTTTTTTAATCTTTTCACCATAATCTCTACACCTCATGTCCCATATCGCGGGACAAATCCGAATAGATTCTATAAAATTTTCTATATTCAAACCTCGCAGAGCTATGCCTTCCATGGTGGCTCGAAGCTCGAAGTTGACTCGTGTGAAGACGCTCATTGGCGCTAGTGTCCTAAAGAGTAGAACCAACTAGTGGGGATGAGAACGGTGCAGGCACTGTGCCGGGCTCCCACGTGTACAGGCGGACGAGTTGACTGCGTGTGAAGGGGTTCGGGCAACTCCCATTCATTTTCCACAGCAATTACACTCCTTGCACCCGCCCGTTCACATTGTGTATTCTCAAAAACGCCTCGTGTGAAGCCAGCCTAAAACACAGGGTTTTAACACGCGTGCGCTCATGCGTTTCACATTATATAAATATATATAAACCCGTGAAACCCGCATGTAAGAATGACACAGATTCTACTGTGTATCTTATCACTAGGTGTCAAGTTGTTTTATTCATTTATCACCAGAGCGATTTCGTTGAAAATGAAGTTATTGCAATGGCACGGAAAATTTTAAAATCAAAATTTTTGAAAAATTTCTTCATTGAAATAAGTTTTTTGAGGCATTCTGAAACGATTCCTGAAGTTTGCGCTTTTTCATTTATATATATAAATCATTCCAGACGATAACTCTCCTTAGGATAGAGTTTAAACCCCATTCTTGCTCCAAAAAATCAAACTTCCCAAACGAAAGGATGAGTTCGTTGGCCAACAATTTTTGAGCATATTAAATTGGTCAAATTTCAAAAAACGTACTCAAGAAATCACTAAAAACGGCCAAAAATCGTTAAATTTGAAGCAAAGTTTCAGTCGCAACAAAATCACCTACGATAAACCAGGATATCCGAACATTTTTGCACTTAATTACATTGAAAAACGTACTTAATTTCATAAATATTTGGTGTAAAATCTATAAAAACTGCAAAAAACCCTAAAAATCCAAATTCTTCCTTTAATTGCCAAATATTATTTAGAACGAGTTTTTTAGCCATAAAATCGGTAGTTGAAAATGGCTTTTTACTTGAAGTCCTGAATTTTCGGAACAATTTAACATTATGTAGTAGGATAATTTACAAAAATTCGCTCATACGTTAGCGCTGCATGACTGGAACTTTTTTTTCTCATATTTGGGGTGTCCCACGCCCTCCGGATCAATTCCTATAGGTTTTCCCTCTAGCCCAACTTTCAGAGGGACGCCCTAATAAACCAAAAGTGTTGAAATCGAGGAATCGTTTCAGATTCTCGAGTTGAAAATTTTCATTTTATTGACATTTTGACATGGGGGTCTTTTGGCTGGGGGTCAAGGAATTTTTCGCGACACTTTTTTTTCCCGACCGACACTTTTTTCCCCGACCGGCACATTTTCTATTGATTTTCACGTACAACCAAGGCGTTACTAGGGAAGAGTAACTCCCATAGTTTTCATAGTAGGAAAATCGTTCGCCACTTTTTGGAATGCTCTCATTTTACCATGACATTTCATGACCTCTAAGCCATTGTAGTGTCAAGGAATGCTGATTTATTACTCTAAGTTAAAAACTAATATTGTTTTGTAACCATAATGGAATAATCTTGTGAAATGAAGGCACTACATGGTTGATATACAATTGAGTAGTAGGTACCAACTGGTAAGCAGAAGGTACTAGACATATGAATGATCTTTTGTTTTTCCCATCAAGGGAGACATTAAATTTTAATTGGACATTTCATTTCTTTGCTTTGGCACCTCGAAAATTTTGACATGGATATGTCTTTTGGCTGGGGGTTTTCTGATGATTTCCGCTCACAACCGAGTCGTTGCTAGGGAAATGGTACTTCGTCGTTTTTCATCCCACAAATTTCGTTGTCCATTCGTTCGAAAGCTCTCGATTTATCCAACCATATTATGTTAACTACTGCGAAGTGCGTGGCCAACAAGCTGAGTTATGAGCATGGTTATTTGAATAATTGTGTACACTCAGGTGATCATTCTCAATAATTGATATTGTGAACATGATTGCAACTGCTTGTTAATTTCTGATGATTTCATTGAGCTGGTGTTTCGATGATTTGATTCATAGCAGGTGGTCCGAATATTGCGAGAACGGTTTGATTTGTGAAGCGGTGGTTAAATCATTTTAATAGGTAATTTCTATGCTTTACACTCTAGGAAGCTGTAATTTCGTATGTTGCCTCTTTAGGACATTTACTTGACGATGCCCAGGGTCCGGATCAGCTGAGTGGCTCTTGAAGCTAATTTCTATGCTAAGTGGCTCTTAGACCTTGCATTCGAGTCTGCAACTGTAAGACACTGTATTTTGTGTTGCATATACGTTTCTTTTTGCTAACGCTTTTTTCCTTCATGTGCCAAAGTAAAGACATAAAATGTCAAAAATAGTGATAGCGTATTACTCAAAACTGTATACATAGTGAATAACTCAAAGCTTGTGTGTTTCAAATAATTTTTCATATTCACTATCGTTTCCTCTTCTTACATTTGCTCTTTTTCGTTTGATTTTCACGTACAACTAAGCCGTTGCTGGGAAAGTAAAACTTCTTTAGTTTTCACCAAAAAGCGTTCTCCACTCGTTGGAAAGCTCTCGATTTATCACGCATTTCTTTCGTACTTGTTCTTCTTTTAATAAATGTTTGGTTAATCAGTATTAACAATTAATATTGGTGAATTAATAATAATACTGAATACGAATTATAAATGACGTATTATGTTTTCACAGAATTTGGCTCACACGGCGAGGCTGCCTCATGTCATCCATCAAGCTGGACTAGAAAGACGAAACTGGGATAAAAAACATTAAGAAGAATTCAGATTAATTCCTTCAAAAATGGTAGACACCTACCACGATAAATTGCATCACTGTCTACAACTCCAAATTTCCTTAAAACTTCAATTTTTCTCCCTATTATATACCCTATTCCCCTTAAAATTTGTCATTAAGAAAACTCTTAATGAATTCATTGGTCAACTATGTGATGTAATGTTTTCATTACTTATTTTACGAATTTGCAAAAATTTAGCTAGAAAATCATTATTTCCCAAAATATTTCTTTAAGGAGACTTGTTTTCGTTGTCAAATTATATTATATGCATTTTATAAACTGTGTTAATGCTTTGTAATGGGAAGTACCGTCATTATTATTTATAAATTAGCTGATAAGTTTATTTTATATTCTTACTTACCTTTTGTTCGTTGATTGAGAGCTTGACGAGTTTTTTCAGTAAGACTGAAATCATTGCCCGAGCACAAAGCTGGAATTTATACCTATTACTCTACAAAAACTATTTTACTTAAAATTAAATCAATTACTTACTTATCTAAAAAAAAAAAAAAAAAAAAAAAAAAAAAAAAATTGGTGATTTATCAACAAAATTGACTTTTTTTTATAAGTACGTACTACTATATTGCACTATTTGAATGTGATTAATTAGAACAGATTTTCATGGTAGAGCTTTAGGTTAATGGCGGAGTCGGTAGGTGTTGACAAGAGGCTGAGGTTTTTGTACAGTTTATTTTTACGAAGAATTTGTATCGACTTGGTTATATAATAAACTATAAAATATAGATTTCGTTTTTTATTCATTAAATCCTCAATCATTACTGAAGTACTTGAATAATTAGCACTTTTACTTGAACCAGGTAAGCGTTACTTGGGAGGTGCAAAGCGTCAAGTTTTGAAGATATACTATTTACGGGTTTAATAATTATAGGCCAATGGTTTTTTATACGTAAAACACTATAACGAAATTTGACCAATTTGATGTACCTACTAAAAAAATTCTGACTCACGAACTCATCCTTTCCTTTGAAAAGCTTGATTTTTTGGCGCAAGAACGGAATTCTCCTGTATGGCTCAGATTGAATTCAGATACCTATTTCTTATCTATTAGATATACAATTCAAAACTAGTCAGAGGTTTATTATGAGAGTTTATGAGGAATGACAACGTGAACAATACTGTTAAAATGTATATACTCTGCATAATCTATGTACACTGGTTCGACAATACCTCATCCACAGAAACAACAACTGTAAATTGCTAGGCTTACATATTTACACCGTTTATACACAATTCTATATTGAAAAAAGTTATATGTGTGATTAATTAATAGATTAATTACAAAAACTGAGCCATGGGGTCGTCTTCTCTTCGTTTCTTCATGTAGTAGGCTTCCATTTCGATGTCTGTAGGTTTGGCGACGTCCACCATGCTGTTGTAGTTGCGTTTGCGGTCGTCCAGCTTTAGGAGTCGCTCGCCTTCTTTCTGCGATTCCTCTTCCTTTTTGAGGGCCTGAGAAATTAATGAAATTAGATCATTATACCATATAATTACATGATTAGATTGTTCATTAATTATTAGATTAGGAATGGTAGAATGAAAGAATCTGAGGGTCTTATTATTGAATCTACAGCTAATTTGGTTATACATAGATTATTCTACCTAAATCTCACCACCATTTCCATTGTCTGACTGAAGGACTGAGATAAATTCAGTACAAAAATAGTCCAGTCATGCAGCATGACCCCCATGAGCTAATTTTTGAAGTACATACGTACATAAATAGAACTTCTTCATAATTTCATGGCTGATATTTTCTAAGCCACAGTCAGTATTAAAGCTACATCAAGTCCTAAAACAGTTGAGCGTAAAGCATTAAAGAGAGCGACCGAGAGAATCGGAGGACGGAATATTTCAGAGTAAACTCATCAGTTGTGATTACTTTTTTTTTTTTAAACAAGCACCTACTACCTACATTTTAAACAGCATGGTTCTAGGATAGGTTATGCAGGGATACTTCCATAAGAGTAGTTCAATCTGAATTTGGACAATGTTTCATGCAAATATCACCTACCGATTTTTACAACTAGCGAACGGCATTATTTCGATTTTTGACTGATTTTTCAACTTTGAAATTTTTGAAAACTTGATACATATTCTTATAGGAAATTTTACGCTGATTCTGAATATACCACATGTTAGTATGCTGAAAAAATTATTTCGCACAACAAATCGCAAAAAACAGGCTATTTTGAAATTTTTGACTACATTTTTGAAAGTTTCAACCCGAAGATGTAATCCGATCATGCTGGCCAACGAACTTGAACTTTCGTTTTGTGTCCTTAACATTTTAAAATTTGTTTGAAGTTTCTAGCACAATTCTACGGACAGTTATCGTCTGGAATAACACATACATACATACATTAAAAAATGCGTTAAACTTCAGAATATGATTCAGAATACCTGAAACGAATTTCTGCATAAATTTTTTTCAAAAATTCACATTCTACAAATTTTGAGACGAGAGCAATAGCTTAATGTTCTTCTAAAAGAGGTCATTCATGGATGAAGTTAAGGATGGTAGTAGCGTTTTGTCTCAGATTGACTCACAATTAAACCTTTGAATTATTAATTAAAGATCAGTTTTTGGTTCAGATTAAAGATCTGGGTTTGGATTTCAGCCAAATCAGTTAACTTTGAAGTTCATGATTAATTTAAAACCATATAACAATGTTACAAATGAGCTTCAAGGCTGATCCTCCAGTTTCCCACAGTAAATGCAGTAACAAGCGATATACATGTTGGGAAAAGACCACACAAACCCATTCTACACAACACCAGGAAATTTCACATAAGATTTTTAACTCTACTAAAATTAATCTCGAGGGTTAAATCCTGATGTTTTACCAAACCAAAACTCATTTAAACCAAGTTTGGAATAACGGAGTTTACCTAACGGAGATTAGGCAAACTGCCCAATCAAAAGTTGGACAGTTTGATGCGTAAGGACAGTAACCTCACTGCAACTACCACCCCTCAGCTGATGTCCATTCCCGCTCAAATTTTAATAACCAAAAATCATTACAATTACAATACTTCAGAATGTCAGGACAACAGTAGAATTTTGTCCTCGAAATGTGGATATATTGCATAGTTTCTGATCAAATCGTAAGTGCTATATAATATCTATATACTATATAATACAGGGTGCTTCAAAAAGAATATCGGAGTTTCAAAGAATAAAAATGCAAAAACAGTTTTAGTAAATTTTACTCTTTTCCCATATTGTCTAAAGTTGTTCAATATGCCCCCACGCGTAACTCTCACAATATCCAATCGATATTCAAATTCTTCCCAAACTCTAACATATCAGGAGTGACAGTTTGAAATGCAGCAGTAATCTTTACGCGGATTTAGGCCCCATTGCACCTCTGGGGGGTGACCTAAGTCAGTGATAATCTAGATTTAATAGTAACGTACTATTGAAAATATTTGAGTAGTCACTGCTAACGAAACGGCCCGAAGAATTATTCCTCAAATTTAATTCCCTGTCGGACCCATAAGGTGGCTAATTAAAATAAGGAAAAAACAGCACCTACTTTTAAGTAGAAAATACTTTCTTACTTCTTTCAATTTTTCTTCTTCAGTTTTTTCAGAGTTCCGTTTCTTCTGCTTTATCATTTCTTTCCTTTGCTTCTTCTTCAACTTCTTCTTGGCTTTCTTCTTTTGTTTGGCTTTTTTGGCATCCTCCTAAAAACACGTCATAGATTTCATTACAAAAATCAGTAAGCAAACGTGTTAACAAATTTCCATAAACTTTCACATTTAAAATAAGTTAGTTCTTTTAGACAACGATTCCGTGCGCATAATTTAAAGATTTTTGACACTTTTCAATAAAGTTGAGCACAATTTGATCTTCGCTTTAGTTTGTAATTGATGACATTGATTTCTATAAGTTAAATTGGGGTATTCATCGATTGTTAACCACTTTATGTTATTTAAGCGCATTTTTGATTCCTCACTACCGGAGGTAGGGAAGCTTTGTGTTCGGGGATTGTGCGGGTTAGCTCCTGGACGGTCCCTTATCATTTCCAACGCCGTCAAATCAACAGTAGCCTATGCCCTAACGTGAATTTCTCATAACGTCAATTTCTCATCATCTGTTCGTTCGATTTCATTCAAACTTGGTAGGTGAGGGTATATGTTCTAGAAAAATGGCCTATAAATTTTATCCCAATTGGTAGAGTAATAACCAAACTACACTGACAATGCCCGTCTTTATGAAGTCTAACCTTCAGAAGAATGCATTTCAAGGTTTTTTCCTAACATCTGGTTTATAATTCATGTTGCACATTTCCTGATTCGATATTCAACAAACTTGTTGATAAGCAGTTGTATTCGTTGGCAGAGCAACAACATACCTACTTAGTTTACTTTCAACCAACAGCGAATTTGGTAAGATGTACGTGACGTAGTTTCATTTGTTGGTGGAGCACCAACCTGCCTTGTTAACTTCAACAAACTACCAAATCTATCCTTTCATTCATTCAATAAAACAAATAAAGCTGCCTCAGTTATAGTAATAAGAACACGTGTGAAACGCTGATGAAACTGCCTGGGCAATGGCTATGTAGTACGTACACTGCAATACATAGATATGAGGAATTTTCAATTATTTTTTCTCCATTATTTTTCAGGTTATTTATTCTCAGTCTAAACGAATGAAGTTCTTTAGTTTTCGGACACTGATTTGCTATAATAGTTAGTCCCTAGTCCAAATAAAAACTCGTTGACTACTAGATCGTTGTCTACAACCAATAATCGCGCTGGCAGGCATGATTACAGCGACCATTTAGTTGAATTGAAACTTTATATTACTACAATATTACCTTTGCAAAACAAAACTGTTGAAAAATGTCATTATAACAATGTATTAGGTTGACATACGACGGCAAACTTCAAGTGTAAAATAGGTTGGGTGAGTTGGGATTTAGAAACATCTACTACGGCGGACCTTCGAAGAAATTCAAACCTACTCCAGGCGTGACGTCACGAGAATATGGGCAATAATAAAATAAATATACAGGGTGATTCCCTCGCAGATGCAAAAAAAAAAAAAAAAATTGGGTGAAACTACGTCAAAAATGGAGTAAAATGCCGCCAACTGCATATTTTTATCTCAATCCGTTCTCGAGATATGATTTTTTAAAGGTTTTTTCAGGAAAACCGTGTTTTTTTCCTTTTAAACTCAAATTTTTCCACTTTACTTCATTCAATTTTAACTTTTGACCACATTTTCGGAATCAGCATTAAATTTACTATAAGAATAGTGTACTTGGGTTCTTGAAAAGTACCATCCAAAGGTCCTCACATCAGCTCAAACATTGACGATTTTGAAAAAAGAATATTTCTGAAAATCTTTAAAACTTTACTACTCTTCCAAAACGAATCCTGGAAACTGGCAAATCTCATGAAAACTGCTTCGTCTAATACTCTTTCCAACGGTATAATCAAGTTTACTTTTATTTTGTTATTTAGTGGAGAAAATTATGTTTTCATGTTAAAAAATGTGGGTTTTTCAATGAAATTGTTGGTTTTCTCGAAAGATGACCCTCCGAGTTTTACACTTAAAATCGCAAATGTTTAGTTTGTTTGTTACGATTAAATGTATGTGCGTTATGTGGTAAAACTAGTTAATTAAAGTGTAAAACTCGATTATAACGTAGTTGAGAGATCTGCAAGAGTTTCCATTCGATCCAGCGAGAAAAAATACATAGAAACCGACCCCATACTCCTTGGTTCATGGAGGGTCATCTTGCGAAAAAACCAACGATTTCATTGAAAAACCCACATTTTTCAACATTAAAACATAATTTTCTCCCCTAAATAACAAAATAAAAGTAAAATTGATAATACCGTTGGAAAGCATATTAGATGAAGCAGTTTTCATGAGATTTGCCAGTTTCCAGGATTCTTTTTAAAAGAGTAGTAAAGTTTTAAAGATTTTCAGAAATATTATTTTTTCAAAATCGTCAATGTTTGAGCTGATGTGAGGGTCTTCGGATGGTACTTTTTAAGAACCCAAGTACACTATTCTTATAGGAAATTTAATGCTGATAGCGAAAATGAGGTTGAAAGTTAAAATTAAATGAGGCAAAGTGGAGAAATCCGAGTTTAAAATGAAAAAACACGGTATTCCTGAAAAAACCTCTAAAAAATCATATCTCGAGTACGGATTGAAATAAAAATATGCGGTTGGCGGCATTTTACTCCATTTTCGATGAAGTTTCACCCAAATTTTTTTTTTGCACCTGCGAGGGAATCAGCCTGTATAGTTTGTTAGCTGAAAATAGAATAATTTTTGTCTTGCTGGGGTTTCCTGCCTTCTTCATGCGTTGTTTACATAGTGTCTAAAACTTACATCACTGGAAGATGAGTCTGATTCACTCGAAGATGAACTCGACGAACTGGATTCTTCTTCGTCATTCGCCGAGGCTTCCGCAGGTGGCGCTGAGTCGGGCATTTTGTCAAACGCTGATGTGGAAGCCATGACTGATGAGCTGGAAGCCATCCTGCCTGCTTCGCCAGTACAATACGAACCCTATAACAAATTTATGGACCGATCAGAGCAATGCCGACCAAATCATTTTTCTTCGAATTGAGAGATTATTGATAAGCCTTTTCGCGTCTCGAGATGAGTATACTTGTCAGCTCCACCGGCAATGGTAGGCGTCTTGTGACGCTGTTATTATAATATTAATATTATTATAATTATATTATTATTAATACTATTATGTCACCACAACAAAACCCCATTTCTCGCATCTCCTGCACTCTATTAGTACTTTAGTGAAAAAAATACACTCTGAATGTTGCCCTTTACTCCTGTTTGTGAGAATTAGATTTGTGATTTGTGTTTTTACTATTTTTTTTCCAGTGGACATTGATCCGAAGTTCACTATGTTTTTGCTTCCTCACTACCCAAAAAAGCTTTATATTTGTGATTGAACAAAATCAAGATTTCTACTAGCTTTTTGCCTTTCAGAGCTTGTTGACCTATTATGGGTGATATTCTCGAGACTTGGACACTAGCACAACCTTACATCGAGTTTATTTCACCGAAATCGAAGTTATTTCACCTTGTTGTCGTGGTGACGAGTAAACATTAGCGAAAATGCGCCATTTGTAGCCACAGCTGGACAACAGCATTAGTCTCACCTAGTTCCTAGTCAATATTTTCATTATTTGTAACATGCAAGGTGATAAATTGTATGCAAATTACTTCAAGTTATTATCAGGTGTTGACCTCAAACGCTTCGAACGCAAGATTAATTCTGTGGGGTAGAGATCCAAATGAAATGTGTGTTGGGGAGTTGACATACAAGTGTTCAAGATGATCCAGACACCAGCCGCAAAGATGTGGATTACCTACCTAGTTTTAGAACTGTTCTTTGAATCAATTGAAACTAAAAATCTTTAGAGTACTGAGAAAGTGGTCTTTTGAAAGGATGTGTCATGAGAGCTCTGTTAGGCGGGAATAGTAGGTTATATCATATGTGGAAAGGTAAGTACCTAGAGGTAAGGTATTCCTACATACTTTCCGTATATTATTACTTGTTCATGAAGGTACTTCATTGATCAAAACGAAAGTAGGTACCTAATTACCTTTTTTGTCCCTAAAATTAGCATAACTGCAAAACTCGCGCAATAACTGCACTGCCAATGCCGTCTTTATGAAATCTTACCTTCAGAGGAATGCATTTCAAGGTTTTTTCCTTGCAGCTGGTTATTAATTCATGTTGCTTATTCCCTGATTCGATATTTGGCAAACTTGCTAATCAGAGGTTGTATTTGTCGGCAAAGCAACGACCCACCTACTTTGTTTAGGCACTTTAAACCAACAGCAAATCTGGTAGGACGTACGTAGAACCTACCTAATTTTCTTCTACCTACCTAAGTAGTTTCGTTTCTTGGTGTAGCAACAACCTGCTTGTTTACTTTGACAAACTATCAAATCTCTCATTTTATTCATTCAATATAACAAGTAAAGCTTCCTCAGTTAAGCATAGTACTACGAACAATAATAAAACGCTGATGAAGCTACCTGAGCAATGGCTAGGTACCTACACAGCAGTACAGACACCTGAGGAATTCTCAATCATCTTTTCTTTACTATTTTTCATGTTAATAGTTATTCTCAAAGCCTAAACGAATGAAGTTCTTTAGTTTTCTAAGACTGATTAACTACAATAGTTAGTAGGCTCCTAGTCCAAATAAAAACTCGTTCACGTTAGATTGGTATCGTTGACAGCAATCTAAAATCAATTATTGCGCTGGAAGGCACGATTATCATAACATTTAGTCGAATTGAAGCTTTGTATTGCTAAAATATTGTACTTTTTCAAAACAAAACTGTTGGAGAATGGTCTTAACCACGAATTACGTTGACGTGAGACGGCAAACTTCTTGTGAGAAATAGGTTGGTTGAGTAGCGATTCATTGACGTAGGGCGGTCTCATGGCCGACTTTGGCTGAAACGCGAACCTACTCTAGGCGTGACGTCGCCAGAATATGGGCCATAGTCCCATGTCTGTTTGTGGTAAATCCTTGTCACGCCCAAAACTATACCAAGTTTCAGTCCGATTCCGATGAAATTTCCAGGGATTGTACAGGTTAGCTCCTAGAAGGTCCCCTATACTGCCGTATAAGCACAGTTACCGTATCTGTATTGTAGTACTAACGGAGATATCAACATGCCCAAGTTCAAGACGCTGCTCTACTCAGCCTAACCGAAATATTTCCACCCCAATGATTTTTTCAACTAATTTTTATACTCCCCAACCTGTTCATGAGGTTTAAATACATAATAAATAATAATTTCATAGCAAGGCAGCAGATACGATTTGGTTACCCCTTTATTCTTGCTAGATTTACTAAGCTTAGAATTCGTATCTACATTTTTATAAGCGATAATACAGTATCTAACTGGATACCATAAACATTATGAGGGTAAGTTAGCATTGTTTCGAACACCTAAATATCCTAAATTCTTGATACACTTATCAATAAAATAGGTATCTAGTTCTAATATTCGTAATGACACAATACCTACCAAACAACGTCAAGTACTATGAAGTTTTTTATTGGAGGTAAAAATGTTCATCTATGGTACCTACCTGTATAAAATATAATATTGATTCTTCTACAATTTATTATACAAATGGTATATTATTCTCTCCTTCTTTAGTCATAGAAACTTTCGCTCTCAGGAATATCTGCATTTCCCTCTTCCGCATCTGTTGTAGGCAAAGACTCCCAAAATGCTAATCTTGACGGAGGAATGTTAGATGATTTGCTGGAGATCAAGCTGATGAGTGAATCTTTTCTATCTTGTGGCATCCCTCTGAGCTTGTTGAACTCACTGGGTCTGGAAGAGATTTCGTGTGTTTTACAAGGAGAAAGTGCAGTGTCTTCCACTCTTCATTAAATTTATTTATTTTTGCAGTTCAAAAAGAAGTTTCCTCGAAGTGCTTGAACAGCCACAATATTTTTAAATAATACTCTGCCTAACCACGTCTTAAGTTTCTTCTGAGAAACTTGACTCTTCCATTTTTGACATTTCATGTCTTTACTATGGCACATAACTCAAAAAGTGTGACGTTACGGTGTGACGAAGAAAGTGTTATGAAAAATTTCTTATGATTTTCACGTACAACCGATTCGTTGCTGAATGATGTTGTCGTTATTTTTAGAGTAGTATCCCAATGTTGTGAGGAAAAACACTATACATACTTTTTGTTTGTGGTATTGGCGTCATTCAAAAAGTATTCACTCGTAAATTGCCTTCTGAAGGGACAATGGAAGCATAAACGATTAGAAAGACGAGTCAGCTTAAGATAAGAAAACCAGCTGCAAACTAATTGTAACTACACCTGATCGAGCCAAATTACTAAGGTAGAACATCGTAACTGCGAGTTACTAAGCTATATTATGGTAACCAGTTTTAGATACGGTATAACGACTTAGTAATAGTCAGATACAATGAATTAGCTTAGTTTTTTTCAAGCCAAATGGGTAGATACGGTCAAAGCGTGAATTAAAAACGTTGATATTTTGATTAATGAACCATATTTATTCAGTTTTGACTATTATAATACACTGAGGATGACCCAATTATGAATGTGAAGTCAAAAAGTTAATTTCGAAAAAAATGTTGGTTAGTACGGTATCTGTGCTTAGTACGGCAGTATAATTTTCAAAGCCATCGAATCAACAGTAGCCTGTGCACATGCACAAACGAGGATTTCTCTTAACGTCGATTTCTCGTCATCTGTTGGTCCTATTTTGTTTAAATTTGGTAGGTAATTTGGTATATGTTCCAGAAAAATGCCCTATAAATTATATCGCGATTGGTAGAGTAATAATCGTTGTGCCAATATCGATTGGCACAGGCAAAACTCCGAGTATAGTGAAACGATTTTAATGAAATTTCCAGGGATTGAGCAGGATAGCTTCTAAACGGTCCCCTATAACTTAAGGGCCGATTACACGAGCAACAAAAGTTGCGCAACTCCAAAAAAATTGCACTAGAAAAGTTGTACGCAACACAAAGCAATAAAATTGCCTCGTGTTTTGTCAAGATGTTGCAAGGAATTAATTGCACTGTGTTGCACCAATAAAGTTGAGCAATAGAAATTGCTCAATTGTTTCGTTTACACGGGCAACTACAGTTTGCGCCATGGACGGTGAAGAGGTGGTCGTCGCTGCTGCTGCCAACCAAAGGAAAAAGTGGGGAATTTGGCAGCGCCAGTTTCTGAGCCAGAGAGAATGTGGGTTGGCTCTCACCTCTGAAATTCTTTCACGTCAATATTTGCTCATAAGGCCATGCTGCACAAATAAACTCTTATCTTTGCTACGTTAAAATTCTCTCATGGGGCAATGCTGTACCCCACCAGTACAGTTTCATGTCAATATTTCCTCATAAGGCCATGCTGCACATATAAACTCCTATCTTTCCTACGTTAAAATTCTCTCATGAGGCAATGTTGAACCCCACCAGTGCAGTTTCACGTCAATATTTGCTCATAAGGCCATGCTGCACACAAACTCCTATCTTTCCTATGTTAAAATCCTCTCATGAGGCACTGCTGCACCCCATCAGTGCAGTTTCACGTCAGTATTCGCTTATAAGGCCATGCTGCACCCCATCAGTGCAGTTTCACGTCAATATTTGCTCATAAGGCCATGCTGCACAAATAAACTCCTATCTTTTCTACGTTAAAATTCTCTCATGAGGCAATGCTGCATCCCATCAGTGCAGTTTCACGTCAATATTTGCTCATAAGGCCATGCTGCACAAATAAACTCTAAATGTGATTGGCTGTTTCGTTCCCTCTCCCGACCCAAGGCCGAAAAATTGCCGCAATAGTGCAATAATTTTCCAAACCCCTTGGACTTCATTTCAACACGATGCAACAGTTGCCGAGAGGGCTCGTGGGCCTGAAATGTTGTACAACTCCCGTCAATTAATTGCCTGCAATCTTCGGCAACTTTTTCGAGGAGAGAATAGTTGTCCAACTTTTTTGAAATAGTTGTGCAATACTTTTTTCTGCAATTATTGCCTGAAAAAATCGCTCGTGTAAAAGGGCCTTTACATTGCTGTCACATCAATGGTAGTTGTGTGCATGCATGAACGTTAATTTATTATACTGTCGATTCTTTGTCATTTATTGATCAATTCAAACTCGGGGAGTAGATGGGAGTATGTTCCAGGAAGTTTCCCAAAGAATTATATCGCGATTGGTGGAGTAATAATTATAGCGCATGCGTGAAACTATAAAATGATCGACAGACAAAACTCCGTGACTGATGGACCGATTTTTATAAAATTTTCAAGGATTGTGCGGTTTAGCTCCTAGTCGTTCTCCTATAAATTTCATAGCCGTTGGATCAAAGCAGTATGTGCGCATGCTTATACGTTAAGGTCTTATAACATTGACTTATCAATCATTTCGACTCGTACTTTGTTCTTCAACTAATTCTAATCGTTCATGTTACAGTATGTGAGGAAGCTATACTGCCCACCCGACTTGGCAGACGTTTTCCTCTTGCTATTGCCCTTTCTCGGAAGTCGCATTCTCAGTCTCAAACGAACATGGATCAGAGGAGGACAATTTTCTCTGATAATGAACTCAGAGGAATAGTATCTTCCCGTTTTCGGGATGTGACTTTCATTACAATAGTAGCAATAAATCGTTAACCACCGATCTGATGAGGAGACCTGAGATCATCCAAAATTAGTAATGTAAAATTAATATCAAAATAAGGAATAGACGAAAATAGCTACCCTATTTAATGAGCATCACTTCAACTTTATTCAATACCCAATAGCAAAGCTGTGGTGAGCCAGCTCAGCCCCAAGAAGATCACAACATATAAGCTTTGTTCGCAGTGCCGGTTGGAAACGGTTACCAACCGTTGACGACCAGGTTTGTGATTGGTTTAGTGCGCATGCGTGACCAACACCTAATTCCAAACCGTTTGTAACCAAATCCGCACTGCGAACGGGTTTGACTAAAGTTAACCGCCGCATAGCCTCCAACAGCTGTAACTGTAACCTGCTTGGTGGGCTCGCGCCATCCTTTGAATAGGTAAACATTTCATGTATGAATAAAGAACCTGAACCGTAAAGAGATGGCCTGCAAGACAACAAACAGGTTGAAAAATAAAAAATATTCATTGGGAACAAACCTTCCGACAGGAATAAGAAATACATGCTCAATCTTTTCTTGCCTCCAGCTGATGATTTTGTGGGATAATGCGGTGTTTATCTCGCGGGAAGAATTAAAATCGATCTCGAAGTCGACCGTCGTTCTTAATTTTTAATGTTAATAGCTTTAAAAATAACTCTTCATTTGAGATTGAGTAATAACATTTTACTGTTTGATTTTGTATTTTGTTGCTATTCAGAAGAAGATTCCCGTCAACGTCGTTGTCACCAATAAGATTTTCAATATCACACAACTCAGAGTAGGAAAATTCAATAAATAACCGTAGAAGTAAAAGGAAGGTAAATGCAAAGGTATAACTTAGTGAACAGTGCAGATGTCCGACAGCTACCTATCTCATCTCGTTCGGCTGGCTTATCTTATCTATCACCTCTCAGCTCCCTGAGCTCCCGCTACCCATCCATCTCACAGTGGAATGATTTGATTGGCTACTTCGAGTAGCGGTGTGGTGGGGGACAAACCGTCAGATCGGTCAGCAGAAATTTCTCTGACCAGCAGAAACGCGTTTCTGGTTTGGTGGTCACTGCGAACGGACCACTATGGATGCTATACAGTCATAGATTTCCTCAAATGGACACTGCGAACGCCCCAAACGCGTTTCCAACCATTTCTTACAGGTTTGATGGTCACTGCGAACAAACCTATAGTTGAACCTCCTATTACAGGTGGAGTTTGTGGTGCCATTTTTCAGCTTAAGATCAACAAAGCTCCAGGAAATTACTCCATATGTGGAGAAATGATCAAATTGGGAGATGGTCTGGTGAACTGTCTGCACAAGATCCGTTTGATTTGGAACAATGAGAAGATACCTGCAGATTGGGAAAATGGCATAATTTGTGTAGTTGATAAGAAGGGGGACCAACCTCTTTTGAACCAACATTGAAGACCAACTCCATTGTTAAATTACTGACAAGTAGCTAATGCGATATTTTTCAATGATCGATGATTCACTGTGAATTTCCAGGATGACGAGCAATTGGATTGCAGGAACAATAATGCACAATTATTTGATTGGTGTAAAGTCTATAAAATACATTCAAGGATTCGAATAAACTTAGTTTCGAATAGCAAACGGTTTTTACGTAGTTTTCCTATTAAAATGTACATTTAAAGCTGAAAACTAAATGCGACTCCAAATGAAATATTACCTAATCCTTTATGTATAACAGGATCACTTACCTTGACAAATGAGTGACAACATCGATACCCCCACTCCCCGTTGTACCAATAGGAGCCCCACACGCTGGTGTGGTTGTTGGTAAAAACGTCTTCCTCGTATTTTGACCGGATGATCTGCTTTTCCTGGCCCTGAAAACACAGTATAAAATAACCAATATTAATAATGAAGTTGAGCCATTAATCATGAATCGTAAGAGCTGATTTCTGTGGCACTACTTCTGTATAGAAAACCAACAACAAAACAGGAATTTTCATAAATGTCGCTGGGAGACAACATTTTTTATCAAGAAACTGACCATCCCATACACAAATTTGCATCATTCCTAAATACTTGTCTTATTTTTGGACAGAGAATTCCTTATGTTTAAGGAAAGACCCAGAAAAAATCAGGTGATTACTTAACCTTCCTTTAGCGTCTAAGGATTATGTTGAAAAAGAAAATGGATGAATCCTGTGCGACCAGTGTGCAGAGTGCATCACCAACCTTTTCACAAGAGTTACAGTGACGACCATTCTGTGCCTCAAAAGAAAAAACACTTAGGTCAAAAAACACAATGTTGACACTAACTCAACAGCATACTTGGCTGTATGGCATTGTCCATTTTCTTGAGGCAATTTTGTAACATGATTCGACATTTTTTTCTCCTCTCATTTATTTACTTTTTGTGGAGTACCACTATCAAGAGTACATAATGGAACATAGTAATATAATATGACATGAAACGTGGAGAAATCAGGCTACACTTTGGGAGCTGAAACAATGAGGTAGGCATCAATAATGGGGGGAATAATAAGGATGGGTATTGATTCGAACATCGAGTTGGGAGTAAGCAGCCTGTAGCAAGTCATTGGGGAGGCGTGGGGGGGGGGGGGCCAAGAAATTCGATTTTGGGGTGAATACATTTTCTAAAACTGCATCATTTTCTGAACAAAATGAATATATTTTCAAAATTTTACAAACATGAAAGCGTATCGTAATAACCCACTGAAGTACAGTCTCGCGTAGAGCTAACAGTCAGCTTTATCAAAATAAAGCTAATGTAAGATGAGGTTACCTTATTCTTCTTCTACTTGTGTAGATCATTTTTATTTGTCCTAGCCTGCGTCAGTGTCAGACAGTGTTTCAAGTGTTTCTTGAGAGAGAAGTAGAAGTTTCCACCAAATGAAACGAGCAAGTGCTTCGGCCGGAGTCGCGGCGCGTTCGCGAGAGCCGACTTTTTTTCAATCGCGTTTTTCTCGAAACGACGTTTTCCGCTCTTCGGGAACATTTTTTGACCGGCCTGTTTGTCGTATCGGATCGAATTTTTTTTCTAAATTACCGTGAGAAGTGTGGGAATTGAATGACTGGAAATTTCCTGGGGGCATGCGCTGGTGGATGAAGGAACGACATGATAAAACCTCCAATTTTGCCAACTCATGCAAACCATCATGTAGTATCGTATACAAGAAAATTCTCCAATCAATCAAAAGATGACAACATGAAGAGTGAATTAAAAAAAAAACTCGGCGCTCCGCGCCTCGCCAGGGGGCAAGCCCCCTGGACCCCCGGTTACCTCTATTTACATACTTCGGACGAAATTATTGAAACACAGAATGTGTTTGCGTTGTCGCGCAACCAAGTGACAACCAAATAAGCGTCATTGTTTACTATTCATTTATAACATCAATTTATATAGTTATAGTATGAAACTACGAAAAAAAAATACGAAATAAATTCGTGATAAATCAAGAGCGATTTATCAAGTAAATGTCCTAAAGAGGCTACATACGAAATTACAGCTTCCTAGAGTGTAAAGTATAGAAATTAGCTTTAAAAGCCACTCATCTGATCCGGACCCTGGACATCGTCAAGTAAATGTCCTAAAGAGGCTACATACGAAATTACAGCTTCCTAGAGTGTAAAGCATAGAAATTAGCTTTAAGAGCCACACATCTGATCCGGACCCTGAGCATCGCCAAGTAAATGTCCTAAACTAAAGAGGCTACATACGAAATTACAGCTTCCTAGAGTGTAAAGCATAGAAATTAGCTTTAAGAGCCACACACCTGATCCGGACCCTGAGCATCGTCAAGTAAATGTCCTAAAGAGGCTACAAACGAAATTACAGCTTCCTAGAGTGTAAAGTATAGAAATTACCTATTCAAATTATTTAACCTCCGCTTCACAAATCAAACCGTTTTCGTAATACTCAGATCACCTGCTATGAATCAAATCATCGAAACACAAGCTCAATGAAATCATCAGAAATTAACAAGCGGTTGCAATCATGTTCACAATATCAATTATTGAGAATGATCACCTGTGTGTAAACAATTATTTATATAACCATGCTCATAACTCAGTTTGTTGGACACGCACTTCGCAGTAGTTAACATAATATTGTTGGATAAATCGAGAGCTTTCGAACGAATGGTCAACGAATTTTGTGGGATGAAAAACGACGAAGTACCATATCCCTAGCAACGACTCGGTTGTACGTGAAAATCATCCGTCACACATTTCGTTACCATCCCGCGTTCCATTTTCGGCTAGTTAGTCCATGGCTAAAACACATTCTGTGTTAAAAAAATCAGCTCAATTGAACGAAAAATGAGGGCAGGGCATGTTCCTGAAGTACCCCCTTTTTTACCTTATATTGGTATCACCCCCACGCCTCCCGTAAATGATCCTCCTCTGTTCTCTGCTGCCACATCGAATTGTGTCTATTAACCCATGGGAGATTGAGATCGTCGTGTAGGCAATAGTTTCTGACAAACCAAGGGCAATCTGTCATAAGCCGAACAGTTCGGTTCTGTGAAGTCTGGATCTGCCGGATTTGAGTTGCAGATGCCGAGCTCCATATTGCGCAACCATATTGCCACAGAAGACTGGCGACGGAAATATACATTAATCTCTTCAGGTCCAGTGGTAGGTGAGGAGAGCTAAGGAAATGTCGAAGCTGGCCGAGTCTACAGCAAATTCTGGTGACTGTCATTAATATGAGGGATCCATGTTAACCTTGGGTCTAAGATAAGTCCTAGGTATCTCACAGAATCTTTAGGTTCGACTGCCTGACCTTGGAGGCAGGCACGTAGCCAGGATTTTGCCTTGGGGGGGGGGGGGGTCCAGACCCCCCCCCCCTCGACCATCGGCTCTCTTCCCATTTCAATAAATTTTAAAATACGAATTTTAAGTCACAGGAGAAGAAATGTTTTACAAACATGATGAAATACTATCTTTAATAAGGCAAAAATATTTAATAGGCAGGTACAGCATAAATAAATACAATCATGATAAATCTTGATCTTTATACAACAACAAAAGTTCAATTTTTAAGTATTTAGTAGATCATAAAATGTTTATAGTAAGACTTTTCTGTTTGCTTTTAAAGACATCGAATCCAGCACGTCATCAGCCGCGAACGACAGTGGATAATGAATTGACATCATGGTCAAATGAGAAAGGCGTTCGTTACCCATTTTATTTCTAACGTATTTTCCTAATCTTAATTTCCAAGGTACTGCAGGATCCCGTAACGTAAAAGTTAGGAAGACATCTAGGAACATTCTCTCCGTAGGATATTGTAAGGAGTGTGGGGCGGAATACAGAACCCCGTGACGCACATAGGATAGATAAATTTCCCCTAGACTGCAAGATCCCATGAAGTAAATTTATGAATTTTCTAATCCCGGAACGGATGGTGATGTGTTGTGTAAATTTCCGCTCCGCAAGAAAATCGATTTTCGAAGCGTTAGATCGCGGTTTTTTTTTTTTAAACCAAAAACCGATGGAAAACGTACCAGACAGGTTCACACTACCAGTCATACTTCTTCAAATTCCTACTTCGAAGTTGAGTGCCAAATTCTGTCTCATTCACTCATTCCAAAAATGTTAACTTAATTATTGTTATTGTTGTGATATCGTTGGAGGTTACCTTGGTGAATAGTCAAAGAGACAATGCAACCTAATGTCCCCATTGTTCTAAAGACTTTACAAGAAGAGAACTCACTCTACATATAAGCTCCAGACATCCAAATATTGCGAACCTGAATACCAACCGTGGTACTCAAAGTGTAATATCAATACCAAATGCTGATTCTATTCAGAAGAGGCATCGGGGACGGGATGTTAAATTCTCCAGGAGGCTGAACCACATTAAGATGGGACATACTGTAGCAGAGAACCATGCGTCTGCAAGGAAAGCAGTACGAGTTACCTCAGGGAGCGGTCGGCGTGTCATTCCTTGCTGATGAAGTGAAAAGGCTAGCCGAGGGAATAAGAGATTCGGAGAGAATTTTCTTCCTCTGTAGTACTGTCCTCCAGAGAGAGAAAAAGGAATCTCTTCAGGGGAAGATGTCAGAAGGCTTCTGAACACCATAATAAAAATGTGGAGTGCTGAAAGGTATGAAGAGTTGCTACACGGCAAGGCTTACACGGGTCGTTCAGGTATAGTGCTAGAGGCGTTGATCTGTCTTTAAGGTCGTATACATGACCCATGTCCGTGTACCGAAATATCTAATTTCTTATCTCAGGAATCTTACCTCTACGTATTGGAGCTATTAGCAGAACCTATGAGTATTATAAAAATAATTTCTGAAGAATTTCACATCAGACGAATATTCTCTGTTGGTAGTTCGTGCTAGTGAAATAATAGATACTACCCTAACCATGAATAATTTTTTAATTCATCAAACAATTTCGGGGGGGGGGGGGGGGGGGGGGGGGGTCCGGACCCCATGGACCCCCCCTCTGGCTACGTGCCTGCTTGGAGGCTGTGTGTAGCTAAGTAATATGGATTGATGAATTGTTGAGTTGATGTGAATAAATAATACAGTTGAAAAATGTAGAATTTTTTCACTTCAGAATACCATCGTTTTCTTCTAATACCTAATAGTGATTTTTAAGTAAATGTAATAAGTAATATTACAAAACTGCCAGAAAGCATTGTATTCTACAGTTAAGGCTTCACCACAAGAACAGATTGATGTAGTAAATGATCCTCCTTTGTTCTCCGCTACCACATTCCCAAACTTGGTGGAGGTTCGGGGGCATCAGCATCAACAAAATGATTATCTAGTGGTGGCTTTTTGCTTCTTACCACCTGCAAGACTGCATCCCTTCACCTCCCAAAGCAAGCCTAGCGAGTTTAGGACAATCATACTAATCGTTGTCAAAGCCATACTTGACTTGATAAAGCAGTTTTTTTTCTTTTTCAAATGAGCACATGCGTCAAGCTTATTTCCTCTCCACAGCTATTACGGAAGACCAGTACACATACCTCTGCTCTATCTTCATACCAGCACATATCGAATATCAGAGATATTATAGGTTATACGAGGGTCGTCCAGAAAATAAGTTACGTTTTGATCTGTAGGGTGGTAGGAGTGACTTTTGCCAAATCTGGTAACACCGCTCGAAAGAGGAGAGGTGGGGGAATAGAATGAGAGGTGGGTGACCTCAGTCGGTCAGTTACCAACGTCAGGGCAGGTAGTTGAAATGGAGCCCTCCACGTCGCGTCCCGCCACCTCGATCCCTGTTCCCTCTCGAGTTGTCCGAGCGCAAACTTTCCGAAAGTCAAGTTTTTCCGAGACGATCTCATGGATGAGGGATCGTGAGATGTCTGGGAAACTCAGGTGGAGTTCATCCAGGGTTGAACGACGATCTTTGCGAACTGCATTGTCAATTTCTGCGACAATTTCGTCCGTCACAACTGAGGGTCTGCCTCTCCCACTTTCATCCTCAAGTGAATGTCTTCCCGCCTTAAATTCACGTACCCATCTCCTCACCATTGACTCACTCATTACACCTTCTCCATAAACAGCTGTTCGTGAATTTGAACTGATTTGAAACCCTCTGCATAAAGAAATTGAATCACTCCGCGCACAACAACTCGAGAGGGAATGGGGATCGAGGTGGCGGGACGCGACGTGGAGGGCTCCATATCAACTACCTGCCCTGACGTTGGTAACTGACCGACTGAGGTCACCCACCTCTCATTCTATTCCCCCACCTCTCCTCTTTCGAGCGGTGTTACCAGATTTGGCAAAAGCCACTCCTACCACCCTACAGATCAAAACGGAACTTATTTTCTGGACGACCCTCGTAATTACAGGACCTCATGCTAGAGATATCAGCACAGTTCGTAGCAGAACCCAGCAGCTCCAAGGAACTACAGTAAGAACTGGATCAAAGAGAACATCAACCCATCAAGTGAGTCTGAGCTATGAACTGAGGTCCATGATGGCTGAAAAAGCCTCCAAAAAGTGGCGAATAAAACGATCACAATCACGTAACATTATGAGCTCTTGCATGGAGCAGGTGTCTGTTGGTAAGGTGAGTACAGCCAGTGGCAACCAAATTGACTATTTGGACTCTCCTGGAAATAAAAGAGCAAATAGGGCTCAGGTTCTGTAGGACTCCTTGCAAACCAGCGACCCCCTCCCCTGTCTTACGAGATCTGATCCCGGATGCAAATAGGCAACTTCTGAGATGTATTCTCCTGAGATTGTAATATACATCGACAACCATCCTAATAACTAGCCACGTTGTTTCTTACTCATTTTTGGTATTCAGACAGGGCGAACATGTGCATTGCATTAATTTAATTGTTTGAACGGCCAGCATTGTGGAAAAACCCAAAAACCAATTACTGGATAAAAACGGACAACGTGAACAGAACTGACCTCTGTTGGTTGCATGGTTATCAAGGTGGAGGTCTAACATAGGCAAACACTGTGCAACACTTGATATACTCATGACACAACCACTGAAACTAAAATTAATGCATTACTCTACAATTTGACCACATTCTTACCTCAACTAAGCTTCTCCTACTTCGCTTGATGCCTGCAATAGCGGCGTCAGGAGACTTATCCCCCAGACAGTATGGATTCCGAAAGGGTCGGTCCACTGCTCATGCACTGGCAGATGTAGTGAACACTTTGAAAAAAACACAGGAAGGTAGTAGATATACTAGGAATCTGGCAATGCTAGTGACCCTGGATGTGAAAAATGCCTTCAATTCTGCAAGATGGACTGATATATTAGAGTCCCTGGATACCACCTTTAAAATACCAAGATACTTACTAGCAGTTATGGACAGCTATCTTAAAAACCGAAAATTGGTTTATGAGACGGCTCAGGGGGAAAGGGAGAAAGAAATCACCGCAGGAGCAGCCCAGGGTTCAGTTCTGGGCCCACAACTATGGAACGCGTCATACGATAGTGTTCTACGATTGGAAATGCCAGAAGACTGCTATCTTGTCGGATATGCGGATGATGTTGCGGCAGTTATCCTGGCTAGAACCACGGAATTGGCACAGAATAAACTGAATCAAGTAATGGTAAAAATCACTAGATGGATGGAAGACCATATGTTGACATTAGCAGCAGCTAAAACCGAAGTAGTTGTGTTCACTCGAAAACGGATCCCTACCATAATCCCAATACAAATAGGGAGTACAGAAGTCACCAGCAAACCAACAGTAAACTACCTGGGAATCACATTAGATACTAAAATTACATTCTGGGAGCAAATAAAGAAATCAGAAGACAAGGCGTCAAAGAAAACAACTGCTCTTAGTCATCTCATGAGAAATATCAACGGGTCAAGGCCATGTAAGCGTCGTCTCATGATGACCGTTGTACAATCAATACTCTTGTACGGTTCGGAGGTATGGGCAGATGCTCTAAACATTGCCTACTATCGCAAGAGAATTATTGCAGTTCAACGAAGAGGAGCGCTGAGGATTGCGTGTGCCTACAGAACAGTGTCAGAGCCAGCCATACTCGTACTTACAAGCAGCATCCCAATCCATCTATTGGCTGCAGAACGCAAACGAATCTTTGATAGAAGAGAGGAAGGAGAAAGAGCTCATTTAGCCGCTGAAGAGAGAGAATATACAATGGCAAGATGGCAGGAAATGTGGACTGTAGAGCAGAGAGGGAGATGGACAGCACGCTTGATTCCTCAGATCAAGGTATGGCTAGATAGAAAACATGGAGAAGTAAACTTTTTCCTGACTCAGTTCCTTTCTGGTCATGGGCTGTTTTACGCATATCTCTATAAAATGGGAAAAGTAGACTCCCCAATATGTCCATACTGCCAGGGAAGGGACGATGATGTGCTCCATACTTTCTTTGTATGCAAGCGATGGGCAACAGAAAGAAGAAGGCTGCAGGATGCTCTGGAATTACCACCTCAAGACGTGACACCGGAGGTGGTAGTATCCAAATTGATTGAACGAGAGCAAAAATGGAATTTTGTAGCTGCCTACGTTGAGGACATCCTCCAGAAAAAGATCATCTTGGAACGGGAGAGACAGAGGAGGAGGGAGCACATGGACCGAGAGGACTGAAGAAATTTCTCAAGGACTCGGCCTGAAGTAATGTGTTTAAACAGTTCCAGGCTGAGTTCCAACGTGGGAAAAGGAAGGTGAGGTTTTAGTGTGTTTGAATCATACATAACCCGGAGTGCGGTCCCTTTTGGGTATCTTACGAGATCCGATTACCACCTTAGGATCTTAAAGATTTCCTCACCTGCCTACGTAAAAAAAAAAAAAAAAAAAAAAAAAAAAAAAAAAAAAATTCTTACCTTAACTAGAGTTCCATGTCTGGTGTATTCGGCATAATACTCCGTTTGCGCAAGTAGTAGCTCTTTGGGAGGGGCATTTAAATGTTCTTCACCACCATACCTGTCGACCAAACGCAAACCACATATTAAGATTTATAATTGATTTTGCAAAACATGAAGTTATAAGAAGATTGGTAGACAAGGTAGGTAAGCATAACGATTGATAAGATAAATGCTATGCTATACGCGTTATTCTTTCTTCAATAAACAAGAATTATTGAAGCACTAAACAAGCTTTCAATTGCATGTTTTTGGACTTATGTCACAGCCGTTGTTTTCCACCGGATTCTTATTGAACATAGTCCAGAAAGGTTGAAGTTATAACAGAAATTTGATCTGGATTTATTCTGCTGTATAATTGTTCTTTGCAGGCATTTTTAAGAAATGCTTAAGTGCAAGGGGGGGGGTTGATAGTTGAAGCCCAACATGTGTGGACATACTGACTGAAATAGGACACTGCAATATATGGAATATAATTTCAAAAACATGACAGCAGGCTAACGAAAGTTGTTTTCTCATTTTTTTGTGCAAAACAATCATCTATTCAGATTCATTTCTGCATGCTCCGTAATGTTGTGTAAAAGCACAGAGCTTGGACTTAATCCACCAGATTCCATTCTCATTCTCGTACGTATTCCCTAGCATTTGCTGATCAAATACCAACGGAGTGCCTGATGAAAGCTGAAGCACTTCCAATAACGTTTGATAACCATCTGCAGCTAGGGAATTGTGGCAAACGTTCTGTTTTGTTAATCAGAGGATATCAGGATGCATTTTCCGTCCCAGTGAACGACAACCAATCTTTCGCAAAAAAATATTCCTTGATCGTTAGGAAAACTATATATATACATATAGTTTTGGTTTTTTCTCGTCTCTTTAATACCTAACATACTTTGTTCTGCTAATACCTTTTCCAACGTCATACCTTAACCCTGATTTTTCAAATATACGACATTTATATAAATAACTAGCTGGTTCACCCGTGCGTTGCACAGGTTGACTTGAACATTATCAAATAGCCTGTGATTTATGTTAGAATACTCCAAACATCATCGAAAACTCAAATCCCCAGTTGGTTCAGTGACGTTCGAAACATTTTAACTCCCCCCCTCTCCACCCATTGTGGGTCGGATTTGAAAATTTTGAAAAAAGTAGTCTTTGACTTGAATTGGAGTAATCCAAACATACTCGACAATCAAATCCCCAGTTTGTTCAGTGATGACACAGATACCCCACTCCCTCCTCCTCCCCTAAAACACCCCCTATGGGGCAGATCAACAACTACACCTTTTAAACCTTCTCTGGACTTACACAAATAATTTAAGACCAAAATGAGCCAAATCGGTCCAGCCGTTCTCGAGTTATAGGGAGGCTAACGAACAGCAATTGATTTGTATATATAGATAGATTTTGGGATAGTCCTGGAAGATTGAGATCAAACGTAATCATGATCGGTAATACTGGAACCTGCTCTAGCGTAGGTAGAAACTATTATATTAACACACATAGAATTCAAACGTGATGAACATCAGTAAAGAGCCAGCTTACATGAAAAAACAAAGGAATATGATACTATTCCAAGCCTGTGCGTTTTAGAAATATTAATGTACGTAAAGAAGCACTCAAATGTGTTTAACCATTTCAAATTTAATCACAAGAGGTTCAGCTTTTCTCCTGAAAGTGCTGAATCACCGACTGCAGTTCTTGAAGAGAAGATCATTGAACTCGGCAGTGTCTATATTAACCATTACGTGACAAAACTACGTGCGCTTGTGACACATAGTGACACTAGAGACGCACTGCAGAGCCCCCCCCCCCCCCCCCCCCTCCCATGAACACAGATGATGTAGAAGTTCATCTTGAAACGGATGCTGTGTAGACAATATTAATAATTTTATGTTATCAACGTCAGTATTACCTTCATTTGATAGAAAATGCGATCCGCAAAGCACGTCTGTTATGCGGGACCGGTTGTCAAGGACTTTGAATGCTCCACTAAATAGAACGAAACATGGTAGGTTTGAGGGAGAGGGCAACATCCCGTGGGTACTCTAATTGCCCTGTCGAAAATAGCGTAATAAACCACAGTGATAAACTGGTAAGGTGGATACTATACAGTGAAACTATGGTGAAAATAAGTCATCCTCCCACTTCATTTTGGGCAAGCCCACAATGTAAAGTAGGTAATTCTTACTGTGAATAAGCTTGGAGCTAACAGTGGTGGGAAGACGCCTTTTTCCCCTCTTCACTTCCCCTACTATTACACATCTGCTGCTCATCATGCATTCGATTGCTCGGTTCGTTTGATAGATCGATTCAATGCAGTTGCAGTAGCATTGATTGGGTCCATTTCTCTATTTTTTCTAATTGTTTCTGGTCTTCGGTATGATTCCCAGTTGAAATGATGATAAAAAGAAATGAATTGAATCTTACGTGCAGTCGTCTGTGATGACTGAAATATATAGCAGAATGGAAACGATTGAAGCAATCGAATGGAACAATTCTCTAGTTGATGTATGAACCACCCAATAATTTCTAACCTTGTATCCAGATTGGCGGTTTCGGTTTACGTTTTGTGATGTCTTTCGACAGTTTCATGTTCTAGGTATATTTATTTCGTGTTAACCTGTCACTCAATGTGTAGCATGAAAGAAATCGTGATTAGTGTAAACGTGGGCGCTGATGTAATGAGACAAAAGAAACAGCAAGTCAAGCCTAGTGCTTCCCAGTTCATGAGTGTTTTCATTTTCTAAGACAGATTGGTAAAAATGTTCTTATTGTGTCTACCAAAAGAAGAGCTAATCACCTTAATTTATAGATTGTAAGGTTAAGCTGTAAAATATTACAAATTGCTTGCTATTTGTATACATAATAATATATATAATCGTGCTCATTTTCTCTCGGTAGGTAAGTTCGATTTTGGTTTATTATTTTTTCTACACATAGGGCGCAAATACAAATTTATTCGAGGTGATTCTTTTCGTTTAAGGTATCATTTTCAAGAATGAACTTTTTTAATCGACCTATTCTAACATTACTAATGTTTTCGAGCCTGCCTGCCTACCTAGGAAATGGGATCGGGCGAAAGACATTTATTCTCAGCAAAATCGGTTAGGCAAAATTATCGATTGTCACTTGACCTAAGTTTTTTCAAGATAAGCTCTTCAAAATAAAATATTAGTGCCCCTATAACACTAATACTACTACACACTACTATAATACTTCCATTGTGACTAGAGTACTATACATATTTAAACAACAGGTTGTACCTACTTTTAGATGTCTAAACCTACGAGGGTCGTCCAGAAAATAAGTTCCGTTTTTTTTTTAAATCAAGTTTTTATTGAAAAAATTTGAAACTTACAGGTATTGTAGATGAACATATGTACTATTTTTCCACGTAATCCCCGGCGACGTCAATACATTTGGTATATCGCGAAATGAGCTTCGAAATTCCTTCCTCATAAAAGCTTGCCGCTACCTCCTTGGTCCACTTCGTGACAGCTTCTTTCACTTCCTCGTCACTTGTGAAACGTTCTCCCGCCAATTCCGCCTTCATTTTGGTAAACAGGTGATAGTCTGAAGGGGCCAGACTTCAGGAATGCGTCCCCATCAGTTCTGTAGCGGTCCGAAAATTCTCGAGCTGCGGCCATTTGTTGTTCCTTGTGTTGGGGCGTCAGCTCTCTAGGGACACACCGAGTGCAAACTTTCCGAAAGTCAAGTTTTTCCGAGACGATCTCATGGATGAGGGATCGTGAGATGTCTGGGAAACTCAGGTGGAGTTCATCCAGAGTTGAACGACGATCTTTGCGAACTGCATTGTCGATTTCTGCGACAATTTCGTCCGTCACAACTGAGGGTCTGCCTCTCCCACTTTCATACTCAAGTGAATGTCTTCCCGCCTTAAATTCACGTACCCATCTCCTCACCATTGACTCACTCATTACACCTTCTCCATAAAAGAAACGAGCTGTTCGTGAATTTGAACTGATTTGGGTACTTGAGTATTAAACGGAGGCCACCTAACCTATAGAAATATTTTGTACCGGATACCAAAAATAACTACACGTTAGTGAAAATGCAGACTAGTTGGGCATGTAGATCAGAATGATGTGTATAGTTTGGTGGTCTGGATGCTCGCAAGCTCGCATCTCAAAAAGACATAACATCAAATAGTCAATCCTTTAGTAAAAATGCAGATTAGTTGGGCATGTAGATCAGAATTATGTGTATAGTTTGGTGATCTGTATGCTCACGAGCTCGCTCATCTGATAACGCTCGACTCACAACAATACTAGAATAGTTCTACTACAACATCTATAACAATTTAACCTTCTATAAGTGCCGCGGCGCGTTTCGTAATGGTGGCCTCCGTTTAATACTCAAGTACCCTGATTTGAAACCCTGTGCATAAAGAAATTGAATCACTCCGCGCACAACAACTCGAGTGGGAACGGGGATCGAGGTGGCGGGACGCAACGTGGAGGGCTCCATTTCAACTACCTGCCCTGACGTTGGTAACTGACCGACTGAGGTCACCCACCTCTCATTCTATTCCCCCACCTCTCCTCTTTCGAGCGGTGTTACCAGATTTGGCAAAAGCCACTCCTACCACCCTACAGATCAAAACGGAACTTATTTTCTGGACAACCCTCCTATATATAAAATCTTTGACTGTTTTTGCTACCCCTCCAAGCGAAATGACTTTGCTACGCCACTGCTACATGCCCTTATGATTACATTGATTGAACTGATGCATTGATTACATCAATTTAATAAACTTCTAAAATCGCATCTCATGCATTGGGAGATATATAAAGTGGAAGACTTTTTCAAACTTCAAAAAAGTAAATTGTTCAATATTTTAGTTCCTCGTATTCTCTTGATGTTTACTCGACACATTAACAAAAATATCATGAGTAAAATGGCAATAAACTATTATTATTATTACTCTAAAATGTAAAGGACTCACTTATCTAAAATATCAAGTTTTCCTTTCTGTTTGAATTCCTCCTTCTTTTCGTCGTACTGCTTCTTCAGGATTTCGAGTTTGGTCGGTTCTCCGAGAGGGTGAACGTCAACTCCTCGCTCGTGCGCTTCCCAGGCGAACAATTGAGTTTTCGAGTGCTTCATCGTGTCTCCAGTAAACCTAACGAAATTCTCTCCAGCGTAGTCAACTCTGGAAGAAATTTTAATACCATGTCATTACCATTTGAATTACTACAACCTGAATTTTGAATAACTACTTAAATAATTCAGTAATTAAACAAACTGTTCCCAATTATGAATGTTAAAATAAAAATAATACAACTGTTTGAGAAATCTAGTTTGGCCCGAAACTCGACTCAAATTGCTTCGAGTGTATTGTCAGAGTGGATAAAATTCTGGTTTCTACATATTATCACAGTAAAGTTTACGATGATTGTGAATAAACCTCATGTAAACCTCATACCTAAAATGGTTCCTTAATGCGTTTTTAGAGAAAACCCACGTTTTCGAACTTTTCTCCTGCATATACCATTCTATCCAATTTTGTTCCGCAAAATAGTTATCAGAGGATAAAATTCTGTGTCGATTGACCACCAGAAATTCTTCAATTGATCGATTCATAAGAGAATAAATGTATTTCAAAGTTTGCAGTCTTCGGAAAATACCATTTATTTGCAAAATAAGGGTCAAAGTTGATATTTGATGGAGTTATTTATTGAAAGAAAGTTGTAGAAAATTAAATTCTGCGTCGATCGATTACCAATATTGCTACAACAAAATGTAAAATTCTAGGATTTCTTTTTAATTTATATTTTCAAATATATCCCGCATCAGGATCTCAAAGGTTTCTTCTGGAAAGGCAGAAAAAGGTCTTTTAAGGAAAGTGTTGGGAAAAAATTGTATTTTGTTACTTTCAGGGTGGATCAACACTTAGAAACCTAAATCAGAGGAAAGTTTTTAGCTTTTAAGAGATGTTGCTTTTTGAAGATCAAAAACAGCAAGAGTACTAAAATCACAAGGTTATTCAAGGTTTAAAAATTAGAGTTGAAGACTTAACACAATGCGAGAAAATTGACTAAACTGACAAGGGGTCAGGGGGTACCTGTTTTTCATAAATCTGACTTTGTGATGCTACTATTTCCCTCAAACTACAAGTTGAATAATGACTACAGTTTTATTACATTCCAAAGACATTTCTACGTCGAAAACGTGCGGATTTAATGAATTGAAGTTAGTAATTCATTAAGAATTGGGAAAAACCTAGAAGCATTCAAACAACGCACCCTGTTGGTGGGCAAGTTCATACGTATAGTGGGGCAAGTGCGTTTTCAACTTTCTACCCGAAAAACAATAAAAATAAAATGAACCAATGTAGATAGATTTTAGGTATAATTTAAAATGAATTGTTAATGAAGAATAAAACGCCGCAAAATAGATCAGTGTTAGCAACTCAACATGAATTCCTGAGTTGATAAAATGGCCAATAAACTCATCCACTTGTTGGCTGTCCTCTGATAAGATGTCGGTTGGGGAATGAGGTTTGCATGAGAGAGAATTTGAAGACTCCAGAGTTTTGCAGAATCAGATACGACTGAGGTTTGGGAGAAGTGTGCGGTTGTGCGTGGGGGTTGAGGATGAGGTTCTGAATGGAAACTAGGCTTCAAGACCTTGATTTTCCTGGTAATTTAATGCGGTTTTTAATGAAACGCACTTGCCCCACTGTCTAAAAAAAGAGGGGCAAGAACGTTTTATTGATTTACTGCAGCAATTTTTGTAGCCTTAAGTTATCAAGTGTGCAGTTCATACAGAGACAAAAGGTTGAAAGATAAACAGTGGAATAAACAGGAAAGGAAGGGATTTTAGACAAGAAACCCATTGAAAACTGTAACTACCTCAGATTCACACTCTCATATCGGACAAAGGCTTTGCGGAAAATGGTTCCAATTACGCTTATTTGTTCACTAAGGAGGTTAACATTTTTATCAGGTGATAATAAAGGTCGGGGGGAAACTGCCAGACCAGGAAACTGTCCGAAACGCCCTTCCTGGAAATTCGGGGAGATCGGGGTTTCGTTTCAAAACTCCCGGAAAACCTGTTCCTCCAAACTCCCCGAAAAGGTGGAACGAGGATTCTGCCAGAAAACTTGAAACACAGATTGCGAAGAGGGGGAACTGCCCGAATCTGTACGAACTGAAAACTGTCCGAAAGTAGGACAGTTTCCCTTTGTCGTAAATCCCTTTACCAGGTTCCACCTTGGGCCTCATCAAAGAAATACGAACGTAAGTAATAGGCAAACATCTTCCGGCATGTCGGTCATCTTTGCTGCTCCAGGACATGACGTATGCGAACATCTCATGTAACACACTGAGTTTTTCTTTTTATCTCTAATATATAAGAAATTATTGCACTCGTCAACGTAAAGAAGTGAGTTGGCTCGTTGGCCCTGCATTACAAAACCATGTTGAACGGACAGAAACACGTCACAGAGATGGGAAAACGAATATCTTACTCTCAGGCATGAAACTTTTCGAATGAATTATAATGAATTATTATGGTGCGAGAATGGTCATATATAGGCTTCCCCCTAATGAACACAAGACGCAGTGGTTGCCATTATAATAACGGATTAGAATGTTACTCAATAAGAGAATGGCCATATATAGGCTTCCCTCTAATGATGGAAGAAGACGCTTTACAAAGACGGATTAGAATGTGACTCGGATTAGAATGTGAATGGATTAGAAAGGACCCACTCGGAGTTCATAGCCCTGAGCAGACATTCGGACAGTTTTCGAAGTCGAAACGGGGATTTTCCATTCTGCCAGAATATTTTCGGACAGTTCTGCAGCTTTCTGTTTTCCGACAGTTTTCTGGCCCTACTTTCGGATACACTTACGTGAACTCCTTGAACTCCCCGAATCGGTTTTGGGGCAGAAATTTGGACAGTCTCCTGGTCTGGCAGTTTCCAAGTTCCCATAATAAACATCTGTTCTTCTTCATTTGCTAAAAAACTTATTAAAATATAGTGGCCTCATAGCGAAATAAAACAAAGAGACGCACTTGCCCCAAAAACACAGTTGCACTGTTTGATCCTAGGCAGTTCTTTGGCCAATCCGATAAAAATATCATTTGCAGGTACCGACAAGAAATTGTTATAATTCCGGTTCCACCAAAGTCCTCACCACTACGCTATGCTGAACCAGCTCAGATTGGTAATATTCTTGGATTAAAAAGTGGATGTTTTCATTTTTTTCTGATACTGGAAGCATGCGTTTGGAAGGTTAACATTTGTTTATGGCTTAATCCCTTAGTGTTAACGAGATTGAAAGGTTCCCGTTTTCGTCTCAATACGCACCGTCAGACTTGTGAGAGGAAAACAGGTACTATTTAATCTCTGGAGGCGGAATTTTGTCCGTTGAGGGAGCAATGGAAGACTGACCGTTCGCAGGTCTCTCCGCTCTTCGGCGCCCGCACACCTAAGACGCCAAGAAGAATCGGCAGCCGAAGATCAACGGTCTCTCTAGCCAAGAGGCGCAAATGCTGAGCAGGATTCTGGATCAACAGAGAGCTGTTTCAGCCAACGGTAAGCAAATACCCGCTTTTCATCTACTGCCCAAAAATAGACTCACTGACAGCCACTGAAGCACATCCAGACACTTCAGGAAAAACGTCCCGCGGTTTCCCTCAGTCGCGCTGTGCCCGATAAACCTGCTCGAGACGGAATAGTGAATTTTGGAGGCTTAGGTAGGTGTGTGTTTTGGAGTGTAAAGGACTATAGGTAGTTTTCTAGCGCTATTAAACAATTGTCAAAACCTAGACATATAAGTGTACATGAAGGGCTAACAGATGTCTGAATATTTATAATAATAAATATGTGCCGACTGATTCAAGGTTGTCATCTTGACTATCACCACAAATGTGATAGTCAAAAATACAATTTCTGAAGCAATTGATTCTTGCCTTATAGTCCTTCGTAGAATTCGAGAATGGTTAAGTATGAATGGTTTGTCACTTAATGATGCTAAAACTCAATGCATGTTCCTCCGCTCTCAACGCTCTAATTTGAATCCCCCAGCTTCACTCACTGCAGCTGGATGACATGAGTATTGCGGTCGTTTCCGTCACAAGGTTCCTTGGTATGCAGATCGACTGCAATATGAAACTTGATGATCATGTATCAGCGGTTTGTAAAGAGCTTGGCAGTTGCTGCTATTGTTTGCGGAGACTGAAAACGATTGCTTCAAAGGGTATCGTACTGAATGCTTACCATGTTCTCTTTATGAGTAAGGCTCTTTATTCGGGTAGTGACAAAAATCTTGATGTTGTGTTCAGAGTGCGAAAAAGAACGACTCGCATTGTCCTAGGTCTAAAACCATTTTCTTCTTGTAGAGGACAATTCAGAAATACCGTCAGTATTCTTGATGCAATGCTTGATTTTCAACAGGAAATACTCCACCTATTTCGAAGAATTCAAATTTTACCACAGCTAATCCACCCGCAGCGTTGTTCTCCTTCGGCTTCCTCAGCATAGTCTCTCCCTCTATTTCAAGAAAGCTCACTTTACCAGATTTTGAAAGTTCACAATAAATTCCTGGATTTCCGAATTGGGGGTAGCTCGCCTTCTACATTTAAGAAGAATGTGAAGTTGTTTCTCGTGGACAAAGAGTTTTACTCTCTTAGAGAATTTTTTTACCATTGATTTATTCTCCATTTTTGTTAATATTGTGCTGTGTTGTTTTGGAATATTTATACATCAACATTTTTGTAATATTGTTCTTTGTTTTAATAATATTGTACTTTGTTCGACGTTTTCTAGTCACACTTAGTTGTGATCTATGGAAATAAAATAAATATTATTATCATTATGCTTAGCTAATCATTTCACTTGTCATTTGTCATTCTTCCTAAAAATAGCACAGAAACAGGGAAAGTATGAAAGTTGTGTTATGGTCATGTGTCTCACGAGCCTGACGGTGCATATTGAGACGAAAACAGTAACTTTCCAATCTCAACACTAAGGGATTAAGACATAAACAAATCTTATCGTTACAGCGTCATAGAACTTGTTTGGATTCAGCATCCAAAAGCTTGGGTAAGCAGGAGTTACCCGTTTTCGGGATGCATACTTACTCATTGACATCGCTGGTTTGATCACCAGGGTTATCTCTCATGGATCTCGTCTTGGGATCGTAGTAAGCCGAGTTGGGATCGAGATTCCTTAGGTATTTGGCGGTGTCTTCTCGGATCCTGAGGTTCCGGACAGTGATACGCTGCTTGGAGTCGACTTTTGTACCAGGCATGTCCACCTCATCGACGTATTTGTCGTCATCCGCTTCCTCATCATCACGGGCATCGTCATCAGATCCTTCCTGCATCAGACAAATGACATGTTGATAAGTAATTAATTAAGTTATTAATGTATCAAGGTAGGTAGTTAATTAAGGTATCAAGTTATTTATTTGGTGAAAAATACATGATGAGATCAAAAAACAAAAGACCGCCCTAAAACCGGTAAAGTTTCAAGTCAGTGGTTTGTAACCAGCTATGCTGGACAGACAACAGTAATAACAGATACTATGAAATCGGAAAAGGTCACAACATTCAATAAACAGCTACATACAAACCCACTGGGTTGAACAGTGGGAATCTATCTGTCGCCTACAATTTCCGGTCACAGGTACTTCCTTCCTAGATCACGTGACACACTTTTCCTCATCACTTATTCATCATTTTTTCAAGAAATTAGTCGAAATTAATGTAAATTTATCAACATAAGTTCGTGCATACATTTTTAAATGTTCTAGTTCGTGGTTGATAAATGTGGTTTTACACAACATTCTGCAATTCAAAAAAGATTTTGGATTTCAGTTTTTGTCTATTTTTCGACAAATGAGGAGCTGACATGGAAAACGAGTTAAGTCCAAAAATCCAAAGAACATTTTTTTTCGTCGAAGTGCAAGTTAACAGTCACGCCAACAGCCTTAGGTCCTCCCGTCCTTGCTAGATCGCACCCTGAATAAATGTGTGACCTTTACATGGAGAAGAGATTATGTCCGAAAAAATCTGATAAGAGTTCAGAGGGAGTTCCTATGAAATGTGATTTTTGGACTTAACTCGTTTCCCATGTCAGCTCCTCAAATATTAATGAAATAGAAGTAAATTTATTCATATAAGTTCGGGCATACATTTTTAAATGTTCTACTTCATTTTGTTCTATTTTTTTTTTTTTAAGCTAAAACTGCGAAAAAATAAAAATTTAACTACTTTTTTACTACCTTCATACTAAATTTCTTTACCTTTTCATTGCCGTCGGTGGATGTCTTCAATTTCTCTGCTTTCAGCGACCTCTTAGCCTGTTCCACTTTAGCGAAGTGCTCTACAACGGCTTTGTGCTGTGCTGGGTCGTATCCCGCCCACCTGTCTCTTTTGCCGTCGTAGTCTCGATCCAGAACGGGCTGCACCCACTCATCAGGCGCGATCAGGGCTCCGGAATACTTGGCTCCCACTTTCCTCGGCCTGTCCATGCAATCTTTCTTCTTGTGTGTCATAGCACCGCAGTTCTCACACGCCCCTTTTCTGTACCGAGTGGCGCTCGGCTTGGTCTGAAAAAGTAACACCGTCAGTTATAGAACTTATGGGAGGCAAAACAACCAAGATTCTAACAGCTGGAAAGTAAATGGAAGTAACCATTCCGCATCTTTGTTATAATAGAGAGTTCCTAGTAGATCCGTAAAACACAAAACGTTGTGCGGAATTGACAATCCAGCGCCGTAACTCAAACGCAATGAGTTACGGTGATGCACCATTCCGTACAGATATGTCAACGGATCACAATCAGGAAAAAACGTAATCGTCTAAAATAACCTCCTTCTATGGATTCAAATAACCTCCTAGGGATAATTTCCTCCTTCTATGGATTTAGCGTTACAACTAGATCCATTAAGGACTTGACGTGACTTTAAGGTGCGACAAAGTTTCTTGTTGCCGCACTCCTGCGGTAAAGTTTCCACACGCTGCACTGAGACCCACGGATCTCTAGGAACTCTCTGATAAGTCAATTTGGATAAGGTACTTAGGGGTTTTATCATCTGGGGCGAGCCACATTGTGTGCAAACTTGATAAAGTCAAGAGGGTCGAATTAGTGTTTTATCTTAAAGTTAAACTACTTATCTTCAAGTAACGCTGAACCACCTATATGTATCTGTTTAAAGCATTGATTTAAAAAAATTTGTTCAGTTTTTCATTTTTACTGAAAGATTTTTTACTCTTTCCTGGTTAAAACGTCAATGGTGAACAACGTAGAAATAAATTAATTTTATCGTCAGAAAGAGTGTGAAATTGTCTGTCGATAGAAAATAGAGGGCAGAAATGTAAAATTTGAATGCAATTTTTTTCTTCCATCCGTTTTTCTGCTCTGAATATACTTTCTCGTGAACCAAGTAAAACTTCCCTATGACCTCATATTTCCAAAGTTGTGGTTAAAATAATTTTGACTTTAATGATTTTACGTGAAAGTTACGTTCGCAGGTTTGTAAAAATGGAGTTATAAGAGTCAATTGGGATAAGGTGCTTGGGGATTTTATCATCTGGGACGAGCCACAGCGGATGCTAACTTGATAAAGTCAAGAGGGTCGAATTAGTGTTTTACCTTAAAGTGACGCTACTTATGTTCAAGTAACCTGAACCACCAAGGGGATTTTCCCGTCTATCCCCATGTGTTCAGCTTCCAGCATTTCTAAGTTTCCTAGTTCTTTTCTTATTCACAAAATGGTTTTGCGATGGCAGATTTTGAAAATTTATGAACAAGAAAATGAATATAACTTTCAAGATTCATGAATACCAACAAGAGATGTTGTCAGTGTGTAAGGTTACTTTGTGATAGGGAGGAAGAGATGAGATAGGTTGGTTCTGGATAAAGCGACTTATGTTTAGGTAAAACAAATTTGTCTTATCGGAGATGCCACACATGCGCAGTAGTGTTTTCCGTTCACGATATGATGCCTCATCTCTATCTCCCTATTGCTTTAGGAACTCTCTATTTATTGATCCGATCAGTTTCACAATTTGCCCCCATAAAGAACCTGGAATTGATGGATAGCTGTAACCAAATAGGTGAAGTACAGTATCACACAGCTAGGTGAAGAATTGGATAGGATCTTAGTTTGTAAGGAATTCATTGCAATACTTCCTTAGCTGATCGATATAAAAGTGTTGACCATTTAGGTACATCAAGGTTAGCTCATGATGTATTGCCTTGAGAAGGATAACAAGTTGAGGAGGCCTAACGGTTTCGCTTAGCTTACCTTCACTTCTATAGTAGGATTTATTGGTCACATAAAAACAATAATTAGTAGTATAATACATATTCTTTTGCAGGTCGATGCATTTGAGATTTCATACATCAAGAGATAGGTACCGACCACATAGGTTGGTTAGTGATATAGTGATATCCAGGCTGGATTGAGATTTGGTAGGTAAAAGGGCAACGATAAACTAGATGAAGACATGAAAATATTAAGAGCTTTGTTCAACACTTTACTATGCTTAAAGTGAGGAAGGATTTGCAATATGAACCTAACAGACAATTTTTTCCACAATAAAACGTAAATTTGGAGATAAGAACATAATTATACTAATGGTAACCAGATACAAGCCGTTTGTGGAAGATTTTTCAAACTATGCCACAATATCAATTGGCTAGTAAGTCTCTTGATGCCAAATACACCTTTGCTGAACTATACCAGTGGTCCTCACTAGTAGAAGTTTGTCTAATATCCTCCAAGGAAGTTCAGGTGTCAAGGAGAGTTGACCACATAATGTATACTTATCCCTTGTTTTTCTTCTAAAGTTACATCTTCCATTACCAAATTGGAAACTTTATCTCTACTCTTTTTTCCAAGAATCTTATTATATCCCATATGGCAGGGGTGCTCAAACTTGAACTGCTGGCGATCTACCTCAATATTTTTAGACTACTTACGATCGACTCTGAGAGGCTGCAAGTATGTGAGATGCGGGGTTGTCGTACATACACGATACACCCTACCTACCTAGGTAGGGTGTACCGTAGCATATATAGATATTAGCTTTCCGCACAATTTACATTATTTTAGTCAAGGTTTAGGTTAGGTTTACTTAAGTTCTTCTCTACAATATCAATGAAAAAACTCCTAGTTATTCAAAATTGCGAGTTTATTCGTTGTTACAAAACAAAAGAGTTACATATGGTGTTAAACTCAACTAAGGAGTGACTTTGGATGTTGAAGCGTGGCACTGCATGTCCTCAGCATACTTTTCATAAGATGGTGCGTAACCACTGAGTGCCAATAGCAAGCATGATGACATATGATCGTCAGTTAGTCGATTGCGATATTTTGACTTAATTATCTTCATTTCAGAAAATGCAGACTCGCACAAGTAAGTTGACCCAAACATTGCCGTCAGTTGAAAGGCGATTTGCCTTAGATTCGGATATTTATCTTCAGATATAAATGTCTAGTATAGTCTAGTACAGTACGGCGAAATGGTCTAGTACAGTCTAGTCTAGAAACAACGCGGCTTTTCTTTGACAAGTACCGCACGTTCCTTTGATAAAGCCGCCTTTTGCCGCAAGAAGTGTTATTACGTACCTAATAAATTTTTGTAGTTTAGTTACCTACTTATTAACATTTTTTTTCTTCTCGAGATCTACTCAAAAAGCACTCGCGATCGACTGGTCGATCGCGATCGACCGTTTGAGCACCCCTGCCATATGGTATCAACAAGATCTCCTCCATATCTATTACTAGCCGCAATGTTTTTGATGATGGATTATTCTTTTGATAAATTTCGTTCATTCATTAGAATTAGTGCTCGGTTGATCATACTATGGAGGCTGCATAATATTGTTCCTGGCCATATGTGTAGCCAATACCTACACGTGTCCTTTATGTTTCACCGGCAACGAGTCGCTGAACTCGAATTTGCTGTCAAAAAATCTAAATTCTAACAGAAATACGTAAAAGTACGAAGTTTCACAACAAAGAAGTTTGTAAGAGTTATATTCAAAAGTCTGATATTCACAAAAAAAGTGTATTTCAAAAACCAAAATCAAGCTACCGGCTTTTGTTATAGGTTTGTTATTGTTGTAGGTTTTTGTTATGCAAAAAATCTGAAAAAATTTAGGCTATTTTTTTTACAATTTAAACCAAATTTCGGGTGGAGGTAATCAAAATTCCACCTTTCTCAAAACAGCAGGCACCCTAATCCACACCCATACTACATCTTGAATTACGTGAATAACAAAACATGGTAATTAGCTTATTCAACTCTTGTGCAGGGTGGTCCATAATAAACGGACACATTTTAAAATCCTGTAACATTCACAAATTCGATCGTAGGGATTAAAAAATAAGCAGAAGGTGTAGAGAAAATCAGTAAGTTTTATTCAAAATCGAAAAATCGGAAAAAAATTATCAAGTTTTAAAAATTATGTCATTTAAATGACGGACCCTGTTAGGTAACGCACAGTTCAAGATGGTCCTTGAAGTTCTGCATCACTCTTTGCACCATATCTTCCGGTATTTCCGCGATTTCTCGTCTTATTGACTGCTTCAATGCTTGAATGGTTCGTGGTTTGTCCACGTACACTTTAGATTTCAGGTGGCTTTTTGCAAACGATTTTTCCCGGACGGGTGATCTCCCGGCATGGGGATGTTCCCTGGCCTCTGCGTTCCCCAGACCTCACCCCCTGTGACTTTTTTCTATGGGGCCACCTGAAGTCTAAAGTGCACGTGGACAAACCAAGAACCATTCAAGTATTGAAGCAGTCAATAAGACGAGAAATCGCGGAAATACCGGAAGATATTGTGCAAAGAGTGATGCAGAACTTCAAGGACCGTCTTGAACTGTGCGTTACCAAACAGGGTCGTCATTTAAATGACATAATTTTTAAAACTTCATAATTTTTTTTCCGATTTTTCGATTGTGAATAAAACTTACTGATTTTCTCTACACGTTCTGCTTATTTTTTAATCCCTACGATCGAATTTGTGAATGTTACAGGATTTTAAAATGTGTCCGTTTATTACGGACCAACCTGTATATTTAATGCATACAATGATGGCAAGTGTATATAAAAAAAAATTAGGATTAAGGAATTTAAAGTGCTACTTACTGTGTCAACTCCTCTCTTGTACCATTCGTCTATGCCTGAAAACTTCTTAACGTTCTCCTCTTGGATTCTTTGATGCTTGAGAGTGGGACCCCTGGCATCGTAGTACCATGGAGCTGAGGAGATGTACTGCGGAATATGAGGGTTGATGTCTTTGCCTTCTTCATCAACCGCAGCTGGTGCAGTTCCTGCCTGGAATGATTAGCATGCATATAATTAAACGTGTTAATTTATCAAGTTTTTAAATGCAACTTTTGAAGCCATCACCTATTGTGACAAGTTGGGATAACGGTTCCGATGAAATCTACTATTCAGATAACGTAAGTTACTTTTTAGCAACTTAGAGATACATTTAAAAGACTGAAAAATTGCTAAACATCTGTTTTGAATCGTAGATTATGATTAAGAACGAGTTTATTTGCCATAAAATTTGTGGTTAATCATTTCTTTGCACTCGAAGCGCTCAAATTTCAAAATAAAACTACGATAATCTACGAAAATTTGCTCATACGATCATGCTGCATGACTGGAACTTTTGTGCCTCTACTCCCAGCTCCTTCGCATGCGTCAAACGCCAACGATCGAGGAGGTATCTAAGTCAGACTGGAGTCAATGCTTGTATTTATTTAGGAAACCACAACTAAGTTACAGGTTACAGATGAAAAATACAGTAAATTTGTGGTCAATGGTGATAATATTTCAAGAAAGGTTATCTCTGAATAATTTCCACATAGACGGTTTGTGGATTTAAAATTAAGATTCAAATAGCAGTTATGTAGTCTTAAAATGCAGTCATAACTGAATTTGAATTAAATTAACAGAGAAAATAGAGTAACTGGAACGGTTAATCGGAGAAATTGCTTCATTACATTTTTTCTGAGACGACAGTCTTGGAGCTAAGGTTTATTAACGATTCTAAAATAATTCACATTAAATACGTCCAACGTAGAAAAAGCATTTTTTTTTGTATTCCAACAATAAAACATGAATGGAAACCAGTGAACCAAATATGAAACAGTGGCTGAGAAAAAATTTAAAATGTCATTTTTTAACTTTCCATTGTTTATGTTGGTATTACCAACACCGCGAAGAATTAATAACAAAGCTATAAAGGGAGTCGTTATACAAATAACCAAGGTAAATGCAATCGGGCAATAACCAGTTAGGGTCTTTAATCTGAACAGGGTTGTATCAGTTCATTTTACATGGTTTTGAATGAGAAAAACTGGTTTTAATGTTTTCTGTTCATTTATGTTGTTATTGCATTGGATGTTTTTATCATTCGCCTGTTTGCTGCTAGAAAGGACATGAGCAAATTTAAACGCAATAAGATATTAATGGGAGCGTCTTAGGGGGCGTAAACGTGGACGCCTGGAAAGCTAAAATACATTCGAGTGTTACTGACAACACTCAGACCTGGACTCAGGCCTGGACTGTGTTACTGAGCAAATTTTCGTAGATTATCGTAGTTTTATTTTGAAATTTGAGCGCTTCGAGTGCAAGGTTGCAGGAAAATATCGCTAATGCAAGCGAAGAAAGAAGCATCCAATAAAAAGTCTCATCTATGCAGTAAAGAAAGAAAAGAAGAATGAGGAGAAAAATTTTTTATTGAGAAATTAAAAGGCTCATTGTACGTAGAAATGAAAGATATTCAAACTGTAGACTGGAAGACCAGAATATTCTATAGATCTATATTCTTGTTAACTTGTTAGTATAATTATAGTTAGTTTATTTATAGTTATCTGGTATAATTTATACCAGAGTTGTATGGTTTTTTGAGCTGATACTTTAAATGAAGTTGATAATTTAAAAAAAAATGTATATATGCATTTTATTCAGAAAAAAGATTTACAAACAATGTATTACAGATTTGTACAAAAAATGCTACAATTCCCAATAAGAAGGATCTTGTGCAGGGAATTGGAGCGTCTGTTCATTATATGGCTCTCCTGTTAGTTATTATTAAATAATTAATTACAATACAGGATTTTCACCATCAAGGTCTAAAGATAAAGTATGTGTGTTTAAAGCTCTATTCTCTATTAATTCAAAAGTTCAAAATTTGAGGAGTAAATAATAATGAGTGTCAATAATAATTGAAATAACATAAATGATTAGGCAAATGAGAGAGTTAAGCCATATAGTGCTTCTTCAGAACTTCTTTGAATTTATTAAGCGATACTCTGGTTGAAATAATTTAGCAAGGTAGGTTGTTGAAAAGGATGATCCCTCTATATAGATGAGAACGTTGTGCAGCGGAAGTATTAAATCTTGGTATAATTAGTGCAATCTTGTTCGAACTTCTTGTGCCAATATTACTTAGTATTTCAAATCCACCTTTTAGAAATCGCTTGTTGGTATAAATTATGGTAGATTTACCTATATTAGTCTAAATAAGTCTAGAACTTGGAATTCTTTAAATAAATCCCTTGTCCTAAACCTAGTGGGGTTTTTTTTAACAGGACCTTGATCAGGGCTTTTTGGATCGTAAACAAAGGCTGAAGTTTAGTTTTGAAAGCTTAACCCCAGGCTGGCATGGCATAAATCAGTAGTGACTGGCACATTGCGTGGTAAAATTGTTTCTTTATTTTCAGGGTCATAAAATTACGAACTTCTCGACACATTGGTAGCAACCTTCTTATTTTTGTAGATAAATCTTTTATGTGTTCATCCCACCCAAGGCACTGATCTATTTTCACCCCTAAGTATGATTTGGGTGGATATATCAATTAATAAATTAGATTCGTCGCTCTGCAACCACGCCGAGGGTGGACCCTCTTTTATTTCCACCTAACCTAAACATTGAACAGCATGGAACATGGTTTTACTCGAACCTCTGGTGTCGGTAATAGAGACTCAGTATGAAAGTTCACACTCCTAAGGGGAAAAAAGGGCAGAGATAATTTAGCTAACTCAGCTGATCACGATAGAGTCCGTCATTTCATTCGACTCATGTTGTCCCAGAGAGGCCCCCTATCAAATTTAAATTTTCCAGGGTGCGCAGGAGAGACTTTAGCTCACAAAGATAGTGAGGATGGAGCCCGTGATTTCATTAATATCTTAATGTCCTAGACAGGGTGAGCCGGTCTCCCATACTGGAAGCAGAAACTCGGAAGAAAAAACGTCGATTTTAACCATTTTTTCTAATTTTGTACTTTGTATTTTTTAACCAATTAAAACAATTAGCCCCCAAATGGAAATTTTAAATTTTCCTGACATTTCCCTGGCCGAACTTCAAATTTCCCTGAGAAAAAATATAAAATTCAAAATTTTTTTTTTTTTTTTCTCGTCATTTTATTGTACCTTCAATGCTTCTAAAACGGAAATCGTATAATTTAAAAAAGAAAAAACAAACTTTTAGCGAATTTTTAAAGAAAATTAAGCTATTGCTCTCGCCTCAAAATTTGTAGAATGTGAATTTTTGAAAAAATTTTATGCAGAAATCCGTTTCAGGCTATTCTGAATCATATTCTGAAGTTTAACGCATTTTTTTATGTATGTATGTATATATGTATGTATGTATGTGTCATTCCAGACGATAACTGTCCGTAGAATTGTGCTAGAAACTTCAAACAAATTTTAAAATGTTAATGACACAAAACGAAAGTTCAAGTTCGTTGGCCAGCATGATCGGATTACATCTTAGGGTTGAAATTTTCAAAAATGTAGTCAAAAATTTCAAAATAGCCTGTTTTTTGCGATTTGTTGAGCGAAATAATTTTTTCAGCATACTAACATGTGGTATATTCGGAATCAGCGTAAAATTTGCTATAAGAATATGTATCAAGTTTTCAAAAATATCAAAGTTGAAAAATCAGTCAAAAATCGAAATAATGCCGTTCGCTAGTTGTAAAAATCGGTAATATTTGCATGAAACATTGTCCAAATTCAGATTGAACTACTCTTATGGAAGTATCCCTGTATAACCAATCCTAGAACCATGCTGTTTAAAACGTAGGTAGTAGTTGCTTAAAAAAAAAAAAAAAATGTAATCACAACTGATGAGTTTACTCTGTGCATGTTTTAATAATTTGATTCCATGTTTGTCTATCAAAATCATAAACTAAAATTTCTCAACACGATCAATGGCGACTGAAATGTCGAAGATTTCTTCAAAAATTCGCTCATGGGGTCATGCTGCATGACTGGACTTTTTTTTTTTATATATAGTCTACTTATATTTAACAATTTCATTGCCCTCGGAGTGCTCAAATATCATAACAATTTAACCAAAATGTAATACGATAATTTACGAAAATTCACCCATACGACCATACTGCATGACTTTTTATTTAATATTTTATGGTCTCTCAATTTGTAATCCGAAGCTATTTGTTGAAGTACATTTTTCCTAACATGGATTTCTTAGCTCGGGATAATTCAAAATTTTCGTCTGACAGCAAAAAATTTCACGATTTTTTTCACCTACTACCAATCGTTGCCAGTGAGAGTATAACTTTCTGATTTCCCATCCCACAAAAATCGTTCGTTAGAAAGTTGCTCTGTGAATTTATAACACATTACAATGGGCCAATTCCCCTCTCCGTAACCCTCCTGAGAAGTCCTAGCTTATGTATACAAACGACTAGTAAGTAGTTGAGTTGAATCGGTGGGTGTTTCAATGAATTCGGGTTGAAACGTCATCATCGGCACCAAAACGTCGCTCAAAATGTTCACTTTTGAACCAACTGTAGCTGTAAGGACTGCAATGTAGCTCCTAATATACATCTACGCCCAACAACTGGACTGGTCTTTCAACCCGAATTCATACAAACGACTAGTTTTGGGACTCCTACTGGATCAATCCACTACTCCGCTGGGTTAATTTCCCTCGTTCAATACTCAGTTGATTTTTCTCACAAATAGTTTACTCTAGGTGATGTAGTTACCAGGGGAGCCAATGGCCAATCCATTCACTTTTAATTTTCGTGTAGCGTTGTTACTTTTGAACAGTTTAACCACAACTGTTCATAATTATTTTTTTCGTTCGTATAACTCACCTATGAAATGATATGTACCTAGTACGCCGTTGAAGTTTGATTATTTAGAAATTATAATGTACCTAAAAACACTCTAAATTATTAAAACAAGTTTTCATTTAAAAAATTCCCTGACTTTTCCCGACGCAAAGAATTTCCTGACAATTCCAGGTTTTCCCTTACTTTTCCAGTTGAGGCCCAACCTGCTAGAGAGGCTCCCTGTCAAATGTCAACTTCTTAGGGTGAGCTTGAGAGAATTTAGCTCACTCAGCTGATCTGGACGGAACCTCTCTTAATATCCCAGAGAGCCCAGTATTATTGGACATACATACTGGACATGGGCCTTATCAGGCAGTCCTCTCCACTGGATTGGGCTCCCACAAACACACGTACGCACGCATGTTCATTCATATTTGCAACACCAACGAGAAAACAACGAAAAAAGTTCCAGTCATGCAGCATGATCGTATGAGCGAATTTTCGTAAATTATCGTACTAGGTATATTAAGTTACATTGTTTTGAAAATTGAAGACTTTGAGTGACAATAAATTGTTAAATACCAATTCTAAGACCAAAAACTCGTTCTAAATAATAATCTGCTACTCAAAAAGAAATTTTGAATTTTTTTCTCAGTTTTTAGCCTCTTTGACTTTACGTTTTTGTAAATTCTGTTCGAAACAGCAAATTTTCTAATCTCCTACATTAGGATTTTGATGTGTGACAGCAACATGTTTGGCTAGTGCAGTAGCAAAATTTTCGTTTGATGGCTTTGGGCTATTTTTTGTAAGGCTATTAAATTGTCTCTATTGTGTCCTTTCATTCTCTCTGAACCTTGCTGGATGGTTTCACCTACGTAAATGGCTTCACAGTCCTGACAAGGAACCTTGTAAACAATGTTACTAATTTCTTCTTTCTTTAAGGGGTCTTTTAGTTTTGATAAATATCTTTTATTTTTATTTTTGGGGTGAATATAAAAAGCTATTTTTATGTTAGAACTGTATGTGTTAAATTTTTTCTTTATTGCATATGATAATGGTCCCACATATCTAAGAGATGCGTTTGAGTAGTAAACACAATTGTAATGTTGCTTATGTTTCCGAGTTGATGGTAACTAGTGTTTCTATTTTCTGTCAGCTATTTACAATGCATAGTTATTATCAGTAACTACCTACATTGCAATATACCTACATGAATAGGGCTCAGATCCAGAGCCGAAACGTCGTTAATATGGAAGAATAAAAAACTACATTTAACCACAAGACTAGCTTGGTCACTACCTCAAAAAAAAAAAAAAAAAAAACTCGTTTATATTGAATTTTTCTACAAGTCAAGAAGATTTTCCTGAATTATATGTATATACCTATATATATATATTACAGCCATTTTGTTTTCTTGACCACTCAGTATATAAATTCTTGTTGTGATTTTTGAGGGTTGACCAACCCTCAAAACCAACCCTCAAAAATCACAACAAGAATATATATATATATGAAAAAGCGTTAAACTCTAGGATTTGCTTCAGAATGTCAAAAATTTTAAAAATTTAGATTTTAATATTGTTGGAGCCATTGCAATAGCTTCGTTTTCTAAGAAAATTTGCTAAAACTGCATTTTAGTATGTTTTGCGCTGTGTCAAAATGAGTATGATACGTGCAATTCTGGTCGATTTTTCGGTGTTTTCTCTAGTTGGTGTTGAAAATATCCAAAAATGAACATCATCACGAGGTTCAACAAGAAAAAATACCCCAAAATCATGTATTACACTATTAAATATCTTCAAATACTCAGTATTTCACAATTTTCGCACTCTTAGAGCGGAATTGCGCACTTTAAGAGCTGAATGGCGCCCGTTTACGCGCAGTTAAAAATCGAGTGATGGGTCATTTCTTCATGAAATTTCACGTAGAATTCGAATCTGCAATAGAAAAAAATGGGGGATTCTCATTTGAAATAACAAAGCTCATGCCATTTGCGTTTCTCACTGCGCCATAGCACAGAAGAAGGTACATAAATTTATCGAAATTGGCGTGGATAAGACAATTGTTGTTCAGACCAACCCTAGAGAATCCAAAAAGTTTCGTCCGAAGTTGTCAAAAATTAAACAACCTAAATTACATCTAAACCTTACAGCGTATACACCCAGCCACATTCCAGACCTCCACCGTTGCACTGTGAGGAATCACTCAATAAAACACCCTCCATCCACAAACCACTTCAGGTCAGATTATAATCGGTCATAACTGAAGGAGACTATAATTTGCCTCTGTGATTGAAACAATTTAATGATCCAGATGATGTTTGCAGCGAGATGACGCTCATTGTGGGGTAACAGTTGTTCTTTCTAACCAAAATCTCGACCAAGTTTTTTCAAAGTCGTTAACATTTCACAATCCTTTTGTTTTTCAATTATTTCGTTATTGCAATGACTCTCAAAATTTGTCCAAAGCAATATCCGAGAAAATTTCCCAAGGAAATCCATCCAGGGATAATCTAGAAGAATTCCCAAAATTTATTCTTCGGCTCATTCGTTTCTTGGCCCTCATTAAACAATCCTGTAACTATATTCCGTTACGAAACCGTTACCCATTCACTAGTAATTATTATTGTTATTATCTTGAATTATTTTCATTTGCAAACTATCCATTTGTTACGCTCCAGGAAAATTACTCTCACAGTCGAAGAGGTTTGATTACATGAGCTCATAGCACAGATTGTTGGAGTGTTGCAACTCGGGGGGAAATTTCCCCTTAGTTGAAACGACACGAGTTCGAATTCCTGCCAAGGTATCAAATATTTTTGGGCCGTTACAGTGGCGCAGTCAGTAGGACCCAAAATCATACAAAACAATAATTATTTAAATCCCTCTCGAGCCAAAAGACTGTAAACATCACATTTCCTTTCGTTAGCACCTTTCACTTCCTCACTTGAGTCAAAACACACCGTGACAATGACCTCACTCGACTGCTGACTTGTTCCAGAGAGCATCTGCTGAGCCAGCGGCCTGCAGTTTCATTTCGTCATTCGTCCGACCCCAAACCAGCCGAGACGGCTTGTATATGACTCCGGGGAAATGTTACGCTCCAGGAAAATAAGTCTCACAGTTGAAGAGGTTTGATTACCTGACCTCATAGCACAGATTGTTGGAGTGTTGCAACTCGGGGGGAAATTTCCCCTTAGTTGAAACGACACGAGTTCGAACTCCTGCCAAGGTATCAAATATTTTTGGGCTGTTACAATGGCGCAGTCAGTAGGACCCGAAATCATAAGAAACAATAATTATTTAAATCCCTCTCGAGCCTAAAGACTGTAAACATCACATTTCCTGTCGTTAGCACCTTTCATTTCCTCACTCACTTGAGTCAAAACACACCGTGACAATGACCTCGCTTGACTACTGACTAGTTCCAGCGAACATCTGCTGAGCCAGCGGCCTGCAGTTTCACTTTGTCGTTTGTCCAACCCCAAACCAGCCGAGAAAGCTTGTATTTGACTCCGGGGAAATGTTACGCTCCAGGAAAATAAGTCTCACAGTTGAAGAGGTTTGATTACCTGACCTCATAGCACAGATTGTTGGAGTGTTGCAACTCGGGGGGAAATTTCCCCTTAGTTGAAATGACACGAGTTCGAACTCCTGCCAAGGTATCAAATATTTTTGGGCCGTCACAGTGGCGCAGTCAGTAGGACCCAAAATCATACGAAACAATAATTATTTAAATCCCTCTCGATCCAAAAGACTGTAAACATCACATTTCCTGTCGTCAGCACCTATCACTTCCTCACTCACTTGCGTCAAAACACACCTTGACAATGACTTCGCTCGACTGCTGACTTGTTCCAGAGAGCATCTGCTGAGCCAGCAGCCTGCGGTTTCACTTCGTCATTCGTCCGACCCCAAAACAGCCAAGACGGCTTGTATTTGACTCCGGGGAAATGTTACGCACCAGGAAAATAACCCTCACAGTCAAAGAGGTTTGATTACCTGGCCTCACAGCTCAGATTGTTGGAGAGTTGCAACTCGGAGGAAATTTCCCCTTAGTTGTAACGACGGGAGTTCGAACTCCTGTCTAGGTATCAAATATTGTAAGGCCGTTACAGCCCACTACACATTAGTAGATGTTCTAACATAATTACGTTCGATTTTATTCAACGCCGTGTAGAGAAAATCCAGGCCCGGGGACCAAAATTCTATAGGGTCTACACAAGTACACACAGAACCAACTAATCGACCTTCCCCAATCTTCTGCTCTACAGAGTTGAGATACTCTGTAACAGATGATCAAGCTTTCCCAAACATCCTCTAGAGTGGGTTAGAGTCCTTTCAACAGTTAAGTTTTAACTGCTTTTTCAATAAGTTGTTCTTTCTTGGTAAGTTTAAAAGTTACTAACAAATGTTAGCCCAGAAAACCAGGTGTTGAATGTCATGACGATTTATACATTACGTTATTCGTAATATTAACATGTATCATGTTTTAGCCCTGGGGTCCTAGCGAATTTTGCGAGTCAATTTTTTTCCGCGCACGAAATTAATTACAGTGATTTCCGCCTACAACCGAGTCGTTGCTAGGGAAATGGTACTTCGTCGTTTTTCATCCCACAAAATTCGTTGAGCATTCGTTCGAAAGCTCTCGATTTATCCAACAATATTATGTTAACTACGGCGAAGTGCGTGTCCAACAAACTGAGTTATGAGCATGGTTATATAAATAATTGTTTACACACAGGTGATCATTCTCAATAATTGATATTGTGAACATGATTGCAACCGCTTGTTAATTTCTGATGTTTTCATAGAATTTCGAATCAATATCGAGGAGAAAACATGATACATGGTTGAAATTTTTGGTTCTAGAACAGAAATAAGTTTAAATTGTCTTTAAGTAATTTTATTTTTTGGGTGGGACCTCAGCCGTTCAGCGTCACTTCATGCAATCATAGTCCTTCAATAATGGTAATTTCTTTGTATACGTCAATTTAATAGTGGTATTAGGGATGGAAATGTCACATAATTTTTTGTGTGATAAGTCCACTCATAATGGTCACTAATCTATAGCATAAATGAGAATGTCGTTTTGTTTCTCCCATTATGATGGCCAAATAGCTCAACAGATTTTTAATGCAGTTTTTCCCGAAATTATCAGCAAGTTCCAGGGATGGTTTTAGGCTACATTACAATCCTCTAGACTAAGGTAATCCTTCGTGTTTAGAGTTTAACAGTTTATCAGATCTATATTTTATTACGCCTTGCCTAACAGGTAGGTAGGTCAAAACCGAAACACGTTCTATGTTAAAAGCAAATCCCAATTTTGAAATCCACATCTTTTCCAAGTGTGTACCAATGACATACCTTTCTAGCTTCTTCAAGCTCTTTAGCCTTCCTCCAGTCATCCCTGGATTTCTTCTTCGGCTCATCTTGCTCTGAAGTACTTCTCAGAATGGTAGACACAGGTATATTCGATGTAGTTGTCATCTTGGACTACCCAACAGATTGGACCTCCTGGGATATGTACCTGCAATGATTCACCAGAAATTTTCAATGATTATAATTGAATCATCTGTATGACTAGTTAATAATGAACTGCCCAATATTATTATCAATAATGAAACCGAAATTTTCCGTAATGAACCTTTGTAATCGACTAAGGGCCACTTTCACCAACAACTTATATAGCGGAGTTTGGCCAAACTCCATTAAATATAATCTCAAGGATCAAACCTTGGCGTCTTTCACCAACCCAAAACTCGGTTAAACCCAGTTTGGAACAATCGAGTTTCCTTAACGGAGATTCGGCAAACTGTCCAATGAAAACATGGACAATTTGAAACGACAATTTGAAAACCAACCATGTGTCCAACATATATCAAGCCAATAAAGCTGTGAATCACTCACATGACCAATTATTTATCACCGTTTTTATCTAGTTACCTAATTACTATCTACCTAGTTACTATCTAGTTTCCATCTAATGTTCTAGAATGTGTTTGGAGCTTTGAACGTAAAACCTATTGAATTTCTTTAACATCATTAATATTTTGTTCAATATCATTTGTAATATCGTCCTCATCCAAAGATTCAAAAACTAATCCGAGCGATAAATCGTCTGAATTCATCATTGAAAAAACTTGAATAACAATCAACTTCAACTGAGAATCAAACTGTAGGTATCAGCTGTTGGTGCGCGGCCATATTGCTCGATATCATTTTTATCACGGCTAAACGGAGATTGGCGTGTAACTGGCCGGGGCTTGGGAGATTAATCCCAAGCCACCTCGTTAGGAGTTTAAACTCGTAAAGTGAAAGGTGAAAGACAATGAACTGGAATCTCCGTTATTTTCCAATATTTTACAACTTAAACTCCTTTATGTTGTACAGGGTGGACGAAAAGTCCCTACTACAGCTAAGGTATATAATAAATAAAATATTAAGTATTACAATATCATTATAATTTTAATTATATCACATTTCACAATGTTTACAAGATTAAGGATCCAAAACATCCGTGTGCATCCCACCATTCTCAACGCACAGTTTGATTCGGCGCCATGTTCGTTTATTCATCCTCTTCAGCAAATCTGGTGTGATTGTTGTAAAGGCAGCACGAACTGCTTCCTTCAGCTGATCATTTGTGGTATAGCGATGTTTCCGCACTTCTTCTTTAATAATACCCCAGAGTGCATTGTCCGGTGTGGTTAAGTCTGGACTTCTTGGAGGCCAGGGCAAAGGGGCAGGGGCATTATCCGATCCTCGACCAATCCAGCGGTTTGGAAAAACTTGGTTAAGGCACCTTCGAACTGACAATGCAAAATGCGGTGTCGCACCGTCCTGTTGAAATGTTACGGTTTCCATTAATCCTCTGGCTCTCAGTTGTGGGAACAACCACTCGTTCAGCATTCTCAGATAAGTCTCCTGATTTACAGACCCATCAAAAAAATAAGGGCCAAACAGATGTTCACCTGTTACTCCTGCCCAAATCATCACATGTGGCGAATTTTTCTCGATTTCTTCATAAAAATGAGGGTTTTCTTTTGCCCAGAAATAGAAGTTTCGATTACCGGTGCTTCGGTAAATTGCACATTCATCAGAGAACAAGACGTTACATTTAGCTGTTCCTGTACAAAAACGATGGAACATCAATCGGCATGCTTCGATACGTTTCTCCAAATCAACATCACTTAATTCGTTCACTGACACCGGACGGAAACATTTCATTTTTAAGTCCTTTCGAAAATAATCCATCATTGTCGACCTTGGAATGTCTAACTCAGCTGAACGTTTACGAGTTGATTTCAATGGCGATCGCTGAATTGACTCCTCCACAGCAGCACAACTCTCGACAGTGCTTGGCCTCCCACTACGTGACGCATCAAGAACACTTCCCGTAACAAAAGCTTTGTTTGACCACGTTAATAATGTTTTTCGATTCGGTGATGGTTTCCCAAAACGCACAACAAAGTCGCCCATAATTTCATCCATAGTTTTTCCACTTCTCGGACGTTCATGAACCCAAACACAAGCCACCAGACGTTCCTCAATAGTAAACACACTTGTATCCGCCATCTCGTCATTCTCTGTAATGGCCGCCTGTTCAACTTGACCTTGGCCGTAACTGTCGACTCCCTCCACCTCTCATGCTCCCCCCACTCCATCCTGACCTTCTCCACCTACATTAGTCCTAACCATTACTCACTCTCAAAACTTGTAATGCGCTGGTAAAAACTAGCAGCAGTGGGTAGGGACTTTACGTCCACCCTGGCCCTAAGAAAAGATAACAGCTTGCATGCGAGTCCACAACCTTGGGAGACTTTCTTGTTTCAGTTACTAAAGTCGCCTTCGATATCATACCTTAAGGATTGTTTATAGTTCATTAATAACTTTGTGTAGCCATGGGCCTTTGCGTTCCAAAATGCAATGGGGAAAGACACCCCATTAAAAATACATTGAAGGAGTGGTCTGAGGCAGGCCGCGCGCTACAGCCACAAGACTTGTAGGGGAAAGTCTACCTTAAGGCCTTATCACAAAATATCGTTTTTTCTGCTTTATTCTCGCATGTTTAATGCCCGAATGTGAAGAAGGAGAAGTGCTTTTTTCCAAGGTTAACTTTTTCGACCATTAGGCATCCTGGCGAAGCATTTTGAAGATCACTTGACAAAATTAGAACATGTTCTAATTTTTACCGCAACTCAAGAAAAATGCTAAAACCCTTGGGAAGATAACAATTCACTGGAAAAACCCTAGGAGCCGTAACCTGGCAGACTCAATAAAACTGCATTCCGCCAGAATGCGCTTTTCTTTTTTTTTTTGCTCCAACATTTACATACCAGTCTTTCTCAGTTCCTATTTTCAAACCCGAAATGCAGCAGAAAAACCTGCAATACAACATGAAAACTGAAAAAACACTAGTATGATACGGCATTAAGATGAGTTGTATTTTCAGAAACTATCAAGTACAATAAGGAGAGAGTTTGTAATTGTAACGGACTCCACGGCAAATGAAGCAAAAACAACTTGTCACAATCATGTAAATTATATGGCAAGTTGAGTTGTTATATCTTACACAGTTTTTTTTTTTCGAGAGGCAGGTGCACTATGGACAAACCTTTACGACAGACAAGCTTCTGAACCTTAATCACACACTTCACATTGGAAAATGTTTCCTTCACTAAGCCAACTCGTTTATCTCAAGAATACAAAGAAATTGTGAGCTTGCATCCCACACTCGGATAGCTAATGAACATATACATACCAAACACAAACTGATCAGGTGACTGCATGAAGCCAAGAGTCAGCTTTCTCCTTCTTGATCCTTGCCTTCCTCCAACTTCAATTTAACCTAATCGATGTCATTTTTATGCATCTAAATCCATCATTTCATAAGTTTCACTAGGTTTGTTTCCACTGCTGCTCCGGAGCAGGTACAGTTCAGAGCAAGGGCACGGCTGTTCAGTTCAGATGGCAGCGTAAACGCCCAAAGACATATTCGGGGCAGTAACCATGGATACACGAAGATCCATGAAAATGGAGTTCACATTAGCAGTACTCGAGCAACAAACCCTTGTTACCGTGCCCTCCGGCATCAACTTATGTTGTCCTGTTTACAATGTTACCTCCATGCAGCCACCTCCATGCCGGCCACTAGTCATGGAGGAAGGGAAGGAGTTGGAAGAAGCCAAAGACAAGATAAGGTATCACTCCTTGGTGGGTGACGTCACTGATAGTGGTTCACTGACACTTGACGGACTCCCTTTCCGATGATGATGATTTCGGCTAATTTAAGTGGGTCAGTAAAATATGGAAGGAGGAGGGGAATGCCTGATGCCGGGAAAAATTGTAGCGCGACGTGGGGCATTCTGATTCTGATTCTGGTTGAATAGAGATCGATATTTTCAACAGTGAAACTTGTAGTTGGTGTCTTGTGTACCCTGTTCCCAACTCTTATGTTTGGTCTATGCTGTTGATTGTCCAGCATAGCACACTACAACAGGTTATAGACAATTGAGGAAGGATACATCGGGGTAGTTCAAAAGAGCGCATGCCTGGAACAAGCTGTACTAGGATTGTTTCCACTGCTGTACTGAACAGGTGCAGGTCAAGTTGCGCTTGCGCAGTGAAGAAGGAGTAAGAAAAAGGCGTTTCCGCAGTCCCCCAGTTCATATTCGGTGCAAGATAACCGGTGTTTCCGCTGCCCAAGGAACATGATCCGAACATGAACTTTCTGCTCCGCCGGAAGACCAGGTGCAGCTTGTTCCGCGCATGCGCGCTATGAAACTTTGGATAATTCTATACATCTTTCCTCAAACTTTCATAACCATACACAGAACAACAGCAAAAGGTCGTACGTCGGAGGGCACAAAAACAAGGGTTCGTTTGCTAAAGTTCCACTAACGTGACTCCATTTTCATGGATCTTCATGTATCCATGGTAGCTCCGAACATGTTCTTGAGCGTTTCCACTGCCATCTGAACTGAACAGCCATGGAGGTGCTCTTGCTCTAAACTGAACCTGCTTCTCGGTCTTTTGGTGGGGCAAAAAGTTCATGTTCATTGGGCAGTGGAAACACCGACTATCTTGCACCAAATATGGAGGACTGCGGAAACGCCTTTTTCTTACTCCTTCTTCAATGAGCAAGCGTAGATTGAGCTGAGCCTGTTCGGTACAGCAGTAGAAACAATCCTACCTACTGTTAGCAGCTCTTGTAAACTTCGATTTATTAGGATATTATACTTATTAGTTTGCATTTATTTTCTAAAACTTTTGTAACAATGCAACTTTTTCATCATGGATTTGAGTCTCTTTATCTCTACTATTTGCCCTAAGAATCCTTATCCCACATGCTGTCAACAAGATGTCCTTCATACCCATTACTTGCCACTATGTTATAATAATCAGGTATTTCCTGGTATATCCCAGCATTTACAAACTATTAACATGTATCATGTTTTAGCCCTGGGGTCCTAGCAATTTTTGCGAGTCAATTTTGCGAGTCAATTTTTTTCCGCGCACGAAACATATAGTGTTACAGTGATTTCCGCCTACAACCGAGTCGTTGCTAGGGAAATGGTACTTCGTCGTTTTTCATCCCACAAAATTCGTTACCATTCGTTCGAAAGCTCTCGATTTATCCAACAATATTATGTTAACTACGGCGAAGTGCGTGTCCAACAAACTGAGTTATGAGCATGGTTATATAAATAATTGTTTACACACAGGTGATCATTCTCAATAATTGATATTGTGAACATGATTGCAACCGCTTGTTAATTTCTGATGTTTTCATAGAATTTCGAATCAATATCGAGGAGAAAACATGATACATGGTTGAAATTTTTGGTTCTAGAACAGAAATAATTTTTTCTATAGAATGGGGATTGATGATCCCTAATCATTTGTACGTCCACTGTGGTAAAATAGATCAGAATGCTGTGTATAGTTTAGTACCTAGTCTGGATGCTCGCAAGCTCGCATCTCAAAAATACATAACATCAAGTAGTCAATCCCCTAGTTAAAATACAGATTAGTTGGACATACAGGTCAGAATGAATGAATAGTAGAGAATTAACGGAAAATATGCAGGGATATAACCGAAAAGGCCCGAAGTATGTATCCATGTTTCCTAACTCCGAATTCGCCCTCGGGCATTCAATACAATCTTTATATCAATATTAAACTTACACCAAAGCACTGTTCGTTCCTTTTATCTGAATAACAGCTTGAACAAAACGTTATATGAGTGTATTGTTTATTATACTCATGTGCTGGAGTACCTCGTCCAGCGGACAGCAGGGTTGTAGGAAAATACTATATTATTTAACAAGGAAAGTGTCTTGAGGTTGAGAAGATAATACGGACCTAAGACTGTCACATTAAAGAATGATCATAACATAACATAGGTATGTACGTACCTTTGTTATATGTTTATGGTTGTGGATTTCTCTATTATGCTGTAAACGCTGATAAGTCGGACGGAACAAACAGTGCCAATTTAAGGTAGTTATAAAAGCTGATAAACTGCTTGTAATTCAACATTACAGTTAAATGCTGACCTGGTATAAACTGTTCAATAGGTATAAGCACTTCTGCAACACAGAAACGGATGAAAATACTAAACACATACGAAAATCGCAAGGTGTCAAGCACCCATCAACATCAAGTATCTTTCAAAATTCTTATTCCGTTCTTCTTCTTCTACTCGTTTTATTAGTCCTGGCGAATCATTTTGAGAAGAGAATCGGAAGAACCATCAATCTTGAGCTGCTTTCTGAGGAATCCGCTAGTAGCCGCTGGCTACTGTTACTCCAACAATCCAAATATCTGTTACTCCAACAGATATTTTTGCTTAAGTAGTAGGTACCTACCTAAGCTTCGTTCTCAGTGCTCGTTCTGTGAGTTCGGAACGGTTCTGGGCAAGCGCAGTAGAGTTTTGTCGTTCGCAGCGCCAGAACGCCCAGTTCCGGAACGCCAAGAACGCCGAGTTCGGCGTTCGCAGTGTTTTGCGAACCCAATTCCGAACGGTTCTAACAGTTCCCGTTTTTTTTCGGAACTGTGATAATTCGAACGCAAGGACGTAGTTAACGCATGCGCATTTCACAATTTTTCGGATCTCGTGGAGCAAACAACTTTCTTCTTCTTCATAGATCATAACTAAAGTCTCAGCTTCATCGGTCATAATAACTTAGTCTCAGCTTCATTGATTATAACTAGTCTCTATACGTTAGCTAACTATTGTAAATAATTCGATATGTCAATTAGCTCGTCAAGTTTAGAAAGTGATAATTTCGATTATGGTTTTCCGTGGTTTGTAGACGATGAGGACGAGATCGAGGTTGTAGTTAGATCTCGTATGCATCCAAGAAACTCACATTTTTTTTAGAAAATTGTGCCACGGTTTGACGACGAAGAGTTCGTTTACCATTTTCGAATAAGCCGTGGGCTCGTGGAGGAGTTAGCCCACCGTTATCAGGCCAGCAACCTCTACCATTACCACTTCGGTCCTTATGGCAAGGTCTGGCAAAAAAAAGTTCCAGTCATGCAGCATGATCGTATGAGCGAATTTTCGTAAATTATCGTAGTACCTATATTATGTTAGGTACATACTTTCGAAATTAGAACACTTTGAAATAGTAAATAACCAATTTTATGGCAACAAAATTCGTTCTAAATAATAATCTGCGAATCAAAAAAGATTTGGAAATTTTAGCTTTTTTTGGGGAGCTTTTATCGATTTTCAGATTTTTCCGGTTTTTTATTTATTGCAATAGTTTAGTAATATTTATGGTCATCAAGTAATGTACTAAAAATGGTAGGTAAAAAACTTTGAGTATTAATAAGATGGAGGGCCATTGCTCTGAATTCAACGCTGTTCCCCCGTCAAGGCATACGTGCCACTACTGTCGCGTTGGCTTTGCAATTGACCCGTTCCCGCCACGCTTTTTTCAAATTCAAATGACAAAGCAGTTCATTGTAATTCAAGTTTTGTTTGATATTACTTATTATTGTTGCATTTTAGTATTAATTATGTATGTAGACATAACTGTCTACATGTTAGTATGTTCATACTTTGGTTCCGATGCCCAAATCTTGGTGCCTCCTATTTCATTTTTTTGGGACACACAGAACAGCAGATCTACCTTCATCAAACATCCACTAGAGTGTACTGGCGTCATTTCAACACTCATTCCCACAGTGTAAAAAATATGAAATATTAATGGTGTTAAAAAGCGGTGTACATGTACGGTGCACAATTAGGATATAAATCTTAAATAAGAAATATGTCCTAGGTATACAATCCCCATTCATTCACCAAACTCAACATCGCATCTTACATCAGCTGATCAATGTTCGGCCATTTTGCCCCTGGTCAATTCAAAAGCCAAACGACAGTAGTGGCACGTATGGTTTGACTGCCTGAAACATCACTAATAGCCCTCCATCTTATTAATACTCAAAGGTAAAAAAAGGAAGGTAACACGAGTTGAGTGAGGTTACTAACAACACAGGTTATTCCACTTCCAAGTTCTGAAATCGTTCGCAGTGCAGAACGCGGTTCCACAAGTTCCGGAACTCCCCGGGATTTTCCGTCCCAGTTCTGATGAGTTCGAGAACTGTTAGAACGCGCACTCAGAACGAACCTCTCGTGTTGTTAATCATTAACTATCAGGATCTTCATTTAAATTTAAGGAAATGGACTCTATGCAGAAGGTCTCGCGTACAAATCCCCAAAGCCACCAGCTTTTTTTCCTAACTTCAAAACATATTCCTAATCTATTTGTTCAGCTAGTCATAGACTTGCCATTTTACTGAAAGTATTTTAGATATTTTACTGAAAGTATCGGTTTATGATATTTTGACGTACCTATTTAACGTACTTAGGATGGTCGGGGGGGGGGGGGGGGGGGGGGGATTCTAATTTGCCAGTCCAAAGCGCATTTTTCCAGTCTAAATAAGATAAGGCAAAATTGATTACAGTATCAACGGATTCAGATTCTACAAGCCAAGCTGAAATTTCTTATGTCAATATACTGGGTGCGGCACTGCCGATTGACGAGTATCAAAGGGCTATAAAAAATAAATGGTAAAAATTGGGGAAAAACTGGTTTATTCATTCATTCAATTGGTAGGAAATACAGTTTTTGTACTGAAGTTTTGAAAACGATATCGCTAAGATGATCGATAAGTTGAGGTGAATTGCATAAATAGATGTGAGGAAATGATTCAGCGCATCTCCCCAAGAGCAAATTTTTCAGCAGTGATGCGGCACTACATGCGGTACTACTTTCATCTTTGTGGAACAGTGAATAAGCGAAATTCCGGTACTGGGCTGCAGTTAATCTCGTCAACTCTATGAAAGACCACTCCGCTCTCCTAAAGTTTGGTGTGCTGTGTTTCAATTTCGAGTGATAGGCCCTTACTTTTTTGAGGAGGAAAATGTCACTGTCACAGTAACTTTCTAGCGTTAAGTTTCCATATTGAAACCTTTCTAAAGCCTGAATGGAAAGAACTTGCTGTAGATCACAATCTGGGTGACATCTGGTTCCAACAGGATGGGGCTGCAGCCCACACAGGATTTCACTAGCTGCTTTGTGACAGATGTCTCGGGGTGACTGAGAGACATGGGGTGGCCAGTGCGCTCACCTGATTGGAGCATCTATGACTTCTTTCTTTAGCTTCGTTCTCAGTGCGCGTTCTGGGAGTTCGGAACGGTTCTGGGCAAGCGCAGTAAAGTTTTGTCGTTCGCAGTGCCAGAACGCCCAGTTCCGGAACGCCAAGAACGCCGAGTTCTGCGTTCGCAGTGTCTTCGGAACCCAGTTCCGAACGGTTCTGACAGTTCCCGTGTTTTTTCGGAACTGTGAGAACTCGAACGCAAGGACGTAGTTAACGCATGCGCATTTCACTATTTTTCGGATCTCGTTGAGTAAACAACATTCGTCTTCATCGACTTTATTCATTAAACAACCTTATATCGTTTTATTTCGCTCGTTTTATTTCGCTCGTTTTATTTCGCTTCATCGATCATAACAATTTCAGCTTCATTCTCTTTCTTTCATTTCATTCTCTTTCAGTCTCTATACGTTACCAAACTATTCTATAATTCGAAATGTCAACTAGCTCGTCAAGTACAGATAGCGATAATTTCGACAATGGTGTTCCGTGGTTTGTAGACGATGAGGACGAGATCGAAGTTATAGTTGGATCTCGTCTACATCCAAGAAACTCAAATTTTTTTGAGAAGATCGTGCCAAGGTTTGACGACGAAGAGTTCGTTTACTACTAAGCCGTGGGCTCGCGGAAGAGGTAGCCCACCGTTTTCAGGCCAGCACCATCTACCATCACCACTTCGGTCCTTATGGCGAGGTATGGCAAAAAAAAAGTTCCAGTCATGCAGCATGATCGTGCGAGCGAATCTCGTAAATTATCTTAGTACCTATATTACGTTAGGTACATAGTTTTGAAATTAGAACACTTTGAAATCGTAATAACCAACATTATGGCAACAAAATTCGTTCTAAATAATAATCTGCGACTCAAAAAAGATTTGGGAATTTTAGCTTTTTTGGGGAGCTTTTATCGATTTTCAGCAAATAATAATGAAATGTAAGTAGTAAAGGGATTTTTATCTCAATCCTAAGGATAGTTATCTTCTGGAATGACACATGCGTGTATACATATATGAAAACGCGTTAAACACTAGGATTCGTTTCAGAATGTCTCAAAACGGATTTCAATGAAAAAAATTTTCAAACATTTTTGGACCCATTGCAATAGCTTCATTTTCTACGATAATGACGAGTGAGGTTACAAACAACACAGGTTATTCCACTTCCAAGTTCTGAAATCGTTCGCAGTGCAGAACGCAGTTCCACAAGTTCCGGGACTCCCCGTCCCAGTTCTCATGAGTTCGAGAACTGTTAGAACGCGCACTGAGAACGAAGCTTTTGGAACTACCTTAAAGATAAGGTATTTAAACATCGTCCCCATACCCTGCCACAACTCAAGCAGCAAATAACTGAAGAAATCGGGTCATACCGCTCGCTATATGCTGAAAAGCAGTCTCAAACTTCCGAAATCGACTTAATCAGCATAACACAGCTGAAGGCCACCATCTTAGCAATATCGTTTTCAAAAGTTAAGTTCGAAAACTATATTTCCTACTGATTTGAATAAATAAAACCGTTGTTATCCAATTTTTACCATATACCTATTTTTTATAGCCCTTTGAAACTCGTAAATCGGCTCTGCCGAACCCTGTATTAACATGGAAATGCAAAATATTCCAGGGCAATTTTCCTAGATTTCTCGCTTGCTATTTGCTTCTTATTTCTGAACTTCCAGAACTCCTTATAACCCATTCGGCCATGGATATAGACAAAACAGCTAGAAGATTTTTCAGTAGGTAGGTCCTACCTATCAAAATTTTTAGCTGGGTAAGTAGAACCTATATTTGCTGAGGCTGTCATCGATTTCGTCCTCATTTAGGGAGACAAGCAAAATTCAGGATGTTCCAGTGCAAATTTCCTGGACTGGCAAATCAGGCAGATCCCATCTAACCAAAACTATCTAGTGTGAACTTCTATTTTGGCGGGGGACAATGAAGGAAGTAAAGGCAGGATCGTCTCTGTGCCTCCCTTATCAATTACTCATCTGGACGTCATTGGAGTGGGCTGAGTGTAAATGGGCCAAGCATGAACCTAGGATCATCCCCCCCCCCCCCCCCCTCCTAGGTTCATGGGGCCAAGTAACAGTTTTAGCGAATTTTTGAAGAAAATTAAGCTATTGCTCTCGCCTCAAAATTTGTAGAATGTGAATTTTTGAGAAACTTTTATGCAGAAATCCGTTTCAGGCTATTCTGAATCATATTCTGAAGTTTAACGCATTTTTTAATGTATGTATGTATGTATGTATGTATGTATGTATGTATGTATGTATGTATGTGTCATTCCAGACGATAACTGTCCGTAGAATTGTGCTAGAAACTTCAAACAAATTTTAAAATGTTAAGGACACAAAACGAAAGTTCAAGTTCGTTGGCCAGCATGATCGGATTACATCTTCGGGTTGAAATTTTCAAAAATGTAGTCAAAAATTTCAAAATAGCCTGTTTTTTGCGATTTGTTGTGCGAAATAATTTGTTCAGCATACTAACATGTGGTATATTCGGAATCAGCGTAAAATTTCCTCTAAGAATATGTATCAAGTTTTCAAAGTTGAAAAATCAGTCAAAAATCGAAATAATGCCGTTCGCTAGTTGTAAAAATCGGTAATATTTGCATGAAACATTGTCCAAATTCAGATTGAACTACTCTTATGGAAGTATCGCTGTATAACCAATTTTAGAACCCTGCTGTTTAAAACGTAGGTAGTAGGTGCTTTAAAAAAAAAAAAAATAAAATAAATAAAAAAAAGTAATCACAACTGATGAGTTTACTCTGTGCATGTGTTAATAATTTGATTCCTTGTTTGTCTATCAAAATCATAAACTAAAATTTCTCAACACGATCAATGGCGACTGAAATGTCCAAGATTTCTTAAAAAATTCGCTCATGGGGTCATGCTGCATGACTGGACTTTTTTAAGCTTCAAAAAAGAGCAGTTCGATTTTTGAAGGGGGCTGAATTAGGGTTAGTGCTGCCGTAGTCACTTTAGAGACCTCGAGGATTCTGACAATTCCAAGTTAATGTTTTCTAAATTCCCTTCTGTTTGTTTGGGAGCGTACCGACTCAATCATGAGAGGCAACGATGTTCATCAATATCCCACCAGAGGCAATAATAATTTACGCACACCAGCTGGTCGACTTATGACAACGTTGACAAGTGATCCAGTACAGATGGGGACTCGTATTTTCAATTGCCTAGCGGAACAAATTCAGACACTTCCAATTAAAAAGTTCAGAAGTTAGTACTTTAAAGCGGGCCTTGATTGTGATTGAACTTTATGAAGTCTCAAGTTTTTTCTAATGTGAATTTTTTCTACCTGATTGAATTACTATATTTAAGCGTTACCTACAGATTCTTGAACTGTTTTTATTCCTGTCATGACTTAATTATGTGTATTTGTATTGTTATATTTATTTCGTATTTCTATATTTTGTGTTCCTGACTTTTGTATTGCCTCGTTATGGCCCTTACAAAGAAAATATACAACACCATCCAACAACGGATATTTTAGCACTACTAGCGGATTGTTTAAAAAACAGCTCAAGATAAATAGTTCTCCCGATCTCTTCCTAACATTTCGGCATTTCCATCCAGCACTTTTGCTCCATGGAGTACTTGAGATAAAAGTGGAAGTAACCCACCTACCTCTGCACTAGAAATAAAAACAATCGGGTTTGAATTTTAATCAGTTTGCCAACTTCAAAATCATTGATCTCGGAAATGAAAGTCTCTGTGATTCTCATAAATTACCTTTAAATTATTTTGTCTTCATTTTCATCTTCTGCTAAAGAGTGTTTCGAGTTTGAATCGTTCTTTGATGAAGAATTAGGCGGAGCAGCAACTGAGGAACTGTGGTGAGTAGGCAGAGGCGCCTGGAAACAATTGATCTGTGATGTTTTTTAAAATAATTTAATGAGCTTGGGGTGCTAGAATAGCAATTTTCAGTAGGTATGGAGACCTCGAAGATGCATGTCCTATTAGGTATAGGAAGTAAAGCGATAAGTACTATTATTATCAGTGGAAATAAGTTCAATCATGATTTGAGGACCAATGTAAGATGCTTTAAAGTAAGTGGTTATACTTACTGACTTATTAAGGATTTAAGGACTTGTTAAGTTTAATGGTGCGACGGCGGTGGGAACTGCACGTCCGCCTACATCGCGGACGACTATCCACTGTAGGATACAAGACAATCATCAGTCAAGTACTAGAACAATTACGCGATTTTTAAAATAGCCTGAAGTATGATGTTTTGCTGTGTGTCAGGAGATCATCATTAAATTCTGCTTATCAATGGAGTTATTGCAAGAATCCACTGCACACTACTGTTCTAAAAACAGGAGCGTTTGGTGGCCTTACTCTACGACAGCAATAATGATTCTAATCACCAGGGGTCTTCAACCTTTTTGTATGGAACGCCGAACACGCGTTGCGATATGATAATGTGGCTGATAAAGAGGTTTTAGGGTTGATGAAATACAATAAAATAAGATTCAAATTAACAAATGAAACGGAAATGTGTAATTCTTGATGAGAAGATTGGAACTGCTTTTGGGATAAAATGTATTCCCATGTTGGATTGAAAAAATGTGCTTTTTCCAATCCGCAGCTTCGCTTGTAAATGTTTATCGCCCAAAATGGATATGTATCTGAATTTCATCTAGAGCACACGGGTTTTTTAATGGAAAAATAACTCGTCTGGCAACAAATTTAATAAGTATTTTTCGTTCAGCCAACCCGCCGTGATATAAGCCAACCCGCTCAATTCCCGAAACAATCAACATTACTTACCTATTGTCTGAAAACGTTTTGTAACGTTTTTCGTCCACACGCGCGTATTTGCTACTAATATTCCGACGCCAAAGAAACACGTTGGGAACTCTAGGTTATTATTTTGCTAACTAGTGACTTCTTCAAAGCCCAATACCTAAAAAAGAAGAAAAACAAAACTTTCTCCTCGAAATTGAAAATATTGCTTTGCCATTCACTGGCTGTTCGACACTGCCAGTTGTTGGGAGTTGGGAATTTCGTGATCTGTAGCGATTCACTAAGTAACATCACATTCTGACGATCCCCTAATTCAAAGACTACGTGTTTCGCTACACCAAGCCACAACATTGGGCTCAACCATAACTTTTATTTGGGTGCCGAGCCATGTGGGTATTCATGGCAATGACTGTGCTGATGCCCTAGCAAGGAGAGTCATTGGTGATAACTCCATCGATATGCTGCCTACACGCATTGAGGATCAAAATCTCTACATGCAACATGAAGCCAATTCCATCTGGCATGAGCAATGGCAGGGTGAGGTCACTGGTCTGCGTGGTGTCCTTCAGGACTTGTGCTTGGTGGGCTCATTCTTTACCCAACTTACAAGGAGAGACCGAATAGTGGTCAATCGGGTTGCCACTGGCCATACCAGTCTCACTCACAGACACCAGCTTAGCGCAGCAGCTCGAGATGTTGTGTTTGGGAAGTGGGGGGGGGGGGGGGGTGATCTGTCCATCCGCCACTTCCTGAAGGACTGCCCATACCTTATGGACCTCCGAGTCCAGCATCGGTCCCCCCAGCGGGTTTACGTTTTATCCAGACCAGACCCCTGTTGTGGTACCTGAAAGCCGCTAAGCTCTACTGCGAACTGTGATATCTGATCTGTGATATATTTTTGTAGAATCTAGTCATACTCGTAGTTTAATTTCACTTTGGTGATGTTATTAGCCTATTCTAGATCTAGTCTTAGTTGTGTTATTTTATTTTTGAGGTTTTTTTTTTTCTATCCGCTCTAGGGGCTAAACAATGGTCATCACTGTACTCCTAATTTTGCCCTCCTCCGATTTCCCAGTGGAGTCCATGATGGCGCTCCTTTTTAGTCAAGGATGGCCGCATGGCCCCCCTTGGAATCGTACCACTTGCAGTGTCCCTTTGGCAGAGGCGGCTACTGATAGGAGCATAGGCGCATGTGCACCCCCAGTCAAACCAAAATAATAATAATGTTTCAAAATTTCTCCACTCTCATTTAAAGTTAGCTAGTGACAGAAGACTAGAAATTTAAATCTACGTGCGAAACAGAGAAGGTTGTGGTAGGGAGGGGCTGAAGGAGGAAGCTCACCCAACCTGACCAATCAGAATCGCTGTTGCTCAACCTCAGACTTGACCGCCTATCTCCGGACTGAGGATTTTCAGTTTGAATTGAAGCGGGCATGTGAGATTGACCAATCAGAGAGCCAAAAATATCCCAAGATGAGCATACTTAGGGGCATGCTCTTCCGCTAGGTAGCGACTTTCCGTTCTCCTTATCATTTTTATCAGTCACACTTCTTCTATTTTTCCCGGTGTTATTTCATTTAGTGTTACGATTTTTTGAAGTTATTGAGTGTTGAGTAGATACTTTTATGATGAATAATTCTGTTGAGTTCATCAAGTTGAACTGGTCCCATTTGTCAATCGAAGAAAAGTGCAGGATTCGCGATGCTGGCCGCCCCTTGCTACTACTGGGACTAACGCAAACTTTGAAAACCAATATCGTTCTGATTCGGTCCGTAAGTTCAACCCCTATAATGTGACAGATTTTATTTTTATATTCCCCATTATTTATCTAGATAATGACTTTCTCTTTCCCCATGAACCTCTCCTCTCCCTTTTCTTCCTCTCCATGGCAAGATTTGCTTTCACCTCCACGATGGTTCTTGCTGGGGGGGTATACGTTTCAGCTATTGCAATCATTCCTTGAGTTAACTCCTTTGATGGTTAAGTATTTCAGAATTTCCGTCTTCCATTTGAGAACATTTCTCGTGTCTGGTGCACGTATTATTTAGTATAAAAGCACCTCTACCGTCCTCGCGATAGCCCTTGTTGATCTCTGTGCACCCCCTGAGTTCCAAGACAGGAGCCGCCACTGCCCTTTGGACACCTTGTTCAATGCTGCTAATGACTCTTATGGTTGAGGGGCGGCTTAAACCACTAATATATATATATATATCAGTTCAAATGTGGGTGGAGTTCACGCATAGCGAACTTCCGATAACAAATTAAACGATACCAAAACGATTTTGGTGGGTTGAGCCAAACAGTTTTTATTCGTAATGATAGATATTCAAAACGCCCTATTCGATAGTTCTTAAAGCGATAGGGAGGTAGAGATGAGAAGCCTTTTCGTGAATGGAAAACAATACTGCGCATGTGCGGGGACAATAAGGCGGATTCATTTCACCCTATACGTAAGACTCTTTATCCCAAACCAACCTATCTAATCTCTTCTCCTCCCTATCGCAAAGTAACCTTACACACCGATAACAGTGATATTCATTTTCTTGTTCATAAATGTTTAAAATCAGCCATTGCGAAACCTTGTCATGAATAGGAAAAGAACTAGGAAACTTAAAAATCCTGGAAACTGAACACCTGGGATAGGCGGCAAAATCCCCTTGGTGGTTTAGCGTTACTTGAAGATAAGTAGCGTCACTTTAGGATAAGACACTAATTTGACCCTCTTGACTTTATCAAGTTAGCATCCGCTGTGGCTCGCCCCATATGATAAAATCCTCAAGCACCTTATCCCAATTTACTTAATTGTTTAGGAACTCTCTATTAACTGCAGCACAGTTGGTCGAGAATCGGGAATAGTTTTAACGCAACTAAGGTTATATGAGGGGACACATGGTTGAAAAATTGATAAGGCACAAGTTGGAACTTGATTGCTGAAATTTGAACTGAAACCTTTGGGACTGCTGTGTAAAAATGACAAGGTACGAAGCCAGCTTACATAGCAAAAAGGTAGACTGTAACTACCATAAATTACCTGTAGTGGGGCACATGTGGTAATTGTTTATGTCTTTTACTCGTGATCACCAATTCTAGTACTTTTTTGGTTTTAGGTGTTTACTCAGCATTCCCTCCTTCAGTCATGGAGTCTTATTTCGCTCTGCCTTGAACTCATTTATTAATTTCAGCCTGAAATTTTCAGGTTACTTCATACCGGATTTGGGCATCATGAGCAAGCATAGCTCTGTCGGTGAAGATGTTGGAGAGGAGCAACTGATGTTAGATGGTATGTTGAAAAGTAGTAACTAAAATAAATGAGGAGCTGACATGGAAATGTACTTAAGTCTAAAAACCACAAAAAAAAAGTTTGTCAAAATGCAAGTAAACAGTCACACCAATGGCCTCACATTAATATTTGAATTTTGGCGATGGTCGCTAGATCGCATTCTGACAAGTCCTGACACCTTTGCAAGGAGAAGAGATGATGTCCAACAAATCTTATAAGAGTTCAGAGGGAGTTCCTATGAAATGTGATTTTATGACTCAAGTGCATTTCCATGTCAGCTCCTCAAATGTTGCAATCAATACTTATTCTGTAATCAATTGGTTCGGTTCAATGGCACGGCACTGGTAAATAGAGGTCAAGTATAGAGTCAGTCTACTACTGACAGATGCAGGCTCTGTAAGTAGGTACCACTTAGGGCCGGTTTCACCAAAGTTTTTTAATCTATGTTTACTCATTAAACCGAAGATCTCAGCAGTTGAACCACGATATTTGGTTTCACTACCTCCAGTTCAGATAAATCACTGATCAAATGCGCTAAATCAACGATCAAAACTAACCAGCGTTCAAATCAACGATTAACTAGGTTGGTAGTTATTTTTGCCATCTTTGTTTACATGACTGAAATCCTTTTTTGCTGCGTTTTTCCCCCATCTAATCTGCTACATTTTCCTAGTTATTTCCTAAGTTTTCCTACATGCACGAAAATGAGACACAGAGGATTGATTAGATCATTGGACATTGAGAACGAATTTGACTAGGATCCTCACTCACTCACTGCTCGGGGTTACCATTGGAAAAGAGTTTCAGGCACCATGAACGGCTTATTCTCTCCCTCAAAAAGAGGCCCCTTCAATTTAAGAGAGGATTCCACCGGTTACCCCGAGTTGGAGTCGTCGCAAGCAAACCTTTTGCTTAGATCAGCAAATTTTTTGATTCTTTTCCACTCAATATCTCTGAGGGAAGCATGTTCAATTATATGATGCCCAAATGCCTCCGTTTTGGAACTCCAGTACCGGTCTCATCTGCAAAGAAAGTGCTCTGCGGAATCCTCCTCGAGTCCAAAAGGGCACATAGGTGAGATATTGTTATCTATAATATTTAGCATCCTACGGAAATCATAATGTCCGGTGAGGATGCCAATCATGGTTCTAATTGAATTTATACTTTTACTTAGAAGCCAGTATGCTCGTTTGGGATCGGAAGACGTAAAGAGCAATCTGGTTTGTCTATATCTAGCTGTTTCCCTGCTCCAGAGAATGTTGAGGTCTTGTGTGACCCAGTTTTTAATTTTAGTTTTACAGGCATTTTTGGGCCCAGAAACTGTTGTCCTGAGCCAGCTCACGCTAAACCGTCCGCATTAACATTGCCTTCGTGATTCTCATGACCAGGTATCCATTTTATGGATATTTTGTTGTTGTTAAGAAACAAATTGTTAATATATTTCTTTGTTTCCCAGACCAGTTTTGAGGTCGTGAGGGGGTTCAGGAGTGCTTTGATGTTGGCCTGACTATCATTAAAAATGTGAATGTTTTTGTTAGAAGTGTTGTGGTTTTGTAAGGTGACCAGGCACTTATTGATAGCATATATTTCTGATTGAAATACAGTTGCATATTTGTCAAGGCTGTAAGAATCTGCCACTTGAAGGCTGGGTATGAACACACCAGCACCAGAGGAAGGTTCAGATCCCCTATCTATCTTAGAACCATCAGTGTAGCAATGTAGGTGTCTATAGTGTCAACAGGGGTTTGTTGATTGTTCCACTCATTACTGTCTTTTATTTCAAAGGTGGATTTCAAGTTCCAGAAAAATCTCCTCTTCATTTCATCGGAGGGCATGAGGGTTTCTGGAGCATAAGCATTTGTAGCTTGTTTGATGTAGGTGTGTCCTACTTGTGTATAGTGAGAGAGATGACTTGTGTCATGCACCCGTTCTCCCAAAATATTCAACCTGACCACGGCTTGCATGGAATAAACCATTGCGAGAGTATCCAGTGGTGCTAGTTCACAGATAATTTGAATGCTCCTAGTTGGGGAAAGCTCCACTAATAAGCATGCAGGCTAATCTTTCGATTTTGCCCACGGCATTTGCTGTTTTAGCGAATTTTTGAAGAAAATTAAGCTATTGCTCTCGCCTCAAAATTTATAGAATGTGAATTTTTGAAAAAAAAATTATGCAGAAATCCGTTTCAGGCTATTCTGAATCATATTCTGAAGTTTAACGCATTTTTTTATGTATGTATGTATATATGTATGTATGTATATGTGTATGTATATATGTATGTATGTATGTGTCATTCCAGACGATAACTGTCCGTAGAATTGTGCTAGAAACTTCAAACAAATTTTAAAATGTTAAGGACACAAAACGAAAGTTCAAGTTCGTTGGCCAGCTTGATTGGATTACATCTTCGGGTTGAAATTTTCAAAAATGTAGTCAAAAATTTCAAAATAGCCTGTTTTTTGCGATTTGTTGTGCGAAATAATTTTTTCAGCATACTAACATGTTATATATTCGGAATCAGCGTAAAATTTCCTATAAGAATATGTATCAAGTTTTCAAAAATTTCAAAGTTGAAAAATCAGTCAAAAATCGAAATAATGCCATTCGCTGGTTGTAAAAATCGGTAATATTCTTCAAAAATTCGCTCATGGGGTCATGCTGCATGACTGGACTTTTTTTTTGCTTTGGGGGTAAGTCCCCACTTTTTTCCAATCGCTCTCCTGGCACAGAAAAGGCTATTGGTGATTTTTTTGACCTTCCATTCAATATGTGGTTTCCAATTGAGTTTGGAATCCAGTATAATACCGAGATACTTCACATTACTGGAGGGTGAGAGGTTATTGTTTAGGTATGACAGTCCTGTTATTTGTGGGGGACGTCGTTTCCTTGAGAAAGTGATGATTTCAATTTTGTTGGGATTGATTGACTTTACAATTCACCGTCCTCATTGGATTAGAGAGAGTATGACGGATTTCAATCTCAATGAAATCGATTTTCCTAAGGAGGTACCGACTTTCAAAAACTACTGTTTTATTAGTCCTTGGACAAATTGATGATAGCATTGAATACACAAGTCACTTGATAGGGATATAGGTACATACATGGAATGTACAACTACAGTTGTAAAATAGTGTTATAAAATAGCCAACGGCTCATCACAATTTGAAATGACGCAATGTGCCTAGATGGTGTCGTAGGCTGTTGTCATTGAAGTGATGGGAGATACATAAACATAAAAATACCTACTTGTGAAACTTGCCCATAATATATTACGAGACAATTATAACCTGTTTCTTGCGCTTTTTGAGTTGAAATGACTTTGGAATCTCGGCTTCTGCAGTGGCTACAGTTATAAAATCCATAGAATAACAACCACTGCTTTTTAGGTGACTGACTCCCAAAATCTATCCTGGGACTCCCACGTAACTAGGGTATGTCAAAGGGTCTATGGATCTCTCCACTCCCTGCGACGCCTTTCAAAATTCACCCCACAGTACCTCAAGCGCCGATTGGTGACAGCTTTGGTTCTCCCCCATTTATTTTATTGCTGTTCCATTTTTCTTACTCTTTATCTGCCTCCTTAAGTAGCCTAAAATGCCTGCCTACGTTATGTTTTTAACCCTTTCCGGACGAAACCCGGTCAGGACCCGGCTAGGCAATATCCGCATTTGGACGGAACATTTTGAGAGAGGGATGTCTCACAGGACGAATGCCGGTCCCTGCTCGGCGACCTTGTTACCTCGTAGGGGTCGAATGCCGGTCACTGCTCGGCGCCCTTTCTTGTCTTCAAAGACGAAACCCGGTGGTAGCTTGGTATTTTTTAAATATTGGGGGCAATTCAGTAGGTTTTACTGAAGGTTTTGACAATAGATCGCAGCACTTTATTGATAAAATGAACCCATTGGGAAGGAATATGAGAAACCTTTCTGTGACTGGTTACTACTTGAACTTCGACTTTTTATCATTATTTTCTCACTGATAACTGTTTCTAGACATGTGAATCATGATGTGAAATATGATTTTCACTTGAAAAATAAATTTGTTTTTAGAAAAATGTGTTTTTTCCTTCACGGTAAAAACTTGCTCATCATATTCCCATCTCAAACATGACACTCTAAATAAATAAAGAATAACGTCGTCCCAAATTTTTCATATTTTTTGTTCTGGGGAAATGATTACAATAAAAAAAATAATAATAGGTAATCTGTGCTTTTATTTGATGAATATGTCTTCAAACGTGATGTACCGTTTTTAGGTGACCTATTGCAAAAAGCCTATCGTCCTTGAAAGATATAATGGTGTGTAATAAGTTGTCCTGTTAGGTACATGCATAATGCCGGTCCCTGACCGGGTCCCGTCCTTGTGGACACGATCGGAATTCAACTTTCGACCGCAAAGGGTTAATGTTAAGGCACGACATTCTGTTTCTGGGCTACAGATACTTTGCTTACCCTTGAGTAAGTATTTTATTTTTCGCCACCTGAAAACGCTGTATTTAATCTTGAGCGGTTCTGTGCCTGACTACTTGGACAACCTGACCACCAGCGCTGCCTCTTCGAGGTCAAATGTCCTGATGATCTCCCGCCATTTCAGTCGAACCATGGCCAGGTCCTTTGTGGTGGCTGGGGCTAGGGTTTGGAACGCCCTCCCATTGTCTGTTCGTGCGTCCCCTTCCATTGGTCGGTTTTTAAGCTATCTTAAGCAACACCTGAATAGCGACAATTGAATAACCTAATATTATGTGTACTCCCCCCCCCCTCTTCTTCCCATTACGATGGATGCTTAATTTCCTTCCTCTCTTTCTCTCAAATTCTTCTCTTTTTTTCAATTAAGTAACCATATTTTTGTTTCGTTTTTTTTCCCTCTAACTTTTTCGTGTCACTATTCGATATCCGCAAAAAATCTACATTTTGCCGTCATGTACAGTTTACTGTAACTTCACCATACGTGGTTCATGTGCCCCGCTATGGACAGAATTTATGTCTTTGGGTTAATAAATGTTATATTATTATTATTATTATTAAATTTCCAATGGAGACAAGTCAAAATCGTGTTCGGTTGGAGTATTCCAGTGGTTCGAAATTTTGCGGTTTTTACTTCAAACTCAAATCCAGAATCCTTGAAGAAACCCATATATTATCATCGCTGCACTCATTTCGAAATGGCAGGGCATTAAAGGACTACCCCTTCGAGTTTGTAAAACATTATGCTAACATAATGGATTAAAAAATATAGAAGCATTGAAGATTTCAGGTTGGTAACAGCTGTTCCCTCACTATTATCTCGTTGTCACCCCCGTTTTGCTAGCAAATGCCTCATTGATATCGTCTGAATAAACGTTTAAACTTTAAATCGACGTTTTGCGGAAACGCTGTAAATTGATGTTTACTGATAGCAGTAGGTGTGTTCCAAGCACCCATCTGAGTTCATGAACTCAGACGGGTTCCACGAGTTCACGAAACTTTTAGGTTCAAGAACCCCTCAGTGGGAACACTATAGTTCACCTGACACTCAATGCGCTAACCAGCGCTAGCGTCGTCTTTAGTAACGTGAAAACCTCATCACGGTAATGTGAGCGAAATTCCCTCATTTGTACGTTATTCATTCTTACTTCAAGATTAGAAGAGTCAAAATAAAAGTGTGCATCCATTTTCCTAGTGTGCTTCATCAAAAGGCACGACTCTATCTGCATCAAATTCCTGCTCATCGAACTCCTCCTCCTCATCAGAACTAAGGACCCACTCCCAATCGGCAATGGAAGCATACACTTCCGATTCCAAATCAGAATCTTCTAGGAAGAGCCCCGCTATTCTATTAAGATTCATTACGTAAATAGAGTGAAATTCAAGCGAGGAACTTTAGAGATGTGAACAACGATAAAGCAACAAGCATCAAGCAGGCGAATGACAAAGCATTTAGCGTGAGGGTTCGTAATGAAATGAGATTTTGGATAGGTTCAGAAAGGTTTCCTTCAGTTCAAATTCTCAACCCTATCCCTGAGCAGGTCTGATAAGTTCACGAACTCACTGAACTCAGTTCATGAATGGTGGGAACACCTTAGCGAGTGTTGAGTTCCTGAATTCAAAACGCTTGGAACACAATTCACGTGCACATAAGGTTCGGCGCCGAACTAGATCCGAAAAGTTCATGAACTCACGGTGCTTGAAACACAGCTAGAACCATTGATTACGTTGGTGAAACCTGTTTGTTTTAAATGATCGTTCAAAACTCTGGTTCCGTAAAACAATGATCTACTTTAACCATGGTTAGGGATTGTTGGTGAAATCGGCCCTTAATGCTTATGTTAATTTTCGGTCCGGACCCGCAAATAATTTTTTCCCCCCCAAAATTTGTAACTAAACTCAATATTGGAATTTTTTTTCTTCTTCAAAATCCTACAAGTAGAAGTGGTTCAAATTTGGGTTGGAACCTAGAAAGTCACTAGTGCAAGGACCGCGTGGGAACCCCTTAGAAGGAATGACGCTCGAGCTGTGAGAAAAAAACTCGAGTAAATCCTAAGGAGTAGCCACACTCGACAAGCATTCCCAGATCACCCCCAGCGTCATATGCACATAAACTCAACCTATCTGTGATCCATTGTTTTTGAACGCACATTTGAAGTGCGAACCTTAGTGCAATTATAAACTACTGTACAAACTTATATTTGTCAATGTCTTTAAGAATTATCATTTATATACCTTACGGAGGAATCCGCCCAAGTTGAGTACAGGGCACTTTGATATTAGAACATCATCATCATCAGGCTATCGAAACAGTTCCTACTACGTCGTACTATGATACTGTTTCAATAGCCTCATGATGATGTTCCTATGTCGAAAGTGCCCTGTACTCGACCTGCTAGTGAGTACGGACTCGTCGAAAGGTATGTAAATAATAATTTTACTCCTACTACTAGCGGAAATAACCCTTTAGATTTAATACACATATCTTCTTGATTTGGTTAGTCCTCAGGGCTCAAATGGACGGCGAAGGCGTCTCCACAAAACTCAAGTCCCAAATCAGGATTTCAATCCTACGGATGCTAGGCCACTCAATTTCTCAATGTGAAAGCAGTGACGATGGAAAACCAGCACCACCTAAGGACCTTGCTGTCATCAACAGTCTTATAAAAGAATATCTTGAGTGGGTCGGCTACACATACTCTTCTATGACGATATCATCAGGTATGTGGATTTTATTAGAAACTTGAGTAGTATTATTTCATACGAGTTGTGACTATCTGAGTGATTAGAGAGTTCCTTAAGCGATAGCAAGATAGAGATGAGGCGCCTTATCGTGAATGGAAAACACTACTGCGCATGTGCGGTGAGATGAGGTGCCTCATCTCCAATAAGACAAATTTATTTCACCTAAACATAAGACGCTTTATCCCAAACCAACCTATCTCATCTCTTCCTCCCTGTCGCAAAGTAACCTTACACATCAATAACAGTGATATTAATTTCTTGTTGGTTTTCATTATTCATGAAAATTATATTCATTTTGCTGGAAACAGAAAACACGGGATAGGCAAGAAAATCCTCATGGTGGTTACTTGAAGATAAGTAGCGTCACTCTAAGATGAAATGCTAATTGAACCCTCTTGACTTTACCAGATTAGCATCCGATGTGGATCGTCCCAGGTGACAAAATCCCAAGTACCTTATCCAAATTGACTTATCGTTTAGGGACTCTCTAATATGTGCTTATGTTTGTTGAGGTTAAGCATTTTAAAGTCAGATACTTGAATTTTGAGATAGATAAGATCATTTAGAACTTTTAAGATCAAGTTTTGTTAATTACGCTCCAAGAATAATATACAGGGAGGATTCTCTGACTAATCTGATTTTAAGATATATTGAATACAATTCAATTTGAGGTAAGAAAATACGACATGGGTAGAGGGTAGGTAGTGATATCAATTGGTTTATAGACATGAATCATTGGGGTATTATTAGTTAACCTTTTCAATGCTACACCCGAATATATATTCGGGGTGGAAGTGTCTAACATGCCATGCTGTTCCTGAGAAATACTCTGGCTAATTGAGACTGCTTTGGTGTGCTATGCACGAATATATTCATGCTCGCTCCCTCAACCTACGGTTGCGTTTATAAGTCTTTATTTCACCAGTACCCCTACAGGGAGCAGTACTGCTTAGATCTAACGATGTTTACGGACGATTGTTGCCATCTTGTCTGCTTGATAACACCTTGGTTTGCTTTTATTTCCCTGGCATTCACAAAAAAAAGTGAACTCACGATGTTGCACTGCGTTTACACTAAACAGAAACTATTGAATATTCTCTAAAATTGTGATGACGAAGATGAATTATTTCGTGATTTGTTTTCGAATGGTTCAACTGTGAATGGTTCCCCTTCGATGTTTCCTGTTGAGTTACCTGTTTGCCGACGTCCCAATGATTCCAGCAGCGATTCTGGTGACAAAGAGGAACCAAAAGCCGAACAAAATATTGTTTTTCTTAATTTCGAGTACAAAAGAAGTGGGGTTCTGGCCAGCAACATCAATGATCAATCATCCAGATTGACCAAATTGCATGGTGCTCGTAAAAAAGTATTTAGCACTGAGAACCTGAATGAGCATAGAAGCATGCAGTATAGCCGGGGCCAGCTGGCTCAGCCGGGTGCAGCAGCTAAAAGCCCCCCGTACCGCACCCTTCTTTGTGATAACTTAGACCGCATGGGGAATCGTATGCCTGACCCAAGTCCTTAGTAGGGATGGGCCGTTCCACTGGTTTCATGGATCGGATCTAACCACCCTAATCCAGGGCTGGATCGGGTATTTTTTCCATTACGATCCGGTATCAATCCCAAGTCTGTTGAGGGACACTTCGGTCCGTTCCATAGAAGAAGGAAAAATTACGTTGGTGGGAGACTGCTGGGTTAATCAAATAGGAAATTCAAAACCTCAATAAAATAGGTAGGTGTTAAAAATATAATGCAAGTGTAGGAATATAAATATTTCTCATTCCAGACTAATATTTACTTATGATTGAAATAAAAATTCCGTTCTCGTGCCAAAAAACAACTTTTATAAAATAAAGGATGAGTTCGTTAGTGAGGACTTTTTGAGCACATTAAATTGGTCATATTCAAAAATATGTGAAAAAAAAAAAGAATCTCCAGAGACGGCTGAAAGCCGTTAAAGTTTTATTATTTAGTAAAATTGTAGTCAAAAACGTTTATAAACAGTGAACTATGTAGAACATTTGAAATGTAATGGGAGGGTGAATGGATGTGTGAGTGATTAGTGTGAGGTAACCCAATGTGATAATAGGATAAGGATACAGTGTGATATTAGAGAGTTCCTAGTGCTTTACAGTCACTGTAGATACGGCCCGTATTGTACGATACGGTGGATGTTTCACAATACGGTTCCGTATTCGACCGGATACATACGGTGGCTGAACGATCCCTTCCAGACGTATTTCAGTCAACCGTATTGTAATGTAACCTGCCATTTGGGTAACAGTGTTTCTTCTGTAATTAGGCAATTCGTGTGTTTTCGTCGACTGATATTTTATTCTTGGTTATACTCCGTGTTCCAATTAAACTGTGATTTATTTTGAATGGTGCCAAAAATATGCTATATTGTAGTTGGTGTTCCAGTTGTTAGCTAACCTGATATTGAATCATATGACCGACTAGACCTACCTATTAAGTAGGTTGAATATTGTATACCTACTCGTTTTAGGATCGTGATGTTTTAAAAAAGTAGTAATCTTAACCAAAGTGTGATATATTTTGTGAATAAAAGTTTAAAGAAAAGATGAATTTGTTGAAACGTATAAATCGCGCACTTTTTAGTTTCCTTACTTAATTCGAAGGGTGAAGGGAAAGTTCTGCAATCAACTTGAAAATAAGTTTCTGAAACTCATGCTAGGGTGATGTTTTGTTCAACCTGAACCCATTATTCATTTCATACAAATAGTGTTGTATGTAGGTACTTACGTATTTATATAACTCGTGTACACGATTGTGATCTTACAGTACGACATTTAAAAATTCCAGTTTCGGGGTTGGGTTCCTATACGCAAGAGCTACTGTTGATAAATAAGCTTATAATAATCCTTCGGTTTGCGAAAAAACATCGTTTTCAGCACTTTTTTGTTTTGCCTTTTCTTTAAATGACTTAAGGGATTTTGATGATATTCACAGGAATCACTCAGTTAGTAATTAACACTGCTACTGTATACATCCCCCCAAGATCTTGTAGCTGCAACTTCTGATTTTTCGAAGAAAAAGACCTTGAAGAAGAAATTCTTCAAGAAAAATCAAGAAAAGATTCTGTATTGCTCACGGAGTTGGCGAGGCGGATTCCTCGAAGTCTCCTGTTCAAGAAAGCCCTCAAAAGCCACGAAAAGGTCAACAGCAGATAACACACCATTCACGTATAGCTCCGCGAAATCTTCGAGGTCGTTCGTTGTTGGTTCTTATCAGAACCTTTGAAATAGAAAATAAAGAGAACTGGGTAAAAATTGAACGAAAAAAAGCACGAGAAATAAAGGAAATGCGTTAGCTCGAAAAATTGAAATGGCAATGGATTTAGCGTTACAACTAAACTAAACAGCAAAAAAACCGGCGCACCCTATATTTTGTTATTTTTTCGCCTTAGCTTCAATTGGTTAATTTTTTTTTGCATGTGCCAAGTAAAGTCGGTATCTTATGAGAGAACAGCAAGAAACAGAGTGGCAAATAAAAAATACCCGTTTGAAAAAATCAGCTTTATTCACAAAACTTCGATGTTTGGACAAAAGTAAAAAAACATTCTTCTGTAGTTATCGTGAGAAAAAAAATTAAAAAATGAATTTTTTTTGGAAAATAAATTTTTTCAACAACGGGTGGTACCTTCCCTTGCTTGTACCACCGCCTGTATTCTTCTCGGCATGCTGTTGATCAAATTTGAAACCCTTACTTGTCTGATGAGGTCCCATTCTGCGAGGACCGCTGCCCTGAGGTCTTGGAGGTTCACAGGAGGGTTCGGTCGCTTTCGGATGCACTTCTCTAGCTCGTCCCATAGATGTTCTATGGGATTGAGGGGGGGGCTGCGAGCTGGCCATTGTAGGGTGCGCATGCCTACCTCTTCGAGGTAGTCAGGAACCACGTTTGCTACGAGTGACCGCGCGTTATCGTCCATAAAAATAAAATTATCGCCGGTGTAAGGGGCGAATGGCACTACATAATCTTCCAGGATGTCAGAAATGTACCTCAGTGTGGTTAGACTCCCTCGGGGATACACATGGAGTTCCGTTTTCGCCTCTGAAGTGATTCCACTTCAAACCATTTCAGACCCACTCCCGTAAGGCACCCTTTCAGCACTCTTAATGTTTTCCGATGAGTCCAGGTTCTCACTATTCGCTTCAGATCGTCGTGTTAGAGGGTGGAGGAGACGAGGGCAGCGTTTCGCTCAGTGCAATATTTCTGAAAGGGTTCCTTACGCGGGAGGTTCTGAAATGGTTTGGGGTAGAATCACTTCAGAGGCGAATACGGAACTCCATGTGTAACCACACTGAGGTACATTTCTGACATCCTGGAAGATTATGTAGTGCCATTCGCCCCTTACACCGGCGATAATTTTATTTTTATGGGCGATAACGCACGGTCACACGTAGCAAACGTGGTTACTGACTACCTCGAAGAGGTTGGCATGCGCACCCTACAATGGCCAGCTCGCAGCCCCGACCTCAATCCCATAGAACATCTATGGGACGAGCTAGAGAGGTGCATCCGAAGGCGACCGAACCCTCCTGTAAACCTCCAAGACCTCGGGACAGCGGTGGTCGCAGAATGGGACCTCATCAGACAAGAAACGGTTTCAAATTTGATCAACAGCATGCCGAGAAGAATGCAGGCGGTGGTACAAGCAAGGGACGGTACCACCCGATATTAAAAAAATTTATTTAAAAAAAAAATTTCATTTTTCATATGTTTTTCACACGAGAACTGCAGAAGAATGTTTTGTTACTTTTGTCCAAACATCGAAGTTTTGTGAATAAAGCTGATTTTTTCGAACGGGTATTTTTTATTTGCCACTCTGTTTCTTGCTGTTCTCTCATAAGATACCGACTTTACTTGGCACATGCAAAAAAAATTAACCAATTGAAGCTAAGGTGAAAAAATAACAAAATATAGGGTGCGCCGGTTTTTTTGCTGTTAAGTGTAGATCCGGTGAGAACTTGATGTGACTTTAAGGGGCGGTGAATTTTTCTAAACTGTGGTTAGCATCCAGTCGCTCACCCTAACCGTTCTCGTTACGGTTCGCCGTATTGAGACCGCCGGATCTACTAGGAACTCTCTATTAGTATAGGTTTTAGCATTAGGAAAGTGTGAGTGTGAGATCTGGAGGGAGTGGGGACCCTGCCAGCCCCTTGAGGCGGCAGCAACCTGGTAGGATATATCATATTACTATTTTTTTTTCAGTTTTGCATACTATTAATTTTCACTTCTGTTAATTTCAAGGGCTGTACGCCTTCCTGAGTCTTGAAAACCCCTATGACGCGGGAATCCCTCCAGGACGGGTACCAGAAAGGCCATCAGAGGACCCTGGTCGGGGTTTTCCCCAACCCCTCTGGCTAGTATGAATGTGACGCTTTGCGGCTGTGAATGTATTTATTGACTGGATGAGAATTAGTAATTAAGAAACGGATCTGTGATATGATTTTTGTAGCAAAGGAATATAGTATTTAGGTAAATTCGAGATAGGAAGGGATTAATATCAAGTACTTGCCTTACCTCCAGGAGAAATAAGAGCCTGCAAAGATTTGACAACCTATGATGGGAAAACTCCGAGTTATGAGAAGAGGGAGCAGAGAGGTTGCTGTCAGCTACCCAAGAGTCAAGAGTTTGTATCCCTGTAAAACCTGGCACCTCCATGCGGTCCATCCCGGGCACACACTAGCTGTGTGGCTAACGCCAGAGGGGACAGGAGGGCCTGCTGTATCATCTAGAGAGAGTGAGGAAAATCCACTACTGCTGCATAAAAAGAATCCGCTCAGATTGTCTTAGGCCTTTTCGACCCTATATACAATCTAATCCACTCTGATACAGCAGGTTGGAGAGGAGAAGCCGAACGGCGGTCGGTTCACATGGCAGTCTGTGCAACATTCTGAGTAACTGTACCTTTGACCAGTTCCAGACAGTTGAGCCCCAAAGTAAAAAAAGAAAAAAAAAAAAAAGAAAAAAAAGAACTAAGCAAACTTCTCAATGAAGTCGAGTTGAGGGATGTGAAGCCTTCACAACTGTGGCGAAAAATACAGGACATATGTCAGAAACAAGTGACAGATGAGACGCTGGAGTCTTTATGGCTTCAAAGATTGCAAACACCCGTTCAGTCCGTTGTTACAGCCAATTCAGAGCAGGTACCTTCCCTTCCGACTCTTGTAGAGAAGATAATGGAAGCCACCCTTGTCCAAGTACGTTTTACATCTCCACCTCCTTCACCTTTACCGGAATTAATACATCTCACTGAAGCAGTTTAGGCTCTCTCCAACAGGATTCAAAAGCTAGAATCTAATTAATTTTCAGCTATGCAGGGTTTTCTCGCTAGTTGATCACAAAAATGATAATTTTAAATACTCCATGATGAGGGCAGCGATATCTACTAACCCATCTTGTACATATTCGTAATTGGTAGCGGACATCTCGTACGTTCGAGCTCCCTCCTTTTATTTCCTGTTTCTACATTCAGTTATAAGTTAGCCTGATATTTTTTAGTGATTAGTTGCGAAGTTTGTACCATGGATAGCTATTACGAATATGAATATGGTCTTGGAGTCGTATAGAAAAAGGAAATGGCTTTCAATCAGAATCCTAACCTGCTGTACTGCAACCTGCAATCGTTTTAGTCGAAAATTTTGCGTTTTCTGTTCTCACAGTGACTAAATTTGGTTAAAAAGTTTGGTTTATTATTACAACTTCAGAAAACTGCAAAAGCTCCCTATTATAATGAATCGAATAAAACGGCTTTATTGTACGAGTATTTTTAATTAATTCTCTTTTTTCCAGAATCATCTGCGGGTAGCAGTCTTCCTGAGCTGTCAAGAACTGAAATGCAGTCTATTTTAAATTTAGAAGCGATTGGAAAACAAAATACAAATCTGTAAGTAGATACTAACTGTAAATACCATTTTTTATTCCTTGTTCACTACGAAGAATATGTATTTAGATTCAAATTTGAACTTTTATGTGGCAAATTGAGTTTTGATTCCTACCATAATTGTAGAATACGAAATATCTATTTCTGAATTATGTTATTTTCTCTTATGACAGTTCCTGCTTAGATACAAAGTGTATAGATTCTGTCACCAGCTATTTTTAAATTATTTTTCAGACCGTTGCTGTACATATTAGTGGATCAACTCAAGAAAGGACAAAGAAATTGAAGAAGAAAAATCAATCCTTCTTTTTGGAACGAATCTAGTCATAACCTACAAGTGATGGATATAACTCTAACTATTATACTTTTTATACTATAAAGTATCTTTTGTACGTACATAGTTTTAAGATGAGCACAAACTTTTGTATTGAATAGATACTTTGTTGACCACCGAATGACTTCGCTATTCTGTTTTGGTTTCGGAAGTAGCTCCTAGTCGTATATCCGTTCATATTTCGAACAGTTTTTATCTATCAGCTCTCTATGCAGTTGTTTATATTGACGTTTCCTTCTCGGTGACCTAATTAGGTGACAATGTAGGTACTTATACAGGGTGTGGCAGAGAGGACGGACGGTTTTAAAAAACTCATAAAATAGTTAATTTTTACTCAAAAACAAATTTATTGATGCAATCAGGTTCGCAAGGAAATAGCATTTGAGACATTCAAGTGTGAAAAATCACATCAAGTATGTGGTGGCTGAAATTGTTGGTGCAGTGCTGGAGGCGTTCTTGGAAGTGCGCTGTTACTGTGAACTCAGAGCGCTACATCGAAATGATCTCCAACTTCTTTTTCTCCGAATCACGCTGGCGAGTTCCAACCTGACGTGTGAGGTTCCAGCAGGATGGGGCGACCGCCCACACAGCCACAGCATCAATGGACGTTATTCGCCCTCTCTTCCCTGTTTGCCTTATTTCCAGATTTGGCGATGTTCATTGGCCTCCTAGGTCCCCAGATTTATCCATATGCAATTTTTTCTTATGGGGACACCTCAAGGCTAGAGGATACGAGAACAAGCCCCGAACTCTGGACGAATTGAAGGACGCAATTCACGTGGAAGTCGCCCAAGTTGAGAGAGCTGTGTTGGAGAGAGATTTCCAAGAACGCCTCCAGCACTGCATCAACGATTTCGGCCACCACATGCCTGATGTGATTTTTCACACTTAACTGTCTCAAATGCTATTTAATTGCGAACCTGATTGCATCAATAGATTTGTTTTTGAGTAAGAACTAACTATTTTATGATTTTTTTAAACCGTCCGTCCTCTCTGCCACACCCTGTACAACTAATCATGTTAAGGAAATCCTCAGTGACAATGGTGGGGACTTTGATAATATATTATTATAGTAATTATAATAATTATTATATTATGATAAAAGTTTGATTCTGAAGGAGTTTGGGGTGATCCAGTGTCTGACTGCTCCCTGCACACCAGAGCGGAATGGGGCTGTTGAACGGGAGAATAGGACGATCGTGGAGATGGCTCGCACCTTCAAGTATGCGAACCCTGAAGTAAAATTGCCTGCAGCAATTTGGGCAGAACTGGTCACCACTGCGGATCATGTGGGAAAATCTCCGATTACTGGTAAAACTCCATTTGAACTTTGGTTTGGTCAGAAACCACGGATTAAACACCTACGGGTAGTGGGTTTTAAATGCTATGTCCATCTTCCTGTACCCAAAAGACGGAAAATGGACCCAAAGGCAATTATTGGGTACTTAGGTACTTATATGCCGGTGATGAGCGTTATAGGGTATACATTCCTGAAAAAAGAGACGTTGTTGTTTCATGTGATGTCATATTTCATGAGAAAGTATGATGATTTCATAAGAAACAACAAAAGAGTGGCCTGTCAAAACAAAGAGAAGTGAGGAGGATCAAGAGGTTTGTTCGCAATGACCATCAAACCAGTAAGAAACGGTTAGAAACGCATTTGGGTCGTTCGCAGTGTCCATTTGGGGAAATCTCTGACTGTATAGCATCCATAGTAGTTAGAACCAAGTTGTGGATCAGTTTGACCGATCAGAGAAATTTCTGCTGACTGATCTGACGGTTTGCCCCCCACCACACCACCTCTTGAAGTAGCCAATCAAATCATTCCACTGTGAGATGTATGGGTAGCGGGAGCTCAGCGAGCTGAGTTTACCGAAGATGATAAAAGTGTCGAAGGAGATGAGATCGCCTACGGATACCTGCATGTCGTGCACTGTTTACTAAGTTCTGCCTTTGCATTTACCTTCGTTTTACTTCTACAGTTATCTATTAAGAGTTTCCTACTCTGAGTTGTGTGATATGGAAAATCTTATTGGTGACAATAGAATGGGAATCTTCGTCTGAATAGCAACAAAATATAAAATCATTAAGTAAAATGTTATTACTTAATCTCAACTGAAGAGTTATTTGTAAAGCTATTAACATTACAAATTAAGAACGACGGTAGACCTAGAGATCGAGTTGAATTCTTTCCGCGAGATAAACACCGCATTCTCTCACACAGTCATCAGCTGGAGGCAAGAAAAGATTAAGCATGGATCCTGCATGGATTTCTTATTCCCGTTTGAAAGTTTTATTCCCAATGAATATTTTTCATTTTTCAACCTATTTGTTGTCTTGCAGGCCATCTCTTTAAGGTTCAGGTTCTTTATTAATACATAACATGTTTACCTATTCAAAGGATGGCACGAGCCCACCAAGCAGGTTACAGCAGTTGGAGGCTTCACGACGGTTAACTTCAGTCAAACCCGTTTGCAGTGCGGGTTTGGTTACAAATGGTTTGAAATTAGGTTGTGGTCATGCATGTGCACTAAACCAATCACGAACCTGGTCGCCAACGGCTGGCAACCGGTTCCGACCGGCACTGCGTACAAAGCTAAGGGAAGCCTGTTGAGGCTAATTCTAATCCTGACACAGATTCTTTAGATACCTAGTGAACACTCTATGTTGTGCATTATTAAAACCACAGTAGTAGCCGTAACTACCAATTTTACTTTTCTCTGAAAGATTTAAGCATTGAAAAGAATGTTCCGTTTTTTCAATGCGTGCATTCTTATTCAAATACATAATACTCTAAAAGTTCCAGTCATGCATCATGATCGTATGAGCGAATTGTCGTAAATGCTTCATTGTTTAGAAAATTGAGGAGAAATTGTTAACCACCAATTTTACTGCAAAAAAACTCGTTCTAAATAATATTCTGTGATTCAAACAAAATTTTGAATTTTTAGATTTTTTGCAGTTTCTATTTTTCTGCAAATATTATGGAATCTAAGTACATTTTTCAGCATAAATTTGTGCATACATTTTTTATGTTCTAGTTCATTGTTGATAAACTACTTTTAACAAAAAGTCTGTTAAAAAAGATCAAGTTATCGATATTTATCTGGTTTTATCCTTTTTCAATGATTTTTTTGAGCACATTTTTTGAAATTTGACCAATTTAATGTGCTCGAAAATTGCTGGCCAACAAACTCGTCCTTTCGTTTGGAAAGCTTGATTTTTTGGCGCTAGAACGAAATTTTTAACTTAATCCTAAGGAGAGTTATCGTCTGGAAGGACACAAACAAACACACACACATATAAACACACACACACACACACACATATATATATATATATATATATATATATATATATATATATATATATATATATATATATATATATATATATATATATATATATATATGAAAAAGTGTTACTCTAGGATTCGTTTCAGAATGCCTCAAAACGGATTTCAATACAGCATCGGAGCCATTGCAATGGCTTCATTTTCTGCGAAAATACGCTAAAACTTCTCGCCTCTGAAAACTTCTATCAAGCCACCGTTTCGGGAAAGAAAGTCTCCTAATTGGCTGAGGGACTATGTCATATCCCCACTATGCTGAATCTTGTATACAATTCCTATAAACCGAAATTCAGCAATAAATACCCTGCTATCCCAAATCTGGAGCATTTCCCCGACCTACTTAGGTAGTTTAATGTAAATCATGCCAATTACTTCACTTTTCTAAGTTGAAGATGAATGTAACTTTAAGAACTTACAGGTGAATTCGTTTCTTGGTAAGCACAAATGTGGTAAATGAAACCCTAACAATAATTTCCAGGAACTATTGACCACTGTCTATATTTTCAAAATTTTCCAAAATCAGGTTGAACGTTTTTTCTGATCCGGGTCCCGCAGCTTTCAAAACAAAATGGTAAGTTGACTGTATAATGTTATGCATTTTGTTCTTAGTTTTGGTCGTAGATTAGGGTAAAGGGTTTGTGCATCTTTTCAGTTAGCTTTGTCACATTTTGATATTTTCAAGTCATTGCTTTTGCATACAACCTCGAAAAGCGTTACTTAAAAGCCGACAGAATTCGTATGTGACGATTCTCGCTTGGGCCTCGATGACACAAGGCGAGTTTACAAGCTTCTAGCCAGCGAGTTCAATAGCCGCCGGTAAAAAAACTCGCCCTGTGTCATCTGTTCACTAGCTGACTAGCGGAAAAGCGGCGGGAAAAGTTGACAACCCGGCTACTTTTCTCGCTGCTCGTTGGCTAGTGAGCTTGTTTGCCAGTAAACTAGCTGTGTGTCAAGGCCTAACTAGCGGCGAGTCCGGGAAAAAGAGGCCAGTATTGCTGGCGACCCGGGAATTGAGTGTTGTGAGGCACATTTTTAATGAAGTTGTATTCTTGTAGACAAAACCTCATCCAAATAACAGGCTTCATTAAACCAGGCCAGCATCGGCGAATAAACATCTTCGGTCCCAGTGCCACTTTTTTTACTTTTTTCGATTTTGTTCATCCTGTCTATACACATCTTTAATGGATTTTATTTTACCTTATAATTGTTTTTCATCCATTCCTCCCATCAACTGTTTCTTTTTTAACTCACACATAAAACGTTGAAAAATTTCTTCTATCAATTGGGTATTGCAATAGTTCTTGTCTTTGATATTCCAAAGCAAAGGGGTCTGTAGAGATGGAGAAAGTCCAAAATATTGTTTATTGACCACTTCATTTCCAAAACCAAAGAAATTCACGCAAAAATCTAAAAATGATCCACTAATCCACTCAAATATCTAATGCAAAATAAGTAAAAAGCAACAAGCTGTAAAAAGTAAACAGTAAAAAGCTGTAATAAGTAAAAAGCAACAAGCAAAAAGCGAACACCACGGAACTGATAACAACTGGGGTTCGCAGGTAGCGAGTAAGCGAGTGGAAGGTTTTGTGTGTCATTGACACTCGCCAACTATCACACTCGCCCCCCATGTGACTCGCCCGATACCTGCTAGTAAACTCGTTCCGTGTAATCGAGGCTTTACTCTCAAATTGTTGTTAAGATGCTGTATCTTTGCCATTTTTCATCGTACAAAAATTGTTCGCCAGTCGTTGGAAAGCTCTCGATTTATCAGAAACACCACATCTCACTCTGCTAATATTCCCCTCCATACGTCCCTGAGATGCCCCGGTTTCGAGCTTGGTGTGATGTCAATACTTGTTTGATGTTTTGATCTGGCACAGGGGTTTAACTACACCCCTAAGGGTGTAAAATTGAAATAAATAACTTTCCAGGCTTATCTGAAGTCTAATGGTTAATTTTCAAGGTAGAGTTATATTGAATTCAGCAATTTCGTATTCTCGGCGGAAAAGGGTTAAATTAAATATGAAATAGAATGAAAATGGAAACCAAAAAAAGTCCAGTCATGCAGTATGACCCCATGAGCGAATTTTTGAAGAAATCTTCGACATTTCAGTCGCTATTGACGGCCGAGCGGAGCGAGGCCTTGGGTCTGCGTGCTAGTACGTACATAAATAGAACTTCTTCATAATTTCATGGCTGATATTTTCTAAGCCACAGTCAGTATTAAAGCTACATCAAGTCCTAAAACAGTTGAGCGTAAAACATTAAAGAGAGCGACCGAGAGAATCGGAGGACAGAATATTTCACAGAGTAAACTCATCAGTTGTGATTACATTTTTTTTTTTTTTAAACAAGCACCTACTACCTACGTTTTAAACAGCATGGTTCTAGGATTGGTTATACAGGGATACTTCCATAAGAGTAGTTCAATCTGAATTTGGACAATGTTTCATGCAAATATTACCAATTTTTACAACTAGCGAACGGCATTATTTCGATTTTTGACTGATTTTTCAACTTTGAAAACTTGATACATATTCTTGTAGGGAAATTTTACGCTGATTCCGAATATACCACATGTTAGTATGCTGAAAAAATTATTTCGCACAACAAATCGCAAAAAACAGGCTATTTTGAAATTGTTGACTACATTTTTGAAAATTTCAACCCGAAGATGTAATCCGATCATGCTGGCCAACGGACTTGAACTTTCGTTTTGTGTCCTTAACATTTTAAAATTTGTTTGAAGTTTCTAGCACAATTCTACGGACAGTTACGTCTGGAATGACAAATACAAATATACATACATACATACGTACCTACATTAAAAAATGCGTTAAACTTCAGAATATGATTCAGAATAGCCTGAAACGGATTTCTGCATAAAATTTTTTCAAAAATTCACATTCTACAAATTTTGAGGCGAGAGCAATAGCTTAATTTTCTTCAAAAATTCGCTAAAACCGTCAAAAATCGGTGAAAAATCCCGTTTTTTTTTTTTTTTTTTTTTTTTTTTTGTTTTTTGGCTAAAGACACTTTAAGGAGGCATTTCAGACCCATCATATATGTGGTATAGGCGTCGTAGGTACGTAGTTAGTGCCTGAGGCCAATTTTTTTCCTAATCAACCTTCAGTGCTGAAATTTGGAAAAGACCGTCTTTGGGACTTCAAGAATGCTTTTGCAAGGTACGGAGGCGTACAGATTAGCCGAGGGACCCCTTTTAGTGAAGACGATATTTTCACTATATAATTGAATGACATATTTGTTCTGAAATGCGACATGACATAGTGCGTGTGTGTGTGTGTGTATGTTCAATGACAGTTGTACTGAAATGTATTACCTATTGTTCAGATTCCATTGGTATTAATGATTGTCATCATTGATACTTCAATCGGAACCGAGTTCCCTGGCACTGATATTAGACCAGAGGTCCTTGATATTCATGACATAGTTGGAACATCGTTCCCTGATACTGATATTGGAACAGAGTTCCCTGATATTGATACTGGCATTACTGATGCTGTGAGCCGAGATTAATTACTGATAATTGACTTTCTGATAGTTGATTTCCTGATAATTGACACCAATACATTTATAGTTTGATATACTGGTATAATTAGATGACCAAGGTCAATGCTACACTGATATAATGCTGAAATTATTCATACTGACATGGCCCAAAGAACAATGGTATTATAAAGGGTGAAGGTGTGAATAACCGCATGGAACGCTTGAATGTTTGTTTACAACTATCCTTCTCTACTCGACAGAGGGTCCACTTCCACTCTGATCCCCACTCCTCTCGCCTTCGCGACACCCCTGAAGGTAATTATTTCTTCAATAATCGACCTACGATGTGGCATTCGATTACAAGGTACGGAGGTGCTCTGATCAGCTCATCCCTACCTGAGGCTAATTTCTGGAATTACCTACTGAAGCTAAATTTGGAATATTTCATTTTTCATTCAGCAATCAATTCACAACAACTTTCATTCCTGAACGACATCTTCATGAGGGTATGATAATGTATCACTGTGTTGCGGGGAGTACCTTTGCAAACAGTTTCATTGATTTGCTCTCGGATTCAAGACCCAGATTCCTGACTGCTTTAACTCACTGTTTTTTTCAAGTTTTCAATACAAATTCAGTCCTTACAATACAAATGGGAGACAATGGAATGAATTGCTAGGTGAACAGAATCAATGGAATGAATTGCTAAGTGAACAGAATCAATGGAATGTATTGCTAGGCAAACAGAATCAAACCGGAGCGCATACAAAAACCGTGGAAAGCCATTGGAGATTGGTGAAGCTACGTAACAAAGCGCTCTATGGCGCACTGTAGACTTGTATTATAAGTATGATTGTGGCATGCACAGGTCACTCTTACCTTTGCAAATATTATGGTAAAAAAGTGTTGTAAGCAGTTAGTTTGTATTGTAAATCTTTGTTTTGTAACCCCCCCCCCCCCCCCACATGCCAAGCCACAAAATTCATGATGTAGTCCGATTTGGGCCGAGCCAATACTAAGAGACGGCGATCCGACTATTGGCTTGGCTCGAATTGGATGATGTCATGCATTTTATGGCTTGGCATCTTTTGTACGCGGATCATCTTTTTGGGGGTTCTATATAGTAGGTAAGTACCTACTAAGTTTACCTAGGTACCTATAAGTTTACATACGGGAAGAATTAATTGCATATTATGGAAACACCTGAATATGCTTGAATCGATTTCCCAGGATCTCGGCTGTGAAGAAAGCGCCTATGACAATTATGAGTACGAGAGCGAAGGCTGTGACGATGGTGGGGCAGATGACTACGAGGTATGAACAGGATGTAAATTTTATACAACGTACATATTAAATGCAAGTACTATTCTAAAGATTGTCATATTTGGCAGAGTGATCTTGGTAGGCTTAAATAATCTGATATATTAAATAAGGAAGTATGTGCATACGATTCAGATCATAAGTTAAGAGAAGATAGAAAATAGAGCGTACGCAGAAGGAGTTGAAAGCTTGACATTGGAGCTAGTTAGGAAAAAGAATGGGGAGTTACACAGCGATTCAACATAATTCATCCTAATTGAACTTGATTAAATTTCAACAGAAACCACATTCGTTTAGCATCTCAGTTGTATTGCCTCTGGTAACTATCCGGGGGAGTATCAAGTAAAAAACCACTGATGCAGGGCCGCCACATCTCCAAGTCGGGCCCGGGACCAGATTCTGGCCACGGGCCTCCCCCCCCCCCCCCCCCTTTTTTTTTTTTTTTTTTTTTTGTCGCGCCACTTTTACTAGAGATGGCTATGATAATTGTAAAAAAAAAAAAAAAAAAAAAAACTATTAAACCTTCTCTAACCAAACGAAAAATCATTTATACTTCCTACCAAGGTTCAGTGATCGAATAAGAACACTTGAGGGACTGAACTCTTACGACTTCACTACGTTTTATTCAACATTTAATCAAAAGTAAAGTGTAACTTAAGAATTGAAAATTCAAGTATTCATACTCTAGTAATTACCAACCAATTACAAAACCATAAATTACCTTGAAACAAAAATTCTATATCCAATCAGTCATAGGATTTTCATTTTAACGACTTTAAACACAATTGTTTGTGAATAGAGGACGTATTCAGAGAAGTTCCAATTTACTCATTCCTCAATTGGACGATTGTGGCAGAAATTATGATTGACTAAATTTCATATAATCATTAATCAACACATTTTAATGTTATGGACGGATTAAAAAGGAAAGTCTCTGTATACAAGATGGCTGAAGAAATTAATTTAAACAATGATTATATTTGAAAGAATACGTTTATTAATTTTGGGAAAAAATAAAAATCTACAAAAATATAATTGTTTTATTACAGTTTATCTACTTGTAATGAAGCAATGCAGTAAAGAATTAGATTTATAACAACAAAAGATACAAGAATTAGTTAGTGAAAAACTATCAAAAATATGAATTAGTAAAATGAGAAATTTGTTTTGTTGAGTTACAATAGCATTCTGTAATTGTAATTATAATAGCGGATAACTTTTTAAATATAGAAAACTGTAATAGGCTATAATTTCATGTTTCATAAAATGAAACATTTTAAAACTAATAAAGTGAAGTGAAGAAAAGTGTATTTGCATTTGAAAAATACAAGACATAACACTTAAAACTTTCGTGCCTTTTTAAGTGAAAATTCTTTAATAACCTTAGAAAAGTCAAGTTTGGATGCTAACTTGTGCTCAATGCTGAGAATGGCAAGGGAATTCAACCTTTCTTGGCCCATGGATGCTCTCTCCCAAGTCATCAGTCGAGTGCCTACTGGTAAAGACGGTAAAGGGCAAAGAGTAATATTTTGGGCCATCGCAATCATCGCAACTGTTTAAGAGAAACAGTCTGGTGTAGTAAATCAAATATAATCTGATCGGGGCCCGTCAAGTGTAATACACTCTGTTTTATGTAGGCCTAAAAATTCTAAAATACTTTATTCACTAAATACAGGACCCGACCCCAAACAGTACCCACTTGCCCCCCCCATGTGGCGGCCCTGCACTGATGTATCAACAACACTTTATAAATTTTGGCAATGACTGGGGATTATTGAAATTTGGTAGTGGAGTGTAGGCTTTATTGATTGTGATCTATATTAACTATGCTCATTTATTATACGTAAATTATGTAGACTTATATAAGTAATTATTTGATACATCATACGTAAAAGGCTAACATTGTTTGTAGAGGCAGAAATGAAGGCGAGATATGATGTGCTATTTTTAATATGTATTTAAGGAACTCCTTGTAATACCTACGGGTTATACAATAAAATTGAATTGATTTGAATTGATATTTATTTTATGAATGCAAAAGTTGTAATGGAGATGAAAAACGTATTCTACGCCTATCATCTAGCCTTTAGGCGCGAGATTGTTGTTTTTTTGTGAGAAAAATATTGAGAAACGCTTTGTGCTGTTATTGTAGGTAATGAACAGTTGATAAGTACCTAATTAATAAAGAAATTTTGGACTGAGGGTAATAAAGGAATTTAGGTAGCAGTAGTAAGTAATAAGAACTAGATAGTAATGAATAAAGTAGGTAATGTATCCTTTGGACTCTATTAGGTACCTCCATATTTTTCTTTTTCAGATGTACACGACTTGGCAAGGTTATAAAGCACCAAAAGGATTTACCAGTTATACTTGTGGGGGTTCCGTAAGTCATAATATAGATAAGCCCGTTAGTTTAATCCAGTGGTTCCGAACTCAACTTCAACCAGGACTGACAAGTTGAAATTTTCGAAGTTGGCGACCCACGAGTTTACTGAACTTTCACACTTCACCCATTCACCTTCTTTTACTCATCTGTAGCAATCTAAAGCTGGATTCACATGGAGCGGAACGAGCGAGGAAAGTGGAAGGACGGAACACAATCTGATTGGCTGTTGGGACAACAGTTGAGGAGGGTGGCTGCTATGTTGTAGTAAAGGGCGGACGGCGGTAGAAATGTTCATAATGTTTCCGCGTTCCGTCGAGCTCCGGGCAAGCGCAGTGGACAGGGATGTTGATAACCGCTAGTAGAGGTTTCAGATCCGAGTGGGTTTCCGTAGGAAGGTTACGATTCCGTTCACGACTGAGACCACTTCATGTGAACACTCTTCTCGACTGCGCCATCCCTCCACTGGTTTTTTTGTCCTTCCGATTTCCTGCGCGCTCGTTCCGCTCCACGTGAATCCAGCTTAAGTGATTGTCGTGATTAAAATTTCTTATTCTCTACAATATAGATCTATATATTTATTGAGGTTAAGAAATTATTAAATGAGACAAGAATTTTTTTTTTTTTTTTTTTTATTAACCGAGATTTTTATATTTAATGATCATGATACATAGAATGAGGGGGATATTCGCTTGAAAGTTTTAGGCTTCTCTTCTACTTTTGTGGATCATGTTATTTAATTAATTTTTATATATCCTTCATAGCGGCATTAGTGTGCCATCCTCCAGTTCAAGGCACCTCACCTTCCCCTGGTGCCTCTTATCCTCAGTGAAACCGCCCGTACAATCGAAATTTGGGTTTTTACTCTCACCCATTGGGTGATGTGCGACAAGGGCTTCTGCCATTTATCAGATAGCACGCATGCAAGCCTCTTGAGAAAATATTCAAATTCTCTGTGCAAGGCGCCGTCACACGAAACCACCAGTGGTGTGAAGGATTCCCTCACGTCTTCTGCTGCTGCATCGTATTTGGCGTGTTTGGCATTTGCTGCATTTTGGGATATTGTTTTCCAATCCTGAGAGCAGTAAGAGGCGGCGTCAGCGTTAATCACACGCGTATCAAAGTACGCCGTTCTCTCTGCGTCCCAGAATCCGTGTACTTTTATATCCGCAATAAGCTTCTTGTAAGACCGGTTCCAGGCCGACTGAATTCCAAGCAAGACTTGCCATCTTGGCACAGGAATCTCGAATTTTGTCATGGCCATACTTTATAAGCCCCCCCTTTTTACAATTAAGCACATGACTGAGGTTCATTTGGTTGCCACATCCGTCGCAACGGCTAGGCAACCCCTCTGGCTCCTTCCCATACTTCATGGCGAGTGCATCTCGAAACTGCATGGGGGAGAGATCCATGTCATCTCGAGCTGATGATGAGACAAGAAATTGATCACTTGAAATCTTTCAATACCAATCTTTTTAAATGTCTCTCCTAGGAAGAGATAATAAGGGAGGTTTCTCTGACTAATATGATGTCGAGGTTTACCCATTGAATATAATTCAATGATAGGTAAGAAGATACCGCACGGGAGTGAGAGTAGGTGAGGATAGCTATTGGGTTATATATATAAATCAATGGGGTGTGAATAATAGTTGATTGTTATACGCACTAGAGAAATGGTTCTTACCTTTTAAAGGAAGCCCAAGCTGGAATGAATGGGGGAGTTGAGGACTCGGCGTTCTTTTGAGCACGTTACGAGTAACAGTTCCTTCGACAGGAACTGTTACATGTCTCAGCCATTAATAAATTTCAAAATGTAATTTAAAAAAAAAACCCATGCAAAAATTGTACACATTATTCTAATAACCCTGGAAAACACGATAAAAATCCCCCCCCCCCCCCCCCCCATCGGACCCACTTTTGACATCTCTGATACTGGACTATTGTACATGATTCAGAGTTATTCGACAGTTTCTAAAAATATATATACAACGTATAAAAGTAATAGTCAAGCGGCATGACCATATGAGCGAACTTAGTGAATTATTGTATATTGTACGTTACATTGTTTTGAAATGTGAGCACTTTGAGTGTTAAAAAATTGTTAACTATACACACACACACACACACGCGCGCGCGCGCGCACACGCACGCACGCGGGCACGCACGCACGCACACACACACACACACACACACATTTGAAAAATATAGTATTTTAATAGAGTATTTTTGTAGAGTAATAGAGTATTTTAATAGAATTTATAATAGAGTTTTTTTTTTTTTTTTTCAAAAATACTCGTTCTAATAGTGCTCTGTGTTTCAAAAAAGATTTTGGATTTTTAGCTTTTTTGGCAGAGTTTATCGATTTTCAGAAAATAGAAATGAAATTTAAGTTGGTACTTTTTTTCAGCATAAGTTTGTGCATTTTCTTTTTTTAAATGTTCATGTCCATTGTTGATAAACTTCTTTTGACTAAAGTTCTGCTAAAAAATGTAGTGCATTTTCTTTTTTTAAATGTTCATGTCCATTGTTGATAAACTTCGGCTAAAGTTCTGCTAAAAAATATCATTTTATCAAATGATTTTTTGAGCACATTTTTAAAAATGTGACCAACTTGATGTGGCCAAATAGTGCTGGCCAACGAACCCATCCTTCCTTTTGGAAAGCTTAATTTTTTGGCGCAAGAACGGTTGGTAGGTATATGTAAACACGTTGAAATCGAGAATTCGTTTCAGAATATAAAAAAGACGGATTTCCATGAAGTAAATTTTGGAAACTTTTATTTTCAAATTGGAGCCATTGCAAAGCAAACATACATGCATATCTCTTATTCTACATACATATCCCATAAATATGCAAAGCAAACATACAAAACTCGATTTTTGGTTGATTTGCAACGATCGTCGTCACAGAGGACAAGTTCCTGTTGTCGGATTGTCACCAAAAATGGTACAGCTAATTCCGGGTGTCTAAAGGAACTATCGATCAAATTTTAAGTTGATAGTTCCAAAATTGCGGCACACAGACACAAAAGCTGACAAATGCTAGCCAAGTCAAAGTCGAGACTCACTTCGATCATTAAAAAAAGGTCATTTTAGGGTTTTTTGGTATTACTTATATAGTTTCAGGCAAGTGAACAACTCCAAATGAAATGATAATGGAAACATGACATTGTTCCAACTATTGGTGAAACAGTTGCGGCATTTCGTCCATGGAAAATCTCATAGAGGGCAATCAAATTCACTAGGCACTATTTTAAGCCAGCTTAACCATCATTGATTGTCATTATTAGCTGAATAAAATAGAAGTTGGTAGGTTCATAATACATATTAATGTGTTTTGAAATAAAAATCGTTCACATTTTCATTTTCAGTATGGTAATGATCCTCGATACCGTGGAGTAAGTACCTCCTTTTCTTATTTTATCGTGGAGAGAATAGGTAGGTACAACTGAATAATGTTACCTACGTCACGTCCGACTAATTAGTTATATCGATTTCTACCTATTAACAAAGCAAGAAGAATAATATAGAGAGCCCAGACAAAAAGTTTGTTGAACTCACATGGCTGAATAGGCCATCGGCTCCCTTATGGCATCACGTCAGAGTCACAAACGTTGTAACTTGCACTTCACTGTTTGAATTTTGTGAGAAAAATTAATATGAGATATGAAGCGTTTAGATTTTTTAACAAAGACTGAGACAAATATTTCGGGCTAACTTTTGAATTTAGGAAAGATTGGAAATGAGGATGGAACTGGAAAAACATCGTGGCTCGTAGAATAAATGATAGCATGATGAAACCAAACCCGTGGATGCTGAGAAGAGTCTAAGACTGGTTAAACCCGTGGCTCATGTAGGAAATTATAGCATACCGGAACAAATCTGTGGGATGAAGAGAGACGTTTGAGGCTGGAAAAACCCGTGGCTCGTAAAGGAAATGATAGCTTACTGGAACAAACCTGTGGGGTGAAGAGATATGTTTGAGGCCGGAATAAACTCGTGGTTCGTGTAGGAAATGATAGGTTACTGGAACAAACTTGTGGGACGAAGAGAAGTGTTTGAGGCCGGAATGCACCCGTGTCGCATGGTGGAAATGATAGCACACCGGCACAAACCTGTGGGATGTAACAGAGGTCCATCAAGCTCCCGTCAGAGCACCAGAGATAGCGCCGTCGGCGTTCCGTTGATGAAACAATGGGTGCCGCGGTCTGTTCTCGATCTTATTGACAGCTGAGTTTGGCGTTGGATGGGATTCCAGGTGACTGGGAAACTAACTACTCCGAACATGGCTCATTAAAGGCTCATTAGTAGGAGTGGGTATCTCTCTGACGGGATGCTGTTACTCTCCTCTACCTTTTTATGAGGATTTAGGCCCCCATTGCACCTCTGGGGGGGGGGGGCACCTAAATTCCTTATATGGTAGCAGAGCGTGGTTTGGATTATGCACGGCTGACGCCTAGTAGTCCAATCCACTATTTTTTGGGGCGTTAATGTTTCAGAAGAAACATGGCCCGGGGTTCCAGAAGGAATTCCCATTATCACCCTTTGGTATAAATAATTTCATTGGTCTTTGACTTATAATTTCTCTCTTTTATTCCCCATTTATATTTTATATATTTTTTAAATTTTATGCCACCTGAGTATTGCTATATGTCAATACCAGGTTAGTGCACAATTTTTTCGCCACCTGAGTATTGCTATGATGTCAATTAACAGGTTAGTGCGCCATTTAAGTCCCCAGAGTTGGGAAATTTAATTTAAGTCCCCAATGTTGGGCAAATTAATTTCTATATATATTTTGATTTCCTAAGGTATAAGTCTCCATAGTTGAGCATCCGTTTTGTCCCGATCGTTCAATGAATATACTTCTTATGAAGATTCATTGACAATCCTGTTTTAATTTCCATTCCCCCATCCTCAAAACGACAATGCAGCTATTTATGATTGAATGAGCATCAGTTCTCAGCTATTAACTATTCCACCCAGTTAACATACTTGATCTTCAATCAAGTATGTCTTTAAGGGGAGGAGTGCAACAGAGTTACCTCCTGAGAAGTCCATCAAGCTCCCGTCAGAGCACCAGAGATAGCGCCGTCGGCGTTCCGTTGATGAAACAATGGGCGCCGCGGTCTGTTCTCGATCTTATTGACAGCTGAGTTTGGCGTTGGATGGGATTCCAGGCGACTGGGAAACTAATCTACTCCGAACATGGCTCATTAAAAGCTATTAGCAGGAGTGGGTATCTCTCTGACGGGATGCTCTTTACCTCCTCTACCTTTTTATGAGGATTTAGGCCCCCATTGCACCTCTGGGGGGGGGGGGGCACCTAAATTCCTTATAGGGATGAAGAGAGACGTTTGAGGCTGGAATAAACCCATGGCTCGTGGAGGAAATGAAAGCATACCGGAACAAACTTGTGGGATGAAGAGAAGTTTTTGAGGCCAAAATGCACCGGTGTCGCATGGTGGAAATGATAGCATTCCTGCACAAAACTGTGGTATGAAGAGAGACATTTGAGGCTGGAATGAACCCGTGGCTCATGGAGGAAATGATAGCATACCAGAACAGATCTGGGGATGAAGAGAAGTGCTTGAGGCCAGAATGCACCCGTGTCGCATGGTGAAAATGAAAGCAAACCGGCACAAACCTGTGGGATGAACAGAGACGTTTGAGGCAGGAATAAACCCCTGGCTCGTGGAGGAAATGATAGCTTACTGGAACAAACTTGTGGGATGGGGAAAAGATTTTGAGGCCAGAATAAGCCCATGAAAGTAACGTGAACAAATTTGCCTAGTAACAAATCCATGGCGCACATTTGGGAAATGAACTGATTCCAAAACGCAAACCACCCGTGGTTCACAAGGAGTGTGAAGTCTTGTGTTGGTTGAATGATTGCGAACAGAAGTTTGGATCTCCAGTGGCGTTCGAGTTGGCCCTTTGGTCTGTTCAGGCATGTGAGTTCAACGTCCTTTTTTACTGGGATCTCTGTCTTACTCTGCTTGCCTTGTTTATTGGTAGAAAAATATAACAAAATATTCGGACACGACAGTAATCAACAACAAATTGTGCTCTAAAGGTTTCTCAAACTTCTTCATAAATAGCTCATCAATTTATTGTTATTGTCCATGATTGTGAATTACCTATATAGTACAACTGGAGAATAAGTAACAGTATTCTACAGCCGTCTACAAGTTGTGTAACGTATTACAATCTCTTTCCTCAGAATCAATATCAACCAGCTTATGAAGACGGTAAGTTATTCCGAATTTAAGTCTTAAATATGGTACATATCGAGAAGATGTTTCAATAAATTTGGGAGTAAATGATTTCTCAATATTTAGAAAAGCGCAATAATGTATAATAGTGTAAAACAATTTTTTGCATAGTTATCTAATATATAAAATTCTCGTGTCACAGTTTTCGTTGCCATACTCCTCCGAAACGGCTTGACCGATTTTGATGAAATTTTTTGTGCTTATCCGGTATTTATGATCGGCCAACATCTATTTTTCATCCCCCTAAATGTTAGGGGTAGTCCACCCCTAAATGTTAGGGGTAGTCCACCCCTAAATGTTAGGGGTAGTCCACCCCTAAATTTTTTTTATTTTTTAGACAAAATTTTTATTTCTATTTTAATTAACGTCTGCCAAGTTGGGTGGGCAGTATAACTCCTCAAGCGAGCGAAGCGAGCAGCATTCCCCACAGAAGTTAAACCTACCCTTAGAGATCTACCGTTTGCGAGCGAAGCGAGCAACATCCCCTACATGTTTCAATTGTAATACATTCCATGTATACAGCCACACCATGCCATGTATTCCCTATATGCCACACTTTGCGAGCAAAGCGAGCAATTTAATGGGGGGTCCGGGGGGCTTGCCCCCCCGGCTGGACGTGGAGGCGAGCGGAGCGAGCCGGAGCGGCTAGTATATATATATATTTTTTTGTTCTTTGTGTGCACAAAATTTGTTAATTATCCAAATTATGGTAAAAATACCTTTATTTAATAATACTGCGCTGTAGAAACTACTTTTAGGCTATTTAACTGTCATCTCTATCGATTGTAACACATGAAAATCCAGGTACATTCTCAGCACAATTTAGCGTTCAAATTTCTGAAAATCTAGTTCTTGGTTGATAAATTTTGACTAAACGTAGCAAATACCTAATTCAGCTAAAACGAAAATTTCAGTCATGCAGCACCATCATATGAGCGAATTTTCTTAAATTATCGTATTATATTATGTTAGAAAACGTACTGTTTTGAAATTTGACCACTTTGAGTGCAAAAGATTGTTACTACTAATTTTTGGCGAAAAAATAAACAAAACTCATTCTAAATCATACACAGCAATTCAAATTAGACTTTGAATTTCTACCTTTTTTGCGTTTTTTATCGATTTTTCAGCAAATATTAATGGAATTTAAATAGGTACCTACATTTTTTACCATAATTTTGTATAATACATAATCTAGCTCATCGCTGATGAATTTATTTTTTTGACAAAAGTTCCGTCAAAAAACATACATTTAACAATTTTTTGTGAATTTTCAACACATTTTGCTTCCGAGACTGCAAGGCAGCGGAAGCTTTGTTTTCACTTTCGAAATGAAAAAATTTTTTTTGCTCCAAAATCAAAATTTCCACTCGCATTTTGCGTTTCAGAGCCTCCTGAACAAATTTGGTTCCGTGTCTGTTTGTCTGTCTGTCTGTCCGTCCACATTTCCTTGTAACAGCCATAACTTCCACAATTTTAATCTGATTTTAACTAAATTTTCAGGGATCGTGCGGGTTAAGCTCTATATGGTCCCCTATCAACTTCATCATGATCGAATCAACGGTAGCTTCTGCGCAGGCGCTAACGTGAATTCCTTGTGACGGTCATAACTCGGTCAATGTTGAACGGATTTCGGTCAGATTTTCAGGGATGATGTGGGTATGGTCCTTGAGGTCCCATAAGACAGTCATCATAATTGCATTAGCGGTACGCTCTGCGCATGCGTGAACGAAATATTCTTGTTACGGTCCTTGCAACAGCCGTAATTTCCACAATTTTGATGCGATTTTCTTCACATTTTTAGGGATCGTGCGGTATAGCTCTACATGGTCCCCTATCAGTTCCGTCATGATCGAATCAACGGTAGCCTCTGCGCAGGTGCAAACAAAATTTTCTTGTTTCGGTAACTCAGGCAATTGTGAACGGATTTCAACCAGATTTTCAGGGATGATGCGGGCAAGGTTTCTTGAGGTCCCGTATCACATTCTTCGCGATCATCAGCAGCAGTACGCTAGGCGCATGCGCGAAAGTGTCACAGCTTAGTTAATTTTATCGGATGGTCCCATATTAAAATCAAAATTTTCCTTATTGATTTCATTTATTATGTTTACCATTTAGCTTCCAATTTCCCACCTTTTAATTCCCTGATGCCAGAACCGGTCGTTTCTAGTTTTCTGGAATTTAATGGTGACGTACTGTGAAGGTCACGAGGAAGCTCATGTGCCATTTCCTTGGCAGTGTATTTTGAAATGTAACCAATGTAATGGGCGTAAAAAATTTATGTATTTTTTAGCAGAATATTGCTTAAATAAAGTTTTATAACTATAAAACGGAACAATGAAAAATTTATGTTCAAAATTATGATGTAAAATGTACTTAAAATTCGCTAAAATATATATATATATAATCTACTCCTAAAGAGTTGAAAATCCAATATCTCTATTGGAATCGCAGAAAATTATTTGGAAAGAGTTTTTTGCCATAAAATTAGTAGTTAACAGTTTCTTTTCCCTCAAAGTTCTTAATTTTCAAAACAATGTAACATAATATAGTACGATAATTTACGAAAATTCGCTCAAACGATCATGCTGCATGACGGGAACTTTTTACTTTTTAATATTAGCACAAAGACGAGCTTCCCATTTTTTCTCACATACCTGGGTAGGTATTACTGTACCTGTTGAAATAGGTACAGATCTGTACCTATTTCAACAGGTTTCGGGCTTTTTTTTTTATATTGGGGATGTTAATCAGAATTAAATATGCTATTGGTACAAGCACTTACCTACTTAGTACGTTCCGCCATGGTGTGTATTCATGTTATTGTTGATAAATGTACTCTGACTGGCTGTGAATAGCTTTTTTGTCTGATTTGACGTGGGTTATAGATTCGAGGGTGACCTCAGCAGATCTCGACAAAAAGCAGGGTATACTAAGAAGTCAAGACCTGGCGGTTATGCGGACACTGTATAACCGCCACCCCTTAAGCGTTAGTACATCGCCGGGCTCCAATCACTAACACGAAAAAGGGGTTCCCATATTTTTAAAACCATGGCGCGTTAACGTGCAGATTACTTCTGGCGGCGCCTAATGTATCACAATTAAAAACCTGATAGTTTTTAGTGTATTTTTTTAATTTTTTTTTTTTTTTTTTTTTAAGGAAAGAACTTTAGTTGTACATTAATTTTATACATATCGGTTGGTGTAAGTGATTTGAATGGAGTAGGAACTTCCTAATTAACATGAAACTTGATGCTAACATGACGATTATAAATAGAAAAGTCAGTTTCTCTCGTGGTTAGGTCTTGTGTGTCCAACCCAACAGGTCAATGTGTCGTTTTCTTTTCAAATCAAATTAACTTTTTTGACATTTTATGTCTTTACTTTGGCACATAAACGAGAAAAGTGTTAACAAAAAGCGTTAAAAAAACGCTGCAAATTATTTCACAAAGGTTTATTATTTTTTCAATTGAGTTTGATCGTAGTTTTAGTTAGCTTGCGTACGTCATAAGGGCCTTATGCCCACACCGTCCAGACTCCTCGGCGTGTCCTATTTCGAGTTGCCACAACCTATACTTCTATAATTATATACGCATGCATGTTTATATTTCTCGATTTGAGCTCCTATCTATTCAAATAATTATTGCCTTATCATTATCTAAGTACGTACGAAAAGTCGAGAGGATATGTTATTAAATATGCGTAGGCAAAGCATTGGTATTAACACACAAATATGACCTAGAAAAAAACATATTCATGCCTCGAAGGAACATGAAATTCGAAAGCAATACAAGTGTAGGAAGTTTTCCACGCCACCCTGGAGGTACTCCCTAGGTCTCGTTACCTCACAACCGGAGGTTCACCACCCTATTACGCTTACACTAATCATACCAACCACATTTTTCCATCAACATTCATTTGAAAGTTGTGCATTTTGAGATGAGTGAATTTTGTCCTAACATGAGAATAATAATTATCCAAAAACAGATAGGTACGAGGAATATCCCTTCAAACCAAAGTGCTTCGTTTCTACCCTAAGGTACTTGAAGTGGCTTACCTGAAGAAGACTCGGGGAATTCCAGATAACTGAAGTAGGCGGAAAGAAATCGAATAGACGCGTTCAACTGGGTCGTAGAAAGCAGCCAACAACCAAATTTGATTGGAATCAGGAAAACTTGCTATTTAACTGGAAGCGTTTGGTGCGGTTTGAGATCTTTCCAAGGAATGGCGGAGGAAGGTTCGCGGATCGTGTAGTGGCGGAGGGGGGGAGGGGGGGAGGTCGGGACGCGAGCACACGGGCAGATCCACACGGAAGGTATTAACTCAATCTTGGAATCAAAATGGGAATAAATCGTATCCCGTTTCTAGGACGCTACCTACTGTTCCCGAAAATTCCCAGCAACTATGAAATGACCTACCTACCTAATTTTTATTTTTCACATTCTTTGATCGATCGTAATGAACATCGTCACTAGGCTTTCCTAAGCCAAAAAGTAATATTCGCGGATCGCGTAGGGTGGTCATAGCGAGGGGCGGCGGCGGATCCACAAGGAAGGTATAGGTACCTACCTATCATATCGCCTCCGGGAAGAAATAAACGGAAGTATTTCGTTTCTAGGACGCAGCCGTTTCAAGTTCACTCGTTCTAACAACCTAACTTACGGAATTCCATCCTATTAGAATTCGCTTACTTTGTGGGACCGATCGTGTAGAGGGTGGTCGCATTGTAATAGTGATGAATACAAATCGATGTAAGATTCGATTAAATCAACTTTTTTCTAAAAAATCGAAGACTAGATTTTTTTTAGAAAACTCAATAATTTTTTTTTTTTTTTTTTTAGCAAAGTTGAATGGACAATTTATAGCGTTGGTACCTATACCACCTGGTTGGTACCTATATAGCTAACACTCAGAAAACAGTATTAGGAACTAAGAACTCATGAAGGATCAGTTTCAGTTTTTTCACAACTTCAAATAGAGTTAGGTACCAGCATAAACGAAATTGTGTTCCCTTCCCTCAGTAGGTACCTATATTTTCGGTCAGTTTTATTCCATAGAACCAAATGATCCAAGGAACATAATAGGAAGAGCATATTGTAAGTTTAACAAGGATCAGGTATTTTTAGTCTATGGCCTGGTGCTAGGGGCCATAATTATCTACCTACCCTTTTCTCACTCAGCTTTCCAAGAAATTTGGAAGCAAAATAGGTATGATTTGGCCTATTGAGGGACTTTGATTAGTCCATCGTAATTTTTGAAAGAAGGTAAAAAGGTAATAGTTATTTATCAACTTTTTAAAAATTTATTTATTTGCAAATTAGAATAATTTCACATATCGTGTCCTTGTACAATATACATAGATTGATACCGCACTTGCTTAATTCAAAAAGAAAATTTTTCGGATTTGGAATCACAATTTGTTGATTTTGGTACGTACACTTCAGCACCCCCAAAAAACACGTGTTCAACGACACTCCTCCCGCTTAAAGCCCACAAATGAAAAATACCTATCCCAGTCGATTCTGCGTCCAAAATTACTTGGAAAAATACACCCCACTTGCCTATGTAAGAAAAAAGATCGAAAAACACTTTTTTGACCAGTAGCACCCGTGGGTGTAGGGCGACCGGGCTGGCGACAAGTTTGGACCAACTATACCCCAAATGACGTCTATGTGCGAAAGAATGGGTTTTAAAGTAAATTCAAATGCCTTTTATGGTCTGGACAGCGAAAGGCGGACGGACTTGGCAGATTTTGGATTCTATGCACCTTGAAACGTAAAATGTCAAGGTTTGAGGGGGGGTTATAAAATTTGTTTTGCTATACGGTCACAAAGGATTATTATTGGTAATAATATCTTTGAATTCTGCATTTTTGGGAAATTGTTAATGAAGGATGTAGGTAAAATTTAATATTCTTGCCACAATTTCGTCGTTTGCAATTAGGTACCTACTAAATTTCTCTTTTTGGGGCGTTTCTCATTGGAAATGTAGTGGAATGACGAAATCAAGTAAATCAATCTTTTGATTTATCAAACTTTTGTAGAACTATTCTCGATTCCATATTAGAAAAAAAAATCGTAGTTTTAGTTGGCTTGCGTACGTCATAAGGCCCGTCCAGGCTCCTCGGCGTGTCCTATTTCGAGTTGCCACAACCTATACTTCTATAATTATATACGCATGTTTATATTTCTCGATTTGAGCTCCTATCTATTCAAATAGTTATTGCCTTAATAATATCATTGTCTAAGTACGTACGAAAAGTCGAGAGGATATGTTATTAAATATGCGTAGGAAAAGCATTGGTATTAACACACAAATATGACCTAGGGAAAAACATATATTCATGCCTCGAAGGAACGCTGTACCCACCTCATGGTGCCGCGGCGCCTCCTCTCACTCCACCCCCCGCTCACCCCCCTCACCACCCGTGACCCCCTGCCAAGCGTGCGTCTAACACGTCCTAAAAGACACTTTTTCGTCCGTTTTAGGCCCATAGCGGCGGACGGCGAACGGCGGACGGACATTTCAAATTTGGATTCTACGCACCTTGAAACGTAAAGTGACAAAGTTTGAGGGGGGGTTGAAAAAATTTTTTGCTACACGATCACATAGGCTTATTATTGGAAATAATAAACCAAAATGCGATACGGGTGGTTTTCTGATGATTTCCGCTTGCAACCAAGTCGTCGCTAGGTGAATGGTACTTCGGCGTTTTTCATCCCACAAAATTCGTTGACCATTCGTTCGAAAGCTCTCGATTTATCCAACCATGTTATGTTAACTACTGCGAAGTGCGTGGCCAACAAACTGAGTTATGAGCATGGTTATTTGAATAATTGTGTACACTCAGGTGATCATTCTCAATAATAATTGATATTGTGAACATGATTGCAACCGCTTGTTAAATTCTGATGATACGTGTCTGCAACTAAAGACATAAAATGTCCCAATATGTTGCAGACTCGTATGCAAGCGTTTTCTTTTTATTATTATTTTTTTCTAAGTTTAAGCCGCACCTCAACCAGAAGGGTCATTAGCGGCATTGAACAAGGGTCCTGATAGAAAAATTAGGTTTATGAATAATGCAGTTTTAATTTATGTAAATGAAGTGGGTATAATAATCACAGAAAAATGTCTGTTTTGTCAAATGAATCATATGGATAATTTAAATCGTTCTCCCAGTTTCTTTACATATGTGAGCTCGTCGGATTGGCCTGATCGAAATTTTTCGAGTAAAAGTTGGTGTTGTTCTTGAGTTTTTGTAGTTCTCAGTACATGTTGTTGTCCTTTATCTACACTGCATATTTTTGGTTTATTATTTTCAATAATAAGCCTATGTGATCGTGTAGCAAAAAATTTTTATAACCCCCCCTCAAACTTTGTCACATCACGTTTCAAGGTGCGTAGAATCCAAATTTGAAAGGTCCGTCCGCCGTTCGCCGTCCGGGCCTTAAAAGGCCTAAGGATTGACTTAAAAAACCCGTTCTTTCGCACATAGACTCCATTTGGGGTCTAGTTGGTCCTAACATTTAACCGCTTTACTTGCATAGATGCTATGGGCCAAAAACGGGCGAAAAAGTGTGAAAAAGTGTCAGTGTTAGACTGAAGAACGCGCGCACGCCTTGTGGGTAGGGATGGGTATCGATGAACAAAACATCGATGTTTGCACATCGATGTTTTTTTTCCAAGGAACATCGATGTCTAAAAAACATCGGAGAAAAAACATCGATGTTTCGACACATCAATGGTTTTTAGAAAACCAAAAGAAAAAACTAATTTTCTTAGAAAATTTGCGGTAAAAAGTAGTTCTTTTCAACAATTTTAATAATAGTACCTACATAAGTAAAATCGCAGAAAAGTAGAAAGAGAATGTTCTCATTAAAACACAGAAAAATTGTAAAGAAGTTGTAAAAAATTAAATGTTGGTTTTACAACTTCCAGAAACGGTCTTCTGCTTCGTGTAAAAATAACAATTTTGACGCCAGTTTCTGAGAGGCGATTTCTCAAGGAGCTTAAAATTAAGCCTGCTTGAGTGAATAGCCTTTGGCCAAGTAAGCATTTATAAAACAAGAATAATTATTGTTCAGGTATAAAAGAACCATCATTTTTACATTAACGACAAAAAAACATTTGAAAAAAAAAAAAAAAAAAAACATCGATGTCTGGAAAAAACATCAAAGAGTAAACATCGATGAAAAAAACATCGATGTTTGGAGAAAAACATCGATGTTTTTGAAACATCGATACATCGATACCCATCCCTACTTGTGGGTGGGAGGTGGTGGGCAGGAGAGAGTGAGAGGGAGGGCGAGGCGGAGGGAGTGAGAGGGAAGGGATGGCGAGGGAGTGTGGGGGAGGCGGAGGGAAGTGAGAGGAGGGAGGGGAGGGGAGATGAGAGTGTGGGGGAGGTGGAGGGAGAGAGAGGGAATGGAGGGGAGGGGAGAGTGAAGGGAGGGGAGGGAAGGCGAGAGAGAGAGTGTGATGAAATTAATTCCAATTAGAAGGGATTGTTTATGAGTATGAAAATACTCATAATTCTATTCTACGCTTTATGATATAAAGCTTCGCTTCCTTCGGGTGTCCCTAGACAGCCCCATTTATTTATTTTTTCCTCAACTTTACTATAAAGCGTAAAATTATGGGGTCCTGGAGCTGTGATGCAGTGAACGAGTGAACCAAATATTGGAAGCCCCGAGTTTCAATACCTTGTAAATATACTATAAGTGAGGCTAAATAATTACAGTCAGTTTTCTACGTAGAAGGTCTGTATTATACAGAAATAATAAACCTTTGTGTAATAATTTGCAGCGTTTTTTAAATGGCTTTCCACTTGGATTCCGAAAAGAAATGGCTTCACCCCCCCCCCCCCCCCCAAAAAAAGGTTTTATGTTTTTGTTTATGCAAGCGCGAAGACATGACTAGTGAGTCACCTGCTTGTGATTTGTGTAGGTAGCGAGCGAGGGAGGTGATGACTAGAGACAAGATTTAACATATTTTGCATATTCAGTTTTTAGGCTCTGAATGTTCATAGGAATCCCTTTTGGGAAGTTTTAAGCGGTTTGCAACCATTTAAACGCAATTAAATTTCACATATTTTTGCATATTTGGTACCAAAAAGCATATTTTTAGGTTTTCGAATATTTTTCGAATATTTGGATAGTTTCAAGGGAAAAAAATCGCCGGGAAATTATTTTTGTGAAACTGCTGGATGCTTCCTGTGAACTAAGAATAGCTGCATTGCATACCTCCCTAATTTACATGAATATCTACCAGACCAGTCGTACCATCTAAATCTCGCCTGCCTCAACCCTTATGTGAAAGGTGGCAAGTAGGAATGTCCTGTAAATCCCCTAACAATGCCTGGGCCAAGGCCAAAAATTAATTAGGGACACTGACCTGGGAAAAACCTGCCCTCAAATTCCTGCCTATTGTATCATGTGAAGTGGAAAGATCTTTCTCCATGCTGAAGAACGTTTTAACCGACAAAAGACGGAACTTAATATTGGAAAACCTGGAAAAAATGTTGGTAATTGTATGCAGTGGGACGTAAAAATGTATTATTCTCACGAAGTCGATTGTCTTTTTTCATGTATGAAAACGAATTACATATTTCACGCCGTATTTCATGCCATGTATTATTTTCATTGTATAATGAAACTCAAATAAGAAATGAAACAGTGTCTTGCCTTGACTTATTTATACATTGAAACACATTATAAAAACACGTTTTCCGGCGCCGAGACAATAAAATCGTAAACTTTTATTGTCATTATGATCGAAAAAGAGAAAATTTTCACCCTTGAAAAAGAATATATTCGCATAGAAAGAATGTATTGAAGAATATATTGGCCTTAAAAAACGCATAAATGAATGCATATACGGGCTCGAATTTTAGCATATCGATCTCGTCTCTATTGATGACATGTCTCGTTTACTTGGGTGATACGATGTCCCTTGCTCCCGAGCTCGTTGAACAATAGCTGGGTGGTGAGACGTCCTGCGCCCGTCTAAAGGGACACTGGAAGTGGCACGATTCTAATGGTGGGTTTACACGCTCATGCCATTTGCGCAAATCGGCTTGAACAAGCCAGTTTGCACAGTTATATCGTTGCATGTGAACGCTGTTTGCGCAAGCCATTTGGCTTGCGCAAGCCAAAAAATTTGGCTTGTGCGAAGTCTGTCTCGGACAGAAATTCGGCTTGAGGTTGGAGCTTGGCATGAGTGGAGTTTGAGCGTGTGAACGCAGTTCAAGCCTACCCACGATCTCGCGCCGGCGCATTCCTTCTCTTCAAGTGTGTGAATCACATTATTCCAACCCCATATCACTCGGGAGCATCTAGCGCTCGTTCAAAAGTCTTCAAAACTTTTTCCTGTTGCCAAAAATCTCAAAGTCGCTGACAGCCTTTCATGGGGGGGTGATTGCTCGTCTCATAACGGTGTCACTTTTCACAATTATTGGTGAGATCATGCTGAGCACCTCCTCATATGTCGCCTCGTTCATTCTCAAATAATTCCGGAAATCATTTGGTTCCCCTCTCAATTCCACTATTAAATTGGTATGGGAAAGGCTGTCCCTCCTGAGCAACCAATCCTTGCTCCATTTCCGACCTTTGGAACTCTTTGAGCCCAATTTTTTCTTTATCAAGCAAGCCGCCGTCGTACACAGGATAAGCTCCTCCTCATCCATATTAAAAATTATGTCAAAATTTGTGATTGATTTTTTTTTGAATTATTTTAAAATTTTTAATTAATCAACTTTAACGCACTGATCGACGAAGTCCACTGACTGAATCCCACACAATTTCACAAGCACAACTGAACGTGTGAACGCGACCGCGTTGTTCAGTTCAGTTTGCGCAAACTGGCTTGTGCAAGCCGGTTTGTGCAAATGGCTTGAGCGTGTAAACCCACCTTAAGGGGAGCCATGTTGTCATCCTTGACTAAGGAACGCCATCATGGACTCCGGAGGCAACTCGGAGGGGGAAAAAAATGAGGGGTACAGTGATGACCACTGTTTAGCCCCCAAAGTGGATTAAAAAAACCCCAAAAATAAAGTAATTCAACTAAGACTAAATGTAAAATAAGCTGATAACTACATCAGTGTTGGGCAAAAATTAGCTATAGCTAACTGTTTGGGCCGGTGGGGTGACTAGTATATTCCACTAAAGAACAGGATTGATGATAGGTGTGGATATGTGCACCAATTACCGGGAGCCTAAGTTGATGATGAGATCAATAAGTAAGTACCTACCTAATGGATAGTGATAAATAATCTTCTCGAAGGACCACTCCCAATTTGGGAGAAAATTAATGTGTCTATAGGTATGTAATCAATAAAATTCAAGAGGTACGTTTGGAAACACCGTACACCACGGCTTCCACAAGTTATATTTGTATCAAGTAATGCTCTTTCAATGCCTACCTAGTGAGTGGCCACCCAGATTGATATGCAGTATGTACCTACTGTGATATAGCATACAAGAAGGATTTGGTCTTATAGCTATGTGATCAGCAAAGTCTTTGAATAGGTAGGTAGATATGATGACGTGGTAGGTAGAGATGTGGTAAGAACGGGTGGATCCACAAAGCAGTAGTTGATATAGCACTGGCAGCAATAATATGCGATTACTTAGATTAGCTTCAAGTTTACCTCTGTCCGTCAAGTACTCTGACGGTATACTTGATATGTGTGGTGCCTTCCTCCCCAAGGTGCCGGCGAGGGTGCACGTGGCGCAGAACACAAAGGAATGGTCACCTCCAGGTGTCAGCAGCTCCTTCCGAAATGCGATCGCTCTTTCCAAAACTCCACGAGTCCTCAGATCGTGAGAAACTCGGATCAAACTAATATGCAGCGTCACAAGGGAACTAGGTTCTGATATACTTGAAACAGTATAAACCACAAGAGGTAAAAAAGAAAAGGGGGGGGCGAGACGGTGTACGGGTTGATAGCATGAACAATGAATAATGAATTTTTCAGGAGACCGGCTGATGGGAAGATGGCTGGCGAGTGACGTCACAGGGCCGGAGCACTAAATCACACTCACTGCACTTAATTTGCTTAACAACAAAAAGATAACATGTCCTAATAACTAGGTAATTTTAACAAATATAAAGAGCCGATTAGCAATAAATAGATAAATAGAAAAATGCAATAAATAACAAAAACCACATACAGAAGGAATAGCACTGCGCCGATCCAACACGGATCAACGACACAACACCCAGCGCACCCGTCCTTGGCACGCCGCGGACAGAAAAATAATGATGTTTGAATGAGAAGATAATGATAAGAATAATTTAGCGGTGTTTAGTGATAAGAGTATTGTGGTTTGTGAAAATAGTGCTATGGAGTGAAAAGTGGAAAATCTCAGGTGAGTCGAAAATACAAGAGCGGCGTAAACATACTCCCCCCTATTTTCGACTGAGGCTGACCAGAAAGAATTTATGAGTGATCAGAATGATCATTAATTGGCAAAGGAATCAAATTTACAGTGGAACGCTTAAAAATGCCTTTGGAAGTTCGAAGAGTTACAACACGAACAGTGTTGTCCTTGCCAGGGTGGACCTCCAGGATGCGGGCCTGCCAGTGTGCAGGTGATGTTTGAACATCCTTGAGAAAAGCTAAATCACCAACGCGAAGGTTGAAAGTACGATGGTTCCACTTGTTGCGGGCTTGCAGTGAAGAGAGATATTCAGTTCGCCACCGCTGCCAAAAATACTGGACCCTTTCTCGTATGAGCTGCCAACGATTAAGATGGCTTGATGAGATGTCCTGCAGATTAGGTTCTGGCAGTGCGTTGATTGGTTGGCCGATGGTAAAGTGTCCGGGCGTGAGTACCTCTGCATCCTCTGGGCAATCTGAGAGTGGTTGGATGGGTCGCGAATTCAGAATCCCCTCTATTTTAACAAATAGGGTGTGGAGTTCATTCTCAGTAAAAGGTCGATCCCCAAGGGTTTTGTGCAAGAGCGACTTTGCGGACTTCACAGCTGATTCCCAGCTCCCACCGAAATGTGGAGATCCAGGAGGGTTAAAGCTCCACTCAACAGATAAATGGGAGGTATGATCCATGATAGAAGCTTGATTATGGTGGTCATTAATAAATTCTGCGGTCTCTTTGAGATATCTAGCTGCTCCAACGAAATTAGTCCCACAGTCTGAGTGCATCCTAGCAGGAATACCACGCCTTGCAATAAACCTGTCAAACACATCGAGGAAAGCTTCCACCGATAATGATGTACACAGTTCAAGATGGACAGCACGGGACGCCATACAGATGAACACACAAAGATAGCTCTTGTGAGTCTTAGCATTACGACGTGATGAGTCGCGGCAGATGAAAGGACCAGCGAAATCAACTCCACAATGCAAAAAGGGACGAACTCCTGTAACCCGAGACAAAGGTAAATAACCCATAACTGGTTGAGCGAATGCTTTACTATATCTGGTACAAGTCACACATCTCATTTTATGTAACCTTACCAAATTCCTTGCGCGTGGGATCCAATATTGTTGCCTAATGAAGGCAAGTAAGGCAGTAGGTCCAGGATGATGGTTTTTCTTGTGCAGATGGTCAATCACAAGGTTCGTGAAGTGGGAACGGTCTGGTAGTAAGATGGGGTGTCGCTGAGTAATAGGCAAAGGTGCATTAGATAACCTTCCTCCAACTCTAACAATCCCTTCATGATCAATGAAAACAGACAATCGACGCAACTCAAGAGGTAAGGGTTGATCAGTTCTCCTAAATGCTTCAGGAAAATGTTGGTGTTGAAGAAGCTTCAATATGTTAGTTTGAGCAAGGTTAAGCTCAACAGATGTGAGTGCTCCTGCCTTGCGTTTCCTTCTCCTTCTCTTGGGAATACGAGCATTAGAGATGAACCTGCGAACATAGCCCATGACTCTAACAAGGCGTAGGAAGGACGAGCAACGATTAACGTAATTCAGGATGTGATTAGTGTCCTGAATGGTTGTTAGCGTGTTATGAATCACCGACTTCAACTCTGGGAGATCAACATTCTGAACAGACTGCGTGATTGGCCACTGGTCAAGAGATTGGGAGCACCATGAAGGGCCAGACCACCAAAGCTCATGGTGAAGTAGAACAGTAGGCAACACTCCGCGTGATCCAATGTCGGCTGGATTTTCCACTCCACTGATGTGGTACCAATCACCAACATGAGTAACACTTAGTATTTGTTGTGTTCGATTAGATACAAACGTCTTTAGTTGGTGGGCAGGAGTCTTTAACCACGCCAAGACAATGGTGGAGTCGGTGAAGCAGAAGGTGGATGTTATATTGAGGTTGTTGATGAGTGGTGAAAGTGATTGAATTAATTGAGAGAGCAACAATGCTCCACACAATTCCAACCGTGGGACTGTCAATGATTTGAGTGGTGCAAGACGTGTTTTGGCTTTGAGTAATGACATGGTTGCAGTATTTCCCTGAGTTCCATGGAGATATGCCATGGCACAGTATCCCTTTTCAGAAGCGTCTGAAAAACATACAAGACGATATATGGAGTCAGTTTTTACCAACAGTCGAGGTATAGCAATGTGGGATAGATTACAGAAGTCACTGAGAAATTTATCCCAGGAAACCTTCACATGATCAGGAACAACATCATCCCAAGCAATTCCACACTTCCAAGTCTCTTGGAGGATACATTTTGCGAAGAACACAACTGGGGCTAGATAACCAAGGGGGTCATAGAGTCGAGCTATGACCGACAAGACATTACGTTTGGTATAGCCGTTGTCTGGTTGCTGAACACTATATTTGAAAATATCTGCATGTGGGTCCCATGTCATTCCCAAAATTTTGATAATGTGATCGGAGTCATCATTGCAAAGCTCAACTGGTTGTTGTTCAGCTGGGTCATCCAGGAGCGGAGGATGGTTTGAGCTCCACTTGCTCAGTTCAAAACCACCTTTAGCAAGAAGTTCAATGACCTGTTCTTTAAGCACCTTCAGATCAGAGGATGTATCACAACCAGTTGCCAAATCATCGATATAGATACAATCAGAAATAGCTCGGGCAGCATCAGGATAATTATCACCCTCATCAAGGACCAATTGTTTGAGGACTCTCTGGGCTTGGTATGGAGAACTCCGGAGCCCATAGGTCACAGTGTTCAAGGTGTAATATGAAACAGCATCATCAGGATTAAATCGCCATGCTATTTGTTGATAGTTTCGATCATCAGGATTGATAAGGATTTGACGAAACATTTTCACAATGTCACATGTGAAAACAAAAGGAAATCTACGAAAATTCAGAACAATTGTACCAATGTCTGCTTGTAACTTTGGACCAGTATGAAGGTGATCGTTGAGTGACCCTGTTGAGGTGCGAAAGCTCGCATCAAAAACTACTCGCAGTTTTCCCTTACGTTCTCCATCCAACTTGTAGATAGGATGATGTGGAATTAGGTATGATGGAGGCGAGGTAGCGAGAGACATGTGATTCAAATTGAGGTACTCAGACATAAAGGCATGATAATCAATGCGTAACTGGTCATTTTTAGCGAGTTTAGATTCAAGAGCATAGAATCTATTAAGAGCAACTTTGATGTTTGGTTGAATTGGGGGTGAGGGTGAATTGAATGGTAGAGAAACAACGTACCTCCCCCCATTAATTCGAGTGTGTGTGCGAACAAAGTGATCTTCACACTGTTGATTGTCATCAGACATGTAAGTATTGGTAGAAGACGGTTCCTCAATTTCCCAGAACTTCTCAAATTGGAATGATGGATCGGATAGAGATAAGAGCGACACTGAGTGATTTGAAGCAGAGTCACACATGTAACGACCCATGACAGTAAACCCAAATACAGTGTCAATAAGATGAGGTCCATTTGCATGGATAGTGATAGGAGCACTAGTAACAACATTACTAAATAAGTCTGCACCGATGAGGAAAGAGATTGGGGCAGGTTTGGTGAAATCAGGATCACTGAGATGATAGGTTAGATAGTCCTGCCACATAGATGAATCCAGACTAGATTGCGGTAAAGGTGGTGTGATGGACGGCACAACAAGTGCTTCCGTGTTAAGGATGGAGGTAGATTTTGGTTGAAACGAGACATGAAGACGCCCAGCGATGTGTTGGAGTGGGGCCCCATTGACTACAGTAACATTGCCTTGAAAAGGCCTGGTAGCTTTACCAAGTTTGCGAGCACACTTCTCCGTGATAAATGATAAATGGCTACCTGGATCAAGTATTCCTCTAAATTCATGGGGACGACCACCAGAATCGAGGATTGAAGCCCTAACAGTTCCCAAGAGTACACCACTAACAGATGAGGTACTAGTTCCTGAAAATCCAGGTGAAGGTTGAGAAGAGGTCATATCTGTAGAGGGACTTGGGTGTTGAGGTGAGGTGAGAGATAAAGAAGGTTTTGATCCCAGATGTAGATCACTATGGTGCCTTGCTTTGCAGTGCCTACAGGACCATTTTGACTTGCATTCCTTGGTTCTATGGAGTGGATGAAGGCAATTCCTACACCCTGACCACTGTTTTAATGAGTCAAGTCGTTGTGCAGGAGTAGAGGACTTGAAGGTAGGGCATTCAACAAGAATGTGGGTGTTTTTACATAAAGGACATACTATAGGTGATGATTCTGGACGAGACGATTTATCAGATAACGATTTTGATGCATGAGCAAGAAGAGAGTGGCTAGGTTGCTGCTTGGGTGCAAAAGAGTTAGGTTTTTTAGGAACTTTGTTGTGCTGAGGCACCTGGTCCAACCTTGTGACAGGTTCAGTAGTTAAGCGTAATACCTGGAACCTATTTTGTACAAACTCTTTCAAGGTGGTGAAGCTGGGGTAATCAGTCCCTATAATAGATATTTCAAATGCTTGCCGCGTCACAGGATCAAGACTACGGAGCGCTAATTCACAAAGGAGATAGTCCCCAAATTGAGGGATGTCAAGAGCCTTCAGTGATACTATACTCTCAGATACATTAGACAAATACGCCTGGAGTGATTCGGCAGTAGGCTTACCCCCACTATACCTATATGCAAGCAGCTTCTCTATGTATGATGAAGCCAATTTTCTTTTATTATCATACACCAATAAGATAGTGTCCCATGCTTGATTGAAGTTTGCCTCCGTAACAGGAATCGCTTTGATGGTGTCCAAGGCAGGTCCCTCCAAATAGGAAAGTAGGAAGTGAAAACGTTCAGCATCTGTCAATGCAGGGTCATTCTTGACCAATGCACAAAATAGTTGTTTAAATGTGGGCCAGTCAGCGAAATCCCCCTTAAAATGCTTGATATTGATCTTTGGCAATATAGTTCTACTAGATGCAGTACAAGTGGAAACTCTAGACTGATTATGTGTAGAATTTGCAGAAGGGGAAGAGAATACATTAACCCGTTTTTGAATTTCCTCATGGTAACCTACAGCTTCGTAATAATAGTGTCGGATCTCAGCATGATAAGTCTCATCACTCGGGGCAGGAAACGCAGGAGTCATCTCATGACTCTCAGAATAATCCAAAGCAGCCAACCACGCAGATTCAAACCTTTCCAGAAGGCGGTCAATAGTACGGATCATTCCTGAAAAGACTATCCTATCATCTGCAGAATTCAATGCTAAAATCCCTTTGTTCCTGATAACCTTGATTTCTAGGCCCAATGTCTCAAACGCTCGCCGTAGCTTGGCGAATCCCCGTACAGCAACAACGGGTTCAGGATCAGAAGGCATTTTTAAGGTTATAAATAGTTAGGCAAAAGTTACAAGTGAAAATATGAGAAATAGCAAAAATAAATTATTGATGGTCAATAACGAAGCACATAGCACATTAATATCAAGGTAGCACAAATGAGAATATGAATAATCACCTAGAAAGGGGAACAATACACGAAAAAATATATATATATAATATAAGATACTAATTTCAAATGCAAAGAATGAAACAAAAAATATATAGGTATAAGCTTGGTTCACATGGAACAGTTGAACTGTAAGATGATTGATAGGTACTTAATTTAAGAGGTCGCTGGAAACTATCCGGCTCGCTAGGAACAATGTTTGGGCCAGTGGGGTGACTAGTATATTCCACTAAAGAACAGAATTGATGATAGGTGTGGATATATGCACCAATTACCGGGAGCCTAAGTTGATGATGAGATCAATAAGTAAGTACCTACCTAATGGATAGTGATAAATAATCTTCTCGAAGGACCACTCCCAATTTGGGAGAAAATTAATGTGTCTATAGGTATGTAATCAATAAAATTCAAGAGGTACGTTTGGAAACACCGTACACCACGGCTTCCACAAGTTATATTTGTATCAAGTAATGCTCTTTCAATGCCTACCTAGTGAGTGGCCACCCAGATTGATATGCAGTATGTACCTACTGTGATATAGCATACAAGAAGGATTTGGTCTTATAGCTATGTGATCAGCAAAGTCTTTGAATAGGTAGGTAGATATGATGACGTGGTAGGTAGAGATGTGGTAAGAACGGGTGGATCCACAAAGCAGTAGTTGATATAGCACTGGCAGCAATAATATGCGATTACTTAGATTAGCTTCAAGTTTACCTCTGTCCGTCAAGTACTCTGACGGTATACTTGATATGTGTGGTGCCTTCCTCCCCAAGGTGCCGGCGAGGGTGCACGTGGCGCAGAACACAAAGAATGGTCACCTCCCGGTGCCAGCAGCTCCTTCAGAAAATGCGATCGCTCTTTCCAAAACTCCACGAGTCCTCAGATCGTGAGAAACTCGGATCAAACTAATATGCAGCGTCACAAGGGAACTAGGTTCTGATATACTTGAAACTGTATAAACCACAAGAGGTAAAAATGAATAAAAGAAAAGGGAGGGCGCAAGACGGTGTACGGGTTGATAGCATGAACAATGAATAATGAATTTTCCAGGAGACCGGCTGATGGGAAGATGGCTGGCGAGTGACGTCACAGGGCCGGAGCACTAAATCACACTCACTGCACTTAATTTGCTTAACAACAAAAAGATAACATGTCCTAATAACTAGGTAATTTTAACAAATATAAAGAGCCGATTAGCAATAAATAGATAAATAGAAAAATGCAATAAATAACAAAAACCACATACAGAAGGAATAGCACTGCGCCGATCCAACACGGATCAACGACACAACACCCAGCGCACCCGTCCTTGGCACGCCGCGGACAGAAAAATAATGATGTTTGAATGAGAAGATAATGATAAGAATAATTTAGCGGTGTTTAGTGATAAGAGTATTGTGGTTTGTGAAAATTGTGCTATGGAGTGAAAAGTGGAAAATCTCAGGTGAGTCGAGATTACGAGAGCGGCGTAAACACTAACAGCTAAAAGCTACAGCTAAATTAGCTATGATTTAGGTGGAGCTAACAACTAAATATTTAGCTATTAGCTATTGAGGAATAGCTAAAATTTCCAGATAGATTAGCTATTAGTCGAAACGTATAGCTAACAGATTTAGCTGCGGTGATTCAGCTGTCATGAGCAGCTAAAAGATAATAGCTACAGCTGTGGCTGACAACTAATAGCTAAAAGCTAACTTTTTATGAAAAACTGTATTTCCACACAGCTAGTATAGCTAAGCTAACCTTTTCAGTTTTAGCTAGCAACAGCATTAGCTGTGGATCATTTTCTCGAATGAATGAACTACTGCTACTTCAAATAAGGCGGAGGGCGATATCTTTTCCTTTTCCTTATTTTCTGGCTGGAAAAACAAGGTGTAGGTGTAGCGTGTAGGTGGGTAGCTGGGGCTACTGCTATTAGTAAAGCGTCCTCGGAGTCCATGTACTATAATATATAGTAAATACCGAACATACTGCTCAGTCAACAGTCATCCACACTACGACTTTTATAGTTCTAATAAAGCATAAGGTAACTTAATTATTTTTCTCATCAATAAATTGATTTTTATGTTTCTACCTTCTTGCTTCGTCATTTTTTAACTCTTTCTTTTAACTTCGATTCTCTTCTTGCTTGCTTGCTTGCTTGAGACAAAATTTCAGATCGATTTTTAACCCACTTCCCGATATCCAATCGATCTGAAATTTTGCACACGAGTTCATGCTGGCGTACATTTTAATCTATCAAATTTTCGCGAAGAAAAAGTTAGTTATACTATAAATTTTCGAAAATTTGAAATTTACGATGTGACACCTTACAAGTGTTGTGTATTGTAGGGAGAAGGAGTGAGGGAGGAGGAGGAGGAGGAGGAGGAGGAGGAGGGAGGAGGAGGAGGAGGGAGGAGTAGGAGGAGTGAGGAGGAGGAGGAGGAGTTAGGGAGGAGGAGGAGTGAGGGAGGAGGAGGAGGGAGGAGGAGGAGTGAGGGAGGAGGAGGAGGGAGGAGGAGGATGAGGGAGAAGGAGGAGGAGGAGAAGGAGGGAGGAGAAGGATGAGGAGGAGGAGGGAGGAGAAGGATACTATTGAAAGTCTGCATAAAATGACAACGAATCCAGGGTCAATAAAATATTAAATGATTTTCCTTGTCAATTTAAGTTATTATCAATGTGATTTTGAAACAATGTGGTTTTGTTTCAATTTACTGTTGCCAAGAAACTACCAAATATTGAAACAACAATAAAATTAACTGAGAACATGAGAAAAAGAAAGAGTTACATTAAAAACTTGTTTTTATGGGTTCATTTTTTAACTCTTTCTATTAACTTCGATTCTCTTCTTGCTTGCTTGCTTGCTTGAGACAAAATTTCAGATCGATTTTTAACCCACTTCCCGATATCCAATCGATCTGAAATTTTGCACACGAGTTCATGCTGGTGTACATTTTAATCTATCAAATTTTCGCAAAGAAAAAGTTAGTTATACTATAAATTTTCGAAAATTTAAAATTTACTATGGGACACCTTACAAGTGTTGTGTATTGTAGGGAGGAGGAGTGAAGGAGGAGGGAGGAGGGGGGGGGAGGAGTGAGGGAGGAGGAGGGAGGAGGAGAGGGTGGGAGGAGGAGGGAGAAGGGGAGAGGAGGAGTGAGGGTGGAGGAGGAGGAGGAGGAGGAGTGAGGGAGGAGGAGGAGAAGGAGGGAGGAGGAGGAGGACTATTGAACGTCTGCATAAAATGACAACGAATCCAGGGTCAATAAAATATTAAATGATTTTCCTTGTCAATTTAATTTAAGTTATTATCAATGTGATTTTGAAACAATGTGATTTTGTTTCAATTTATTGTTGCCAAGAAACTACCAAATATTGAAACAACAATAAAATTAACTGAGAACATGAGAAAAAGAAAGAGTTACATTAAAAACTTGTTTTTATGGGTTAATTTTTTCTTGCCTTTTTTCTTTATTTTTTGAAGAACTTTCAAATAAATAAATCAAAAAAATGAGTACCACTCGGTAAACTAAACTATTTTAAAATTCACTGAATATACGGAAATAAAAGTATTCAGTCATGCAGCATGGCTCTAAAAGCGAATTTTCAAAAAAAAGTCGTAAATAATGTCGAAACCCAGTGACTTTTGTATGGAAGAAATAATCTCTGTGAAAATTCGTTAATTGTCATTTTTCGACCTTTTTAAACCAAAAAATCGCATTTTTTAACCTTTCTAAAACTGAAAAGGTTAGCTTAGCTATACTAGCTGTGTGGAAATACAGTTTTTCATAAAAAGTTAGCTTTTAGCTATTAGTTGTCAGCCACAGCTATAGCTATTATCTTTTAGCTGCTCATGACTGCTGAATCACCGCAGCTAAATCTGTTAGCTATACGTTTCGACTAATAGCTAATCTACCTGGAAATTTCAGCTATTCCTCAATAGCTGATAGCTAAATTTATCTTTTAGCTATTAAAAAATTGTAATAGCTAATTTATCTATTATTCGAAAAATTAACTAGCTAATAAATTAGTTAGCTAATGCCCAACTCTGAACTACATACATGCTACTATTTACAAACAGCAAAGTGAAATAAAAGTACGACTATATGTATATAAATATATAACAGATCAGATATCACAGTTCGTAGTAGAGCTCAGCGGCTCTCAGGTGCAACAACAGGGATCGAACCTTGTCTGGTCCGGATAAAACGTCAACCCACTGAGGGGGCTGATGCTGGACTCGGAGTTCCATAAGGGCTGGGCAGTCCTCCAGAAAGTGGCGGGTGGACAGATCACCCCCACACCTCCCACACACAACATCTCGAGCTTCTGCACTAAGCAGGTGTCTGTGAGTAAGACGGGTATGGCCAGTGGCAACCCAGTTGGCCACTATTCGATCCCTCCTTGGAAATAGGGTTACGAAAGGGCCCATCGGGCTCCTGAAGGACACCACGCAGACCAGTGACCCCACCCGGCCATTGCTCATGCCAGATGGAATGGGCTTTGTGTTGCACATAGGAGATTTGCTCCTCTATGCGTACAGGCAACATATCAATGGAGTTATCACCAATGACTCTTCTTGTAAGGGCATCTGCACACTCATTGCCATGAATACCCACATGGCTCGGCACCCACATAAAAGTTATTGTAGAGCCAGGGCCGCCACATCTCCAAGTCGGGCCCGGGACCAGATTCTGGCCAAGGGCCTCCCCCCCCCCCCCCTTTTTTTTTTTTGTCGCGCCACTTTTACTAGAGATGGCTATGATAATTGTTAAAAAAACTATTACACCTTCTCTAATCAAACGAAAAATCATTTACACTTCTTACCAAGGTTCAGTGTTCGAATAAGAACACTTGAGGGGCTGAACTCTTACTACTTCACTATGTTTTATTCAACACTAGCCGCTCCGGCTCGCTACGCTCGCCTCCACGTCCAGCCGGGGGCAAGCCCCCCGGACCCCCCATTAAGTTGCTCGCTTCGCTCGCAACATGTGGCGTGTAGGGAATATTGCTCGCTTCGCTCGCAAAGTCTGGCATGTAGGATATGTTGCTCGCTTTGCTCGCAAAGTCTGGCATGTAGAAAATGTTGCTTGCTTCGCTCGCAAAGTATGGCATTTAGGGAATTTTACTCGCTTTGCTCGCAAACGGTAGATCCCTAAGGGTAGGTTTAACTTCTGTAGGGGATGCTGCTCGCTACGCTCGCTTGAGGAAGTTATACTGCCCACCCAACTTGGCAGACGTTTTTTTCTGTTGGGGAATTCTTACTTACAAATTAAATCTTATAAAACTACGTGGAACCACGAAAAGTTTATTAGGGGATGTTGCTCGCTTCGCTCGCAAGTCCGTATTTATTCTGTAGGGGATGCTGCTCGCTTGAAGAAGTTATACTGCCCACCCAACTTGGCAGACGTTTTTTTCTGTTGGAAATTCTTACAAACAAATTAATTCTTATAAAACTACGTGGAACCACGAAAAGTTTATTAGGGAATGTTGTACTGCCCACCCAACTTGGCAGACGTTTTTTTCAGTTGGGAATTCTTACAAACAAATTAAATCTTATAAAACTACGTGGAACCACGAAAAGTTTATTCGGGGATGTTGCTCGCTTCGCTCGCAAGGTATACCTGTATATGTGTAGGACAAAGTCCGTATTTATTATTTGAAATGGCTCTCGCTTCGCTCGCAAGGTAGGTAGGTACCTATGTAGGCATACCTGCTCGCCTCGCAATGTTGTGACATCGAACCCTTCACGTCAATTCTTGAGCCTTCTCTCGTCCACGGCAGAATCATTTTAATCGCTTTGCTCGCTTCTGCTCGCAATTTGACCGAGTTCTCGTCACTTTTTTCGATATCCGATTTCGGATTCAGATTCGGCGGACCCAAAGCTGTATTTCGCCCGCGAAAACCGTTCCGAAAAACGTACCTTTATGGGGTATATTTTAATCGGAAAAAACCAAGTTTTTCGGCGGACTTTTCGAGAAAACGGGTCCGTACTCTCGCATTTTTTTAACGCATTTCCCGATACTTTTTTCGCGATCCGATAGCGTCGTCGTCTTCCTCGTTCAAAAACCTACGAAACCCGTATTTTTCCGGAATTGTCAACGGCCGTTTAGAGGGGTAGGGGAAGCGGGGAAGTCCAAAAAGCGCACATTAATTCTTACTTCGACCCCCATCCCGCCCTACGGCCCATGGTTCGGGTGGGATTAAACAATTTTAAATTCGCTCGCTCCCACTTTTGGAAAATCTCAAGAAGATCCCCCCACTCGTACACTCCCCCCACTCAGCCGTTTGGCCGTGCATAGACACGACAGACAAACAGACAAATAGACAGACAAACGGAGTTTCATTCTTATTAATAGTAGAGATAGAGATAGAGATAGAGATAGAGATTTAATCAAAAGTAAAGTGTAACTTAAGAATTGAAAATTCGAGTATTCATACTCTAGTAAGTACCAACCAATTACAAAACCATAAAAATGCCATAAATTACTTTGAAACAAAAATTCTGTATCCAATCAGCCATAGGATTTTTATATTTACTACTTTAAATACGATAATTGTTTGTGAATAGAGGGCGTATTCAGAGAAGTTCCAATTAACTCATTCCTCAATTAGAGGATTGTGGCAGAAACTATGATTGACTAAATTTCATATAATCATCAATCTACACATACAATTAACTTTATTTTAATGTTATGGACGGATTAAAAAGGAAAGTCTCTGTATACAAGATGGCTGGCTGAAGGAATTAATTGAGACAATGATTATGTTTGAAAGAATACATTTATTAATTTTGGAAAAAATAAATAAAAATCTACAAAATATAATTGTTTTATTACAGTTTATCTACTTGTAATGAAGCTATGCAGTAAAGAATTAGATTTATAAAAACAAAAGATACAAGAATTATTTAGTGAAAAAATATCAAAAATATGAATTAGTAAAATGAGAAATTTGTTTTGTTGAGTTACAATAGCATTCTGTAATTGTAATTATAATTGTGGAAATCTTTTTAAATATAGAAAACTGTAATGGGCTATAATTTCATGTTTTATAAAATGAAACATTTTAAAACTAATAAAGTAAAGTAAAGAAAAGTGTATTTGCATTTGAAAAATTACAAGACAAAACACCTAAAACTTTCGTGCCTTTTCAAGTGAAAATTCTTTAATAACCTTAGAAAAGTCAAATTTGGATGCTAACTTGTGCTCAATGCTGAGAATGGCAAGAGAATTCAACCTTTCTTGGCCCATGGATGCTCTCTCCCAAGTCTTCAGTCGAGTGCCCACTGGTAAAGACGGTAAAGGGTAAAGACTAATATTTTGGGCCATAGCAATCATCGCAACTGTTTAAGAGAAACAGTCTGGTGTAGTAAATCAAATATAATCTGATCAGGGCCCGTCAAGTGTAATACCCTCTGTTTTATGTAGGCCTAAAAATTCTAAAATACTTTACTAAATACAGGACCGGACCGGGCCCCCCCTGGGCCCGGGCCCGGGGCAACAGTACCCACTTGCCCCCCCCCATGTGGCGGCCCTGGGTTGAGCGCAATGACGTGGCTTGGTGTTGCGATGCACGTAGGCCTTGCATTAGGGGATCATCAGAATATGAGTCCCTAATCGCCTCGATGGTACTTAGTGAATCGCTTAGGGGTGGGTCACTCACTACTGATCCGGATCTTAGAGCCGGATCTTTCAGAAGAGCCAGAGAAAGCCTCAGTAAAAAAGAACCGCGGTTCTTCGGCTCGTGTGAGATTCGCATCGATTCTGTGGAGATCGGATCTGACTCAGTGACTCAGTAAAAAAGATTCTTCGGCTCGTGTGAGATTAGCCACCCATACAAGAGCAGATATCTGCGACAGATTTGGTCGCCCGATCTCATCTGACAGATATCGCTAACGATCTGGAGTGACCGATGAGATCGGTCGTTGCCCCTTAACACGAAAAACTTATCGGCCGATCTTTCATGCCCGAGATCTGTCACCTGACCAGTGCCCGATGTCATCTGTTCGTTCGTGGGATGAAATCTGACAGATTCAGGTCTGTCACCGACGTTCGTCTGGCAGACTCGAGTTATCGGTCGAATCCGAAATTTTTTCCAGATCGGTCACACATTCTGTAAGTTGATGCCATGGGGTTAGTGACTGTCCGTATAGTAGTAAAAAGTGTAAATTAGCGGCTTTTGCGGCGGGTATTTTTTTTATTGCCCAAAAAACGGCTAAGCCAAAAAAAAGACAAGTTTGGGAGAAGTCATGGGTTTTGTCGTAAGCAATGTTTTTGACGTTTTTGTTCATGTAGTCAACATGCTTCAACTGCCACAGACAAGGTCTGTCTCTATACATGTCGATCATCATTTCAATTAACTCGTTTGGCCACTCTTTTACCCATTTTTTGATACCGCACAAAAAAACGCCAATAGAAACTGATTTCTCACAGGGGAAAACACACGTGGACAACTGAACATCTTAACGTTAAGGGACTCTGCCCGATCCAATAGAACAGTCCTGTGAACCACAGACATCGCTTCCGAGAAGTCTGCAGGTTAAGGGGGACGCCCGATTACCATCTGCTAGATTTGAACTCTCGCAGATATCTCTGGTCGATTTTAAAATCTTTCATCATTTTTTAACGCCCACTAACGCACAGATCTTTCCCACAGATATCGTTTAAAAACGCGATATCTGTCGCAGATATCTGCTCGTGTATGGCTACATATCGGTATGGTTCGGTAAAGATCGGTACTGCTCTCACCGGTCTCCCCTCTTGCTACGGGTCTTGGCTCTTCGAACTCGGCTCCCCGCTTCCCCCCTCCCCGATTCACCCCGAGTGACTCACCCTAAGGTTGCGCTCATCAAGAGGAAAAGATCGATTTCTCTCGATCTTTCTTCTCGTAAATGTTCAAAGAGCCGAAAATATTTTTTTTAGTTTTGATTCGTTTTCCTAGTTAGTTGAAAAAATGATCATTATAGGTTTTTGAACCCTTGGTTAGATCCTGATTTATAAACCCAGGGCTCGGGCTAGACTGCCCATCTCCACCACACGCGTGATACTTCAATTTCAATTTCAAAAGTTTTTATTTTCTTTTAACATGATACAAATAACTATATATATATATATATATATATATATATATATATATATATATATATATATATATATATATATATATATATATATATATATATATATATATATATATATATATGCACATTTTACAATTTCCGTAAATAAAATAGGTATAATAAAAATGAACCCATAAAAACAAGTTTTTAATGTAACTCTTTCTTTTTCTCATGTTCTCAGTTAATTTTATTGTTGTTTCAATATTTGGTAGTTTCTTGGCAACAGTAAATTGAAACAAAATCACATTGTTTCAAAATCACATTGATAATAACTTAAATTAAATTGACAAGGAAAATCATTTAATATTTTATTGACCCTGGATTCGTTGTCATTTTATGCAGACGTTCAATAGTATCCTTCTCCTCCCTCCTCCTCCTCCTCATCCTCCTCCTCCGTCACTCCTCCTCCCTCCTTCTCCTCCTCCTCCCTCCTCCTCCTCCCTCCTCCTCCTCCTCATCCTCCTCCTCACTCACTCCTCCTCCCTCCTCCTCCTCCCTCCTCCTCCTCCTCCTCCCTACAATACACAACACTTGTAAGGTGTCCCATATTAAATTTCAAATTTTCGAAAATTTATAGTATAACTAACTTTTTCTTTGCGAAAATTTGATAGATTAAAATGTACGCCAGCATGAACTCGTGTGCAAAATTTCAGATCGATTGGATATCGGGAAGTGGGTTGAAAATCGATCTGAAATTTTGTCTCAAGAAAGAAAGCAAGCAAGCAAGCAAGCAAGCAAGCAAGCAAGCAAGAAGAGAATCGAAGTTAATAGAAAGAGTTAAAAAAATAGATTCAATATGCTTTTCAAACATTTTAAAAGAAAAGAAAATTTTTCGTCAGTTTAGCTATTATTCAGCTTCTGTTCTGACGAAATCAGTATGTGTAACACGTTTTGAGATGGCTACCTTCTTCTTCAGTAAAATTAAAGAATAAAGACTATAATTCTAATTTGAAATACTTGAGGATAATACAATTCTAGTTAAAATGTCATACTGATATCATAGGGTGATGAATTACAATTTAAATTCAGAAATTACTTAATAATAATCAATTAGTTATAAAAGGATAATAATAATCAATTAGTAATGATCAATTGGTTATAAAAGGTTGTTATAATAATGTTGATACTTCTCCACTATTCTCATCTAAGTCCCATATCCAGTCATTTATTATTTTTTTTATAATTTTTGAAGTTAATTTCTTTTTTTGTTTTGGACGGTAGTAAATTGTACAGGCGTGGGGCTATAAACGTGAATGATTTCCTGAATTTTTCTATATTTGCTTGGGGGAGTTCAACCTGTTTAGTTCTGTTTTCCTGCTTTAATTTATCTTTACTTTTTGAAATGTTTTTGAGATTAGAAGTTTTTTTATTGGCATTATTTTTATTTTTTTGAAGAGAGGAAGGGAAGGTGTTGTTTTATTTTTTCCAAAGATTAATCGAATGCATTTTTTTTGAATTTTGGTTAAGGATTTTAAATGGGTTTTTGCCGTTGTTCCCCAGCATTCAATTCCATATTGTAATCTGGACTGAACTAGCGCAAAATATATATTTCGAAGTACATTTATGGGACATTTCTTCCTCAGAGAATAGAATTTTCTAAGTGCAATATGCAATTCTTTTTGTAATTTTTCAACATGTCTTATCCAATTTAGCTTTTCATCTATTGTCAAACCCAAATACTTCCCCCTCCTCTCTATTCTAACCCTTCTCCACAACACTTCGCTACCATGCGCAGACGCACTACGCTCTCCGACATTTTAACACAGAATGTGTTTTAGCCATGGACTAACTAGCCGAAAATGGAACGCGGGATGGTAACAAAATGTGTGACGGATGATTTTCACGTACAACCGAGTCGTTGCTAGGGATATGGTACTTCGTCGTTTTTCATCCCACAAAATTCGTTGACCATTCGTTCGAAAGCTCTCGATTTATCCAACAATATTATGTTAACTACTGCGAAGTGCGTGTCCAACAAACTGAGTTATGAGCATGGTTATATAAATAATTGTTTACACACAGGTGATCATTCTCAATAATTGATATTGTGAACATGATTGCAACCGCTTGTTAATTTCTGATGATTTCATTGAGCTTGTGTTTCGATGATTTGATTCATAGCAGGTGATCTGAGTATTACGAAAACGGTTTGATTTGTGAAGCGGAGGTTAAATAATTTGAATGGGTAATTTCTATACTTTACACTCTAGGAAGCTGTAATTTCGTTTGTAGCCTCTTTAGAACATTTACTTGACGATGCTCAGGGTCCGGATCAGATGTGTGGCTCTTAAAGCTAATTTCTATGCTTTACACTCTAGGAAGCTGTAATTTCGTATGTAGCCTCTTTAGGACAATTACTTGACGATGCTCAGGGTCCGGATCAGATGTGTGGCTCTTAAAGCTAATTTCTATGCTTTACATTCTAGGAAGCTGTAATTTCGTATGTAGCCTCTTTAGGACATTTACTTGACGATGTCCAGGGTCCGGATCAGATGAGTGGCTTTTAAAGCTAATTTCTATACTTTACACTCTAGGAAGCTGTAATTTCGTATGTAGCCTCTTTAGGACATTTACTTGATAAATCGCTCTTGATTTATCACGAATTTATTTCGTATTTTTTTTCGTAGTTTCATACTATAACTATATAAATTGATGTTATAAATGAATAGTAAACAATGACGCTTGTTTGGTTGTCACTTGGTTGCGCGACAACGCAAACACATTCTGTGTTTCAATAATTTCGTCCGAAGTATGTAAATAGAGGTAACCGGGGGTCCAGGGGGCTTGCCCCCTGGCGAGGCGCGGAGCGCCGAGTTTTCCACCCTCGTGAATGCTATTTTCTTTGATACAAGCAGATCCTAGTCGCTCCAGGTGTTCCGACGTACCTACGCTCACAACCGATTCACCTCCCCAAGTTCCATTGAGGGCCTTACCTCATGCTTCGATTTGTTATTGTTCCACCTGAAATCTTGTGTGCCTTAACACACAAATAAGGGAGAAAAGCCAAAATTGAGTAAAAATCAGATTTATTTAATACAGAAGAGTGGCGGCGAGTTACCCAATGGCTGCATTCATAAGTACAAATTATAGCATTGGTAATTCTATGAAAAATGTACTCATAAAAAAAGAAATCCAAAAAGATGGCTAAAACATCGAACATCGGAGTTGCTCCCAACTAACATACCCTTATGTGGGCCACCTTACATACATATCACAAGTCAGATATCTGGCATGGTAATGAGTGATGAAACAATGTGAATCCACTCTAGTATGTTTGACGAAGGGAGATCAGATGTTTCTATGTATCCCACCCTCATACCCTTAAGTGTGCCACCTTACCTACCTATCACAATCATGTCAGATATCTGGCCTAGTGATGACTGATGAAACAACGCCCACAACCCATTCTAGGGGTAGTTTGGGGAAGATAGATCAGCTTTTTCTGTGTATCCATGGTACATGTGTAAGTGGAGTTTTCTATTGAGTGAGTCTAATGATTTGCACACGTCTCTACGTTTGGGCTTAGGTTTAGAAGTTGTGTGTTTTCAGCACATAGAAGTCGGATTTGTATGCACATTAGGGTGGTTAAAAAAAAAAAAAAAGTTCTGGGATTTTTGGTCCCCATTGCGTTTTTGCTTCCTCGGTATGTCAGAATGACTCTCCTAAATTTTTAGCAAAAAATATTAATCCTAACCACTTTACCTGGGTCGATTTTATCGACTGCTATCGTAAACCAACCTCTAAATTGGGGCCGACGTGATGATTTGAAGGACGGATTTCAATTTTTTTAGGTCTATTTATGGGTTTTCGCATGCGCTGAACACGATGAACCTATTTATTTTACGCTCCGTCCACTAGTTATCCGGTAAACTGGCGGAGGGCACTGCTTGAAGATAAGTAAAAATCGAAAATTTCACCGAAAATGCTGTCGCCTGGTTAAGAATCGTACTAGAAACATGCTATTATGGTCGGATAATATGCTTTGGCATGTTCTGAACATGATTCCGTTTTTTACTATACTTTTTTACTTCGTTTATCGGCCATAAACCTCAAATTACTTGTAGGGTAATAGACAAATTCACCCTAATTTCACCAGAAATTATGTCGCGTTGATAATTTAAGGTCCCAAAATACCTTGTGCCGATAAAATTTGGTATTTTTTTATGTTTCGATATTTCATCGTGTTTATTTTTTTTATTTTATTTATTTATTTTTTTTTTTGTATATTTTTGTTATGTTATTCTCGTTAAAATGTTATGTTTTGTGAAACTAAAATTATATTACATATTATTTTCAATTATACTGCATCATTTTTTTATTTAACAATCCAATCACAGTTCAGACAATTCAGAACTATGAATGTGACCCCGGAAAACCGATGGAAACTAAGGAATTTTACAGAAAAATGGGAAAATTTTAGCTATTTTCTCCATTTCGCCGCTATATTTGGCGAATAAGTACAATGCCGGTTCAGGTCCTTGCCAAATTACCTACGGCTTTGTATCGAGTATCCTGGAAAATACCAAATTTTATCGGCACAAGGTATTTTGGGACCTTAAATTATCAACGCGACATAATTTCTGGTGAAATTAGGGTGAATTTGTCTATTACCCTACAAGTAATTTGAGGTTTATGGCCAATAAACGAAGTAAAAAAGTATAGTAAAAAACGGAATCATGTTCAGAACATGCCAAAGCATATTATCCTACCATAATAGCATGTTTCTAGTACAATTCTTAACCAGGCAACAGCATTTTCGGTGAAATTTTCGATTTTTACTATCTTCAAGCAGTGCCCTCCGCCAGTTTACCGGATAACTAGTGGACGGAGCGTAAAATAAATAGGTTCATCGTGTTCAGCGCATGCGAAAACCCATAAATAGACCTAAAAAAATTGAAATCCGTCCTTCAAATCATCACGTCGGCCCCAATTTAGAGGTTGGTTTACGATAGCAGTCGATAACTGGCAAAAATCGACCCAGGTAAAGTGGTTAGGATTAATATTTATTGCAAAAACTTTAGGAGGAAGCAAAAACGCAATGGGGACCAAAAATCCCAGAACTTTTTTTTTTTTTTTTTGAACCACCCTAATGCACATATCAAAATATCCACCAGGCCACTTGATTAATTGAACATTCGATATTACAGACGCTGCCTGTGATCCCCCGCCCGATTCCCAGGTTCGTAGTCTCAGTAACTCTGCAACCTTAGTTGGTAGGTACCCATAATATTATGTACTTACCTACTTTACGCACTTGAAAAACCGTTTTGATTCTGGAAATCCTTTCACGCCTTTAAATTTCAGTGAAATAAATCACAAAAAAAGTAATAGGTACGTCAGCACATCTCACGATATTGAAAATTTGTTGCAAAACTTATGTAGGTTGGTATGTTCTAGTCATATGTTATAGATTATATAGGTAGTTGTTGGGTAAGATAGCACCCCATTAGGATTAGAAAGTATGAAGCAGGAACGTAAAAGTAGAGAAATTCCAGTCATGCAGCACGATCGTATGAGTGAATTTTAGTAAATAATTTAGCCAATGGAGACTATTGATTAGGGCATCGAAAGCGATCTTGAGCATAGTTTCACAAAGCTCTATGAAACCCAAATCCCTTAAGAAAAGTGAGTGGTTCTTTACTGAATACGAGTCAAAAATCTTCGTGAGATTGGAATGTGCACAACAAATTCCAAAATCAGACTCGCCATTAACATCATCATTATTTTTTCAGACTTGTACTGATGTGGAGGAGGATGAGTATCCGGACGAGGTAATGCTAACCAAATCGTATTTTATTTTATAGGCTCAAATTGGAAAATTTATGTAACGCAGGACTGGAGTCATAACTGAATTTTATTGCAGAAAATTATAAAACTTGATAATCATTAACCACCATCAAAGCAGAGTTGGGTATAATCGTAATCATAATTACGATTAAAATCTTAGGATTTTACAGTTGTGATTACAATTGGACCGTGTTTCAATAACCATCCAAGTCAACTTGGTCTGGATGCTCGCAAGCTCGCATCTCAAAAATACATAACATCAAGTAGTCAATCCCTTAGTAAAAATTCAGATTAGTTGGATAAATAGATCAGACTGATTTGTATAGTTTCGTGGTCTGAGTGCTCGCAAGCTTGCATCTTAAAAGTACATAACATCAAGAAGTCAATCCCTCAACAAAAAATTATTTCTGTTCTAGAACCAAAAATTTCAACCATGTATCATGTTTTTTCCTCGATATCGGTTGCAATCATGTTCACAATATCAATTATTGAGAATGATCACCTGTGTGTAAACAATTATTTATATAACCATGCTCATAACTCAGTTTGTTGGACACGCACTTCGCAGTAGTTAACATAATATTGTTGGATAAATCGAGAGCTTTCGAACGAATGGTCAACGAATTTTGTGGGATGAAAAACGACGAAGTACCATTTCCCTAGTAACGACTCGGTTGTAGGCGGAAATCACTGTAACACTATATGTTTCGAGCGCGGAAAATTATTTCTGTTCTAGAACCAAAAATTTCAACTATGTATCATGTTTTCTCCTCGATACTGATTCGAAATTCTATGAAATTCAATGAAATCATCAGAAATTAACAAGCGGTTGCAATCATGTTCACAATATCAATTATTGAGAATGATCACCTGTGTGTAAACAATTATTTATATAACCATGCTCATAACTCAGTTTGTTGGACACGCACTTCGCAGTAGTTAACATAATATTGTTGGATAAATCGAGAGCTTTCGAACGAATGGTCAACGAATTTTGTGGGATGAAAAACGACGAAGTACCATTTCCCTAGCAACGACTCGGTTGTAGGCGGAAATCACTGTAACACTACTATATGTTTCGTGCGCGGAAAAAAATTGACTCGCAAAATTGACGCGCAAAAATTGCTAGGACCCCAGGGCTAAAACATGATACATGTTAAAAATTGACTCGCAAAATTGACGCGCAAAAATTGCTAGGACCCCAGGGCTAAAACATGATACATGTTAAAATTGACTCGCAAAATTGACGCGCAAAAATTGCTAGGACCCCAGGGCTAAAACATGATACATGTTAATACAGATTAGTTAGACGAATAGATCAAATGGCGTTCTAAAATATGGCTTAAAATACTGAAGTTAAAAAAAATATGTTTCGGAGGTGAATTCAAATGCAACAATCCATCTCCGGTCCTTCGACTCAGTAGTCTGTTGTGCTAGTCTCACTAGTCTATAGAGGACTACAAGAACAAGAACCAGTGAACAATCATAGAACTTCGCTATCCATAGCCGGTCAGACTGTGATTTCCTCAGTACCCGCAACGAGCAAGCTCGGTGTGGCAAGCTTGAGACACTCTTAACAAACGGAGGGGAAAAGACAGTGGGGTGGGAGGTGCTCGCGTCGGGGCAGGAACGTCTCGTTTATTGCATAACATACTACATAGTCACTCTGTGAGCTTGTTATGCAAGTGCAATAATAGGCCAAGTCGATTTGGTTTCCTTCGTTCAGCCAATTCGTATATTCCAATAAGCGTCTCTGACGGCTTGGTTTATTTCAACCTCACTTGGTCATTAAACAAGATACATACAGTTCATAATTAACATACTAATCCAAGAATAAATGCAAAAATGACAAGAAATTTGTAGTGCAAGCAGGTACGCAAAATATTCAGTAGAGGGTGAAAATAATTACAAATTTTTCCGGGATGTATGAATTAATGAAAAGTTATGCAAATGGAATTGGTGAAGAAATTATTAATGACCTTAATGAAGACAGGGGCGGATCCAGAAATTTTTTCCGGAGGGGGTAGAACAATATAAAAAATAACAAAAAATAACAAAATAACCAAACGAACAATACAAACCGAATTTTCTTACAGACTGACAAAGCCAGGATAACCTTATGCCTAAATTCGTCCAATTTGTCTACTTAAAAACTAATTGTAATTATTTATAAAATTCATTGTTTATGTAAAAAATATTTTTTAATATTTATTAATTATTTAGCTGATAAATGTATTTATTTTCAATTTTCTTCTAAAAAAGTGTCCTAATGTGTTTTCAAACAAAGTGGCGCCTTTTATGGCAGCGTAGCTAACTTCAGAGTTTGCAAATCAAAACATTGAAACCACAACAATCGATTGTTGATCTTGATCTCAGTGAATTCAGGATCGTTTTTACTGAATTTGGCAGGAAAGTAAACGAGAACGGGAGTTGAACTTCTGAGTTAGAATTTCCTTTTGCATTCACGTTTTTAATTATATGCTGAATTCTTAATCGATTCAGAATATCTGATCGATCCCACAACCACCACCTGCCATACAACACTTGTTCTATTTCAGATCAAAATAAATGAAAACAAATGAAATGAATGGAATGAAAACTGAATAGTCTTCAATATTAACGAGGCCAGAGCTCGATGAGCAAGGAGGTGGGCTCTTAACATCTCTAGCATAAGCGTGACGTGTCGTAACTTCTTCTGTACTGAGAACAGCATAAATTAGGTTGAACAGATCGGTTAGGCTACTCTCTTCCATGATGACCCCACAGCGCCCATAAACGACAACAAATGGCAGAAGCTGGGCTTGCATTGTTACACGTTCATCGCGACATCGAATTAGACATCGATGCGATAATCAACAGATTTGCGAAACAAAATAGAAAATTAGACTGTGTTATAAATGATCGTCCCAGTTAGAACTTTTACAAATGTAAACAATCACAAGTGTTGCTACAAACCAAATACATAAAAAAATCAGTATTCTATAAAAAGATTAGTCGTTATTATTGTTATATTTTGTTTCCAATGTTTTTAGTTAGCAATATGGTAAGTTAACTTTGGTCGTTTGGTTTGATTCTGGTTTTTGATTTTACAAAAATTGGGTTCGTTTTGGTCGTTTGATTTTTTTTTTTTTGTTATTGGGTTTGTCAACAATTCGTTGTCGTTCAGCTCTGCTTTTTGAAATGCAGGCTGTGATTCTGGGAGGGTCATGACCCCTGTGACCCCCCCCCCCCCCCCTTGGATCAGCGCCTGAATGAAGATAGGTAATGAGTTAGTTAAAAAATCAAAATCGGGGTGAATGTTCGAAAAAAGGTTGGCTGAGCGAAGAATTCTGCTGAGCAGACGAGGCTGGAGGTAGTTTGTGGGTGTGAAGAGGATCCAAAACAGTGGTGACGAACACGCAGACAAACGAGGTCATGAAGGCGAACCACAGACAATAGAACTGGGCAGTCAAGCAAGCCATTTAGGAGTTTAAAAATCATCGAGAGATCAGCCACATTCCTTCTTCGTTCCAATGGCAGCAGGAGGCACGAATTCATGGTACGAATGTAGTCTACCTCGCTGGATGGAATTCCCTGTTTGAACGCAATGTATCGAAGAAACTTATGCTGGATTCTCTCAAGGAGGTACTTATGGACGACGAAACTTGGAGACCATACTACAGAGGCATATTCTAAAACTGGAAGGACCAGGGACTTGTATAATATGGTGATGGCATTGACTTGTGTTGGGATTGTCCGGTATAGCTTCTAGACGGTGCCCTATAACATTCATCGCCGTCTCATAAATAGTAGTCTGCGCATCCACAAACGTTAATTTATTATAACATCGATTTCTTATCATCTATTGGTCCAATTTCGTTCAAACTCGAGGAGTAGATGGGTACCTATATGTTCCAGGAAAATTCCTTTTGATTTATATCTTGATTGGTGGAGTAAACTATCGTGCATGCGCAAAACTAAAGGGCCGATTACACGAGCAACAAAAGTTGCGCAACTCCAAAAAAATTGCACTAGAAAAGTTGTACGCAACACAAAGCAATAAAATTGCCTCGTGTTGCGTCAAGATGTTGCAAGGAATTAATTGCACTGCGTTGCCCCAATAAAGTTGAGCAATAGAAATTGCTCAATTGTTTCGTTTACACGGGCGACTAAATTTTGCGCCATGGACGGTGAAGAGGTGGTCGTCGCTGCTGCTGTGGTCGTCGTCGCTGCTGCTGCCAACCAAAGGAAAAAGAGGGGAATTTGGCAGCGCCAGTTTCTGAGCCAGAGAGAATGTGGGTTGGCTCACACCTCTGAAATTCTTTCAAGTCAATATTTGCTCATAAGGCCATGCTGCACAAATAAACTCCTATCTTTGCTACGTTAAAATTCTCTCATGGGGCAATGCTGCACCCCACCAGTGCAGTTTCACGTCAATATTTGCTCATAAGGCCATGCTGCACACAAACTCCTATCTTTCCTATGTTAAAATTCTCTCATGAGGCACTGCTGCACCCCATCAGTGCAGTTTCACGTCAGTATTCGCTCATAAGGCCATGCTGCACAAAAAACTCTCAATGTGATTGGCTGTTTCGTTCCCTCTCCCGACCCAAGGCCGAAAAATTGCCGCAATAGTGCAATAATTTTCCAAACCCCTTGGACTTCATTTCAACACGATGCAGCAGTTACCGAGTTGGCTCGTGGGCCTGAAATGTTGTACAACTCCCGTCAATTAATTGCCTGCAATCTTCGGCAACTTTTTCGAGGAGAGAATAGTTGTCCAACTTTTTTGAAATAGTTGTGCAATACTTTTTTCTGCAATTATTGCCTGAAAAAATCGCTCGTGTAAAAGGGCCTTAAGATGGGTCGACACAGGCAAAACTCCGAGACTAATTGATCGATTTTTATGAAATTTTGAAGGATTGTGCGGTGTAGCTCCTAGAAGACCCCCTATAAATTTCATTGCGGTTACTCTGCTTTCCAACTAATTTTATACGTCTATGTTATAATATGTGAGGAAGCTAATCTGCCCACCCATTTTGCCAGACATTTTATTTTCAGTGCGATGATCCCGGCGACAGCGCATATGACGATGAAGAAGATTTGGAGACTCAGGACGACTGCGCGGAAGACTGTCCGCCTCCGTGCGGTGATCCGGCGAGCCAAATCTGCCCACTGCCCGACCCGAATGTTCAATGTCCACCATGCAAGACAGTCACCTGCTCAGAAGACGAAGATGCAGTTGCGTATGTATATTAATATACCGGGTATATTACGTACGATACAACTCGTATATAAAACTCAGGGTTCCCAGGGGCCTATTTCATAAAACAACAAGTTACAAGTTAACAAGTGCAGGTACTTGTAATGCAAGGTAAACTAAAACAAGTGTTTCACCAAAACAAAGAGTACAAGTGTAGAAAAGTTACACTTGTAGAAGCTAAGTTTACAAGTGTAGCAGAAAAGAAAAAACGCTGCAAATTATTTCACAAAGGTTTATTATTTTTTCAATTGAGTATGATCGTAGTTTTAGTTGGCTTGCGTACGTCATATGCGTCCACTATGTGCGAAAGAACGGGTTTTTTAAGTAAATTCTTAGGCCTTTTATGGCCCGGACGGCGAACGGCGGACGGACATTTCAAATTTGGATTCTACGCACCTTGAAACGTAAAGTGACAAAGTTTGAGGGGGGTTATAAAAATTTTTTGCTACACGATCACATAGGCTTATTATTGGAAATAATAAACCAAAAATGGCGTGTGGGGACAAACGAAATGAACAACGTCAAGCGGGATGCCGAAATTGAAGTTTTGTCAGCGAATCATAATATAAAAACGGTGTTAAGTACACGATAGGATGTTTATCGTACATGGCAAGGTGTAATGATTGGAAGGCAGACAAATTATAAACTGAAAAGTGGAAAAAGTGTGTATTTGATTTCAACTTATTCTGATGGCTGGCATAATCGGATTTTTCTCCTTCATTCAGCGGAAATGATTAATCAGTTCATCAAGTCTTAATGCTGCTGGGTTAGGAATGTCATCTGTAACTTCGAGATGATCTTCACACTTCACTTTGTTCTTCAATGATGGGGATATCCTCAATACCCGATCAGGAAAAATTGCACAGGGTCACGCACCATTTGAATCTTTCAAGGGTCCCAGAAGACATCCTAAATCACTCGTTTAACTAAAAAATACGCTGGAAATGAGCATTTATTCGTGGCCGGAAAAAATCTTTGGCGTCTTCTACGCTGAATGTTTCTTTCTTGTCTGTATTTTTCAGCAGAAGATGATTCCCACATACCTATTAAACACCGAAAAATTTTCAACTCATAATGCTCGAAAATAACCAGATTACAGATGACTGAACGTTGGTTAAAAATTGGCCATTTTTCACAAATGTAAAACAGTGACTTGTTCAAAATGATGGAGAAACACTTGTAACTTGTCCAAATTCGTAACTTGTAACTTATTCAAATTTTTTACAACTTGTACATGAAATCGGCTTGTAACTTATCACTAGGTACTTGTTGCTTTATGAAATGGGCGCTATGGACCTGAAAACCGGACGCTATCATCAGCAGACTAAAAATACTCATTGAACCATCAAGCGGTTATAAGCCATACACGCACAGTTATTGATCTGCATTTTCATATTGTATATAGTATTATTATTTGATTTTCATATTTTTTATTTAGGGCCCTGCCAAAAGGGCTTAATATTTATATTATCTATACTCTATACGTTCCAATAAATATCACTTACCGACTACATTGGGTGAATTCGGATAAGTTAAGAATTTTAGAGTTAAACTAGTTCGAAAAAAAACGGAAGTTAGTGAAAAACGTTGTCTATTTCCACGAAAAATAAAGAGTTACAATGTTATTATTGTACAATGTTGTTATTGTTGTTATAATTGTATTATTGTTAACATTGTAACTCTTTATTTTTCGTGGAAATAGACAACGTTTTTCACTAACTTCCGTTTTATAATGGGTTTCCACAACTTCGTCGCGAGTGATTTAGTTCGTATTAGTTCGAAAATTGAGTAGAACACCGCCTTTTTCTATCTCAATCCTCAATCATATTCGAGATATAATATTTTTTCAAAATGTTTTTCAGAGTTACCTACCACTTATGTTTTGCATTAAACCAGGTTTGTCTACTTCAACTCAACCAAATTCGGTTTTCGAGCATTTTCTTAAAGTCAGTGCTGAATTTTCTGGTAGAATTTTATCTTATGATTCCCAAAAAAGACCATCTAAATATCACACCACCAGCTGAAACGTGAAGTGTTTTGAAAAATAAATGTTTATGAAAATCCATGAAACTTCTTGTTTTACTTGCTGGGGAAAAAAAATCCTGAAGGTTGTAAAGTATCAACTGTCTTATGTATTAAGCTTTTGAACGGTTTTGCAGTCATTGTGATTTCTTTACAATTTGGTAGATACATTTTGGCAGAATTTCGAAAAAACTTAGTCTCAGATGGGGTGGTGAAAGAAGTGTTATTATGACCGCAATCATTTCCAGGTTGACGAATACAGTCCACTAAAGGAAGAGCGTGGTTAAATAACCAAAAACCAGCCATTTTCCGCTCGTTCAGTGAAAACCGGACATTTAGCGTTTAGAGCAATTTTCGACCGGACACCTTGATAAAAAAACCGGACTGTCCAGGCCAAAACCGGACACCTGGCAACCCTGATATAACTCCGTTATAACCGAGTTTTTCACTTTATTTAACTAGCCTTTTCCCCTAAAAACATATTGATAAGTGATGCATGCATTACAGGGACGTCCCTAAGAATGGATTGTATATAATTTTGGTGAGAGTTAAAATAAGAAAAAATATATGATTTCTTGGAATTACCCTTCCCCTCATTAGCCACAGACATTCTATCAAAAATCAGTTTCCATCAAAAAGCTTCCAGCATGAAATTTGAAACTCCAGACATATTTTCCAAAAAACTAGACCAAATTCGTAATTATGCAAAACAATTATCACGAAAATCCGACGAGATTAGCTAAAACATCATGATTTATTACTATTACCCCCTAAAAAGGGGTCTTTCATGATGAAATTCGAAACTCTTGATATAAGATCCAAAACTAGACATAGATAGATTCATAGTGGAACGAAATCGACTCACGGTGCTGTTATGTAACACAGAAATAATAAACCTTTGTGTAATAATTTGCAGGGTTTTGATTTTCGGGAGAAGGAAAATTGTCTCCAAAATCAAGATTTCTACTCCCATTTTACGTTTTAGATCATTCTGAACAACCTTCGTTCCATGTCTGTCTGAATGTCGGTCGGGTGTCCGCAAATCCATGTATGAAGCTTAATTTTCACAGTTTTTATCAGATCTTGATGACATTTCTAGGAAATGTGCGGGTTATGCAGTAGTTAGTCCCTTATCAATGTTGTTATCATTGTTCTCTAAAATACTCTTGAGTATGCCCACACCTAAATTCGTCCGATCTCTCAAATTTGGTGGATAATTTAGAGGTATAAGTCTTTTTGATCGTAAATTTACTAAACGTAAATTACATCTAGATCATTTTCTTGTTTCCTAATAATTGACCAATTTTTGATGTTTTACTATTTTTCCCCCCTTAAAATTTATTGTTAACTGCTTTGTGCACAAGAAATGATCTAATTTCGAACAATATTACATAAATATAATACGGGAAAAAAATCGAAAATTTGGTCATGTGGGCAACCTGCATGACTGGAACTTATACTCTCCCCGTACTTATGTCTTTTAAATGTCTAAATTTAGGTATGGGGACCACGGAGCTCAGAGCATCTGCGGAGAAAATCTCAAGAGGGTCAATGAAATCATCAAGAACATCACACCGCACACAGTTTTGGATGAATTCATGTTGAGCATCGCGAACTACACGGCGGACAACGGGGAAGCCATGTTCGACGCCATGTCCAACGAAGTCAACAACTTCAAAGAGCTCATCAAAGAGATCTACGCAAATCGCAACGACGCCGTTAGCGACCTCTTGAAAGAAGAACAGCAACAAGTGAAAAGCAGGTATGAGAAGATGACGAGGGAGGCGATCAAGAAAACGGAGGAGACGATAGAGAAAATCAGAGAGATTTTGCCGGATTTCGATTTAGCGTTGTTTACGGCGGATCCCGCTAATTATATCTACAGCGCCTTGATGGAAGTGAGTGGGGTTTTGCAAATTGCAAACCAAACAGGTTAGAAGGGAAAATCGCAGATGACCATTGGTGGAAATCAAAGAACATAGAAATAATGTTGTGTTACTAAGTTCCGTGGTTGAAATGTACTTTGAATAGAGCGGTAAAAAATTGATGGTCTCCGATTTAGCTCGTTTAGCGAATTTTTGTAAAAAATGAAGCTGTTGCAATGGATCCAAAAATTTTAAAATCAAACTCTTCGTAAAACTTTTGTCTGAAACAAATTCTAGATTATACGCTTAAATATAAATAAATAAATAAATAAATATATATATATATAATTATTTGTGAGAAGGAAATTTAGACACATAAATAGAATGAAAGAATTTTCTAATATTTCGAACAAGTCTTGATCACAGAAAAAAGAAGAATAGAAATAATTTCATGAGTATATATAATATATATATATTATAATGTATATATATATATATATATAAAATGATGAATGTGTATATATATATATATATATATATATATATACATATATATGTATATATACCTATATCATTGCAGACAATAACCTTAGGATTGAGATAAAAATTGTGTTCCTTCGCCGAAAAATCAAACTTTCCAAATGAAAGGAAGAGTTCGTTGGCCGAATTTTTTTGAGTGCATTAAATTTGTCAAATTTCAAAAAATGTTCTGAAAACTATAACAAAAAAAAATGAACCCATAAAAACAAGTTTTTAATGTAACTCTTTCTTTTTCTCATGTTCTCAGTTAATTTTATTGTTGTTTCAATATTTGGTAGTTTCTTGGCAACAGTAAATTGAAACAAAATCATATTGTTTCAAAATCACATTGATAATAACTTAAATTAAATTGACAAGGAAAATCATTTAATATTTTATTGACCCTGGATTCGTTGTCATTTTATGCAGACGTTCAATAGTATCCTTTTCCTCCCTCATCCTCCTCCTCCGTCACTCCTCCTCCCTCCTTCTCCTCCCTCCTCCTCCTCCCTCATCCTCCTCCTCCTCCCTCCTCCTCCCTCTCCTCCTCCTCCTCCTCCTCCTCCCTCATCCTCCTCCTCCTCATCCTCCTCCTCCCTCACTCCCCCTCCCTTCAATACACAACACGTGTAAGGTGTCCCATATTAAATTTCAAATTTTCGAAAATTTATAGTATAACTAACTTTTTCTTCGCGAAAATTTGATAGATTAAAATGTACGCCAGCATGAACTCGTGTGCAAAATTTCAGATCGATTGGATATCGGGAAGTGGGTTAAAAATCGATCTGAAATTTTGTCTCAAGCAAGCAAGCAAGCAAGCAAGTAAGCAAGCAAGAAGAGAATCGAAGTTAATAGAAAGAGTTAAAAAAAAAAAAAAACTAAAAATGGCTAAAAACGGCCAAAAATAGTTAAATTTATATTTTTTTTTAGCAGAGTTTCAATCAAAAATCACAAAGTTTCAGTCATGCAGCAGCATTGTATGAGCGTATTTTCTTAAATTACCTATCGTGTTATAATATGTTAAAGTGTATCGAATTTTGAATATTTTGAATAGGAAGAAATTGATTAAAAAAACAATTTTATGGCAAAAAAAAAAAAAAAAACTAAATCAAATTCGGCAATTCAAAAAAGATTTTGGAATTTCAGATTTTTTTTCAGCATAATTTTGTGCAAACATTTTGTAATGTCTTAAAAATTGTTAAAATTTTGTTTTGAGTAGAATTCTGCTAAAAAATGATGAATTAAACAATTTATGACCTAGCAGTTTGTAATGATATTTTTAGCACATTTTTTTCATATTTAACCAATTTAATGTGATCAAAAATTGCTGGTCAACGAACTCATCCTTTCATTTAGACAGCTTGATTTTTCGCTGCAAGGACGGGATTTTCGTTTTAATCCTAAGGAGAGTTATTGTCTAGAATGACACACACACACATTTTTTTGATTTTTTTATATATTTTTATTTTGTTCTTCACAAAACTCCCCTCAAAGGCGGAGGGGGTACACCATTAAAGTTAAAAATGAAAATAAATAAATAAAAGAAATGGGGAGGACGCCCAGGTTCACCCGACTCCGGCCCTTGGGATCAAGGAAGCTGAAGGAAGACGCCACGCACACACACACACACACACACACGCGCGCGCGCGCGCGTAAGCACGTGCACGCACGCACGCACTCACACGCACGCACACACTGGCACACACACACCGTTTTTTCACGGATTCGATCAGAGAATAGTTCGAAACGGATTTGTATATGGTTTTTTTTCTCATGCTTGTGTTGTTCCCTACCTCAATTCGAATAGGTCGTCCCTGTTAAATAAGAAGCCTTGCCTGTATGACCTAGCTTCTGAGGGACGTCCTAAAAATGGGCTTTGTATTCTGATTCATCCCTCGAAAACCCTAAGGACCAGCTCCAGATTCGCGGGAGTACTTTTTTTTTTTTTTTTGCAGTGTTATCTAATGTTTTAGAAATGTCTTTTTTTAAAGCTCAAGTACAAATCCAATTAAAATACTTGTCTACCTATTTTGGTTGCAGTCCTATAAGAGGCAGCAGCTACCTATTGTTGACACCATCTCGATGAATCCCGACAAAGATTTCAGAGTCGGATTGCATAAACGGACCTGGTTGATGAGGGAAGCCGAAAGAATTGAAGTGAGTTTCTTTTTGTTACAACTACTTGAATGTGGCAGTTTGTTAAATTAGGTTGCGAATTATTCTGTTGGAGCTGCTGATGGAGGTGTGATTAAATTTATACTGCATTCTCTAGAAAATTTAAGTATTTATTCTCATTTTCAGGATAAGTTTAAATAATTCTGACACAGAATTTAATCACTGGGATATTTTATTTGCCTATTTCGGAATGGTGCTCCAAAAAACGGAAACTAAGGGAGGATTTCTGAACTAGCCTATTGGGTTGATGAATATATTGAATACAATTGATAGAATTCAAATAAATACCGCAGGGGATTTCAGAATGTGTCTGGGATAGAAAAAGGTTAAGTATGAGAATTAGGTAATAATACTTTCAAGATATCAAATTGTTAAACGCAGAACAAAGAGGAGCTTGACTCACCGTTTTGGCTGGTTGAACTCGAATGGATGCAAGGGGGGCCCATGCTAGAGGGGGTGCCACTCACAAGCCGGTCTCCAAAAGTAACAATCCCTATAAAAAAAATATATATATATCTTTATATATAATTCCGAACGATCTTTGAAATTGTGAAGAACTTCGCGGTCCGATTTTAGTGTTAGACTGCTAGGTAGCTGAATCAGCACGGCCCCAAGTTTGTTGCAAAAGTGTCGCCGTTCGTCTCTATACCCGCCTTGATCGTGTTCTAGGCGGTCCTTATCAACGAGAGTTGTTTCTTAGGCTGTGGCGGTAACAACAGTTGCCATCAATTCACGGTAAGTAAGAAACGTAGTGTAGTTACTAACATAAACCTAGGAGAATTGTTTCTGAACGAAGACATTGTAACTGAAGAACTTAGCGGACTTTATATATAATTCCAAACGGTCTTTATATAATAACACCCTCTTACAATCAAATAGATCTTCTTCAGAGCTGCCTGTTTAAGAACGTTGAGATAAAATACAACTCCTATAGCAAAGAGCTGGAAATGCGAATAGCCTCATCTACGAGAATCACTCCATCCCAAAACGATCTCAACCAGGTAACAGCATATATTTATACCTGCATCATCGATCTTCCAAACGTCAACACTACCAACATTTTAGTAATTTATGTTGGTCCCGCCGATGTGTGCACAGTGTTGCGCAATGACGAAGAGTTGACCCTACGAAATCCCGGTTAGGGATAGAACCGGAACCGTCAATCTTATCCAATGGGGGGAAACAATTCAATTTCAACTCACATGACATCGTGGCAGCACACCTCATTACAACCAGAAAATTCAAAATATATTCGAAGCACAAATTGGACATGACACAACACTCGAAATTAATCCAGACACAGAACAAGCACGAGCTGTGCTGGAGTGGTACCAGACACATCAGGATGAAGACAGCTGTAGCATCTCCTACACACAACTCAACACCAGTTCGACATCTACGAGTACTACCGATCAAGATACAATCAACGACATGAAGATCGGACGCGCAGATTCACGAAGAAGAGTCGAGATAAATCATCATCTCACCATGCCCAAATTCTGAATTCCCCGATTCAACTTTTTGTTTAGTCTCAAAGTGGCGAGGACCACCTCAACTGGTGATATTTATTTTATTACATTACTTACATTTTGATCGGTATTTCCTCTTTTTTGATAATTTAATAACATCGCCTTAGCTTTCAACAGGTCAAATAACGCTGCAAATAGGTTGGACTTATTTCGTTACTATAATGTGCTGAGTTCCTATTAGGTACTACTGTTATACGGAGATTAGGGCTTTCCAAGCCCTAACAGGCCTCTAGTTTACATATATATAGGTACAGTGAAACTTGGATAATTCGAACCTCAAGGGACCAGTCAAAAACTTCGAATTAACCAAAAATTCGAATCAAAGAAGTTTTTAATAAATTATACATAATAAATTATATTGTAACTAACTGCAGTACGAAGTAAAGTACATGCAGTAACATTGAATACTGTATTGACCAACAGAATATTGAACAATAAATATAAAGATACCTGGAATGGTACTGTATTTAACTGCAACCGTAAAAAACAATCTATTGTTTTTAAAAAAAGGATGATATTTTGGCCTGTTTCCTTGAATTAAGTCTATTGGCCATTATAAAAGATTCCAACCCATTCAAAGAGTTGAAGTATGAATCACTTACATTAATTCGGCTTTCAAAAAAACGTCCAAGTTCTTGTACGTGATTCATGGCGTCAGCTGCATTTGGCACCGGTATTTCTTCTGCTAATGATCCAGCGATCTCGTCTCCCGAAACGTCTCAGTTATCAGACTGTACGATGGCACTGACTTGCATGCATTTGGTCTAACGCAAACCTTTTGTAGAATATCGTTACTAAAACGTATATTTCCCGATACATTTACAATTATTTTGAGTTCGACTGAGTAGGGGCGTTCGGAAAATAGATATTGAACTACCAATTAACCCAATCTATAAATTTTTATTAATAAAAGAGAAAGAAAATAATGAAGATCCTCTTGTAAAAAGGGAGGTGCGGATCGTTATATAAAACCTAAAGGAGCTCCTCTAAACGTAATTAATTACGAATATTTTTTACAAAATAAAAACGCCTTTCTTAAAATTTAAGAATTTTGTCACAGTTGACAGAAATATAAATTCCGACAATATTGGATAAAATAAAATTGTCTGACCGTGTTGTGGATCAAAACCGTGTCCAGATCAGTCACTCACGAAGTACTCCTTGTGTTGGTTGTAACTCCAAGCCAGAGGGCTAAGTGAGAAATACCACGAAGAGACGACGGATGAGTATTCCCGACGAGAATCACAGCCATACGAAGACGCAGCGGCGTAAAGTAACGTATGGTGTAACGTATGGTGAAACGTATGGAGGTGAAACGTATGGTGGTGCAGCTTTCTGAAGCAGAATGGTAAAAGGGGGAAAAAAAAAGGATTGTGAGCGAAATGAGGAGACAATGCATTGACGCCATGTTCGATGTGAAAAAATGCGATGTTCGGAGGAGCAACTTACATCCTTTCAACGACGGTTGGAAATGTAGAAGATGTTCTTCATAGAGCGGAGTTCCGCCTCTTGATTTGAAGAAGAAAAGTCCTGAAGACGCCAAACCAGGGAATTAAATGATAGGGTTATGGCGAATGATGCAAAAACCAAGGCAGAGGCCAAAGGAGCCGAGATGTGCTACGAGCAGCTTTCATTATAGACTAATGAGCTGGAGGTTGCCAGGTTCCCCTCCTCAAGCCCTTCATCATGTGTCGGCGAGAGGTCGAGATCCGATGATCACTTTTCACTGATAAAACACTGATCACACTCACTTCCCGCATTCCTTATGCATGTTTACAATAAAATTATTGCTTATCTTAATGAACCTAAACTCGTCCTATTTAGTTGCCCCCCCGCCAAACTGCTCAGCCACTGCTCCACTTCAGCCTTCAGTTAGTCTTCATTGCTGAAGCGCCTTCCTCCAAGATGTTGCTTAAGCTGCGGGAATCAGGTGAACATCACTGGGGGGCGAGATCTGGAGAGTACGGTGGATGGTCAAAAACATCCCATCCGAATGAGAAGCTCTTGAGTTTCATGAGCACTGTGTGGACGAGCGTTGTGAAACAAGAAAATTTTGCGTTTCAATTTACCGCGTCGCTCGTTTTGAATCACGACTGATTTCAATCTCTTGTGGAAGTTGCTGAAGGATTTCGACCAACGTGAAACGCCTATCCACCTCAATAGCATTCTGGACAGCCCCAACAATCTCAGGGGTGCGTGAGGTCGATGGCCAGCCACTTCGGTCTCATCATGGAGATTTAGGCGCCCTTCAAGAAACGTTTTGCGCCATCTACGCACATTTTGAACGTTCATAACTTGTTCTCCAAACACTGCTACAAGTTTACGACGGATTTCAGTTGCCTTTTTTATTTTTTAGGGTGTAGTATCGAATTATGGAACGAATTTCGCAATCGGCGGCAACTACAGGAGTATCCATCGTTACAGAGCGCATGACGGGAAAAGTGTTCGGAAAGGGCTAGGAATGGTAGGGCTTAGCCACAGACCCCTTCTCCTTCACATACCACAGCCCCATTGCTCACGCATCTCCTCACAAGAAGAACTAACATAGGGATCGTTACTTTTGAGACACCCCTCGTATAACGGTTCTTGGTAACAGTTAACGGGAACTGTTACAATGCGTTGGGCTTCCTCAAGGGAAGTACAAGAGACTTTTCTTGTCATTGCTCTAGTTCGACCCTGTGTTAAGTTCGCCTCCCCTGTCCGGTCACCCATGTATAATATCGCAAAGGAGTCGCTGGAGCGAGTGCAAAAAACGCTTCTAGAGTTACATGTCCTTCAAGGTGTAAGTAGGAGGACTATTAATACAGGGTGTCCCGCATAAGGTAGTCAGTACTTCAGGGCGTGATTCTGGAACTAGCAAAATAAAAACATAAATGTGGTTTAACTGTACTTATTTAATATCTGAAATGTTGTTTTTCTCTTGATGGTATCAAGTATTTGTTATGGATCGGGGTAGGTAAATAGAATTTTTACGTTACGAAAAAATGCAACGCTTTTCTATGATAACTATCCTGCTCACAACCACCCTTTATCAGTTGTATGAGCTGTGAGATCAATTTAATTCTTGGTCACCCTATGACATTGAAATTCATACCAAGTCTCTGGGACATATAGAATATAAATACGAAATTAGAAACTCCCCGGGTCAGCTCAGTGAATTGAATTGGGATGCTAATTCCTCTCCTAATTCTGAAATTTTGAGCGAAGTCCCTCTGGGACACGAAGAATAGAATTACCACTTGTGGAGCCATCCTAATCAGCTGAGTAAGATGAGTAGTAGTAGTAGTAAGTTGTTTATTGTATTAAATCAATGATTATTACAAAGAGTTCAGGTCCACTTACACATCATCATTAGAAAAATATATTATAGATAAGAAATAGGTCAAATATCTTCTTCCTAATCTAGTTAACAGGGCATTACAGCTTAATGAAGTACATGCAAAATAAACGAGGTCAACGATATGAAATTAATATAAAGAATAATAATCCGTTATGAATCCACGCTATACCTGTGGTACTTGTACAATATCCACAACAAGCCTATCCTGTTGTACACCATACAATGATAATGCTGTACATATCAGACACCTATTCGGTGAGCGCAATTGATCGAAGTGCTAGAGCACTAGTAACAAAATGAAATAAAGTTAACATTTTCTCCCTATCATCACCAAAATCGAGCAAATTAGCCAGACGATCCTCATTCTCAACCACTGAGAGCCCACAGATATATTTCGCCATGAATTGCCTTCGGTACGGTTCTAAGATCGGGCAACGTAAACAAAAATGGCAGAGGGTGTCAGCTTCTTTCATATTGCATAAGCTCTCGCTTCTAAACTTATGAGAAGTACCTCTATAATAAACAGTTACGAAAAACTTTGAAGACAGACGCAACTGGCACAACACCCTCTCAATCTGGACATTTTGAATGAGTCCCAAGTCTGCCTGCCTGAATAGTCCGCTATCCTCCTATAGAACATATTAAATCTGGCACTGTAAACCAGATTGATGTCCTGGCACCAAAAATGGTTGTAGAGTTTTTCGATTAGTGACGGTAGGATCGATTTCAAATTTCGAGGGTCCTCAGCTGTTAGGATATCGTGGGAGCCAAGGGCAGCAAGCATGTTAAAAATGCAGGTATACCAGTTGTTATGATAAGTTGAAATGGTTGAAGAATTATGCATATTCTCCAATACCCTAAAACAAATCTTGGGCCACCTACTATCATCCATCATAGAAATCCTGACCCAGTATTAATTGCTCTTTCATAAACAATGGCCTTAAGTGCAGCGAACCCAGTCTCAATTCGTAAAAAGTGATTCGGTGTATTACGTGGGAGATAGAGGAGACCTTTCAGAAATTGGGATTGCACTGGCTCAAGCTCGTCGCCATACCATACCCCCCCAGACCTCAGCCGAGTACAAAAGCACTGACTTTACCAGCGATCGAAAAAGTCCTCGTTTGGTATCCCATGAAATTGGCCCGAAACTTCCCTGACGACGAGAATGACACCCCCAGATACTCAAAATCGAAAACATAGTCCAACTCTTCTGAGCCGCATCTAATACTTTTATACTTTTGCTATCCCAGACAGCAAATTCTATAAGCTTCTATTGAAGTGTATTAAAAATACATCAAATCTACAGGTTAGTCAGAAAACCGCTTTAGTTTCCTTTCTTTTGGAGCACCATAAAGAAATCGGAATCAAAGTTGTCGAGGACATTTTAAAGAACTTGGGATTCTGACACTTCCTAGCATCTATGCGCTCAATTGTTTTTTGCTTGTGAAGAAGAATTTGGATGTTTTCTCCGATGGCACGACTAATCATAATCATTTCACCAGATCCCGCAAAAACCTCCGTCCCCCGCAAGTTAGACTAAATTCTTCAATGATTTCAAACCCCTACCAAATTGGGTCCCGTATGTTCAATCTGCTTAACGACGAGACTAAAGAGCTTTCTTTCAAACTTTTCAAGCGCACCATACAACACGAACTCATTAAGCAAGAAGATCCACCACACCAGTGATTTTTTCAAGATGAAATGTGCCATTTTTAAATAGTAGATAGTAATTTTTTTCATGCAAACAAAAATCAAGCAATATATATTTATTTTTTTGACTAGTGGGACGTTTTACTCCACTTATTCACCTTCAAATAGTTTTTATCATGTAGCCATTGTTAATTTTATGTCAGCAACCGAGGAATTTTATAAAAGTACTCGAGTTAGCTTTTTAGATATTTATTATGAGACTGTGATAACCTGTTAAATGTTGAATATATATATATATATTTTTTTTTTTTTTAGATTTATATAAGTTGTATGAGTTATTGTTTTTAGTGTGATTGTAATTTATTGAGTGTATGGCTTTATAGCGAGTAAATTATTTTGGGTTCAGGGCTCTCGATCGGCTCGGGAGCGGTCTCGCCTGGTGTTTTTTTCGGTAGTGCGATTTATTAATCGTAGCAAGGGGTGCCTTCCTAGAAATAGGTGGGCGCCCCCCGGGAGGCCGCCATGGTGGGTCGGGTCCGGGCTCGGTCGGGAAGCCCCGGCCGAGCCGCCTTTTAGGCGGGTTAATGACCTGCCTACACTCTTTTGTTTTATTATATTATTATTGTTTTAATCAATCTGTTTTTCCCCCTCTTTTATTGGCTACATAAATGATGATTTGCTTTGTACAACAATGTTTGCTTTGACGATTGTCCTACATAATCATGTTTTGACAAATATATATGATTCTGATTCTGATTCTGATACTTCTTGATGGTCTTATTGTGTCCGAATACTAAAACCTTAGACTTGCTAGTGTTAATGGTAAGTGCGTTGATTCGGCAGTATTCAAGGAAAAAGTCCATTTTCTCCTGGGCATCTGGAACAGAGTCCGCTACAATAGCGACATCGTCCGCAAAAGAAAGCAACATGAGCGTATGCCTTTCGACCCTGACACCTGAGCACCCCTTGCTCATCATAAATTCCTCCAAATCAGCCATAAAAATAATAAACAATAACGGACTTATCGAATCACCCTGCAAAACACCCATAGTAATATCCTGCTCGAAAAATTCGAAAGTCTCCCGTAAGATGAGAGTAAGATGAGACGTTGATTACTTTCCTAATCGTTCTATAATGACTGAGACTGATTTTTTGGAACAGAGACCCTAGGACCCAGAGACATGTAGGATACAAATTGTCGAAAGTATTGATATTTGCTGAAAAATTGATAACAACGGCAAATGAATCTAAAAATCTAGAATCTTTTTTGAATCGCAGACCAGCTAAAGATTAAGAACCAGTTTTTGCTATGAAATCGGTGTTAACAATTTATTTGCACTCAAAGTGCCGAATTTTCCAAACAATGTAACATAATAATGATTATGATACGGTAATTTAAACGCTTAGTTTTCGAGTAATTCAATTTTTGAGATTTTTTGTCGTGTTTTCGACCTTAAGTCACTAAAACGGCAATAACTACAATCATTAAAACAGTAAGTTTAAATTTGAGGATATCTTTGGAAAGAACGTTAAATTTCCTTCTTATTTAATACCAAATCAGAATTTTTAGTAGGATTCATTTGGTGAAAAAACTGCCTGAATATAAAATCTCCACGAGAATGAGAAATTCCAATTTTTTAAACAGGCTGTGAGTTTTCCATCTCTGTACTGTTTTTTGCGTAGGTACCTCATCTGTAAAAACTGGCCCAAAATCTCAGTTTTCTAGCGGTATAATCAATTTTTATTTTACTTTACTAATTAGAGGATAAAAGTATGTATATTGAAAAACTTGCTTCTTTCAATGAAATCGAGGGGTTTTGTGGAAAATTACCCTCTGAAAAATTCGAGTTTGGGGCCGGTTTTTACGTATTTTTTCAAGCTGAATCGAATGGTAACACTTCCAGATCTCCGCAACCACGTTATTACAGAGTTTCACACTTGAACTCACGAATTTTTAGTTCATTTTTTATGCTCAATTTTGTGTTTTTAAGGGTAAAACTACTTAATTGAAGTGTAAAACTCTGTTACAACGGAGTTGGGGGGATCTGCAAGTGTTAAAATTCGATTCAGCATGAAAAAATACGCAGGAACCGGCCCCAAACTCGAGTTTTTTAGAGGGTCATTTTTCACAAAAAACCTCGATTCCATTGAAAATACCATGTTTATCTACATAAAAACATACTTTTATCCTTATTAGTTAGGTAAAATAAAAATTGATTATACCGCCAAGAAACTGGCTTAGTTTACGTGTAATTCAATTTTCAAGATTTTTTTCGGGTTTTCGACCTTTTGTCACTAAAACGATTATAAATCTCTCAAGTTGCTGTGTCACTAAATTTGACGATACCTACCGTTGAAAAGAATGTTGAATTTCGTATCGGATAAATGCCTGAGCTTTATTATGAATCAAGGTTTGAGACATGAATAAGAACTCTAATCAGCAAATTTTACATAATTTGGGAAACCATGAGTTTTTTCAATCGGGAATTGTACAATGAGAACCAATATTTTTCAAGACACAAGAACGGTAAAAACTGCCAAAATCTCACCTTTGCAATGGTGTAATCAATTTTACTTTTATTTCGCTAATTAGGGAAGACAACTATGTTTTAATGTTGAAAAATATCGTTTTTTCATTCAAATCGAGGGTTTTCTTGAAAAATGAACTATGACGAGTTCGGGGACGGTTTCTACATATTATTTTACGCTGAATCGACTGGTAAGACCTGCATGTCTCCCAACCCCGTTATAACCAAGTTTTACACATTATCTCACAAATTTGAGTCCATTTGGTGTGATAAATTTTTTGTGTTTTCAGGAGTGAAACTAGTAAGTTGAAGTGTAAAACTCGGTTATAACGGGATTGGGGGGGGGGGGGGGGGGGGGGGTAGAAAAATACGTAGAAACCGACCCCGAACTCGTATTTTTATAGGTCATTTTTCAAGAAAACGCACGATTTCAATCAAAAATAAATTGATCTTTATCAACATTATATCGTAGTTCCCCCCTAATTAGCAAGTAAAAGTAAAATTCAATGCACCGTTGAAAAGTTGAAATTTTGGCGCAGTTTTTACCGTTCTTGTTTCTTGAAAAATATTGGTTCTCATAGTTGGGTGAATTCACGATTGAAAAAAAAACTCAAGTTTTCCCAAATTAGGTGAAATGCAGGATTATTGAAGGATTTTCCATGTCTAGAACCTTAATTCTTAAGAAATCTCAGGCATCTATCTGATAGAAAATTTAATGATATTTTTCAATGGAATCCTTAGATTTTAGTTTACACAGCTAATTAAGAGAAGGTTATGATCGTTTTAGTGACAGAAGGTCGAAAACGCGAAAAAATCGTAATTATTAAGTTACTCGAAAACTAAGCGTTGAGAAAAATCTTTACTTCAAGTACTGACCTTATGCAGGACACCACCATTTCCGCTTTGAAATCGGTCCACTAGACAGATGGCATGATGCCATTGTCCAAATAGTGTTTGTTCCATTTGTTTTAGAGTTGTATTGCCTTCGAATTTATAAACTTTTCATCTTCTTCTTATAATATGTTTCTAGTGTGAAAACGAAGAAAGGATGTGTAAGCTCAACGAAATGATGGCGCAACTCGCGTGCTTGTCTGACAGTCTCGCTACGACCAACAAGAAATTGGCTGCATACAACCGCCAGTTAGAAAGCCACGCCACGTGCCTCAGAAACAAGTAAGCATATGCCCAAAATTAAGTCCGTGTTGACATTTTCATCACAATTCATTTGTAAGTAAAATCCTCCTGCACTTAGCAACTAGTAACGTTTCCTTATTTATGTGGACAGTTCAAATTATAACTTTACAAAAAGAAGGCCTTCTGTCCTTAAATTGGTTTATCTCCAACGTTTCTCCCCAGCAACTGGGGGTTTTTCAGGGAGACAGAATTCTAAATATAACATTCAAAATTTTTAAAATACTTATTCGAATTCAGAAATTGAGTTTATGAAAATCAAATTTAAAATTTAATTTTTATACTTTAAAATTTAAAGTTTGTGTAGGTGTTATGTACCTATAATTAAATGTACTCACTGAACTAGTGAACTATCTTTATGGATCGAAACTGACATTTCGAAAAAATTGCATTTCGAACACTTAATACGAATAGACCACTATTTTTCAAAATAAAAGATTTCACACCAAAAGAACAACGTTCAGACTTGGTCTACTAGATCCCTTGTGGTACTGGTGGGTGTGGAAAAGTGTGTATGGGGGAAACATGAACCTGATCTACGACAAGAAGATACGAAAAACGCGTTGGTTGCCCATTGCAGATCTTTCGGACATACTATGGACTTCAAAAATTTAAAAATTGTAGGAAGAGAATCTAATTTGCAAAAAAGAATATTTCTAGAAATGGTTAAGATAAAAAATTCAAATTCAATTAACTTCCGAAAAGACACTCAAAACTTGAGCAAATTTTACTCGTATTTGATTTTAGGGACTCTAAATTTAATATATTTAAATTTGATTTTCTTAAACTGAATTTCTGAATTCGAGTTTTTATCACAAAAAATAAGTATTTATTGAACAAATTTTTAATTTTTTATTTGGAATTCTGTCTCCCTGAAGAAGCCTCAGTTTCTGGGGAGAAACGTTGGAGATAATAAAAATATACAGAAAACTGCTCATCGTAGGAGAGTGTGGATCGTGCCAAATTACTTAGAATAGAATTTGTTTTCCTTAAAAAAAAACTCGTAAACGAGTTCCACTATCTGCTTTACAAGCAGATACCCATGTTACATGGATATGTCTTTGATTGGGGATTTCATAACGGTTGTCCTCGAGAGTTTTAAACAAATCCTTTAACTTTGGACTGTAGGCGACGAAATGTAGGATAAAGAATTTATTCTATGATTCTTGGAGACACAATAAGCATACTATAAATACTAGTAAAGTTATTTCTCCAATACAGGCGCTATCATTTTCATGTTCATGATAGCCTGATTCTTCATTAATAAATGAAATGATATCATTTATTGTTTTATTTGATAACTTTTCGTCCTCTTACTGAGGACTTCTTCAGATCTTGCTTTCTTGACATTGAGTTTACTTGGTGAGCCACCATTTTATTTGACAAATCCGTTACATATATTCGGATGTTTATAAATTTTTTCCTGGACACACCAAGATCTGAAGATGTCCTCAGTAAGAGGACGAAACGTTATCACATAAAACAATAAATGAAATAATTTTACTTATTTTCCCTGGGCCGCATCCCGACTAATTCCAACAAAACAACGGTTTACTTATAGGTAGAAATGTTGAAAATAACTGTGGAGAGAAGCCTCTACAATGAGTTGTGGGTTACAGTCGACTGTTGTCAAGAGGATGAAAATGTTTCCTATGGAGTGGAGTAAATGATGCTATTGCTTTACGTTATGAATATTGTAACCGGCTTATTAAAATTGTTTATAGTCCGATCAACTTAGTTTAGGAATGTAGCCAGGTACGTAAGGAGAGGGAAATTGGTAGCTTGAGATGTGAACATTTATCACATAAATCAAGCGCTTTCCAACGAGTGGCGAACGATTTCTGTGCGTTGAAAACTGCGGAAGTTCCATTCCCCTAGCAACGGATCGGTTTACGTGAACATCATTAGAAATTGTGACATAAACTTTTGCGTGACGAAAATTTTTGGTTGACCCCCCAGAGGAAAGACATATCCATGTCAAAACCAATTTAAGAACAGAAGGCTTTTCTTTGCAAACTTAGTAACTAGGTAATGTAGAAGCTACTAGCACATGATATGCTATTTTCTCCCTCAATGGCCACAGGCAAGCTGTACTTGTGACCAAACGAGACAGCGTAAAATTAAAGATTCGCTTACTAATCTCCAGAGATCGGACACGAAGTGCCTAGAATTGATTTGCAATGCGTTGCTGATCTCAGAAAAATAAGTAATTTTTGGATTTTTGAAGAAAATTTTATTCGTTGAACTGGCACACGGGAAGAGAAGTGAATATTACTAATGTGAATTATCACTAATGGTTGAGTACAGCCAGGGAATTTCCGAAACTGCAAAGCCTTATTTCTATACTGAGAACTTTATTCACAGAAACCCAGAATCGAACCCTGAGTTCTAACACTGTATAAATGGTCAACCCACGAAAACGTATGCCAAGTTGGATGGGCTGTATAGCTTTCTCACTTATTGTACCACGGACATGTAGAATTAGTTGGAAGAAACAATTACGACCTAATCGACCCTATAAGAAACTATAATTTGCGCATGTGCACACTTCAGTATTGATCCGACGGGAATGTAAATTAAAGGAAACTATCAACTAATTCACACAATTCCTGAAAATTTTATCAAAACCGATCCATTAGCTCGGAAACGCCAAAAGCAAGTGCTGTCTTTGAATTCGGAGGAAACGATTTTTTTCGACTTCTTGCTCGAAACCGAAATTCACAATGAGGATGCAAAAGGTCATCTCATGATAATCCTTAATGGCTGGAACGTTTTTGTACATAAGGCACAATCTATCATCTTCCTTGAATGGAGATACATGAGTGTTCCTTAGGTGATTTAGTCATTGTTAAAATAAACCATTTTTGTGTTTTGATAAAAAGTAGATATATCAACTTATTGCACTTGCACGAAACCGCCCTTTCACGATGAGGAAGCAAAAGGTCAACTCATGATGATCCTTGATGGCTGGAACGTTTTTATAAATAAGGCACTATCATCTTCCTTGAATGGAGATAAATGAGTGTTCCTTAAGGGCACCCGTAGGGCAAAATTTTCAAAAATTTAATTTTGAGTTTTTTATTCCAAAAAAAAAAAAAAAAAACGTCATTAAATTCTGAAGATTTTGGTATATCACAATAAGGGTTTGGGTGGGTTGATGCAGTCGAAACTTTTTAGCCGACTTCCGAGTCCGTCCGTATCCGTAGAAACAACAACAAATTTATGAATCCTAGGATCACGTGAAATCTAGATTGGAAGGTTATAACTCTATTTTCACATTCAGAAGAGTTTGAAAGCTTAGCATGGAAAAAAACAAGCGTCATTCAAAGATTAAGAGATCCTTGCAGGATACGCCATTTTAGTGAAAAGATAAGGAGGTGGTATATCTTTTCACTAAAATGGCGTTTTCTCAAAACCACGTTTTCTGACCTATCGGTACACGTTGTACGGTCGGTATTGATCGCATTGGATTGATTTTTTGTTTAATTTGTTCGGGGATAGTAGAAGAAGATTTTGCTTGGGCCGTTTTTGAAAATTTCAATTAGAACAGGTGATACAGCCTCACAAAGCTGCAATAAATATTTCAAATTTTCGATCTGCTGCCAAAACGTTTCTGTTTGAGTTATAAAAAAACGGCTGGACATAAATGAAGATCACTATAGTGTGAAACTTCCCTTAAAATTTCAAGACGATACGTTGAAACTAAGGGCACGGTAGGTACCGAAAAATGACTCTCTTGCATCAGGAATACAGTGTAGCGGGGAGAGGCCTACGGGTGCCCTTAAGGGATGAATTCTTTGTTGAAATAAACCAAATTTGTTTTGATAAAAAATAGGTATTACAACTTAGTCGGTCCGATTTTCAGATTGGCGTACAACGAAACAGTCCTCAACTGTTTGGCAGACGAGATAGAAATCAATAACATGGAAGGGGAGAAGAAGGCTGACGATTGCCCCATCATCGAGCCTGATGATATTCTCACTCCCTACCCATCAGGCTACGATTACTGCTGATCACTGCTGATTCCGAAGACTGCCCCACACTGTCCATCATGTTCCCTACTTATTGAAATGATTGCATCTTTACCCGTAAGACAATACACTTTGAAACTAGAATGAGTCTCGTTGCTTTGTTTGAGCCTTGATTACTACACTAAAACGTACGGAAGTTGATGGAAAAAGAAGAAGAAGAGAAAAAATAACAAAAGTCTGCCAAGTTGGGTGTGGCACATAGTTTCCTAGTTCACCTATCATGAATGTATCATTGAAAATTTTTAAATGATGTATTGATTTGGCAACAATGAAACTGATAAGGTGACCATCTACAACCTAACCCGCGCATTCTCTGACAATTTCATCGAAATCGGATGAAAACAGTGAAAATTGAAGTCGTTACAAGGATTTCACATAGGCGCATGCGCAGTAGCTATTAATGATACAATCATGTTGAAATTTATATGGGATAATCAAATCGTCAACCCCCAACTATCATACCAATTTGAGCGAGATCGGACGACTAGGGCGTAAAAAAATAGAGCATAATGAAATTTACGTTTGCGCATGCGCAGAGTGAAGTATTCATTTGCCAACAATGAAACTGACAGGGGACTGTCTACCCCCTAGCCCGAACATTCCCTGAATATTTCATCCACATCGGATGAAAACTGTGGAAAATAAGCTTGTTACAAGGATTTCATATTGGCGCATGCGCAGTAGCTAATCCTTTAAAAAGACGAAGTTGATGTTAATGCACGTGCGCTAGGTGCAATTTTGACATTTTTGAGATCCTTAAAAAAATTAAGATTGAGAAAAAAAATATATATATATGTATATATATACATATACCTATATATTATTTTGAGGAGTTACAGAAGGTTGGAAAAAGATAGGAAACACTTAAATAAACTTACAAATTTGAGAGAATATTTCGCTGTGTCAGCGTCGTCAGCTCTCATATACCTATATATATATATATATATATTTTTTTTTTTTTACCCTTTATTAACGATTTTAGTAGTTTCGGAATGGGGGGGGGGGGGGGGACGTTTTTGGGGTCATCCTGTATGAAAAAGTGCAAACTTGAGAAATTGTTTCAGAATGACCCAAAACGGACTTCCGTAAGGAAGATTTTGGAAATTTTTTTTGACCGATCGCAATAGCTAAATTGTTTTAAAATATCCGCTAAAAATGATACATTTTGGCTTCGGAGTGCTGTCACCGAGGTAAAGTAGAAGGGGGGGGCTTGGTGGGGGGGTCATTCTGTATGAAAAAATGCAAACTTGAGGAATAGTTTCGGAATGAGTAAAAATGACCCACGAATTGGATAATATATTAAATTATCAGAAATTTCGGAAAATTTAATATAAATTTTTTTGACCGATCGCAATAGCTAAACATTCGCAAAATTTGATAAATTTTGGCTTCGGAATGGTGTCACGTACCGAGGTAAAGTAGAAGGGAGTGGGGGAAATGAGAAATTGGGAAAACGAGAAAGCGGGGAAATGAGAAAGTGGGGAAATGATAAAGCGGGGAAATGCTGATGGGTTGGTGATGGTGGGGGGGGGGGTAGAGTACCGCCCCGTTTTCCCGTGAAGCGAGCGGTATTGATTCTCTCGAGCCCCCGAGTCAGTTGGGAGCTGGGCCTTCGTCGGCGCGCCTCGCAACTCTGTAAGTCCCAATAAAAAGGTCACATTTTCCCCCTTTCACAACTTCTTTACATGTCATCCCTTACATTAAGTGTCACAATAATGTCTCAAAAACATGAAAATGTCACAGCTTACATGATATGTTGTTGCCTAACCACCAAAACCACTCCGTTTCATCAGGAAAATTGCAAATAATTGTAAATGTCACTCAACAATCGAACTTGAATGATCGAACGGCAGCAACTCCCTGGACGGGTCTGTGACCTTAGCATGTACATAATAAGTGTAAATTTCGTAATTTATCACATTTTTAATGTCATTTTTCTAATAAACTAATAACTAATAAACGAAATTGAAATCCCAAGCCATTTGTCAAAGTGACACTCTTTGACACATACATGGCACATGTCAAGTGCATCTCACAATATATATGACCCACCCAAGGTTTATCTGGAATCAAAATGCTTTAATTGGGTTCTTTTTCTTGGTATTTTTGTAGGCTTTAAACAAGTTTTATTTTTAATTTACCATCAGAGGTTGCTTTTGCTTACTTCGATTTTCAATTTGGATATTTATCAAGTATAATTGCGTCATATTTGCACTCAGAGTTTACCATTATTGAATTTAATGGAAATTTGTTAAACTGAGCGTGGCGGCATGTATTGAATAGATATAAGCCTTGTCAATAAAGTGCTTTTCAGTTTTAGACCCATCCAACGATAATACACGTAAAAAACTGCCCTTCCCTAAAATTGAAGCTACTTCTAACTCATTGAACTTTAAGCTCATAAATTTGAGAACCCAAAATTAATAAAAATTACCTAACTTTTGTAGATTTCTGAGGGTTATTTGATTGATTAATTCCGAGGAACAACATAATGCACAAAGTATAGTCTCAAAATGTCAAGAAATTAACCAACCTAATAAAAATAACTGTGCATTTATTATTTATTTTTTAAACTTCATAGAAAACATCATTTATTAACAGATATCAGGTAAATGATTGTCATTCATTTTCTATTTTAAAACAATTTATTATACTCAGATTCTATTTAAACCGGAGGTGGGTCACGTAGAGGTTCCAGGTGGTGTCACCATCCTTAAGAAGAAAAAAGTAAAATTATGGAAATCTCGGCCCTTCGGGCCTCGCAAGGGGCTCCGCCCCTTGACCCCGGCAGTGCTAAAATGTAAAAAACATGGAATCATGTTTTAGCTCCTCGCAATCATGTTCACAATATCAATAATTGAGAATGATCACCTGTGTGTAAACAATTATTCATATAACCATGCTCATAACTCAGCTTGTTGGCCACGCACTTCGCAGTAGTTAATATAGTATGGTTGGATAAATCGAGAGCTTTCGAACGAATGGTCAACGAATTTTGTGGGATGAAAAACGACGAAGTATCATATCCCTAGCAACGACTCGGTTGTAAGCGGAAACCATCACAATTATTGGCGCTACTTTCATCTCACTTTATAGTCTCACTTTTCGGCGGGGGATCCATCGCTAAAACATGATTCTATGTTAAAATAGTATTAAACCTAAATATTTGTTACTAATTTATCTAATAAATCTGTCCGTCATTGCGGTATTGGATGAGAATGTCCAGCACAGAAGCAGCTTTTACTGTTCCTTATGAGCTAAGAAACATATATTGAAGAAGGAAAACAAAACAGAAACTTTTCTGAATCAGGCATTTCAGCTAACAGATTAATCCTCCCTACTCAATTTGTTAGGTCATAAAATAGTAGCACATCAACAGTAACACAGTAGGTAGGTACTTTCATGTTTAATGTGTGACAATCTACCGATTGTCGTGATCAAAATTCTTGGGCTTCTACAGTATATTTCAATCGTTAGATGTAATTTTGTGACTCAGGTGAAATAAGTAGAACAAGATTTCAATCAATGTGATAATTTATTACGCTTCCCTTTATGTCGCTCCAAAAGAAAGGTAATCAGGGGTTTTTTGACATTTTGCACCTGGCACATTGCACAAAAAACTGTCACGTAACGTAACGTAAATATTTTGACGATTTCCGCTTACAACCGAGTCGTTGCTAGGGAAATGGTACTTCGTCGTTTTTCATCCCAAAAAATTCGTTGACCATTCGTTCGAAAGCTCTCGATTTATCGAACCATATTATGTTTACTACTGCGAAGTGCGTGGCCAACAAGCTGAGTTATGAGCAAGGTTATTTGAATAATTGTGTACACTCAGGTGATCATTCTCAATAATTGATATTGTGAACATGATTGCCACCGCTTGTAAATTTCTGATGATTTCATTGAGCTGGTGTTTCGATGATTTGATTCATAGCAGGTGATCCAAATATTGCGAGAACGGTTTGATTTGTGAAGCAGTGGTTGAATAATTTTAATAGGTAAATTCTATGCTTTACACTCTAGGAAGCTGTAATTTCTTATGTAGCCTCTTTAGGACATTGACTTGACGATGCCCAGGGTCCGGATCAGATGAGTGGCTTTTGAAGCTAATTTCTATGTTTTACACTCTAGGAAGCTGTAATTTCGTATGTAGTCTCTTTAGCACATTTACGTGACGATGCCCAGGGTCCGGATCAGCTGCGTGGCTCTTAGAGCTTGCATACGAGTCTGCAGGGGGGTAGGTGATGTAGCCTGGCTCGAATTCAATGAAGTACCCAACAATGTGGGTGTCGGAACAATGAGTCAACACGATCGTGAATTCAATTAAGTACCCACGGGTGGGCGGTTTCTCTTATGGCCCATTTAATTGATTTGTACGCCCCGCCGTGCGATGCACGGGTGAGATCTGCCTAGTAATAAATACAATAAGAAAACACACATGAAAATGTCCCAATGTGTTGCAGACTCGTATGCAGGCATTTCAAGCTGCTTTGTCTTTCTTATGATTTCTTTCGTGTTTTGTCCCCAACCTCAACCAGAAGGGCCATTCGCAGCATTTTTCTTTAAAATCAGTTCTTTAACCTAATAACAGTTGTTGGTCCAATCATATATACTCGTACATACATATACCTAACACTTGTCAGACATCCTCTGGTGCGTTTTCTTTTGTAGCCTCGAGGATGGTAAATAAATATGAGGAAACGTTGTCCTGGAAAACTCGCTAATTTTTTATTTCTATCTTGCCTGTCGGTTGATTAGTTTCTTATATTCACTTCTATAGATGAAAGAAATACCGCAGGGAAGAGAGAGGTATGCGGGATAGCAATGGATATTAGTATAAACAATGGGAGCTTATATAATATTAATTGCTATTAACGCAAGTTAAAGAGAGTTAGACTCACCGTTCTTAAGGTTGAACACGTTGTGGGTAATAACGGGCACGCCGTTCCATTGAACTGATCACCGTAACAGTTTTCGATAGCAGTTACAAATGTGTGCTACTGTTTTTATTGGAGGCTAGGAAAAATCCGGCCGTCGCAACATTTTTCACGTTAGTTATTTTTTAGTTTTTCAGGGTTATCAGAATAACTTGTATTTTATTCTCATTCAATAATTTTTGATAGGGCTTTTGGCTTTGCTAATGTATCATGTATGTAATGTAACATCACGAAAAAATGCAACAAAAAGGATGGGTGAGGTCAATTTTCTCCTATTCACCGTAGGACGTCGAAATTTGATAGGGAGACTCTCTTGGTCATTAAGAGACGATTGGAAGGATGGGCTATAATGTTGGAAAAATCGTGCTCAAATCTCTACTATTAACCGTAGGACGTCGAAATTTGATAGGGAGGCTCTCTGGGTCATTAAGAGACGACTGAAAATATGGGCTATAATGTTGGAAAAATCGTGCTCAAATCTCTACTATTAACCGTAGGACGTCGAAATTTGATAGGGAGACTCTCTGGGTCATTAAGAGACGATTGAAAAGATGGGCTATAATGATGGCGAAATCATGCTCAAATCTCTCCTGTTCACCGTAGGACGTCGGAATTTGATAGGGAGACTCTCTGAGTCATTAAGAGACGTTTGGAAGGATGGGCTATAATGTTGGAAAAATCGTGCTCAAATCTCTACTATTAACCATAGGACGTCGAAATTTGATAGGGAGACTTTCTGGTTCACTAAGAGATGATTGAAAATATGGGCTATAATGATAGAAAAATCGTGATCAAATCTCTCCTTTTTACCGTTGAACGTCGAAATTTGATAGGGAGACTCTCTGGGTCATTAAGAGACGATTGAAAATATGGACTATAATGTTGCTCAAAATCGTGCTCAAATCTCTCCTATTGACCGTAGGACGTCGAAATTTGATAGGGAGACTCACTGGGTCATTAGGAGACGATTGAAAATATGGACTATAATGTTGCTCAAAATCGTGCTCAAATCTCTCCTATTCACCGTTTGTTTTTTTTTTTTTTTTAATTTTTTAAATTGTTTTATTTTGGCATTACAATTATGTTCACAGCCATTATATATATATATATATATATATATATATATATATATATATATATATATATTATATATATATATATATATATATATATATATATATATATATATAATATATATATAACATTGTTGATTGTATGTTCTGTTTTTTTTTTTTTTTAATTTTTTAAATTGTTTTATTTTGGCATTACAATTATGTTCACAGCCTATTATATATATATATATATATATATATATATATATATATATATATATATATATATATATATATATGTATATATATATATGTAGTTACATTATATTTTTATGTTAGAATTCTCTGTAAATTAATAAATTCTTTGATGCTAGGATAAAGTTTTAATTTAAAATAATTGAGGTTCTTTTTAACACTGCACTGTAAAAGTTTGCTCTATTCCCGTCTTGCGTCGCACATTATCAAGTGTTCAAGAGTTCCATTTGGATGCACACATGCTCGGTATTGATGTGACTCTAGTTGTTGGATCCGGTACAAATATTATTCGCGAATTCCGTAGTCAACCCGTAATCTGCATATTGTTCTTCCGAGACTTTCATTAACTGGTTTTGACATAGAAATGTCTTTTGGCTGGGGGGTCAAGGAATTTTTCGCGACTCCACACAAAATGCAACGCTCCGGCACTTTAGATTATTATTAACTCGAAAAGTGAAGGCTAGATAGAAATCAATGAGGTACTACCGCAATGTACTTCTTTCCCAACATCCCAACAGAGTGGAAAGTAATGTCCATTTTTACTTTCCCAACATCCCAACAGAGTGGAAAGTAATGTCCATTTTTACGTTCCCAACATCCCAACAGAGTGGAAAGTAATGTCCATTTTTACTTTCCCAACAGAGTGGAAAGTAATGTCCATTTTTACGTTCCCAACATCCCAACAGAGTGGAAAGTAATGTCCACTTTTACTTTCCCAACATCCCAACAGAGTGGAAAGTAATGTCCATTTTAGCGAATTTTTGAAGAAAATTAAGCTATTGCTCTCGCCTCAAAATTTGTAGAATGTGAATTTTTGAAAAAATTTTATGCAGAAATCTGTTTCAGGCTATTCTGAATCATATTCTGAAGTTTAACGCATTTTTTTTTTATGTATGTATGTATGTATGTATGTATATATGTATGTATGTATATGTATGTATATATGTATGTGTCATTCCAGACGATAACTGTCCGTAGAATTGTGCTAGAAACTTCAACCAAATTTTAAAATGTTAAGGACACAAAACGAAAGTTCAAGTTCGTTGGCCAGCATGATCGGATTACATCTTCGGGTTGAAATTTTCAAAAATGTAGTCAAAAATTTAAAAATACCCTGTTTTTTGCAATTTTTTGTGCGAAATAATTGTTTCAGCATACTAACATGTGGTATATTCGGAATCAGCGTAAAATTTCTTATAAGAATATGTATCAAGTTTTCAAAAATTTCAAAGTTGAAAAATCAGTCAAAAATCGAAATAATGCCGTTTCCTGGTTGTAAAAATCGGTAATATTCTTCAAAAATTCGCTCATGGGGTCATGCTGCATGACTGGACTTTTTACTTTCCCAACATCCCAACAGAGTGTAAAGTAATGTCTACAACTTTGACATATCCATGATCTATTGTTTTTCCCCTCAAGGGAGAAATTTATGTATGGGTTTATGAACGGGATTTAGTAATTACAGACCATTGATCTGCGTAGAAGTACCTAATAAATTTTTTGAAGAACCATGGGGAAGTGCTGGGAAGTGTTGGATTTGTTAGTAGAACCGGGCATTTTGTCTGTTGTTTTTAGTTGAAGTCTTAAGAATTTATTATATTCATAACGGCTGAGATGAGGCAGTTGTGTTCCGAGCTCTTTTTCACGACTGACCCGATGTGACACAATTGGACTTATCAGGTGGAACAGGTTTCCTGACCGTGTGGGCAGCTGATAAGCTGAACCCGATAAAGGCGAAACGACCGTCGCTAACCGCCACAGCTGAGTGCTATCGCTCTTCATAACACCCGCGATTTCGTCTTGTTATTAGAGTGTTTTTGTACTTGTCGTATTCATTTTCTCGTATACGAAAACGGCCTTTCCGAAACGAGAAGAGGTTTTCGTAACGTGGAAACGCTTTTCGGAACGGGAAGAGTCAACTTTACTCGTGCTCAGCTTTTTCGGAATCGTTATTACGAGACGGCAACTTGACCTTTCTCTAGGATAACACTCTAGAATAACTTAGCAACTATCATGCAGTTGGCATGGACACACACACACACACCTGACAAAATCGCCTGACTTTTCCCCGTGCCGTCTTTTGACATTTTGTGTCTTTACTTTGGCACATAAACGAAAAACATCAACTGGTTATAGATTATGGTATCCCCAGTCTAACAAAATTAACTTTGCACGCAATGTTGTATTCGACGAAAGCAAAAATATTTCTTCTTGGGATGATTATTCTGAATTAAGTGGTAGCGCTGATTCTATTTTGAAGTTAGATCTCATTGATTCAAACCATGATGAAAATTGCGAAGTCCCTCTGATCTAAATTTTGTCTTTCAAAATTTTATTTTGAAAGACCAAATGCTTGCATACGAGTCTGCAACACATTGGGACATTTTATGTCTTTAGTTGCAGACTGGTATGTGTTGCAGACTCGTATACAAGCTCTAAGAGCCACTCAGTTGATCCGGACCCTGGGCATCGTCAAGTAAATGTCCTAAAGAGGTTACATACGAAATTACAGCTTCCTAGAGTGTAAAGCATAGAAATTAGCTTTAAGAGCCACTCATCTGATCCGGACCCTGGGCATCGTCAAGTAAATGTCCTAAAGAGGCAGCATACGAAATTACAGCTTCCCAGAGTGTAAAGCATAGAATTTACCTATTAAAATTATTCAACCACTGCTTCACAAATCAAACTGTTCTCGCAATATTCGGATCACCTGCTATGAATCAAATCATCGAAACACCAGCTTAATGAAACCATCAGAAATTAGTTATCATCAGAGTCACGTTAACTTCTCTATAAGAGTTCTCTTTCTCTCGGGCTTATGTACATGCTACGAGAAATAAATCCGAAAAGGTTAGCATTCATCGTGGTTGCTCCAACAGCTTGTTTTCGTGTTTACGAGAAATACCAATACGAGAAATACAAAAATCTCCATTTTTCCGAAATCAAAACCTGGACACCCGTATTTGCGTTTTGAAATTACGAAAACCGGGATTTAAATTGCCGTTCTTTTTATTTCGGTGACGGGGCCGCGAGGAATGGAGGCGTTCCAGCCGCGTACAACCTCCCAAATATTGATTCAGGGCTGAGGTCAATACGAGGCGGTGGGGCGGCGATGGGGGTAATGAGACCCAGATACCCCGCGTAAGCTCGTCCTGCCTCCTTTCATGAAAAAAAGTCCCAGTCAAGATGCATGACCTTATGGGCGAATTTTCTTTGTTTTGGAATGTGTGCACTTGGAATGTGTTTCCAAAAGATTTTGTTCACTATCAGTTTTGTAAGTAAAAAACTCGTTCTAAATAATATATTGTGCGTCTTAAAAAATAAATTATATATATATATATATATATATATATATATATACTCGGCCCTATACTCAATTTATTATTAGAAGTTGTTATAATTGTGTCGTCCACAAGTTATTGTTAACCGTATCTACTAATACCTTTGGTCGAAAATCCATCTTTTATTCTAAATATTTATGTTTGATGTTAGATCCATAATCACGTACGTGATATATGTAGACACGTATACATATATACATACATAAAAAAATGCGTTAAACTTCAGAATATGACGGATTTCTGCATAAAATTTTGTCAAAAATTCACATTCTACAAATTTTGAGGCGAGAGCAATAGCTTAATTTTCTTCAAAAATTCGCTAAAACGAAACCTAAATTGTTCTGCAAGGTCAAAATAGTAGGGTTTTTAGTGGAAATTTCGATAATGCTAGACCATTTCGAGCTTCTAAAACTGATTAAAATGCTTATCCACTGCCTTGGTATAGATTTAGACCACTGTATGTATGAGGGTATCATATATCACTATTATGATTGATGGTATCTCGTTATTCAAAAAGGGTCGCGGTTGGCACTAAGGGTTCGACATCTCCCTTTTGCGTGGGTTGCTGTGGATTCTGAACACGTCGCTGCTGACGTCATCCGATTTACCTCACAGCTCTGAGCCCACCCGCTGTCAGCATCCGCAATCGCCGTTTCAATTTCCCTTCGTTCAGCCCCCAACAAGAGAAGCATTCTAAAGGTCAGGGAAATCTCGATCGGTTGATGTTGGCTAAATCCGCGTCGTGGGCGTCTGTTAACATGCCCTCTTTTAGCATTGAACGCCTTGGACTAACTAGCGAAAAACGTTATGCGGATGTGTCACGACATTTTGACATGGATATGTCTTTGCTCTGGGGGGTCAACCAAAAATTTTCGTCACGCAAAAGTTGATGTCACGATTTTCTAAACTAATGATTTTCACGTACAACCCAGCCGTTGCTAGGGGAATGGAACTTCCGCAGTTTTCATCGCACAGAAATCGTTCGCCACTCGTTGGAAAGCGCTTGATTTATGTGATAAATGTTCACATCTCAAGCTACCAATTTCCCCCTCCTTACGTACCTGGCTACATTCCTAAACTAAGTTGATTGGACTATAAACAATTTTAATAAGCCGGTTACAATATTCTTAGGCCGGCCGCGCACTGGCAACTTTAATCACCGGCAACTTTAATCGCTGGCAACTATTTAGTTGCCGGGGAGTTCCCACCACCGCGCACTGGAAACTAAATAGTTGCCTTTCAGGCTAGTCTCTACAATGAATTTCGACGATGCTACATGTGTTTGAGCGCTCATTTTGAGACGAAGAAGGATGAAGCTGATGAAAAGAACGTTTCGGGTCCATCCAATCATCAGTTCTAGACTCCTTGAGGGGCAGTTTCATAAACTCTTCGGCAAATTGAGAGAACATCCGAATAAGTTCTTTAATTACTTCAGAATGAGCAGAGAAAGTTTTGGTGAATTATTGGTAGCTCTCGGACCACGTATCACGTACGGAATAGTCCTTCCGACAGGCTGTACCACCGCAAGAAAGATTGGCCGTGACTCTAAGATAGGTAATAAAATAAATACAACTAGCATTTAAATGATTTATAATTAGAAAAAATGGAAAGATTTCAATTTCATTACTTCATTTTCAAAGTTGAATTTGACGAGATAAAGTATGATATATTTTTTTGAAGCGTATGAAAGAACTGAGAAAAGTACTTGTAAAATCACATCGAAAAAGTCGAATTTTGTAGGTATATGTAAGTAGTTCTCTCGAAATAACGGAATCAGTTTAGGTTTAAAATTGAGGACACATCGAAATTATAACTTAATATTATGCTGGCCGCTTTTCGAAACTCGAAATAAACTTTTCCATATCCATTATCACAGTAAACAAAAAAAATTTGAACAAACTATGGAAAACAAAATAGACGACGCGAAGTCCTGCGGGCGACTAAAAAGTTGCCGGTGCGCGGGGGTAGGTAGAAATCAACGTGACTCATTCCTCCGGGCGATTGTTTACTCACCCGTCGAATAGGTCTCGACGCAATTTTTTAGTTGCCGTGATTAAAAAGTTGCTCGTGCGCGGGGGTGCATTCAAAGCTGTGTGATTCATTTCAACTTCCTCAAGGCGACTAAATAGTTGCCTAGAAAAAGTTGCCAGTGCGCGGGGGCCCTAATTTTTGCGATGACACATGACTCAGTTTGGATAAATTTAATATTTACTGACAACTGCTTGCTGTTGACATCATTTGGGGAGTTAATAACAAGTGGAGGAGAGTCTAGACATGACCCGTTTTCAATAAGCCGGTTACGATATTCTTAAGGTAAAGCAATAGCATCAATATCTCCACTCCATAGGAAACATTTTCATCCCCTTGACAACAGTCGACTGTTTATCCTACATTTCGTCGCCTACAGTCCGAAGTTAAAGGGTTTGTTTACAACTTCGAGGACAACCGTTATGAAATCCAAAATCAAAGACATATCCATGTAACATGGGATCTGCTTGTAAAGCAGATAGTGGAACTCGTTTACGAGTTTCTGATTTTTTCCTTATGATTTTCTCGTACAACCAAGCCGTTGCTGGGGAAATAGAACTTCTTTAGTGTTTATGTTACAAAAATCGTTCTCCATTCGTTGGAAAGCTCTCGATTTATCACACATTTCTTTCGTAATTGTTCTTCTATTTATGTCGTAGTTTTATATTTATTTATGTTATAAATGGATATAGTAAACAATGCCGCTTGTTTTGTTGTCACTTGGTTGAGAAGTTTATCTTGTTATACCTAGTAATTGTAGACGCGCACCCTAACTGAAAATTACCTATCTAGGCGAGTCCTTCTAATTTCGATTCTACTAGTCGTATGAAGGTCCTGAAAAACTGGGTCTTTGTTACTTGGTCACTTCTGTCAGGAATGTTCTATGTTTCTTGACTTTTATCCACGGGCTCTAAGTAATCAAATCCGAGGGGGTCTCCCCCCCCCCCCCCCCCCAGTAGGGTCAAGGGACAGAGCCCATATTTCCATTTTATAATTGATAATTTCTGTTTTCAATCACAAGTTAATTGAACTGTGACTCATAGAAAGTCCCTATAAAGGATATAGGATATTATATTGGTTTATATGTAGGATACTATATGGTAAACAGGGTGTCTCCCAAAACGCCCCTCCCTTTCCCGCTAAATTGGTTATTTATGGGTTCAAAATAATTTTCTTCAAACGGTGTTTTTTTGTAAGGATCTCAAAAATGACAAAGTCCAGTCATGCAGGAGCGAATTTTTGAAGAAATCTTCGACCTTCTTGTGTCCTTAAAATTTAAAATTTGTTTGAAGTTTCTAGCACAATTCTACGGACAGTTATACATACATACATACATACATACATATATACATACATACATACATACATAAAAAAATGCGTTTAACTTCAGAATATGATTCAGAATAGCCTGAAACGGATTTCTGCATAACATTTTTTCAAAAATTCACATTCTACAAATTTTGAGGCGAGAGCAATAGCTTAATTTTCTTCAAAAATTCGCTAAAAAAACTAAAATGAAGTTTTTACAATGTTTTTTCATAATGATGATGAGCTCTACACTTTCTTTGTGTGCAAGGTATAGGCTACCGAAATAAGATGACTGTAAGATGCTATGTAAGACACTTAGAAACCAATTTAACATTGTAAATCTTTACTTTTCGTGGAAATAGACAACTTTTTTTTCACTCACTTCCGTTTTGAAATGGTTTTCCACAACTACGTCGCGAGTGATTTAGTTCGTTCCTATTCCAACGTTAAAACTCAGCCTGGAACACAATTCATCAGTCCGAGTCCTTGAGAGATTTTTCAGTTTTCTTGGTCCATGAGCTCAATCATCTGTCTCTTTCCTGCTTGGATGATCTTTTTCTGAAGGATGCCTCCACCATCAGTAAGAAACAATAACAAACCATAACCAAACCAATCATAACCAAACAATAACAAACCAAGTTATTGTTTGTTACTGATGATGGCCAAAACGTCGAAACCGATTTAGCATTGTAACTCTTTAACGTGATCCGGTTAAGCATGAGTATCTTCGATTTATTATCAGGCTAGCGTGACATTTTGGTTAGGGGATAACCCTTGACGAATCCTCTCAGTCTAACCATACCTCCACATTATTCTCCAAATCTCTCCTAACCTGTTATCCACAAGAATTTTACGTGATCTGGTTAAACAAGAGCAAAATGGTTCATTCTCACATTACCGTCACATTTTGGTAAGGGGACACCTCTTGTCAAATTCTCTCGTTCTAGATTAATCTGGTAATCATATCTGCATATTACCTTCAAATCACTTTAGAGCCTCGCATCCACAAGAGTTTTACGTGATCTGGTTGAACAACAGCAAAATTGGCTCATTTTCAAGTTAGCGAGACATTAAGACAAGAGGACAGTCCTTGTCAAATCCTCTCGGTCTAGATGAAACAGCTAATCATACCTTCACGTTATTCTCCAAATCTCTCTTACCCTTTTATCAACAAGAGTTTTACGTGATCTGGTTAAACAAGAGCAAAATGGTTCATTCTCACATTACCGTCACATTTTGGTAAGGGGACACCTCTTGTCGAATTCTCCGATTGTCAAAATAATCCGGTATTCATACCTACACGTTACTTTCAAATCACTCTTGAGCTCCTCAAGAGTTTTACGTGATCTGGTTGAACAAAAGCTAAATCAGTTCATTTTCAGATTAGCAAGATTAAATCAAGAGGACAGTCCTTTCCAAAACCTCTCGTTCAAGGTGAATCTCATACCATACCTCAACATTATCCAAAACTCTCTTACGGCCTGGCATCTAAAACAGTTATACGTGATCTGGGTAACATCAGCGAACATTTCAAAAGGGGTCATATTCGTAAAAAATCTGTTAAAAACGGGTTTTCAATCTGTAGGATAACCAAAATCGATTTGTAAGAGCAGTTAGCGTCAAAAAGGAACATATCCTTGTGTATTTGAAGGCCAAAGTTTGATGTTTGGATCAAAAGGGATCACATCCATTCCTATATGATGTGTAATTTTCGTTTCAATCAAAAAGGACTATATCCTCATCTTCCTTCAAGTTGATGCTCGTTGATGTTTTTCAAAAAGGAACATATCCAAAATGCCATCTACCGGATTTTTTTCCAACTCTAGTTTTGAACATACCTGTTAGAATGCCTGTGCTGTTTGGTGATAAGATTTGAAGGGTTTGGTATGAATAACCAACAGAGTGCAGGAGCAATACTCTTCGGCACCCCTTTTATCAACTATGCTCATGTACTTCCCAATATTCAATGATATCAAGACGTGCTGTGATAACACTTTTCACTTCTGTTTCGCTGATTTCTCTAGTGCTTCTTTCTGTTTTTAGTTCGTGTCTCTTGAGATTTTTAGGCTTATCGTCGTTTTTGCGTTGCTAAGGTGTGTTGGTGTCACCAAGAATGGAGAGTATTGTTGGCGTTCTTTTGGGTACCTACCCATGAAGCAGCACCCTCACAAGACGATGGCGAAGTAGAAGAATGTGATTGTCTTGACAAAGAGGAAACTGATTTTCATGTGTGAAATGTTGACAGATTTTAAAGATTTTTTTCTATATTGGCTTTTTTGTTTGTTCCAAACTGAAAATTGGTTGATAATACCTTACCTCATTATTACCTACATTTTATAATTAGGAAACATAGTCCATGTGTGTTTTTTCATACCTAAAAAAATTTGAATTACCTCCACTTGATTTTTGTGATTTTTTATTGAGAACTGGATGTGTTTTTATCAAAATGGAACATATCCGAAATTTTGATCAAAAGGGGTCACACCCTGAAGACAATTAGCTGTAACTCCTTTGGTTTTCAAGATTGGCTGCTCATGTTTTGGGATATAATTTCTAGTGCTACACTAGATTAAAAACTAAATTTAAATTCCAATCAATAACTCCTTGGGCGTTTTTTTCACTTCCTGAAATTTCTTCGGAAGTGGATATGACCCCTTTTGAAAGTAAGCTCCTCATTTTAATCTCACATCAACGCGCCATTTCGGTAAGGGGATACATTATTCTCCCCTTGCATTATAAGAAGGTATACTAAGTATAGCCTATATCTTCGTGCTTATTATCTTACTACCTCAACATTACCCTAAAATCTCTCACGGCCTGGCATCTACAACAGTTTCACGTGATCTGGATAACATCAGCGAACATTTATTCTCACATCAACGCGCCATTTCGGTAAGGGGATACATTATTCTCCCCTTGCATTATAATAAGGTGTACTAAGTATAGCCTATATATTCGTTGTTATTATTTTACTACCTCAATATTACCCTAAAATCTCTCACGGCCTGGCATCTACAACAGTTTCACGTGATCTGGATAACATCAGCGAACATTTAATCTCACATCAACGCGCCATTTCGGTAAGGGGATACATTAATCCCCCCTTGCATTACAATAAGGTATACTAAGTATAGCCTACATCTTCGTGCTTATTATCTTACTACCCCCACATTACCCTAAAATCTCTCACGGCCTGGCATCTACAACAGTTTTACGTGATCTGGGTAACATCAGCGAACATTTATTCTCACATCAACGCGCCATTTCGGTAAGGGGATACATTATTCTCCCCTTGCATTATAATAATGTGTACTAAGTATAGCCTATATCTTATCTTCGTGCTTATTATCTTACTACCCCCACATTACCCTAAAATCTCTCACGGCCTGGCATCTACAACAGTTTTACGTGATCTGGGTAACATCAGCGAACATTTATTCTCACATCAACGCGCCATTTCGGTAAGGGGATACATTATTCTCCCCTTGCATTATAATAATGTGTACTAAGTATAGCCTATATCTTATATTCGTGCTTATTATCTTACTACCCCCACATTACCCTAAAATCTCTCACGGCCTGGCATCTACAACAGTTTTACGTGATCTGGGTAACATCAGCGAACATTTATTCTCACATCAACGCGCCATTTCGGTAAGGGGATACATTATTCTCCCCTTGCATTATAATAAGGTGTACTAAGTATAGTTTTTAGGGTTCTTGAGAGTCGGTCAAGCAGAAATAAAATTCAATTCTTCAGGGCCAGTGTTTCGATGTATTTATACATCTTCATCAGGGCTCGGAGGATTTATGCAGCTTTTTACACGGTCATTTAGTAGATTGTAACACATTCATGTATGCACATCCTGACGAGTGAAAACATGTGAACATCGACAATGTGAAAGCATGAAACAACACGTGAAAACATCAAACATGTGAACATCAACAATGTGAAAACATGAAACAACATGATGTGTAAACATCAAAAATTAGTTGAAAAACCCTACTGATTTTTGATGTTTTTACATGTTGTTTCATGTTTTCACATTTTTGATGTTCACATGTTTTGATTTTTTCACGAGTTGTTTCATGTTTTCACTTTGTTGATGTTCACATGTTTTCACTCGTCAGTATATGTGCATACGTGAATGGGTTACAAACTATTAAATGACCGTGCATGAAATGAGCTGCATAAATTCTCCGAGCCCTGATGATGATGTTATAAATACATCGAAATGATGGCCCTGAAGATTTGAATTTTATTATTGCCTGACCGACTCTCAAGAACCCAAAAAACTATACTAGTATACCTTATTATAATGCAAGGGGGGATTAATGTATCCCCTTACCGAAATGGCGCGTTGATGTGAGATTAAATGTTCGCTGATGTTATCCAGACACGTGAAACTGTTGTAGATACCAGGCCGTGAGAGATTTTAGGGTAATGTTGAGGTAGTAAGATAATAAGCACGAAGATATAGGCTATACTTAGTATACCTTCTTATAATGCAAGGGGAGAATAATGTATCCCCTTACCGAAATGGCGCGTTGATGTGAGAATAAATCGCACCCGTCCTAGAATAAGGGTACAACTCAAAAATCGCGATTTTTGAGTTAGTTGTGGTTCTGAGAAGTAGAAACGGTCTAGTTTGTCTGTAGAAGGTGGAGATATGTGAAGGGGACTCTAATTCCGCTAGAGAGTGCGTGTGTCTTTCTTCTATGGAGGGAGTAACCAATTCACGACCTAGGAAGAAAGACACAACTCAGTTGAGTTCACGCAGTCTGTGTCTCGTTTTGAGTTGTTTCCTTTTTGTGTGGACAATTTCAACTTGTGTCTTTCTTTTCTGAACATTTTGGATCCTGACTGGTGAGATTTCAGTGTTTGAGTTGGAACAACTCAAAAATTCTTTAAAAATCAACAAAACCGTTCCCCCCACTCCCTTCCCACTGGCAAAAAAAACTATTCATTCACCATGGGGCGTTAGAGTAATAATGTAGGAAACAAGTATCGCAAAGATAAATTATGTTCATCGTGTTCCAAAAAACGGGTAGCCAATGGTGTGGAAGGAAAACTTTGAATGCGATTAGCCGAAAATGACAATTTTTGAGTTGTACCCTTATTCTAGGATGTAAGAATAAATGTTCGCTGATGTTACCCAGATCACGTGAAACTGTTGTAGATGCCAGGCCGTGAGAGATTTTAGGGTAATTCTGAGGTAGTAAGATAATAAGAACGAAGATATAGGCTATACTTAGTACACCTTATTATAATGCAAGGGGAGAATAATGTATCCCCTTACCGAAATGGCGCGTTGATGTGAGAATAAATGTTCGCTGATGTTACCCAGATCACGTAAAACTGTTGTAGATGCCAGGCCGTGAGAGATTTTAGGGTAATGTTGAGGTAGTAAGATAATAAGCACGAAGATATAGGCTATACTTAGTATACCTTATTATAATGCAAGGGGAGAATAATGTATCCCCTTACCGAAATGGCGCGTTGATGTGAGAATAAATCGCACCCGTCCTAGAATAAGGGTACAACTCAAAAATCGCGATTTTTGAGTTAGTTGTGGTTCTGAGAAGTAGAAACGGTCTAGTTTGTCTGTAGAAGGTGGAGATATGTGAAGGGGACTCTAATTCCGCTAGAGAGTGCGTGTGTCTTTCTTCTATGGAGGGAGTAACCAATTCACGACCTAGGAAGAAAGACACAACTCAGTTGAGTTCACGCAGTCTGTGTCTCGTTTTGAGTTGTTTCCTTTTTGTGTGGACAATTTCAACTTGTGTCTTTCTTTTCTGAACATTTTGGATCCTGACTGGTGAGATTTCAGTGTTTGAGTTGGAACAACTCAAAAATTCTTTAAAAATCAACAAAACCGTTCCCCCCACTCCCTTCCCACTGGCAAAAAAACTATTCATTCACCATGGGGCGTTAGAGTAATAATGTAGGAAACAAGTATCGCAAAGATAAATTATGTTCATCGTGTTCCAAAGAACGGGTAGCCAATGGTGTGGAAGGAAAACTTTGAATGCGATTAGAAGAAAATGACAATTTTTGAGTTGTACCCTTATTCTAGGATGTAAGAATAAATGTTCGCTGATGTTACCCAGATCACGTGAAACTGTTGTAGATGCCAGGCCGTGAGAGATTTTAGGGTAATGTTGAAGTAGTAAGATAATAGGCACGAAGATATAGGCTATACTTAGTATACCTTATTATAATGCAAGGGGAGAATAATGTATCCCCTGACCGAAATGGCGCGTTGATGTGAGATTAAATGTTCGCTGATGTTATCCAGATCACGTGAAACTGTTGTAGATGCCAGGCCGTGAGAGATTTTAGGGCAATGTTGAGGTAGTAAGATAATAAGCACGAAGATATAGGCTATACTTAGTACACCTTATTATAATGCAAGGGGAGAATAATGTATCCCCTTACCGAAATGACGCGTTGATGTGAGAATAAATGTTCGCTGATGTTCCCCAGATCACGTGAAACTGTGAATAAATTCTCCGAGCCCTGATGATGATGTATAAATACATCGAAACGTTGGCCCTGACTTTGAATGATTTGAATGATGATTTGACCGACTCTTAAGAACCCAAAAAACGGCTAATTATCACCTAGCGGTCCTCAAACTAAACCATATTGTACTAAGTATAGCCTATATCTTCGTGCTTATTATCTTACTACCCCAAGATTTATCTAAAACGCGGTCCATCGTTCTTCCCCTAACTCAAGGATCGGGGAAACCAACCCCTCAACGCCAGCGCTCCCTGTAGGTCCGGCGGGACGGATCAATAGCGAGTAAGTAGGTCGGGAGTGGAAACGGTTTAATTTATAGCGGCCTCCCCTTTTTCACCCAATTATCTCAAAACGTCGGCCATCTGAGGGCGTCATTAATTCAATGTCAAGTTTGCCGTTTTCCCCCCGTTATTTGAAATCGTTATACAGAATAATAATAATAATAATAATAATATTCTTTATTGTACATAGAACATAGATGTCCCTCATAGTGTTCAAGCATTACAACGATAGAAGAAGTTTTTGTTTTACAAAATAAAATTTAAAATGTTTCAGAAGGAATCAAGAAAAACAAAAGTGTGTTCATTTTAGCGAATTTTTGGAGAAAATTAAGCTATTGCTCTCGCTTCAAAATTTGTAGAATGTGAATTTTTGACAAAATTTTATGCAGAAATCCGTTTCAGGCTATTCTGAATCATATTCTGAAGTTTAACGCATTTTTTTATGTATGTATGTATGTATATATGTATGTATGTATATATGTATGTGTTATTCCAGACGATAACTGTCCGTAGAATTGTGCTAGAAACTTCAAACAAATTTTAAAATGTTAAGGACACAAAACGAAAGTTCAAGTTCGTTGGCCAGCATGATCGGATTACATCTTCGGGTTGAAATTGTCAAAAATGTAGTCAAAAATTTCAAAATAGCCTGTTTTTTGCGATTTGTTGTGCGAAATAATTTTTTCAGCATACTAACATGTGGTATATTCGGAATGAGCGTAAGATTTCCTATAAGAATATGTATCAAGTTTTCAAAAATTTCAAAGTTGAAAAATCAGTCAAAAATCGAAATAATGCCGTTCGCTACACGATCAATAACGACTTAAATGTCGAAGATTTCTTCAAAAATTCGCTCATGGGGTCATGCTGCATGACTATACTTTTTCAATCGTCACTGTTTTTTGTCACACTCAGTTAATACGTATAAGGATAATAACCATCTGCCAGTGAGTAAGTCCATAGATAATCACTTAATAAGTCAAAAAACGTTATCAGCCCCCAACTGGAAAAGTTAGGGAAAATCTGGAATCGCCAGGGAATTCGTTGCGTCGGGAAAAGTCAGGGAAATGTCAGGGAATTTTGCAAAAACCACCAAATGCCAAGGAATTTTTTTGAATGAAAACTTTGTGTAATAATTCGCTGCGTTCTTAGGTATATTCTAACTCCTAAACAATCGAATTTCAACAGTCTACTTTATCATACTACATATTATGGCATAGGTGGGTTATGCGATTGTAAAAAATAATTATCAAGAGTGGTGGTTAAACTGTTCAAAGAGTAACACACAGGTACATTGTGACATCGATATGTCTTTGGCTCTCGGTTACTTCAACACTTAGTAGTAAACCATGTGTGGGAAAATCAACTGAGTGTCGAACTAGGGAGCATACCAAGCAGAGTAGTGGAGTCCCTTCTGCTGATACAACGTTGTGAGCTCGGTCGACGTTGTATACATAACTTACTGCCCGTCACTTTGTCGATATCTTACAGATCGGAGTGGTCGTAATCGAATTTGTGCTGAAAAACGTACTGTGAACACCCCAATTGGTAAAAATTTGAATTTGGCGATCAACCTGTCTTTTGCTAAGAAGGAACGCATTTTTTAAGCCGTATTTTGAGAGAGTTTTCTGGTTTCATTCTTATAAAATAGTATAGATACATCCTATATATATATATAGATATATATATATATATATATATATATATTTTGATAGATGAATTTCTGGGAGTGTCGGAATACATACTTAGACTGTATATATATATATATATATATATATATATATATATATATATATATATATATATATATGTGTGTGTGTGTGTGTGTGTGTGTGTGTGTGTGTGTGTGACGTTAAAATCTAGGATTGTATTCTTTGATGTACGAAGTGGATATGTAGGATCCCAATTTTTGAATTTTGAAGCCATATTTAAATAGCTCAATTTTTCTTTAAAAATTCGTAAGAATGTCAAAAAACAGTATTTGATTTTGATACTTTTTATCAGGGGAATCTGGAGTTCGGTCAGGGAAATGTCATGGAAATTTCAAATTTCCGTTTGGAGGCCAGCCTGTGTGTGTGTGTGGGAGACAAATTTTGTTGACGCCACCCAGGCTACAATTCTCATCCGATTTTCGTGATTCTCATTTTGCTCGATTCCAAATTCAGTCTACCTAGATGTGCAACAAATCTTGGGAATTTGGAATTTGCTATCGTGGTGGGGGTGGAGGGGATAATTGCCAATTTTTTCAAGTGCTACCACAGCCACAAATCCCTACCGATTTTCGTGATTTATAAAATCGATATTGTTGGGAAAGTATGTCAGGATTTTAAAGTTTCTTCAAGAGAGGGGGCGAATGGAGGGGGTAATACTGATAAATCATGATGTTTTAACTATTCTAGGCCGATTTTTGTGATTCTTGTTCTTCTGTTCTACTTCTTGTTGTTGATGGTGGGAAGATAACTTTGTCATAAAGCGTTCTGTTTTGTTAAATTTACGGAAGAGTGTAAAATCTGGGGTCCAGGGCGAATACCGCCCGGTGGGCAAAAACCGATTTAAATTATGTACTTACTTTATTTATTTTTCCAATGTTAAATTCTCTAAAACTTGTTGAATTGAATGTTGCAGGTCGAACCAACATATCATAAAGAGTCATGGAGGGAACAGGGTCGGCGTTGAAGAACAAGAAATACCTGGACAAAGAGTACTTCATCAAGAAAAATGTCACGTAACCATCGCAAAAAACGGTCAAAATGGGACTTGACATTTCTTAAGAGTGTTTTAGTTTTGGTGGTGGAATAAGAAGACAAAAGTTTTTAACAAAAGTGACCTCGAGTGTAAATAATGGATGTACAGAAGAAGTTCTTATGCCCCCGTTTAGTTGATTATTTGGCCATAGTCGGAGCTCGGCCGTCGTCGCCGCGAAATGTTAACAGCGCATCTCCAGCCGTGCAGGTACGTAAATAGTAGCAATAAGTGGAGAGTTCCTAGTGGATTCTTTAGTCTCAATACGGCAAGCGGTAACCAGAAACATTTACCGCCCATTAAAGTCACGTCAAATCCTCAACGGATCTAGTTGTAACGCTAAATCAATGGAAGGAGGAAATTATCCCTAGGAGGTTGAGTCCATGGAAGGAGGTTATTTTAGACGATTACGGTTTTTACGAATTGCAATCCGTTAACGTATCTGTACGGAAGGATGCGTTACCGTAACTCGATGCGTCAGAGTTTCAGCGTCGGATTGTAGATACCGCACGACGTATTGTGTTTTACGGGTCTACTAGGAACTCTCTAGTAAGTACGGTGAGGCGGGGCAAGTGCATCTCTATTAGCAAATGAGAGAACAGGGGCATATTTCATAAAACAACAAGTTACAAGTGCACAAGTTAACAAGTACAGGTACTTGTAATGCACGGTAAACTAGAACAAGTGTTTCACCAAAACAAAGAGTATAAGTGTAGAAAAGTTTCACTTGTAGAAGCTTAGTTTACAAGTGTAGCAGAAATGAAAAATGGCGTGTGGGAACAAATGAAATGAACAACGTCAAGTGGGATGCCGAAATTGAAGTTTAGTCAGCGAGTCATAGTATAAAACCGGTGTTAAGTTCACGATAGGTTATTTATCGTACATGACAAAGTGTAATGATTGGAAGACAGACAAATTATAAACTGAAAAGTAGAGAAAGTGTGTATTTGATGTCAGCTTATTCTGATGGCTGGCATAATCGTATTTTTCTCCGTCATTCAGCGGAAATTATTAATAAGTTCATCAAGTCTTAATGCTGCTGGGTTAGGAATGTAAATTCGAGATGATCTTCACACTTCACTTTGTTCTCCAATGATGGGGAGATCCTCAATACCCGATCAGGAAAAATTGCAGTGAGTAACGCACCGTTTGAATCTTTCACGACGAGACCCTCTCGAACGATCAAGTTTGTCCCCCACCCCGGCAACTTCTTGGAACCGTTCCCTACAAGAAGAACTGTGAGTTCTTCAATTCCGTTCAACGCGGAGCAGCTCATGAGTCACAAATGAAAAGTCACATTTACTTTTATGTGATCGTGTTATGAGACCACGAAACTATACACTTCATTCTGATCTACATATCCAACTAATCTGCATTTTTACTAAGGGATTGACTACTTGATGTTATGTATTTTTGAGATGCGAGCTTGCGAGCATCCAGACCACCAAACTATACACTTCATTCTGACCTACATGTCCACTAAACTAAACTAAACAGGTTGAACGGAACTGAGGAACTCACAGTTCTTCTTGTAGGGAACGGTTCCAAGTAGTTGCCGGGGTGGGGGACAAACTTGATCGTTCGAGAGGGTCTCGTTCTTTCACGGGTCTCGGAAGACATCCTACATCTCTCGTTAAACTCAAAAATACCCACGAAATGAGCGTTTATTCGTGCCAAAAAAATCGTTGGCGTCTTCTACGCTGAATGTATCTCGTCTGTATCCTTCAGCAGAAGATGATTCCCACTTATAAAACACCGAAAAATTGTCAACTCACAATGCTGGAAAATAACAAGTTCACAGGTGAATGGACGCAGGTTAAAAATCGGCCATTTTTTACAACTGAAAAAAGAGTAAAATGCTCGAACGTGAAGAAGGCTAAGTGCTTTTTTCCAACGTCAGCTTTTTCGACCATTGCGCATCCTGGCGAAGCATTTTTAACCTCGGGAAAATTGGAAAATGTTCTAATTTTTACCTCAACGCGAAAAATGCTAAAACATAACCCTTGGGCAGGTAACAATTCAATGGAAAACCCCTAGAAGCCCAAACCTGACAGATTTAATAAAACTGCATTCCACAAGAATGCGCTGTTTTTGCACTCATTCCTCTTCAAAATTCACAGCTGACCTTGTAAAAAAGCACTTCGCCTTTTTCGCGTTCAAGCATTAAATGCTAGAAAAAAACTGAAAAAATGTAAGTGTGATACGGCCTTAATTGGAACCATTTTCCGCGAAGCCTTCGTCCGATATCAGAGTGTGAATCTGAGGGAGGTACAGTTTTCAATGGTTTTCTAGTCTAAAACCCTTCCTTTCCTGTTTATTCCACTGTTTATCTGTCAACATTTTGTCTCTGTATGAACTGCGCACTTGATAACTTCACGGCTCCAAAAATTGCTGCAGTTAATTAATAAAACGTTCTTGCCCCTCTTTTTTTGCAGTGAGGCAATGGCTTGGGTTTGGGAATGGCTTTGTGCATCACAAAGTCAGATTTATGAAAAACGGGTACGCACTTGCCACCCCTGACCCTATACAAGCCTGCTACCATAACACTTTTTGCACCTTTCCATCTAAGGGCCGATTTCCTCATTTGAGTTAATCAAGAATTAGCGTTAACGCGGCATTATGTTTGAGCTTAATCAGACGTTAGAGCGTTTTTAGGAAGTCCCTCTGAATCTAGGATTCGTAAATAGAGAGACGACCTATTGGAATTGATCCAGATAGTTTGAGACAACCCAAGCATGAGAAAAGAAAAAAATCCGTTTCAGGCCATACTAAGACCGAAGTGTGTGACAAATTTTGTCGACGCTGCCTAGGCCACAATTCTCAACCAATTTTCGAGATTTTTGTTTGTTTGATTCCAATTTTAGTCAAGTTGTGCAACAAACCTCGGAAATTTCGGATTTGCTGTAGAGATGGGGGGTGGATGTACAGATTTTTTCAAACGCTGCCCAAACTGCAAATCTCTACTGATACTGACTGACAAAATTAACTCCTAATCGTGATAAGCATTCGATAAGAAACCGCAGTTGTTTAGGTTATCATTCCAAGCTCCGGGGAGCCAATTTTCTTCCAATGTGACATGTTCCATGATTGATGGACAAATGAAACGTTTCGTCGTTAACTTAAACAAACCATAACCGGCCCCGGGGGTGATTACTTTGACGTCTGAATTAACATGGAGAAAGATAATTCCTTAACGCCGCTCTTAATCGTCGGTCTCCCGTTACCGTTCGGTTAAGCTGACGGGACATTAGCTCAGATTGGTGAAACTGGCCCTTAGCACGGAATCTACTTCCACTAAAAAATAGTTAAAATACCTTTTCCGCACCCGATGAGTAACGCTCGTTATGCTTTAGTTCTGTCTGTCTGTGTGTGTGTTAGTGTGCCCGTCCGTGTGTCCGCAAACTCTTGCAACACGCATAATTGCTACTGTTTTCATCCGATTTTTTTTAATCCGAATTTTTCACGGAACTTGCGGTTTAGGATGTAGATGGGTTGCCTACCAGATTCATTGCTCACAAATCAATAATTCATTCTGTACACGAACGTGAATTCCATAAAGTTGAATTTACTTACGTTCTAGTCTTCCGATCACGCTCGAATTCGGAGGATAGTCAGGACAGTTTACTTACCTAATATCAATTTCATCACGACATCCGTAGTATCGTCGTGTTTTGCTTGTGACATTTTCAAGGAATATGCGGGCTACGGGGTAGACGGTCCCCTGTCAGTTTTATTGTTCCTAAATCAATACTTCACTCTGCGCATGCGCAAACGGTAATTCCATTATGCTCAATTTTTCACATGATTGTATCATTAATAGCTACTGCGCATGCGTCTACGTGAAATCCTTGTAACGACATTAATTTCCACCGTTTTCATCCGATTTCGATGAAATTGTCAGAGAATGCACGGGTTAGGTTGTCGAAGGTCCCCTATTAGTATCATTGTTGCCAAATCAATACTTCATTCTGCGCATGCGCAAACGTAAATTCCATTATGCTTTATTTTTTCACACTCTAGTCGTTCGATTTCGCTTAAATTTTGATGATAGTTGGTAGAAGATGACCTGATTACCTCATATCAATTTCAACACGATTGTATCATTAATAGCTACTGCGCATGCGCCAATGTGAAATACTTATAAAGCCACGTTTACACAAGCGAAACTTTCTCGTGAAACTTCCTCGCTGCGAGAGAAAATTCGCACCTCCCGAAACAGAGCGCAACTCAGAGCGATACGTTGCGCGAGTAGGGTGAGCCGCCTTTGACAAGCCTCAGTTCTGGTTTCTCATTGATTTTTCACTTCGGTATGATCCCAGTAGCGCTTTCATCCTTGCTTTTACAGCAGAAACAGGGAAGTTTACTTTTGTACTAACTTCTATCCACGCATCTTCTCTTTTGTTACGATTAAAATAGAACCTATTCTTCGGATTCCACAAAAAATCATAGGTTTTGTAAAGGTCGATGAGCTTGAAGCTATCCTCCTGGTTCATTTTACTCGCGAAACGTTTAAGCCACGATCACACTGACGAGTTTGTTTCGGGCGAAACACTTTGATTCGCGGACGAAAACCGACTGACCTCCGGCTCACAGCGAGGAGGATCTAGACCCCGCCCGGTATGTCCCATTTGTCCAATGATACCAGCGCTTCCTAGCGCTTTCTTCTTCTCGGGTATCACTCCTTCTGTCTCTACTATTTACTTTTATCCCATCTTGTCATCTTGTACCAGTCAATCCCTTAGTAAAAATGAAGATTAGTTGGGCATGTAGATCAGAATGATGTGTATAGTTTGGTGGTCTGGATGCACGCAAGCTCGCATCTCAAAAAGACATAACATCAAGTAGTCAATCCCTTAGTAAAAATGCAGATTAGTGGACATGTAGATCAGAATGATGTGTATAGTTTGGTGGTCTGGATGCTCGCAAGCTCGCATCTCAAAAAGACATAACATCAAGTACCTAGTCAATCTCTTAGTAAAAATGCAGATTAGTGGACATGTAGGTCAGAATGATGTTTATAGTTTGGTGGTCTGGATGCTCGCAAGCTCGCATCTCAAAAAGACATAACATCAAGTAGTTAATCACTTAGTAGAAATGCAGATTAGTGGACATCCAGGTCAGAATGACGTTTTAGAAGTATATTTCGGGAGTTGTACGAGCAAAAAAGAATATGGCCTATTAACAGGATTTGAACCCACGACCTTCGTCACACGAGACCGTTATCCTAATTATGAGCTACGACTCATCTATCGTTTCTTGTGACAATCACAGTACTTTACTATTCAGTAGGGAATGCGGAGCGGGAGGTAGAAGTTTCTCATTATAACCGCTAGGAAGCGCTGGTCTCCCTCGCGCTACGCCCTCGCGCAACTTTTTCGCGAGGGAAGTTTTGCTAGTGTAAACGCGGCTTAATGACCTTAATTTCCCCGGTTTTCATCTGATTTTAATGAAATTGTCAGCGAATGCGCGGTTTAGGTTGTAGATAGTCTCATACCTACCTATTTCATTGTTTTCAACTCATTAGTTCATTCTGTGCTTGCACAAACGTAAACAGTGACGGATTAATAGTCTGCCGGGAGGACTCCCCCCCTCCCCACCGGAAGTTTTTTTGAAAAAGACCTTGACAAACTAGCAGTCTTAGAGGATTTAGACCTACACTTTATATTATGTAAAATTAACATGAAAAACACGATTTTTATTTGCACAAATATTAGCTTGGTTACCAAATGTCCATGTACACACACAAAAAAATTAATAAATAAAAAATAAAATGATTATAGGTAAGTGATTTTTGTGGCAAAATTATATTGCAAAATGCAGGGAATGAAACATAAAACGCTGGAGATGTAAATCAATACTACATATAAACTTCAGTCCTCGTGATGTAATATTATTTATAGATTATATATTTATATTGTAAACAGGATTAAATAATAATACGAGTACACTGACACCACCCACGTAAATCCCCGATTGATACCCCACGGATTGATACCCTACTAAAATTCGAACAAACAGATTTGTAAATTGGCCGTGACAGATTAGTAAAACCCGTACCTACCATCCCAAAAAAGGCTATGAGGCACTTTTTGTTGCAAATTAGTTGTAAAATCGATCCCTGAACATCGGCGAGTCGTGTCTGATACAGCCTGTATATTGAATGAACCCTCTAACAACACGGAAGTTAGTGAACAAACGTTGTCTATTTCCACGAAAAATAATGAGTCACAATGTTAAATCGATTTCAGTAACAAACAATAAAAGGAACAATAACAACCAATAACAATAACAGTTATTGTTTGTTACTGATGATGGCCTAACCGTCGAAATCGATTTAACATTGTAACTCTTTATTTTTCGTGGGAAAAGACAACGTTTTTCACTAACTTCCGTTTTGAAATGGGTTTCCACAACTTCGTCGCGAGTGATTTAGTTCGTACATACGGTTTCATGGCGCAGTTTTCAATCCTGGGTGTTTTGTTTGAAAAAATTCCAAAACCACGAAAATCGATAGTAATGAATATTGCGGTTCTATGACCCTAACTAATAGCGGAAGCTGCTAGAAATAAGATAAATGGAAAAGAAAAAATCATTTTGAGGCCTAATCGTTTCATTTATGAAGTTAGCTAAAAAAAATAATAAGGTTATTTTGGTCTAATGGATGGTAATTTTGCAATAATTTTATCGAAACCCAAGTAATATTAAATTTTATGTTATATTCAGAAACTGAGAAGGTATAAATGACAGTATGTTAGTCGGCTTTCCAGTTTCACGGCCATTTTTAAATAAAAACTGTTTCAAATTGTGCAAATTGCTACCGAAAATTGAAAAAAAATCAATATTTGCCGAGGTTTGCAGAATAAACGGGCTGAAAATTCTTATTCTGCATTAAATTTTGTAAAGAATGCTTCTAGTTTTGAGACTTGACATACAGGTACTTTTTTTTTTTTCGAGACCTTTTATTATGACTTTTTTTAACCTGAAACACATTAGTCGAAACACTGTGTGGCGTGATTCTTTTCTGTGCATTCCCTGGTAAGAATTTTTTTCTTCAGCCTCTCGGGGGGGGGGGGGGGGGGGACCGCCCCCCCCCCCTTTAATCCGTCCCTGAACGTAAATTACATTGAGTATTATTTTTTCCTTTCTTAATTGATCAATTACCTATGACATTTCACGCTACATCTTGATTTAACTCAAGACGAAACACTCCCGCCCGATGTTTCAAGGCATTCCTTCTTACATAGATTACATATTTACGTAGAATTGGTGACAATTTCAAGCTGTGGGAAGAAATTATATTATTAAAGAAAAGAAGGAAAAAAGAATTACCGTGTTTTCAGAAGTTGCCGATGTCTGTGAGGATTTGTTGAAACTAATTCGCGAGGTTGTGTTTTGATTGCCTCCATATGAATTTGCACAAGTAGAATGCACATGAATTCGCACAAATAGATCAGAATGCTGTGTATAGGTTGGTGGTCTGGATGCTCTCAAGCTCGCATCTCAAAATTACATAACATCAAGTAGTCAATCCCTTAGTAAAAGTACAGATTAGTTGGACATGTAGGTCAGAATGATGTGTGTACTTTGGCGGTCTGGACGCTCGCATCTCAAAGATACATAACATAACATAATCTAAGTAAGTAATTTGTTCAAGGTTCCTGAACTGCTCCGTCGCTACCCCGCTGAAGACCACAAAGATTTCCCCCTGCCGCTGGACATGGTTTACTTCTGTCAGCCGGAGGGCTGCGTCTCCGTCGGCCCCAAAAGGACCGCCTTGAGAGACGCCACTTCCTTCGTCTTCACCCTCACGGAGAAGGATTCCGGTAAATACAATTTATTAAGGATTATCTTTCAAGGGTTTAACGAATGATGGTTATCAATGATATTTATCATTCGGAGAAGATTGGTTTTCCGGTTCTCGGATCCTCATCTGATATTCATAGTTTTAGCGAATTTTTGAAGAAAATTAAGCTATTGCTCTCGCCTCAAAATTTGTAGAATGTGAATTTTTGAAAAAGTTTTATGCAGAAATCCGTTTCAGGCTATTTTGAATCATATTCTGAAGTTTAACGCATTTTTTATGTATGTATGTATGTATGTATATATGTATATATGTATGTTAGACTTTGCTTTCCCCACATAGTAGAGATCTCATTCCAATGACCTTTTTTTCCCTTGCAGTTTCGTTTTTAGCGAATTTTTGAAGAAAATTAAGATATTGCTCTCGCCTCAAAATTTGTAGAATGTGAATTTTTTAAAACATTTTATGCAGAAATCCGTTTCAGGCTATTCTGAATCATATTCTGAAGTTTAACGGATTTTTTTATGTATGTATGTGTCATTCCAGACGATAACTGTCCGTAGAATTGTGCTAGAAACTTCAAACAAATCATGTTAAGAACTCAAAACGAAAGTTCAAGTTCGTTGGCCAGCATGATCGGATTACATCTTCGGGTTGAAATTTTCAAAAATGTAGTGAAAAATTTCAGAATAGCCTATTTTTTGCGATTTGTTGTGTGAAATAATTTTTTCAGCATACTAACATGTGGTATATTCGGAATCAGCGTAAAATTTCCTATAAGAATATGTATCAAGTTTTCAAAAATTTCAAAGTTGAAAAATCAGTCAAAAATCGAAATAATGCCGTTCGCTAGTTGTAAAAATCGACAATATTTGCATGAAACATTGTCCAAATTCAGATTGAACTACTCTTATGGAAGTTTCCCTGTATAACCAATCCTAGAACCATGCTGTTTAAAATGTAGGTGCTTGTTAAAAAAAATAAAATAAAGTAATCACAACTGATGAGTTTACTCTGTGAAATATTCCGTCCTCCGATTCTCTCGGTCGCTCTCTTTATTGTTTTACGCTCAACTGTTTTAGGACGATGTAGCTTTAATACTGACTGTGGCTTAGAAAATATCAGCCATGAAATTATGAAGAAGTTCTATTTATGTACGTACTAGCACGCAGACCCAAGGCCTCGTTCCGCTCGGCCGTCAGTAACTTTCTTGTTGCTACGGAAAAGCCAAGTGACACTTCCCCATAATTTAGGCTGTCAATAGATGCACAGAGACTACAGTTTGTCTGTCAATTTCTTGCTGTAGGATACTAGATTCGAATGCAACTGACTTTATATCACTCGTAATATAAAGCCTCATCATCGGTTGGCTGTGGAAATACGGTTCTTTCATATGACGTCGGTATGTTATTTTATGTCTAGATTTGATGATGTTATGATAGGATACGGTTAAGATTTCAACTGCCTTCAATACTGACCACATTGGACATCGAAATCTATGAATATTTACCTACATTTGTCTTTAAATCTACAAGATTAGTTCAATAATAATAAAGTATGAGTACTTCCTAATTATTTTTAATAATTTGATTCCATGTTTGTCTATCAAAATCATAAACTAAAATTTCTCTACACGATCAATAGCGACTGAAATGTCGAAGATTTCTTCAAAAATTCCCTCATGGGGTCATGCTGCATGACTGGACTTTTTAGATAGAAAGCTATCTAAAAGTCCAAAATCATCTTCAGTCACGTCCCTTTTTCCGCCAGAAGGAACTCTATCGCTTCTAAGGTAAAAAAAAAACCTCAACTGAGGTAAATAATCATGAAATATCGGAGATAACCTTAAATTGGTAATTCTAGACGTATGTTAGAGATTCCCAGTTGCCAAGTAGGTATTTACTGAATCGAATGCCTACCTAGTATATTAATTATTTAGGTACATAAATGGTATCTACTTTATGAAAGTTCTCAAAATACCTCCACGAATTAGTATTTCGAGAAAACAAAAACCAAAAAATGATTAGGTATTTTGAGCTGTTGATTGCTTAATTAGGTGCTAAAATAAATTATAAATCAAAGAATTGGCATTTGAAGATTACGAGCTAAAATTTTAACCTCAGGTTTGTCGAGCTCCATGTGATGGATAGCAATTATGTAGTCAGTAATTATTCAATCTTATTGCTGTATGTGATACGTTCACTAATGATCGTACAGGAATGAATAAAGTTATCTACCTACTAGGTTGAAATTATCGCTTCTCGGTTTTCAAAACACACTATTCAAACATGTATCACAAAAACCACTTTAAATTGAAGAAAATATTATTTTAGGGATTTCGAGAGAATTTCTATCACGTAGAAAATTCATATAAGATATGCTTATCAATAACTGTGCGTGGATTTATCTGCATAAGTTTTATGAGTTTTTCAATGGGTATGCTTTCCTACTCCGACCGGTAACTAATAACTTTATATTTATATTATATGTATAATATTTATATTCTTATTTATATTATAATAACTTATAACAATGGCAGGGTGAGGTCACTGGTCTGCCTGGTGTCCTTCAGGACTTGAGCCCGGTGGGCCCTTTCGTAACCCTACTTCCAAGGAGGGATCGAATTGGGGTCGATCGGCTTGCCACTGGCCATACCCGTCTTACTCACAGACACCTGCTTAGTGCAGAAGCTCGATATGTTGTGTGTGTGTGTGGGGGGGGGGGGGGGGGGGGGGGGGGGGGGGGGGACTGCCGGAAAATGCCAAATGTTATAGTTCTGGAGCCAAGGCCGATAATGGATCGTAATTTCAGGAGAAGATTTGATATTAAATTTTTTAAACTGAGTCCGTTTTGAGAAAGAAAATCTTTGTCTTCCATCTCAAAATTGGTGGAGTACAAAATGGCGGCCTCATATAGATAGCTTAATTTACCAATTAAATGTTTTTTTCTAATAATTCCTAAACCGTACATCCTATAGAAATTTGTATACGTAGAAAAGTTGTAGAGCATAAAAAACAAAACGATTCGATCCCAAAACTCAGAATCATCTCTTAAAATAAGCGAATTAAAACAATTGAAAATCGGGATAATTTTGGGTCAGTCCTCTCCTCCCGCCGTCTAGACTTTTGCCCTTCATAATCACCTAGTGGCGTTGATATTGGTCTGATTTTAGTATGCCAAAGCTCATTCCACTCAAGATCAAATACTTTCCAAAGTTCACATCGAGAATATTTTAGCTGAGACAGAAGAAAGAGCTTATGAATTTTGTGTCATTTTACACATGAACTTCTCAAAAACGGTCTTTTACTTTCTACTCTAATGGGAAACGGTCTGAGCAAAATTAAGCTCGATATAAACTTTGGAAATTATTTAACCCTGTAACGAAAGAAAGTTTGCCAGATCTGAATCAGACCAATATTAAGGCCGCTAGTGATTTTGATTTTTTGCTGTTGGTATTTATGTTACCATTCTATATTTACTAATGCTACTAATGGATGTAGTAAACAATGCCGCTTGTTTTGCTGTTAGTTTCCACGTTAGAAATCAATTCGAGAAAACGCCAAAATGAAGCCGTGGGTAGAGATAATTCCTTTATTACAAGAGTTTATTGAAACTGTTACAATTGTAATGAAAATTATTGTTTTGAGGAGGTGGTGGTGGTGGGAACTGAAGACATAAAATGTCCTAATGTGTTGCAGACTCGTATGCAAGCTTTTTTCAAGTACTTCCCACGCACTTTCTTTAGTATACAACGATGAAATTCTACAAACTCACTATCGGATAAAAATTATAGTATAATAGAATTTCTTATGATAATTTGAAAATGTAGATTTACACTTATCGTCCCCAAAATCTTCTTCATCCTCGTTTATTCGCTCTTGGAACTTCTCACCAGTTGGTCGACTAATCACGAGAACATTCCAGTTTATAGACCCATCTTTTATCCTGGATATTAATTTTATTCTCTCTTTAATGGACCCTAGTAAAACTATTATACTATTGGTTCATATGTATGCTGTAGCTGCTCTACGTTGAAATTTAGGGAGGAATGTAAATATCTTGACGTGATTTATGACTAAGCTTAAGGTTAAGTCCCATGTTGTCCTTGTTTCCAACAAAATTCGAAAGTTTTTCTATCTGTTTAAGGTTCATTAGTGGCTTTCTGGCAGAAGCTTATATTAGGCCTACATTATTCTTGTTTATTTAATCAAGTGTTGCTATTTGTTTCAGGAAAGAGCCGATATGGGATCTGCGTCAACTTTTACAGGCCGATCGACAGGCCCGGGGCGGGAGCCACGCGAGAGAGGCAGGACACCTACCTCCGCCGCGAGTCTTGGCGGAAGAGTATGGAGAAGAGCTCCGACTCTGCTTTCTCGAGGTATTGTGGGAAATCAGAGAAACTATCCGTACGTCCAATTATTGATTTATTGGAGACTTATTTTTTTTTTAAATTTTTTTTTTTTTTTTTTTTTTTTCAACAAATAACAATTTATTGTACTTGTACCTCGAGAATATCTCTAGGGTGACACACTTGTGACGCATTGGAGGGAAAAAGTTGGGAAGCACCGTAAATATCCTGAATAATTCAGATGGGAAACCAACTGTTTCAGCAACTGATCAATGCTGGAAGAGCCGCTCCATCTTCCCTTCCGAGTGACCTTATAGTTCTTCTGGCTCCTCTTATCCGAAGTGACACCGCCCTTGCTATGGCAAATTGTGTTGTCACTCTCACCCATCCTACAACGCACGAGTAAGGACGACTCCATTTCTCTGGAAGAACGTGAGCTGTTCTTCTCAGAAAAGTGTCCAATTCCCGGTGCAAGGCTCCGTCGCACGAACAAACCAATGGGGTAAAGGAACCTCGTACATCTTCAGCAGCTCGGTCGTACTTGGCGTGTTTCGCTTGGGCTGCTGTGTTGGCTGTTTGTACCCATTCTTGAGAGCGATAAGAGGCGGCGTCAGCATTCACTATGCGGTTATCAAAAAACGCCGGCCTCCCTCGCTCCCAAACTCCCATGACCTTGATGTCAGCCACTAAAGCAGGGCTTCCGCCTTCGGCCTCTTTAATCACTGGTTCCACTGTCGCTCCCCCCCACGCCAGCTCTGCCAAGCCTGTCACTGCATCTCTAACTTCATCATGGCCCCTTTTTACTAGCCCCCCCTTTTTGCAGTTCAAGGCGTGCGATACGTCAAAGGTAGCCCCACAACCATCGCAATTGTTGGGTAGGTTCAGGGGTGTAAAGCCATACCTCAAAGCAAGGGCATCTCTAAACTGGGTTGGAGAAAGGTCGAAGCCGTCACTTGCTTTTGGGAGCACTTATTGTTCTTCCCGTTCGATTTTCGGATCTTTTCCGTTATACGTATACCACTATTTAAAATACTAGTTAAACCAAACATTTAAGTTATTTACCTGTTTAAATCGATGAAGTAGGCCAGTACTCGGTGATATTGCGCAATATTTCCTGGAACAAGTCTTTTCCTTGGTGTCTGCGCCGCCACATAAACTCGCCAGATTACATAAACTTTAGACCAGATTTCCTGGAACAAGTCTTTTCCTTGGTGTCTGCGCCGCCACATAAACTCGCCAGATCACATAAAACTCGCCAGATTACATAAACTCTAGACCAGATTACAAAGTCTATTGTATGGAATTCTATGGGCAGTAATGTTTTGAAAAAATTACTAATCACAACCATCTTTTACTTCATACACGAGTAAATCAATGAAAATAAAATTGAAATAGTGGTATACGTATAACGGAAAAGATCCCGATTTTCTCCCGTTAACGCGTAGATCAGCTTCTAGAGCAAGCAACTGCAGATTCTAGCTCTTCGCGTATTTCTACACGTATTTTTACACGGATGCACACGAATAACCCAACGCTATCGTCACGCTAAAGTCTCTGTAGTATTTCAATGCCAACGATTCTCTTGAATTCGAGATCCAGTTGAAGAAGTTTGAAATCATTTTACGCTCTGCTTTATCAGCTATCTTCACAGTCATCGTCTGGAATGACACTTATATAAATAAATAATATATACCTACTATACACTTATGAAAAAGCGTCAAACTCTAAGATTCGTTTCAGGATGACTCAAAACGGTTTTCAATGTAGAAATTTTTCAAAAATTTTGATTTTAAAATTTTACGAGCCATAGCAATAGCTTCAACTTTTACAAAAATTCGCTAAAAATCCAAGATTTTCAAGTTTTGACAATTTTTTCACTTTGGTGAATTTGTGACTACTAAATCCGCATATTTTCCCACTTTTCGTAACCTAATCGAAAGGAAATTTAACGCTCTTTCCAACGGTACCCTCAAATTTGAATTTACTCAATATGGAAGGGAGTTGTTGCCGGTTTTGTGACGTAAGGTTGAAAACACGAGAAAAAAAATCTTAAATCGCGAATAATTCGAAAAAAATGCCTCCAAAAAATCTATGAGGCACTTTTTGTTGCAAATTAGATGTAAAATCAACCCCAAGGAGGTTAGTTACTAAAAGTGTGAACACCCTGAATTCACAGTGGAGAGGCGCCATTTGGATCTAAAATCCTTCGTTGCCCGGAACAAGTTGCCTTGGATGTATGTAGAAAGTGAATGGAAATGGGACGCGTGCTATCGCATAAACTGCGAGTCTTTCACAGCTGTCATCCGACTGCGAAGGCGATATTATCGATTATTACCGATGTCCTCTAGATCTAGTGACACAATTCCAAACTCCCAGGAAGGGGTTTGCGAGAGGTTTTCTGGGTCAACTCAGATTGGCACTGGAGAAGCGGGAAAGTCAGTGGCACAGGACACCAAATGCATCTCATACTCACAAGTTTTTTCTCCTCAGGTCGCTGATAGACTAAACACGCCTCTAAAGACCAATTTCAAGCTGATGCAGGCCCTACGTAATCATGGAAATGAAATGGAATGACGGACTCCGTCATGTTCAGCTGAATAAGCTAAATTCTCCCCTGTTTACCATAGAAATTTAAAATTTAGTACAGAGTTTCTCTGGAACATCAAGAGACGAATGATATATGAAGGGCACCATCCTGATCAGCTGAGTGAGCTAAAATCTCTCCTGTTCACCGTAGTACGTTGCAAATTAATAGGGAACCTTTCTGGGATAACAACAGATAATAACAGACGAATGACCTTGCAGGCGCCGCGCCATCATGATCTGCTAAATTACCGAAATTCTCCCCTGTTCGCGCATAGAAATTTTATTAACACAGAATGTTTTAGCCAGGGAATAACTAGCCAAAAAAGCTAACGAAATTTCGTAACAAAATATGGGACGACAACATGGATACCGATGATACGGAACTAAGGATCGTGTAACCTGGTGTAACCTATGCGATATTTTGTTATGAGTGGGAGGAATTTAACCAGGGAGATTTAGTGGGAGGAAGTTAACCAATCTTCAACCGAAGATTGAAGATGAAGACGGGTTTATGTGAAACGCGTGAGCTAAAACACATTCTGTGTTTCAATAATTTCGTCCGAAGTATGTAAAGAGAGGTAACCGGGGGTCCAGGGGGCTTGCCCCCTGGCGAGGCGCGGAGCGTTATCGATAATAATAAACCAAGAAGACTAGTAATTGGGGGGGGGGGGGGGGTCCTGTTTTTAATCATCATGAGTTAGTTAGCTTAAGGCCTGATATCAGCCAGTACCTCTGTAGGTACCTTGTCAAAAATTATCAGGATAAGGGTCAAACGAATAAAAGTCTTTATCGCCGAGCTTTCGGTTTATATAAAACCATCATCAGGGCTCAAGGATCTTCTATGGTGTCAAAATATAGGACACAGTCATGGATTGCGATTTAAAAGTCATAACGAAGACAAGAACTGGTTGCAGTTGAGGCTGAGTATAACAAAGGTTGGCACAGAAATAGGACTCAAAAACTAAAGGCTAAAATTTAAAGATTGAAAAAACTGCTGGCAAGCATTCAGAGCCAAACTAAACCTATGTTGAGTTAAACTCAACCTCAACTGCAACCAGTTCTTGTTTTCGTTATGACTTTTAACTCGCAATCCATGACCGTGTCCTATATTTTGACACCTTAGAAGATCCTTGAGCCCTGATGATGGTTTGATATAAACCGAAAGCTCGGAGATAAGTACTTTTATTCGTCTTGATCCTTATCCTGATAATTTTTGACAACACACAAATTCTGGGTCGATCATCTCTTTCTCTATTTGTAGGTACCTACCTACTTATAATAACGGATGCCAAAGACAAGATTGTCCTCTGTTGTCTTTCCCGTTGTCAAGAGTCATCCCATGTAAATTTATGGGTTTTCGCCTCTTGAGAAACTCTCGGTCTATTGAGAAGAGAAGGCGATGGGTTGTTGACGCGAACCCCTTCAGGGAATAACAAATTGATTAAGTTCCCTAGCCGACCTCGTCGGGGGGGTTGAAATGTAAACAACTTTCAATCGCCTGTTGAGAGTTCCAAGTCAGCCGAAGCTTTAGTTAGACGATTTTCTTTGTTTATAGAGCGATCTCAACCGGTTTATGACCCTTTTCACTAAGTCAGATCCGCGCTCGAAAAAACAAAAGTGGAAACTTGCAGTTTTTCGATCATCAACAAGAGGAACAATTAACCGATAAAATGTTTACAAATCAGTATCAATTTCAAAACTATACGAAATGAAATGAAAAAAGTTCCAGTCATGCAGCATGATCGTATGAGCGAATTTTCGTAAATTATCGTATTGTATAATGTTAAATTGTTTTGAAATTTGAGCTTTCTGAGTGCAAGGAAATTGTTAACTATTATTATTTTATGGAAAAAAAAGTATTCTAAATAATAATCTCCTATTTAAATAGAAGCTTTCAACGTTTAGCTTTTTTTGTAGTTTTTATACATATTTTTAGCAAATTTTAATGAATTTTGAGTACAATTTTCAGCATAATTTTGTGCATAAATTTTTGAATGTTCAATTTTATAGTCAATAAAGTTTATTTGAGCAATATTCTGCAAAAAATATATATTTAACGATTTTTAGCCGTTTTAGCGCGAATTTTTGAAGAAAATTAAGCTATTGCTCTGGCCTCAAAAGTTGTAGAATGTGATTTTTTGAAAAACTTTTATGCAGAAATCCGTTTCAGGCTATTCTGAATCATATTCTGAAGTTCAACGCATTTTTTTATGTATTTATGTATGTATGTATATATGTATGTATGTATATATCTATGTGTCATTCCAGACGATAACTGACCGTAGAATTGTGCTAGAAACTTTAAACAAATTTTAAATGTTCAGGACACAAAACGAAAGTTCAAGTTCGTTGGCCAGCACGATCGGATTACATCTTCGGGTTGAAATTTTCAAAAATGTAGTCAAAAATGTCAAAATAGCCTGTTTTTTGCGATTTGTTGTGCGAAATAATGTTTTCAGCATACTAACATGCGGTATATTCGGAATCAGCGTAAAATTTCCTATAAGAATACGTATCAAGTTTTCAAACATTTCAAAGTTGAAAAATCAGTCAAAAATCGAAATAATGCCGTTCGCTAGTTGTAAAAATCGGTAATTAATATTTGCATAAAACATTTGCATGAAACATCTTCAAAAATTCGCTCATAGGGTCATGCTGCATGACTGGACTTTTTAGTGATTTTTTTTAGTACATGTTTGGAAATTGGACCAATTTAATGTGCCCAATAAGTGCTGGCCAACGAACTCATCCTTTCGTTCGGAAAGCTTGATTTTTAGGCGCAAGAATGGCATTTTTATCTCTATTCTAAGGGGAGTTATCGTCTGGAATGACACACACACACACACCTATCGTTTTTTCACGTATTCGGTCTTAGAATGGTCTGAAACGGATTAGTACGTGGTTATTTTTTCCTCATGCTTGGGTTGTTCCCTACCCCCCTGGATCAATTCCAATAAACGTCCCTCTCATTAAGGAAGCCTAGCCTATAGACAGGTTCGGCGGGGCGTAATAAAAATACACTTCCAAAGAAATGGCACATGAGCTTCCTCGTGACCTTCACAGTACGTCACCATTAAATTCCAGAAAACTAGAAACGACCGGTTCTGGCATCAGGGAATTAATAAGGTGGGAAATTGGAAGCTGAATGGTACATATAATAAATGAAATTAATAAGGAAAATTTTGACCCTCCCTGAAAATCTGACCGAAATCCGTTCACAATTGCCTGAGTTATGACCGAAACAAGAAAATTTTGTTTGCGCCTGCGCAGAGGCTGCCGTTGGTTCGATCATGACGGAACTGATAGGGGACCATGTAGAGCTATACCCGCACGATCCCTAAAAATTTGAAGAAAATCGCATCAAAATTGTGGAAATTACGGCTTAAGGACCGTAACAAGAATATTTCGTTCACGCATGAGCAGAGCGTCAAAATTTTCCTTATTAATTTCATTTATTATATGTACCATTCAGCTTCCAATTTCCCACCTTATTAATTCCCTGATGCCAGAACCGGTCGTTTCTAGTTTTCTGGAATTTAATGGTGACGTACTGTGAAGGTCACGAGGAAGCTCATATGCCATTTCCTTGGCAGTGTATTTTATCCTTATCTCCCTTTAGCATTTCGGTGCAAGGCGTTTCATTTTATTTTATTGGTTTTCTGTTATATCTATTTTCAAGTAATTCTTAATTCTGTTAATAAATTACTGATCAAAATGTTTATACTACTACCTACTCTTAAGCTACATTGTGTACCCGGTGGGATCCAGGTCCTTTGAGCATTAATAAATAAAAATATATAAAACAACTCTGAGTTCGAGCAATATGTAATTGGGAAAATGTTCATCACTTATGAACTTCGCTTCTGAAATTGGGTGCCAAATTGCGCCTAGAAATTTGATTAAATTTGATATACTTATATGTCCATAAAAACTCCCGAAAATAGTAAAAACCAAAACTTTGTCTAGGAGAACATTGTGTTGAAAAAGTTCTTACCAAAATGACTGATAAAAAGTTAACCATTTTAGTGGACACAATGTGCTCAAATTTGAAATAATTTAACATGATTAAATTTTATAGAAAAACTATTGCTCACATTGCCATGCTACACGTCTAAAACTCTTAAGCGACTCAAAACATTATAAAATTTTGTTTTTCCCAATTTTTGGAAGGATTGGCTTTCGATTCATCCACTTAGCTCAAGGTTTTGGTGAAACTGATGCGCCGTTTGGGGCACCTTGATGTATATATAATTCTATAAGTATACATTTCTATATTCTATATACAATTGTATATAATATTTCTAACGAATCGCGTTAAATCAGAAAATAAATTACCGACCGGAAACGCGCTCGGATTGGCTTTCGTTGAACGGTTGGGTTGAGAAGCGCATCAAAGGAACTGGGAGACGGGAGTTGGCGGGCGGTAGTGAGGAAATCCAATAACACTCCATCACCTGGCGAGGGCGTTGCCCTGGCAACCGGCTCCGTTCAATTACCTTACCCACCTCACCTGAACTCTCTTCTATCATGCCGACGTTTCCTCACTAACTTCCTGATTGAGTTTCCGCCATGTTGAGAAGTTGGTTGGTTGGAACATCAGTTGATATTCCCGGGTCACGTGGCATTCCAAAAACAAGTTGCGCAGTTTGTAGAACTGTCAGACACACTGGTTGTGGAAGAGGATATGAGCTTCTGTCTTTAAACCTCATTTACAGGGATAGAGTTCAAGATAGAGTTGAATGCATTCCGCTCTACTGACCACCCTACCATTTCTACTCTCCTACTCTAACCTAAGTAGCCAACCATCCTGCTTTTGGCAGAACAGCCCTGCTATCTTGATCTCCATCCCCCGCCAAGGATACGTCCTGCTTTTGTGAGATAAAAGGTTCGTTTGCAGTGCAGTTCTCGGACTCTTTGAGAACTCACTGAGTTCTGGAAAATGGCTGCCACAAACTCCGAACTGTGTTCTGGGATTTGCTACACGGCTAACGCAGATGTGTACAGAACACTGTTACAACCTGTTACTGTGTAACCATCATGCATGGCGTTCCCTGTGGCCTCAAAAACCACAATCGTTCGAAAAAATTGTGACATGAATATGTCCTTCAGCACTTCTATTAACATAATTGACACTGGATGTACTATAGGTCATCATTGAAAGGAAAGTACGATGTATACCAAAGTATTCAATGAATTTAGCTCACTTTGCTGAACAGGAACGATCCCATTATTTCAATTGTCTCAATGTCCCAATAGTGGTTGTAATCATGTTTCTACCATGTTGGGAAGTGGTTGGTTGGAACATCAGATGATATTCCCGGTTCACGTGGCATTCAAAAACAAGTTGCGCGGTTAGTAGAACTGTCAGGCACACTGGTTGTGGAAGGGGATATGAGCTTTTGTCTTTAAACCTTATTTACAGGGATGGAGTTCAAGATAGAGTTGAATGCATTCCGCTCTACTGACTACCCTACCATTCCTACTCTAACCTAAGTAGCCAGCCATCCTGCTTTTGGCAGAACAGCCCTGCTTTTTTGATCTCCATCCCCCCACAAAGGATAAGTACGTCCTGCTTTTGTGAGGTAAGGGATTCGTTCGCAGTGCAGTTCTTGGACTTGTCAGGAACTCACTGAGTTCTGGAAAATGACCGCCACAAACTCCGAACTGTGTTCTAAGATTTGCTACACGAGGTTCGTTCTCAGTGTGCGTTCTGCCAGTTCGAAACGGTTCTGGGCCAGCTCAGTCGAGTTTTGTTGTTTGCAGTGCCAGAATGCCCATGTTCCGGAACGCCGAGTTTGGTGTTCGCAGTGTTTTGCGAACCCAGTTATGAACAGTTCTAACAGTCCCCAATTTTTCTCGGCACTGTCAGAACTCGAACGCAAGGACAGTTTAATGCATGCGCATTTCACGAGCTCGTGGATTAAACGATGCTATCTCTTCGGCTTTGGTTTCCGTGTTCCCTGTAATTTTCCCTGTGAAATTTCGCTTTGTTCTGTTGTTCGCTGTTCTTCATTAGAATTTCTTCATGGAAATGTCAACTAGTAGCTCCTTCTAGTTCGGAAAGCGATCGTTTCGACGGTGGTGGTGTTGTTTCATGGTTTGTAGACGATGAGGACGAGATTGAAGTTGTAGTTGGATATCGTCTACATCCACAAAACTCGAATTTAACTGACGATATTGTGCCAAGTTTCTACGACAAAGAGTTTGTCACAAACAACAAGTCACTGCAAACAGCGACTCATAGTTCAGACCACTTGCATTGCGAACGCGAAAACTTAGTGTCCATGCCCGGACAGTCCTAGAACTGTCTGGAACTGCACTGCGAACGAACCTAAAGTACCGCATTCATAAACACCCAAATCTGGATGCTCCATGCAGCATCATCCGGCGTGGCAACTATACCTCTCGACGTGAATGTGTCATACTAGCAAGTGGTGTGTGGAAGTTATTCTTTATAGTAGTTGCCAATGGGTTAAGCACTCAAAACCCTATTGAATATTGTATTAAAATGAATTAACATTGTAAGCCAAGCTCAGATGTTGAGTTAGGTATGTTTCTAAAAAAGAAATCTACTCTAACTTAAGGTGACAAACTGTCCTGTTTTTGGAAGGACGGTCCTACTTTTTTTTACCCCCGTCCCACCAGATAATAGGTCCTGCTTTTGTGAGATGAAGCCCCGCTTCTTTAAACACACGAATCCAGAAGCTCTTTGTCTACTAGACATATGTCATCCGGCTTATATTGATAGATAGATGAAGTTCATGCAGATGATTAAGCACTCAAAAGCTGTTGGATATTGTATTAAAATGAATTAACATTGTAAGCCAAGCTCAGATGTTGAGTTAGGTATGTTTCTTGTCCTGTTTTTGGAAGGACGGTCCTACTTTTTTTTACCTCCGTCCCACCAGATAATAGGTCCTGCTTTTGTGAGATGAAGCCCCGCTTCTTTAAACACATGAATCCAGAAGCTCTTTGTCTACTAGACATATGTCATCCGGCAGTTTGAAAGAACAAAACCTAGTAGAACCGTCAGACACACTGGTTGAGGGCGTGGAAATGATGCTTCTATCTTTAAAACAGAGTGGAAATACCTACTATAAGGAGAAAGAAAAAATTAATATTAGAATAATATTAGGATTTCCGTATTTATCGGCTTTTTTTAATTAAAGCAATCTCTTTAACACACTTTCTTAAATTTGAGTGCATTTAGTGTACAAAAAGTTCTCCGAAAGCTCTAACAGCTGTAGTCTGACAAAAAGTCTCCAACAAGGATTGGTTGCTTACTTAAGAAATCCAGGAATCCTTCTGAACGAATTTCAATGAAGGCATTTTTTCAAACATTTCTTCATCTAATTTTGTTGCCATCGCAACACAATAATTCTTTATGAAAGTTTGGTATAAGTGTATCGACTCAGGGTTTGATTTAGATTGGCTGAAGACCATGCAAAGGTATTGGATTTCCATGAAAACTTTGAACAAGTACCTTTCTACTGAAAATGACCCATTGCAATAGCCTGATCTCCTATAAAACATGACGAAAGCCTATTACTGTCTTTGCCTCACCTCTGCCGGCATCACATCACGCATTGGTTGTTGCAGCGACTACAGAAGCAACCTGGGCCCAAGTGACTCTGAAAGAGAGAGCAGGAGAGACTCGGAACCGATGAGCCATCTGACAGCATCGCGGCTGGTACCCATCTCTGGAGACTCAGAGAGTGGTGGCTCCCACAGCCCAAGTCCCAGGGCTTCCAGGAAGCGACAGGTGAGCTCATAGAAATAGGCCAACTTGATAAAAAAATATGTATCTTCTAAATTTGTCTGTATTAAGGTTTCTACCAAACTGTCTAGACAGTTTATGTATTCGGATTTTTGGTTAACGGAAATGGAAGTGATATGGTGTGGTGCTTCTCTTCTTTCTTTATGATGTCTTTACTCTTCATCCCAAATCTGCAGAGCCGCTCCGTCCTCAAGACCCAAACACCTTAAGCCTCACCTTGTTCCCTGTGCTCTCATGGCCACTGCTCGAATGATGGAATTGTACTTTAATCCTGGTCAAAGCTCCCACTTGTGAATGGGGTTTTGACCATTTGAGAGCGAGCACAGACGGTAATTGCCATAGAAAACAGTCGAATTTCTTATGCAGGAAAGACCAACAGCAAGAACAAACTAAAGGAGTCTTTAAGTTCTTCTGCTGCTCTGTTATATTTAGTGTGCTTGGCTGTTGCAGCATTCTGGGTAATGATAGATCATTCTAGGTGGGCATTCTGGAGGGGTCTGTGTTCACGAGGTGATTATCGAAAAAAGGCTAGCCTCTCCCTAGGCCAAATCCCATGGATCTTAAGCTACCTACTACATTTTGTCAATATTAATTAATTATTCGGTTGTTGCAGAGAGTTCGGAACCACTCGCTGACATCTTTGTGCCTACTATCGCATCACCCATTCTTTTCGATATTCCGCGAATGTTTGTTCATATTGAAACGCCTTATCGACGCTTGCAATGAGAACTCATCCCCGAGAAGAGTCGGCGCGTCCCGCCAAATCAACAGGTAGGTTATAAAAAGCGCACGCGCATAACGTTTTACTAGCATAGAAATGAGCAAAAAATTAGTTGATAAAAATTGGTTGGTGAATATTTTAAAATGAAAAGTGAATATGCGTTTTTAGGTACATTATTTGCTTTGGTTTGCTTCTTTCCTTTCTGTTTCCATTTTTACTTTCCTAACTTAATCCTTAACTTGAGGGTGAAGGGAAAGTCTTGCAATCATCCTGAATCATCATTGATAATCAATTTCTGAAACTCATGCTAGGATGGTATTTTGTTCAACCTGAACCCATATCTACACGTTACATAAAAATGTGTGTGTATGTATGTATGTGTGTGTATGTAACTCATGTACACGATTGCGACCTTACGGTACGACATAAAAAATTCAAATTTCGGGGTTGGTTTTCTATACCTAAGAGCTAGCTACTGTAGAAAAATCAGCTTAAAATGATCATTTTTAGGCGGTTAATAAAATCAGAATAGGTGAAAAAAACGTCATTTTCAACACTTTTTATGCCTTTTCTCCAAAATGGCTCGAGGTATTTCGATGAAACTTACAGGAGTTACTCCTCTTCTGGGTAGAAATTATATTTCACACCCCTCATGCTTGGGAAAATACTCTAAGGGAAGTAATTAGCAAAATACTTCCAAAAATAGGTTAAAAAACGTAGTTTTTTTAGCACCTTTTTGGTCTTTCCTTCAATATGGCTCGAAGGATATTGATGAAATTCATAGGAGATATTTTTCTTATGGATACAAAAGATATTCGATACCCCTCATGGCCAGAAAAATGCCCTAACGACGGTAATAAGCTAAATAAATGTAAAAACAGGTAATTTATAGAGCTTTCTTAGAATAAAAAAAACAGTAATTAGAAAAAAAATGTCCCAAAGATGTGATCCATCATGATAGCAACTATGTGAAATGAATACAAGTAAAAAAAGTAGTGTGAAGCCTCGCACCAGATGTTTTGGTTTATTTTTAGTTATGAATGTTGTTATCCCAGCGTCTGGGGAGTTCTGACGGGGAAGGGGATCCTCGACGCCACCGCCTCCGTCGTCCTCCATGATGTTCGTGAGATCGAAACTTGGATTTTAAGACTGCTAAGCGCCCCAGTTCCCGTCCCAGGAAAAACTCGAGTGGAGGTAAGTTTTTTCAATGATGAAATTTATTAGCCTGGAACACGCTTTTTCGCTGGACCATATCTTGAGACTGTTTCATCGAGATCATCTTGCGGGGCCGAAATGTTTCACTGTTGAATGAATTGGCGCCTCAATTTTTATTAATCCATGTCCGCTGCTGATCAGAATGATTTATGAAGTTTGGTGGTCTGGATGCTCGCATCTCAAACATACATAAGGGTGGTCCTCTACTGGAAGCACTGGAAGCGACTAATCCCATAAGCTTAAAACTTATTAGAGCTCCTCCACTGCAAGCTACATGAGCTACATGACTCAAGTGTTTTGAGGCGACGAGCGACTGATCCACTGATTAATACTTTACTACCTGAGAGTCACACTGAGGCGTTCTGCTGGTGAGATCGTGTCCCTTAAGTTGGACGATTTGGTGATCGAAGCATGTATAGCATTCAAGATGTAATCGTACGTTTGTAGGTCCATCCTATAATAATTTCGAAACTTCTCTGAATCTCCCTTCAGCTCGTTGTGGAGGTGGTTGAATTCACCCAAACTTTGCCTCCTTGTCAATATTGGTTTCATCCAGAACATTCGTCGTTTCCTTCTCATCTGAAGGAAATTTACGAGAGCATTGTCCAGCAAATAATATCTATGTCGTCCATTTTACCAAAAATAAATGCAGTCTACTACACACCACCACCTTCGCACGAATAAGTCGCCTCCAATGAAGGAGCTCAGTCGCGTCCCAGTCGCCTTGCGGAAGTCGCCTTGTCGCTTGAATATGCTTCCAGTGGAGGACCAGGCTAACATCAAGTAGACAATCCCTTAGTAAAAATCCGGATTAGTTGGACAAATAGATCAGAATGATTTGTATAGTTTCGTGGTCTGGATGCTCGCAAACTCCCATCTCAAAAATACACAACATTAAGTAGTCAATCCCTCAGTAAAAAAACAGATTAGTTTGTCGAATAGGTCAAAATGACGTTTTAAAGTATGATTTAAAACATTTATAATAATGACTTTTAAAAATACGATTCGGAGGTTGAATTCGAATGCAAAAAATTGCCGTCAAAATTTTTGATTAAAATCGAGTCCCTCGCCTCAGTAATCTGGTACGCTACCCTTTAAACCACGGTGAACTTGAGCAAACAATGAATAATCACAGAAATTAGCTACTCATAAGGTAGCTTATTTCCATAGCCAGTTGACGCTAGTTCGAATTTGGGTCGGCAGAGGTGCGCATAGCGGGACATGTTGTGTACCTAGTGTCTGGTGGAGTCTTTGAGTATTAATAAGATCTTACTAAGGCTGTGCAAACGCGAGGCCCTCGCTCGTCTTAGCCCGAGAGAGCGCTCTGATGATTGCGGGTTGCCGACTCAGTTCAATGGTAGCTCAACTGGCAGCGCCAGCGGCAGTCAGCAAGAGGGGAAGTTGATATCTCCCCCACCCATCCATGCCCATAAAGCCACACCGATACACCGCCGGCCAACCCCGGCCCCCTCGCCGGCAACCGGCAGTCCTAGAGTTTTTGTTTTTATTTTTTCTAAACCATCGTGGAAAAAGCGAGTGCATTAGGGTAAGGAAACCAGTTATAGACACGAGACCAGTTATTGACAGTTGCGCCTTCAGGCTCCAAAAATAAGAATTAGGCGCCTCCAGTAAATTCCTTCTGGTCGTCATTTGTTACTATGACTACTCAGCTGCAATTTCTCCTCGAAATCATGTCGCTACGGAGGAAATCAACGGAATTACGTGTCTTTTCGTTTTTCGTGTTCAGCTGTCGACGTTTTCTTGCGCAACTCAGTAAGGAGGTAAGTCGCTTCCACGCTGTAGTGGATTTGTATAGGTTTGACTTGACGTTGGTAGACCAAGTCGGACATTTATATTCCGATTATGCGGGTTGGCTTCTAGGTCACCCCCGCGAGGAATGCGGGCGGAGCCGCCAAGGTCAACTGATTTCGCGGGCCGGAAGGGTAGATAGTCCGGGTCGCAGCCGCGCGGAGCGCTAGGCTCGTGAACCGGTGCTGGGTTCGATCAGTTTCGTACTGAGCCGTTTTGTAATATTTCGGCCTTAGATTTACATCTGTAAGGGGAATATACTGAGCTTGGTTGAGGTACTGAAAAGTATCCTCTGCTTTTTGTGCATTTGGAGTGTATTTGACACTCGGATCGACCGTGTAAGCCTGCGTCGGATATCGTGGGTAATCGGACAGCTTGGTCGAATCGAAAAGATCGGCTTCAGAGCGAGTCTGAAAGGTTTGCTCGATCTTTTGTGTAGGTGATTCTTGTTCGACAGTTTCTCGAACGAATACGTCGGGAGAGAAGGCGATCCGGACGTGTGGATCGCGCCGTGCGCTGATGGTTGGTTCAGCGGACTCACCGAGGGGCGGTAGGGCGCACTGCGTTGGTCAATCGCCCCGGCCTTGCCGCCTTCCTCCTTCCCCCGCAAGGGGAAGTAAGAAGGCTGACGTTCCATCGAATTTGATCGAGTTTTTGGCTCGTTTCGATGCCTCTACGTGTGAAAAATAGAGGGTTTTGGAAGTGGACTCGCTTGCCGGAACGTCTTTCCAATGTTCAGACGGCAGGGTCCTACCTCGCAGTCTCGAAAAAGACTTCCGTAGACGGTAAATTAGAGCGTAGGAGCTGAGTAATTTACCGGCGCGCCCCAGCGGTCGACTACGAGCTGAAGGCTGTGTAGTCCGGGTGACACGGCTCGGAAACGTCCCTCGGGCGTACTGTCTAAAGAGAATATCGATAGAAGTACCGGGTGGCGTCCTACCAGGAGATCTACGTTGGGCAATGAGCAGGATGAATAATCACTGGACTCGTAGATGCCAATGTGAAATCTGTGAGGAGAGAAGGTCTGGCTTGTAGAAAGCAGTGGAAATCCGTTCTTGAGATGACTTCGCAATGCAGAAGGTTCGTCAGCGTAGAGCGTGTAGAATTCTTCGTACTTCGGAGGTGTCGTCGTCGAGAGCGGAGAGTGGAATGATTTGCCAGGCTCTGAACGAGGTATTTATAACAAAAAGTGGTGTCCACTTTATGGTTAGTATGCAAATTAGTTTCGTCAACTAATTTGGTACGATCAAACTAGCTTCGGATTGGCTCGCTCAATTTCGTAAATTCGACTGTGTAATCTCATTGGTTCGCACAGTGTTTTCCCAGTATTTGGGCATACGATAGCTGAGTTGGTTTTTTCAAGGTGGTTTCTCTGCGTCCGTTGCTCTGACGGGGTCCCGGGGGTGGCTGAACGACCTTGAGTTTTCCTAAGGCGACTTGTTTCGAACTTTTCGTCGCATCTATCTCGCCCAGTAAATGTTTGGGGAGGTCGCCTTGCGTGTTTCGTTCAAGGCAACCTGTCTCGAGATGTTTGTCGCATCTCTCTCGCCCAGTAAATGTTCGGGGAGGTTGCCTTGTGTGTTCTCGCTCAAGGCGACCTGTCTCGAGATGTTTGTCGCATCTCTCTCGCCCAGTAAATGTTTGGGGAGGTCGCCTTGCGTGTTAATCTTTAATATTTCACTTTTGTGAGAGAATTTAGTATTTTCTCTCCGGTGAAATATTTTGTTTGACGGAGTTGTACTTCGACGTCTTGTAAATATTTTTGTGGTGTGCCTACCTCCTTTTGGTAGCCCTGAAAAGGGCTGTTGAAAAGGGGTGGTGGATTTCACCACAGGGGCCCCCCCAAGACGTCGTGTTATCAACGACGACGCCGATGGGGGAGAGAACTGGGAGGTCTACCCGGAATTCTCCGTAGGAGAACCTCGCCAGTTGGGGCGGAGGCGGAGGTGCAGGCCTCGCGTCCCGTCCCTGTGGTGCGCCCCGGCCTCGCCGGTTTCGACGAGCGTCGCGGGGCGGCCTTGGCCGGCCCGAGCTCTGCCGACGGGAACCAAACCCGCGAGGGTTTGGCCCGCGGCCGCGGCTGGGCTGTTGCGGAGGAGCCCGGGAGGTGCTGGGCTCTGACCAACCCGCGGTGCTCATCTCTTCCCAGCGAGGAACCGGGACGTCGCCCGAGGAGATCCACTGCCTGGGGGGTGCCGCGGTAGCTGTTGAGCGGGGCGGAGGCGTGGGTGGGAAATGGTGGGCTGGTAGGGCTGGGGCCTTGTCCAGACCACCTCCGTGGGAGCTTGTGGGGTAGTGGCCGTCTCCCGTTTCGGCGAAGGCGGGTAGTGGGCCGATTGGAGCTGGGAGGGCTTCCTCTGCAAGGAGGGAACTCCTCGACTCGTCGGTCATCATGTTCGTTGTAGTAGGAGAGGAAGCTGCCATGGTTGAGATCGTTATGGTCTCTGGCTGTTGGGCTTTCCATATTTATACTTCTTACTGCTCCTACCGAGAGAAAAATGGGCGTGGCTTGTTTCGAGCGCAGTTACCCACTTTCCGTCAAATTTGGTAGATGGAACGCGCCCTCTGGCGGATTTTCGGGGAGTTTTCTCCTTACTTCCTGTCTGGTTTTGTAACAGAGATTGTCCCTGCGATACAGCTTCTTCCGAGTGTAGAGTATAAGCTGGCTTGATTTGCTGTTTGGGAACTTTTTTAGTATGTTCGCCAATTTGCACTGTAACCGAAAACTTATCTCTTTTAACTACTTTGAACGGTCCCGTGTAAGGACATTGGAGAGAGGTGAGCTGTGTGGGCACTCTGATATAGACATGAGTACATGTATCCAAGTTTTTGGGCATGTTTACGGCATATTTTGTGTTATTATGTTTAATATGCGTAGGTCGGAAGAAAAGAGGTTCCGAAAGGTTCGTAGAAGTTACGAAAATGTCTCCTGGGAGAGGTACGTCAATCCCGTAAACTTTTTGGAAAGGCGTAGTTTCAGTCGCCGGGTCTACTGCCGTACGCATGGCGAGTAGAACTTTGGGAAGTGCATCGAGCCAATTTTCGTTCTGAGCTTTGAGAGCTTCTTTCAAAGATCTGTTTCTGCGTTCTACCATACCGTTTGTTGATGGTTTGTATGGTAACGTGTGAGTATGGTTTACTCCGAGACGTTCCATAATGGAATTGAACAGATCTGATTCAAATTGGGTGCCCTGATCACTTGTAATGTATTTAGGTACGCCCTTTGAAGCTACCCAAATATTGATAAATGCATTTGTGATTGTGGTTGTTTCGATGTTGTTGAGAGGGACTGCCTCTAGCCAACCCGTTGCTCTATCAACCATCATCAAAATGTAAACGTTTCCCTCCTTTTGCTAAAGGTAAAGGTCCGGTAATATCCACGTGTACGTGTGAAAATTTGTTTGCCGTTTCAAATTCGGAGTAAGGGAGCTTCACGGAGCGCGTGATTTTTGCTCGTTGGCAAGTTTCGCATGCTCGAACCCAGTTTGAGACATCTGCACGTAGTCCGTGCCAAAAATATCGTTGTTTAACTTTATACACTGTAGAGTGTATACCTGGGTGTCCCAAATTGTGAATTTGGCTTATTATTTCTTCCCTTATTTCGTTTGGAATATAAGGTCTAGGGTGTCCTAGGTCTAGGTTACACCAAATTTCTCCTTGAGAGAATTCAACTCGTGTGAGTTTCAATTTGTCCTCCGCGGTAGGGGGAGAGCGAATTTGTGAATTTGAAATGTGCAGTAGAAGGTTGCATTCTATTGCAGCCGTAATTTTCGAAATTTCAGCTATGGGTGGACCCTCGTCCGTCTGTGTTGAAATCGATTTCGTTTGAATTTCGACCGGATCGAAGGGTCTGGAGAGTGCGTCGGCGACGACGTTGCTCTCTCCTGAAATATGACGAATGTCACTCGTCATTTGAGAGATGTATGTTAGCCATCTTAATCTCATTTTAGAAAAATGAGCATTCTTTTTAAGCATCGTGCCTAGCAGAGGCTTGTGATCCGAACAAATATGGAAGGATCTGCCGTCCAAGTCGTTGTGCCAGTGAATGCACGCTTGGTAAACGGCGAACATTTCCTTGTCGAAAGATGCTTTGTTTTTCCATTGTTCTGGAATCTCTTTGCTGAAAAATCCCAATGGTTGGTACGATTTCGAGCCATGTTTGTCTGTAATTTCTTGTTCTAGTGCCGCTCCGATGTGTGTGTCGGACGCGTCACAGACCAATCTCCACTCCGCCGTAGGGTGTGGGTGAGCAATGTTATGCAATGGTGCTTTGATCATTGCTTGCTTTAAGCTGTTGAAAGCTTTTTCTCTCTCTGATGTCCATTCGATAGGTGTTCTGTCATTCTTTTTGTTTGACTGAATGGAGTCATACAGAGGTTGTGCCGTGTGAGCGAATTTGCTTGAGCATGCTCGGTAGAAACCACACATACCTAGGAATCTGCGTAGACTTCGTACGTCCACTGGCCTAGGAAATTGTTCTATGGCTTCTATTTTGTCTCGTTTAGGAATTATTCCTTCCTTCGAGATAGTGAAACCTAGGAAATCGACGGTAGGTTTCGAAAAAACGCATTTATCAAAACCTACTCGAAGTCCGTGTTCTCCTAGTTTGTCAAAAATTCGTTGTAGGTGGTTCATATGTTCGTCATAATTCCTCGAAGCCACCAGGATGTCATCTAGATAGACAAATGCGAAATCAAATTTTCGCATGATGCTGTCCATGTATCTTTGCCATGTTTGAGCCGCTCCGGCTAAACCCATGCTCATTTTCTTAAACTCATAAAGACCGAAAGGTTGTAATAATCGCAGTTTTATGAGCGTCATCTGGGTGCATCGGGATATGATAATACGCTGATTTTAAATCTATTGTTGAATAGATTTGCGTATCATGTAAATTCGCTTGGAACGAGCGAATGTGAGGCGGGAGGGTAGGCGTCTTTCTTCGTTTTCGCGTTGAGGAAACGGTAATCGCCGGTGATTCTCCATGACCCGTCTTTTTTTGGCACACAGTGTAACGGAGATGCCCATTCGGAATCCGATGGTGCAATTATGCCTTCTGAAAGCATTTCGTCAAAAGTCTTTTTGACTTGAGCCCGTTTCTCACCTGCCATGGGTCTAGCTCGGAAGTGTACTGGGGTTCCCTCCGTGGTTATACGGTGGTAAACCCCGTTGTTCTTCCATTTACCATTAATTTTGCTCATTTTATCATTGTATTTGTTAATGATAGAGCGAATGTTATTCGTCCTCCGTGATTTGCACGTCCTCTGGTTGAGGTGTATTGTCACGGTGAGGGATAGTAGCTGCAATTTGTTCGTCAGTGAACTTTTCGTTCATGACTGCAGCTATTTTTTGATCGGCATAGCACTTCATTTTATCTTTATAAATGTACTTGTGTTTGACCCGTATTCCGATATCCCAAGATTCGAGGAATGGGATACCTAGGATCGCTAGATCAACTTTCGTGATCATAAACTCGGTGGTCATGTCCCCGAGGCCGATGTTAATTGTTGTGTCAGCTCGCCCTAGTGTATCGATAGGGGCTCCGTTAGCTGCTGTGAGCTTAACGTTGGACTTGAGAATTTTCAAGCCCAATTTTTTTGTGACATTGTGGGGCAGAATGTTCACTTCTGCTCCTGTGTCAATGAGAAATTCAGTGCCATTTAGTTTGCACTTGAAAAAAAGCCTTTTATACTCAGTAGACTGCCGGCGTATAGGCTCAGATACGCTGGCAGTTATTCGTTTTCCGAACTCTCTGTGTCGGAGGTTGGAATGGTACTTTCTTGTACCGACTGCTGAGTATTTTCGGTAGAAACTCGGGTTTTAGGCTGGCTTATAGTCGCAGCCTTTTTGCTAGTTTTGGAAGCAGTGTTTGTCTTCCAAGTGCAGTGTTCTGGGTCTGCACATTTGCGAGTTTCGTTACCGAAACGTACGTGGTTTCGACAGACGTAGGCCATCGGTTTGTGAGGTTTACTCTCCACTGGTTGGTGTTTGAACTCAGCTTGTTTCGAGAGGGCCTTTTTGAAACCAGTATTTGTGGGTTTCGGAGTAGATTCAACTCCTCGTATGTTCAGAGAAGTATTCTCTGCTCTGTACGCGTGTAGCGTATCAGCTAGGTCGAGCCGGGAGGTCGTGGTAGGCTGAGCTGCGACCATACCTCGTGCTTCGATGGGAAGAGTCTCAATCCACTTTTGAGTGATGAGAGCTTCCGAAAAGTACCCAACAGCTTTCGAGTACATTTCGTGGTACTTGGTGCTGGGTTTTTTGGCGAGAGATGCGGGGTCCTCGAGTGCGAGGAGCCTGTCCTGTAAAGACAACCCATATTCTCGTAGGAGGCGCTGTTTGGCCTCTTCGTAGGGTGCGTGAGGTGCTGTGAGGTAAGCTGAGTCGATAGCTTCCCTCATTTCCTCTGGTACCCACCTGTATATAGCTGAGAAACATTCGTTTTGCGTTCTCATGTGTTTTCTCACGCAGTATTGATCGAACTCGGCGAGTGCACGATCAATATTCTTCTTTTGGAAGACTGGTTTTTGATAATCTCCCATCTCCTCTAAAAGTGCTTGAAAACCACTGTTTGTAGAGGGATGTTGCGTGAGATGTGGGGCGTAGAGGCCCGGCGGGGGTCGCACGCCCGCAGTGGTTCCCTGAAATCCACTAGCTTCATAAGAGGGAACGAAATGCTCCGTGTTGAGCCTGTTCAAAGGCGGGGTCACCATTTGTAGTGGATTTGTATAGGTTTGACTTGACGTTGGTAGACCAAGTCGGACATTTATATTCCGATTATGCGGGTTGGCTTCTAGGTCACCCCCGCGAGGAATGCGGGCGGAGCCGCCAAGGTCAACTGATTTCGCGGGCCGGAAGGGTAGATAGTCCGGGTCGCAGCCGCGCGGAGCGCTAGGCTCGTGAACCGGGTGCTGGGTTCGATCAGTTTCGTACTGAGCCGTTTTGTAATATTTCGGCCTTAGATTTACATCTGTAAGGGGAATATACTGAGCTTGGTTGAGGTACTGAAAAGTATCCTCTGCTTTTTGTGCATTTGGAGTGTATTTGACACTCGGATCGACCGTGTAAGCCTGCGTCGGATATCGTGGGTAATCGGACAGCTTGGTCGAATCGAAAAGATCGGCTTCAGAGCGAGTCTGAAAGGTTTGCTCGATCTTTTGTGTAGGTGATTCTTGTTCGACAGTTTCTCGAACGAATACGTCGGGAGAGAAGGCGATCCGGACGTGTGGATCGCGCCGTGCGCTGATGATTGGTTCAGCGGACTCACCGAGGGGCCGGTAGGGCGCACTGCGTTGGTCAATCGCCCCGGCCTTGCCGCCTTCCTCCTTCCCCCGCAAGGGGAAGTAAGAAGGCTGACGTTCCATCGAATTTGATCGAGTTTTTGGCTCGTTTCGATGCCTCTACGTGTGAAAAATAGAGGGTTTTGGAAGTGGACTCGCTTGCCGGAACGTCTTTCCAATGTTCAGACGGCAGGGTCCTACCTCGCAGTCTCGAAAAAGACTTCCGTAGACGGTAAATTAGAGCGTAGGAGCTGAGTAATTTACCGGCGCGCCCCAGCGGTCGACTACGAGCTGAAGGCTGTGTAGTCCGGGTGACACGGCTCGGAAAACGTCCCTCGGGCGTACTGTCTAAAGAGAATATCGATAGAAGTACCGGGTGGCGTCCTACCAGGAGATCTACGTTGGGCAATGAGCAGGATGAATAATCACTGGACTCGTAGATGCCAATGTGAAATCTGTGAGGAGAGAAGGTCTGGCTTGTAGAAAGCAGTGGTAATCCGTTCTTGAGATGACTTCGCAATGCAGAAGGTTCGTCAGCGTAGAGCGTGTAGAATTCTTCGTACTTCGGAGGTGTCGTCGTCGAGAGCGGAGAGTGGAATGATTTGCCAGGCTCTGAACGAGGTATTTATAACAAAAAGTGGTGTCCACTTTATGGTTAGTATGCAAATTAGTTTCGTCAACTAATTTGGTACGATCAAACTAGCTTCGGATTGGCTCGCTCAATTTCGTAAATTCGACTGTGTAATCTCATTGGTTCGCACAGTGTTTTCCCAGTATTTGGGCATACGATAGCTGAGTTGGTTTTTTCAAGGTGGTTTCTCTGCGTCCGTTGCTCTGACGGGGTCCCGGGGGTGGCTGAACGACCTTGAGTTTCCTAAGGCGACTTGTTTCGAACTTTTCGTCGCATCTATCTCGCCCAGTAAATGTTTGGGGAGGTCGCCTTGCGTGTTCTCGTTCAAGGCAACCTGTCTCGAGATGTTTGTCGCATCTCTCTCGCCCAGTAAATGTTCGGGAGGTTGCCTTGTGTGTTCTCGCTCAAGGCGACCTGTCTCGAGATGTTTGTCGCATCTCTCTCGCCCAGTAAATGTTTGGGGAGGTCGCCTTGCGTGTTAATCTTTAATATTTCACTTTTGTGAGAGAATTTAGTATTTTCTCTCCGGTGAAATATTTTGTTTGACGGAGTTGTACTTCGACGTCTTGTAAATATTTTTGTGGTGTGCCTACCTCCTTTTGGTAGCCCTGAAAAGGGCTGTTGAAAAGGGGTGGTGGATTTCACCACACACGCCTTTTTGGAATCATATTCTAAGGTTGTAGAGACCAATCTTTTTCATCGCACTCATCCTATTTGTATTTTAATATTTTTTAACTATAAAATACCTGAAAATAACTGAACCAAAGAGTTTAGGAGGATGTCGATAACTGGATCACGGATACACCAACTAGCCCATTTATTGACACCAGTGTCTATTAAACTGGGATTTTTTGTTGAAATCTTTGTTTTTCAGCGAATTAAACACAGTTTTTTATATGAAAGCGAAAGGTGTTGAAATCGTATCAAAATTACGATAGGATCCAGTAATCGACAGGGGGTGTCAATAATAGGTTGAATTTGTAGTCAATAACTGGAGGATTCCACGCCATTTATAGACAGCAGGAAATACCAGTTATTGACAGGCCTAGGTAGCGAAAAAACTAGAACTAAAATCGCAGTAACATTAAAATAATCTATTTTTAAATCTGTTTGTTTGGTTTTTACACGAAAAGTTTTGTACCTACCTATTGAGTTTCGCTCATTTTTTATTTTTTTCTCTTGCAAAAATTGTATTCAGAACTCAACTTGATTATTTTCAGGGGTGTTACATGATGACCCCGAAGGAGAAAAATCGACGTTCAAATGCCAAGCCTAGTAGTAATGCAATTATTCCCCCTGTACAGTATGACGAACACAACATGCTGGCAGCAATCGAGGCTGTGAAAAATGGTAAGGCAGTTGCGACATACGGGGTGCCTCGAGTCACCCTGATGTACAAAGTGTCCGGTAAGTCACCCATCACCAGAAAGTCGGGTCCCGATTGTATTCTCTCGAAACAGGAGGAGGATATCTTAGTTTTTTTTATTTTTATTATAAAAATGGCTAAGGCTGGATTCCCAGTTACTGCTGAGCATCTTCAATATAGCGTTCAGCACCTCATCAAAAAAACTGAGTAGACATACGCCATTCATCGATGGCCGGCCAGGGAAAAATGGCTCACAAGTTTCAAGCGTCGAAATCCTTCCATTTCCCACAGAATTTCGGAAAACTTGACGTTGAGCAAGGCTGCGGTTTCAGCTAATGGAGACTGTCCAATCTGATGGAAACTTAGTGGAAATGGAGAACGTGGGCTACAACGACATTGACGAACAGCGGAACAAGATTGACGAACAGCCGCATGAGATAGTCCAGTCAATAATGGCTACGCTGGACGAACCATCGGGATTTGTTTTATTTGAATTATTGGCTCCGAAGAATAGTCCAGGACTGTTTCAGGAAAGCACAGTGCCAAATGATCAAACCGCAGCATTTGAAGTAGGGACCAGCCCTGTCACCCCTCACATCGAGCAGAAGGGAGAGCTCGAAAACTCTCTGGTAATTGCAGAAGGTGACTACGTTATTATCAAGTGGGGCAAAAAGATTAAAAAAATGTAGCTTGTCAAATTCTGAGGGTTAACGAGGATGGAAAGGCTATTGCACGAAGATTGATTCCGTCCAACAGGATGAAAAATGCTTTTACGATCGACACGGAAGAAATTCTAGTCGACAAAGAAGATGTGATAACTAGACTGTCAGAACCATTAGAATTTGAAAGCGGAATTCGGAAGCGAGTTTTATTCTCAAATTGTTTACCAATTGACTAGAGGAGAGATGAAGTAGAATTATTTATATACCTAGTCTTAATCTCAGTTACCAATTTCTATAATTTATTATATTATAAATAAAGTTACATTTTCAAAGTTCAAGGTGGTGTCAATAACTGGTTCCTTCGTGTGTCGTAAACTGGATTTTTCATGTCACATAAATGGTAACAAAAATCACTTTCGTTAATTTAGGTGGAAAAATAGTAAATTCTAATATTTTAAAGAAATTTGAGAAACATAATTAATTCCACAGACCCAGATCAACATGACAAAGCCAAGAAAAAGTAGAAAAAATCTTAACACGAACAAATAATCAAGAAATCAGCCGAAAGTTTTGGTTGTTAGTGTCTATAACTGGTGCCCTTACCCTACTTTCAAATAAAATGATCGGTTTTTGTGACTGTAGTTAAGAAAAAAAAGGTTTCTTCATTATAATAGGAATGCTAAAAAAAGAAAGTCATCATTCTTTTCATACATAGGTTCATAGTATTTATCAGTAAAGATTTATTAACTTTTTGCGTCTTTCTTTATTAAATATTCTGCGACTCAAAATAAAGTTTAGAACTTCTGTCTTTTTGCGCAGTTCTTAACAATTTTTTAAAAAAAACAATATTAATGAAATTTAAGTACGTTTTCCTTCCTAATTTTTTTGATAATATAATAATGTTCCAGTCCATTGTTGATAGGCAAACTTTGTTTGATTAAAAGTCTGCAAAAAATAAAAATTCAACCATTACTAGCATTTTTTAACCATTTTAAAGCAAAATTCTCGAATTTTTTCATCGCAAGGATGGCAATTTTATCTCAAACCCTTTGAGGAGCTATAGTTTGGCACATAAATACATACACATTACATCTTACATAGCATTTCCAAAATCGACTTCGACATTTTCCAATTAGAAATGTACACCTTCAAAATGGCATGATGAATAGTTTCTAGGTTTCGACATTTTCTAAACAGGTTTCGACATTTTCCAAATATAAAAGTAAGGAACAACAACTGTGACACCCTATAACATACAAATTGCCAATACCTACATTCCGGAAACAAAAACAAACTACATTCTTGAATTGGAATGCAATACCTTTTCAATCCATAATCTACCATTTAGACGCTCTCCTAAATTATAGAGTGACATGGTTTTTCGGGGAGATTTCTTCTCAGATTCACACCATGCCCAAATTTATGTGTAAAATGTTGAAACCTTTTCGGAAGGTGTCGAGAACCTATTAGGAAGATGTCCATTTCTATTCGGAAAAATTTCGAAATCTATTTAGACTTGATTAAGTTCGATGGAAGAATATCGAAATCTATTTGGACAACAATGTCGAACTCAATTTGGATTTGCTATAGGTATGTATTATATTTTTTCTCGCGTTTTAAACGGCGTACTTATCGCTAAACCCTAAGATCCGTTTCAGAATGCCTCACAATTAAGAAAATTTTCGAAAATGATTGGAAGCAATGGCAAGTTCTTCATTTTTTACGAAAATCCGCTGAAAATCTCACAGCAATAGTAATTAGTGTCATTTAAAAACTATAAATAATTGCAAGAATCCAACAATTTATTTTTAGAGCTGAATATTATTTAGAAATTTTTTTGCCGAGAAACGTTATAGATAGTTAACCATCACATGCATGCTGCGTGTGTTAACGATCACATTGCATAAAAAGTGCTCAAATCGGTAATTAATTCAACATGAATGTAATTCAAAAAAAAAAAAAAAAAAAAAAAAAAAAAGAGAAAAAAAAGGCTCATACGATCATGTTCATGATTGGAACTTTTTTTTGTATCACAACTTGCGGATCAATTTTGGTTCCCCTGCCCATACCATTTTCGGCTTTAGTCCGATTTTGATGAAATATTTGAGGGTTGTGAAGGTTAGTCCCTTAGCTTAATTTTTGCAGTTTCCAACAGAGTTTGATAAGGTTTTCAGGAAATGTAACGGTTAGACGGCAGATGGTCCCCTTAGTTTTGTTGCTCATTAATCAATACTTCACTCTGTGCAGCGTATACATCCATCAAACATGAGATGGTCTATTCATCCGATCACTTTCATATTCTGAGGGTTGCTGGGAAACGACGGTTTGATTGCCCTACTAAAGGTCCATTACACAATCGTATCATTTATTACTGCTGATACTAATTATTAGTTGTAACTAAATTCAGTTGTCTTCTAAAATTACTGCTGATACTATCTAATAGTGGTACATCTAGACCTGGTATCTTACAGTGGTTTCCTGATGACCACTGTGCATGTGCAAACGTAAAGTCTATCAAACATTGCCTCGTTGCATATCACCAATTTTGCTTAAAATCTGGATGCTAGTAAGTACGGAAGAGGCGATTTGACCGCCCAGATGAATTTAATCATGACTGTATGTCTGTGTAGTTTCAATCATACGATTTCTACGAATGCGTAAGTTTAGAGAACAAATAGGTAGGTACTCTATGAGGTTCACATTTTACATTACGTTTTACATTCCACCCAACCCTAGGAATCCACCACAGTATCTCTTGAGGTTTTCTAAAACATTTCAATGATCTATACAATCATGTTATGGAGATGATTGACGTGTCACTCCCACCAACTCGACAGACGTAATGGGCAGTTCCAAGTATTTTATTTTAATCCATTAGAAGATTATGCCGATATTTTATTAAAAAGGAAGATCCAGGGGGGGGGGGGGGGGGGATCTGGAGGGTATTGGAAGATGGGAAGTGGCCTATACATATATATATAAAGAGAACTTAATGACGTCATAGGGGAACGACTACGACCTCACCCCGCATCCGACTGAGGGGGAACCTCAATGCAATTCATTCTTTTTTTTTTTTTTTTTTAAATTCCTATCGGCTTCTTGTCCAATCCATTTGGCAACCATCTGGGAGCTTACCCGCACAATCCCCTTATGGACAGGGCTCTTCGTAAGCACATAAATGATAGGGTTTGGTTAATTTTACATACTTCAGCTTTTCATACAAAAAACTTATTGGTAAGTAATGCAAGCATTACAGGGACGTCCCTACGAATGGGTTGTACATGGTTCTGCGAATGAAATACATGAAATAGCGAATAGATCGTGATTATTACTGGACATCAATATGTTACGAGCAGAACTGTTTGTACAATTGGTTGAAAGTATCACGGTGTATCGGTAATTTCCCCTCCCCAACACTGCAATTTAATTACTGAGAAAAGTTTCTCAGAAAAATTCAATTCTTCGCCCAGACTAGTAAAATAATCGAAACAAAACGAGAATCATCAAAATCGGTTAAGAATCGCGTAAAAAGTAGGTACCATCACGCGCCATCACAAAAACTCGTCATCAAAAAGAAAAGATATCCCATCAAAAGTTTAGTACATCTATACCAAAAGATAAAAAAATAATGATTATAGATAATAATAAACATAAATAATATAATGCAATTAAATTTAAAAAGATGACTAAAACCAATATGTGTCAGAATGGCCTACTCCTTTTAACCCCACCTATATTAAATCTGCAACTTCCATGGATACTTTTTACCCATGCCATATGCAAAAGGTGGTTCACTATTCCCTCCACAACTTGCGGGAGCTAATGGACTCGGACGGGAGAGTTATTGGATGGGAATCTTTCGCAGAGCTGCTGCAGCTACGGGAAAATGGAAGGACTGAACTTAGGGAACAAAATTAAAAAACAACATGTCAACTTTAAAACCAGAAAATGAAAGTAAATTTATCACACCAATTACTGAGCAGAAATGTGGCAGACGACATAAAATATTGTAAGGTAAAGCAGATTTCGGGCTTTGAGGAGTGTGAGGGTACTGTTGATTTCATCAAAATCATCAATGATTTCATTGATGTTTTAAACTCTAGAAGCATCAAAGATAATAATTCAAAACAAGCCATCAATGAAAATAATGAGGGTGACATTTTTTGCAAGCTTGAGAAGGCAGAGAATTACATCAGATCCTTGAGAGAAAAAAGTGGGAAACTGGCGCAGAAGGAATCCCAGAAAACTGGTTTCATTGGTTTCCTGATTTCCATCAGCAGTGAGAACTTTGTGCGATAGATTGGTAAAACATGAGAACGTTTTAAAATACACACCCAGGGCATAATGTTAGCCGGGACCATCTGTAGAGATTTTTTGGTTACATGAGAAGGAGAGGAGGAAAAAATGATAATCCGAGTGCCTATGAATTTTGCCATTTTTTTCAGAAAATTAATTATTCACAAACAATTACATGAAAGTGATGCCTACAGAGGAAATGCCGTTACCACTGAACAAAATTGATTTGCTTAAGATTATATTAAATAAAGTTATATGAAAAAATTATATAAAACAAAGTATCAATTTATCTACTCCTAAATCGAGTATGGTGGATTCCAGAGTTTTACGAGAAGAATACGACAATGACGACTGTCCCGAGTTACAAGAAAACAGTTTTTCCGATTTGGTGTTGGAAATAGTTGAGTATGTTGCTGGATATTTAGTGCGAGCTCTAGGACGGACAATCAAATGTTAAGAATGTTTATCCACAGGTTCAAACGAGAACTGGCCTTTGAATCCAACTGTCAATTTTATTTCAATAAAAAAACGGAGGAGAATTGATTCAGCGGTCATCATAAATATGTCAATCGAATATGTAACATCTGCGAAACAATCTTCAAGACTAACATCGTTTTAAAAAAACAAAATCAAATGCAAGATCGACCACTACACTTACAAATTCGTTCCCCACTGCTCATTTATGAATATCTTCATTGAATCATCCCACTTTGCGGAGAAGAAAAATCGTAGGATGTGGTTAATTGAGAGCACGGGAAAAGTTTATTTCACTATCAGGATCAAAAAATACATCACAGATTGTCCAGGAGCCAGGGCCGAAAATAGGTAGTAATTTGAGGAGAAGGTTTGAGATAAGATTTTGAAAAGTTTGGTCCGTTCTGAGTGAGAAAACTTTGTCTGCCATCTCAAAATTGGTGGAATACAAAATGGCGGCCTCATAAAGATTGGTTAATTTGCCCATTTTAAAGTTTTTTCTCTAATAATAACTGAACCATACATCCTACAGAATTTTTTATACGTAGAAAAGTTATAGAGCATAAAAAAAGATTTTATCCCAAAACTCTGAATTATCTTTCAAAATAAGCGAATTATAAAAAACAATTGAAAATCGGGCTAGTTTTGGGCTAGTCCCCTTCTCCCCCCCGTCGAGACTTTTTCCCTTCAAAATCACTTAGTGGCATTAATATTGGTCTGATTTCAGTCTTCTAAAAGCTCCTTCTGCTGAAGATTAAATACTTTCCAAGGTTTGCATCGAGCATAGTTTAGCTGAGACCTTTCCCTATGGACTTACAGTCGAACTATTGAATTTTGTGCCATTTTTACACATAAAGTTAGCAAAAACGGCATTTTACTTTGTACTTCAATGAGAAACGGTCTGAGCAAAAACTTTTTGAAGCGAACTTTGGAAAGTATTTAATCTTGAGTAGAATGAGCTTGGGCAGACAGAAATAAGACCAATATTAACGCCACTAAGTGATATTGAAGGGCAAAAGTCTAGACGGAGGGCGGGAGAGGACTGGCCCCAAATTAGCCCAAGTTTCACTTGTTTGTAATTCGCTTATTTTAAGAGGTAATTCAGAGTTTTGGGATCGAATCGTTTTGTTTTTTTATTCTCTACAACTTTGCTACGTATAAAAGTTTCTGTAGGATGTACGGTTTAGTTATTATTAGAGAAAAACTTTTAAATGGGCAAATTAAGCCATCTTAATGAAGCCGCCATTTCGTATTCCACCAATTTTGAGATGGCAGACAAAGATTTTCTCACTCAGAACGGACTAAATTTTCAAAATCTAATATCAAACCTTCTCCTCAAATTACTACATATTTTCGGCCCTGGCTCCAGGACACCAGGGAATCGAAGAACAAAAATTACGACAGAGGCTCAAAAACATTACTCAATTTAAAGTTGAATTTCTTCTTCTTCTAATTCTCATGAGTTCTTTTCTAATCCGCATGAGTTGAAGTTAGTTTTAAACTAATTGCTTGCAACATTCTATTTTTTCTGCACTTTTTTATCATTTGAAATAAACTATTTTAGTGGTAACAGATTCTTATGCTCATTTTATTTCACATGGTGGAATTTTTTTTTTTTTTTTTTTTATTTGGAAAACTGTAGTACTAAGGAAGTGTTTCCCGTCACTAGCATGTACAATTTAGAAACACTTTTCGAGCGAGCACAGTGAATTGTCGCCGATTTCTGAAACTCGCGAAATTCCAATTTTTCTGGCACGGTTTCAAGCAACTCACAAATTTTTTTAAATTGTTTTATGCCGAAATGGAATTGCATATGCTGCTTTCCAATGATGACCATCTATTTGATTTTTTTTATGAATAAAAATTGGTTTTCTAGCCAATTTTAGAAGGAGGAACATAATTTATGAAAGTAAAAAATTCCAGTCATGCAGCATCATCGTATGAGCAAATTTTCTCTAATTACCTACTATTAAATGTTAAATTGTATTGAAATTTGAGCAATTTCAATAGAAAGAAATCGTTTATAAACTCGGCCCTTCAGGCCTCGTCAGGGGGCAAGCCCCCCCTGGACCCCCGGATGGTTACTGCGTAGATCCTTCGGCTAAAATTCAAGAAACATGGAACATGCTTTAGCCGTGTTTTATCTGTATGCTGTTTGCTTTTACTATGATTTTGTTGTCTGTTGTTTTAATTTAGCTCTTTACGGGCCTGCTTTTCAAATTGCTCGTCATTTCATTCACCTCTTGATGTCCCAAAGGTATTCTTATTATTAAGAAATCGAAAACATCTGAAACGTCGAAGAACACATCGCAACTAAAAGCCTAGGTTACTAAGATCCTTTGGTTACTTTTTGGTAAAAACGATGATTTTAGTTATAACCTAGCACTTTCCAAGTTGAAAAATTAATGGCCTTTTTTTTGTAGTAGAGTTCTCGGAATCGACAGTTGGACTAAATTTTTTAATGAGCCGGGTAGGTACTAACAAGTTACTTAAAAAAACTTGAACTCAGAACTGCCCTTTTCAGTGAGAATGACCCATCTATAAATTTCTCCCTTGAGGGGAAAAACGATAGATCATGGACATGTCAAAGTTGTAGACATTACTTTACACTCTGTTGGGATGATGGAAAAGTGAAAATGGACATTAGTTTCCACTCTGTTGGGATATTAAAAGTGGACAGTACTTTCCACTCTGTTGGGATGTTGGGAACGTAAAAATGGACATTACTTTCCACTCTGTTGGGATGTTGGGAACGTATAAAATGGACATTACTTTCCACTCTATTGGGATGTTGGGAACGTAATAATGGACATTACTTTCCACTCTGTTGGGATGTTGGGAAAGTAAAAATGGACATTACTTTCCACTCTGTTGGGATGTTGGGAACGTAAAAATGGACATTACTTTACACTCTATTGGGATGCTGAGAAAGTAAAAGTGGACATTACTTTCCACTCTGTTGGGATGTTGGGAAAGTAAAACAGAAGTCTAGGAAGGTTAGTCGGTTGTTGAGGAAGGCGGAATTAGGCTGTACTTCATTTTTTTACTCCAGTTCTACAAAAAATCACCCTGTTGCCATGGTGATGCTAACCTAATGGGAGCAGTTAGGGGGGGAGGGAGACGATCGAGGGGGCGCGGCGGTCGCCCGGCCTTCGGGAGCAGAGTGGGGGATAGGCTTTCCCCGCCACGTCCTAGCAGTTTGAGATAAATCCGCTAGGGGCGCAGTTTGCAGCTCCAGTTTTACCTATTTTCCAAACTCGTAAATTGACCGTTTTCTTTTGTGGAGCGGACAGAGGATGGAAAATAGACTCCAGCGTGATTTAAATCATGCAAATCGGTCCACAAATGCCTGAGAAAGTGTTAAAAAACCATGAAATCTTGACTATTTTCATACAATTTAAATTCAGTTTAAAATTTTCTTTCCTCGAGGAATAACTACAAACGAAATTGAACTAATCAAGCTTTGGAGTGTGAAATTGATCAACTACTTAAAATGTTATGATAATAAAACCTCCTGAAGGAGGGTTTGAACAGCCTTAATCTACGTCAGCGGCATCCCTACGTCCCCAAACACTTCAAATAGCCATGTTCGTTGATGACTTGTCTATTCTCAGTGACAACTTAGATGAGCAATCAACCGTCGGAAATCTCCAAACGGTGTGGGAGTATGCTCTATATCGTGGTCACAGGAGAGTCTCCCGGGGAGCTAGAGCCGGAAAACTATCGATAGCGCTATCGATAACTATCGATAGTCTACACTATCGTAAATTATCGATAGTTGACGGTTTGCAATCGATAGTTTTCGATAGTGGAGGTAATCACTAATCTGAGGTTATAATGCGTACACGTTTCTCTTCTTTACATAAGTTCTAATTGATATAATAGTTTTGTGTTTCTAGGGCATCTAGGATTGTGTTTTAATTAATTTTGTGTTTCATTATTGCATGACAAAATGCCGAAACGTAAAATTTCTGATGTATGGAGGTGGTTGGCAAGAGTACCTATTGATAAAAAATTTGCCAAATGTAACACGTGCGGCAAAGAATATAAAATTAAGAACTAAGAATAAAAAACTATGGTTAATTTTATAACTTTTTAATGTACCTACCTACATATTTTTCATGAATAAAAAGTATTTTCGCATTTAATAAGAACTGTGTTGTATGTTGAAGCTTTTTTATTGTAATGAGCCAAGAAATTTATAAAAGGGTATTCATTATGGTTGAATATGTTATTACGCCAAGGCTTGATGACGATTGCCATACCAATATATGAGTTAAATGACCAAATTATTCAGAAGACTAATGTAAATTTAGCATTTTTTGAAACTATCGATAGTTTGCATAAAATATCGAAAACTATCGATAGTGTAGACTATCGATAGTTTTCCGGCTCTACCGGGAGCCCACCTAAAGGCACAACTAGCGCTTCCTTCTGGCATTCTGGGCAACTTACAGTACTAGTCAGCTGATCGCGAATCATAGCCATCCCGATCAGATTAATGCTGTGGGTCGAATTTCGGAAAATGAAGTTGGCCACAAATCCAAAAAAGCATTTTTGGTCGACAATTATTTCATCACCTTTTTAACGCTGAGTCTGTTGAGCGTGGTTAAAAACTGTCCCAATCACACCCAGAGATCCTAGCAAGCACACAGAGACGGTTGAATTACTTATTATTAACTCTCGGAAACCTTACATAGGTATAGGTACCTAACAAAAAGGACATTACCTAGAAACATTCCTTAGATAGAAGGTTGAGCTTTTCCAGCGATGCTACATAACTAAAACTAAACTGAGAACTGAAAGAGCCAATTTTCGTTAATTTTCTCTCCTCTTTTCGGGACAAATTATCGGGCAATTATATACGAGTGTGTAGGAATTGTACAAGAATCGTCGCGTACACAAAGCTTCCACTTTTTGTTCCGCAAAGAGCAAAATACTGATAGCATGGAGGCAAAAAGAGATCTGCCCTAGACGCTTGACATGAGTGTAAGCGAGGAGACCTGCAAAAAATGAAACATCAAGATGTACCTATGTACAGTCAACACTTATTAGGTAGGTACCTACTACCTACCTATACAAACTTGGTATGAACCCTACCTATACAAACTAGGTAGGTACTTCTTCAAACGCTAAACACTAATTCAATCTCTGATGCTACCTAAACCTATTTTGAGATGGTTGCCAACCGCTTAACAAAATGACTCGTATTGGATCCATTTCGATACCTAACTCACGAATTCTCCCAGCTTCACTAAAAAGTAACGAGATTCAAGTGTAAGCGGGAAGCCGGCGAATACACACATCAGGCACCAGATCAGCAGACTAGTAGCCCGGAATGCCAGAAGGATGCGCTAGTTGTGCCTTTAGGTGGGCTCCCGCGAGACTCTCCTGTGTTACGAGCTCTCCTACTCTACTCTGTGGTTACGAGGGATCGGACTGGCTGTTCTCCCCTCTGAGAATTCTTCGCTGAGAATTACCCGGGATTAATGTCGCGAATACTCGGAGATCTATTCAAATATTCGGTGAAAGTTGAGTGTATAGTGTCAAGTTAGTGCCCCGTGTACGAAATCAGTGTCAAGATGGCCAAGAAACTTCTCGTCGAAGAGGAAATCCCCAGAGCGATGGCCTCACTGTCAGATAACTTTCCCGTGTTCGAGTTTTTGGATATTTGCACTGAAATATTTCACGTAGCGCTGTGGGTTACTAAGAAGACAGGGTCCTCATTATTACCACCAATGTGCTGGAGTAGGTTGGTTTTTTTTCTCTCTTAAATGATGCGATTTTCGTTTTTAGAAGCAATAAAGGTGGCAAGTTATACCTACTTCAAAATGTAGGGATGGGTATCGATACTCGATATTTCAAAATATCGATATTTTCCACCTCATATCGATATTTTTGTAACGATACTGTGCCCTCCGATATTTTAAAATATCGGAAATTTTTTCCTCAACAACTTTAACAAACTTAATTCAATTTTCCTTTGGTTGACTTTGTCAACGACTCGCAAATCAGCGATTAGTCACTTGTTATGAAGCCACAGTTACTCCGGCAAGGAATCGACTTGGAGGAAAGTTGGGTTCCAAACTCATATATTTGAAAAGTGTAGATGATGAGTTGTAGTAATTTCAAGTATATTTGCTCTAACGTTTCCATCCCTGTGACTGTTTTATCGTTTTCGAGTAAATACATTTTCTTACATGATTTTTCAATACAGTAATTTGAAATATATGAAAATAATATAATTTTTCCCAGATAATATATCTTCTACCATGAACTTTATTTTACAATGACCTCCATCCATTAAGTTAAATAATTCAAACTCCAGTTTGAAAATTTTGTGTTGGGAAAAACTTATTCTCAAGCAACATTGTGGATGTGGTATCGATACTCGATATTTATAAATATCGATACTTTGCTCAAGCGATATTTGGTATATCGATACTTGCATCCTGATACAGTATCAATACCCTTTATCGGTACTTTTGTAACGATGCCCATCCCTATCAAAATGACGAGAGAAAAAAAATTTGACTGCTATTTTTGTCAGGGAAATCTGAAGTTCGGTCAGGGAATTTAAAATTTTTATCTGGGGGCCACCCTGTGTATTCCATTCTGTATATACATTGTTCGGTGTATGTACTATGAGTGACGAGAAAAAACGTGTTTTTTCGAGTTTATTGGGATGAAAAATGAACTGTATCTTGTTAAATAAATGCTTGTTAAATTAAGCTGGTAAATAAATGAATGCTTGTTAAATTAAGCTGGTAAAAGTGAAAAAAATAAAGAACAAATATTCCAGCCATAGTGAAAACGTTCATGTGGATATTTAAATGAAGTTCATGTTCAATTATTTTCTTTGTAACCATTTAATCTTTCCGATTGAATGGTTACGACTGGAGGCCTGATTTCTAGGAGGCACAATGAAGTGAGGGGCACCTTGGGAGTGCCGATGTCAACAGCATGGGGGAACTGTGTTAGTCTACTTGCAGACTGGAGATGTGATGAAAGCGAGAGAAGAGAGCGAAGAGAGCTGAGAGTTGGCCAATTCAGAGTGGAGCGAGAGTCAGTGCGGTTCACATCCTTCTAGACGATGGATGACTATTATTTCTTTGCGGAAAACCCGTCATTGAGAATTTGGTATTTACTTCGGGGGCGAAAAGTAGAAGGGATTCACATAATTAATCAATCGAGATATATACACGGGGAATTTCATCATTTGTACAATGAACTTCAAGAAGATTCCGGCAGGTTTCATGAATATTTTCGGATGGATATGACGACATTCGACTACTTGTTAGATAAAGTACAGCACAAAGTGCTGAAGAGGTGGCCGTACTGCATTTTAAAATTTATAATAAATCATCAGGATTCATGATACAATAGTAGCGCTAAGAGCGACGAAAACAAACTGGCTTGATTTCTTCGCTCTCATCCTGCTTATCTTTGCTCGACCTTGAGGCGCTGCCCCACTCTGCGCTCCATCGTATGCCTACCTGCGTTTGTATTCTTCGCTCACTTCCCTTGCTCTTAGCGCAGCTCCAGTCTGTAAGCACCCTTAGAGAGCCCATCACTGAAGAGGCATCGGCGACCAATCCAGGATTGCGAGGGGATCTGGCATGCAGAGGAGTGTGGGAACCACAGAGGATGGCGTTATTTGACGTCCGTGTCGTTGACACCGACGCCCCCTCATATGTTTCCCGCTCAGTCCTGACAGCAGCAGAACAGGAAAAAAATAGAAAATACCTGGATGCATGTGAAACGCGTCTTGCTTCATTCACACCTTTGGTATGTTCTGTGGACGCTACGTTCGCCCCTCAGATGGCCGGATTTGTGAGAGTGTTGGCAGAGTGGCTGCAAGAGGTCTGGAGGCGTCCTTAGAGTGCCATTAAAGGATATTTAAGGGCCCGCATCGCCTTTGCAGTAATTCGAGCCTCTAGTATGTGCCTGAGAGGCACACGCAAAAAATGGCGAGCGGCTAAAGATTTGCTGGGGTTTGGAGATGGGGCAGCCTTGCATTTGGCATAATAGAAATGGGATCATCGTCTTTCCAGAAGCATAACTTTTTTTTTAACCATGAAACACAAAACGCCGTTAACCAGAAGACCATTTTTTGCCGTTGCCAAATCCTTAATTTGTTAAATATATTGTTTTATATATTGTGTTTAATCTTTCCGAACTTGAAACTGTAGAGTACATAATGGGTCTTTCAGACACAGTGTTACCATCAGTGTCAGTCTTCATATTGTGACCATCGAAAGGTTAATAATGGAAATGGAAATATTTCTGTTTCAGGTGGAGGTATTGTCACCACACTTCCATTCTCCTCTCAATTTCGCACTTCCAGACCACACCAGGTTCTCCCTCGTAGACTTCCCCCTCCACTTACCTCTGGAGTTGCTAGGAGTAGACACTTGCCTTAACGTTCTTTCATTGATCCTTTTAGAGCATAAGGTGATTATAATAATTCAGACTTTTTTTTAGTTTTGTAAGGTTCAGAGGTTCTATACCAATGTATAGAATTTGATGTCTTGGCATAATCTGGGGATTTCATTAATGAAAGGTCATCCTTTCGACCTACCATCACAAAATTATCACGCAAATGGGTTACAAAACGTAAGCGTAATGAGTGCACAAATTGGTTATTAAATGGAGCTCCTTTGGAGCATCTGTAATAATGGTACAACGTACGTAGCCGCACTGGTAAGCTGAGAGATCCCTGAGGCTAATTTCTTTTTTAATCGACCGTAGGGTGATGAAATTTGAGATGGAACTCCTTAGGGGCATCTATAATGCGATTAAAAAGTATGGAGGTGGACGGATTAGCTGGGGGAGCAATGAAACTGTTGTTGAATGAATGGTTATATACTATAGTAAGCGCTACTACTCACCTATAAACTAAATTCTTGAAATAAATTCGTAATAGATGTTATTTGCGTCTCCTCTAACTTAAAAATTATCGTATTTTTCTCCACTTTCAGTTGGTTATACAATCGCGAGATTACAACGCACTCTCGATGTCTGTGATGGCCTTTATAACTCTACTTTATCCGTTAGAATACATGTTCCCTGTGATACCGCTGTTGCCTACCTGCATGAGCTGCGCCGAACAGGTAAACAATTTATCTATATCATAATGAATCTTATGTATCCAATGGCGTTTACTATTGGTTTATTATTTTCAATAACCTTTGTAATAGACCAAGAAGTTATATATATTTATTTATTTAAACCTCCTCAAAAATTTTTGGTTTACGTATCAAGATGCGTAGAATAATAAAAAAAAAAAAAATCTAAATTATATTTTCTACTTCAAATTAGGCTTTGGATTTTTAGCGAATTTTTGTAAAAAATGATGTTATTGCAATGGCTTGGAAAATTTTAAAATCAAAATTTTTGAAAAATTTCTTCATTGAAATCCGTTTTGAGGCATTCTGAAACGAATCCTAGAGTTATATATATATATACTTATGTGTCATTCCAGACGATAACTCTCCTTAGGATAGAGATAAAAATTCCGTTCTTGCGCCAAAACATCAAGATTTCCAAACGAAAGGATGAGTTTGTTGGCCTTTTTTGAGCACATTAAATTGGTCACATTTCCCACAATGTACTAAAAAAATCACTAAAAATGGCTAAAAACCGCTAAAAATCGTTATATTTATATTTCTTGGTTGAATATTGCTCAAATAAAGTTTATTATCTATAAAATACATCCTACAAAAATTCATTCACAAAATTATGCTGAAAAATGTAATGAAAATTCATTAAAATTTGCTTAAAAACGGCAAAAATGACTAAAAATTCAAAACCTTTATTTGAATAGGAGATTATTATTTAGTAGACTTCTTTAGCTTATATGTATATGTACCTACCTGGGTACTTACCTACAATATAGAATATGATATAATTGTATGTTTCAAAATTTACTAACGCTGTAACTTTTGTAGCTTTACACTATCATATTTTCGTTATTTATTATTTTTTTGTAAGATGATTATAAAATATTATTATTAGTTATACTTCTATAAACATCTTACTTCATACTATAAACATTAAAACTGCATTATATCTTTTACTAGCATTTTATTACTTGAATTTTGGTTTTACAGCTTTTGCTAGCTCCTACGCCTTATGTGATCGGCATCCCAGCCAGCTTTCTGATGTTCAAAAAGAATTTCAAGTAAGTTGGTTATTCGGATTTTGAGATAAAACCGCTTCTAATTATAAATAATCTTGTCTACTTACCACCAACATTACCATCAACACTGGGTTTTGCATGAGTTATTCTCTCTCAAATTGTGTGGTCACGTAGTGTCAGGGAAAAACTCTTAAAAAGTCACGTAGTCTCGGAGAGCAGGTCTGAAAGAAGCCAAAAATATATTATTTGTCTCTCATTTCCGAATAAAGTTTCTCTTAGCAATTGGCATTGGCCAACTATGGGTTTTTGAGGAAAAAGCGTGATCAAAGCGTGTTGTAGGAAACGCCATTGTATTGGTCGTTTGTCTTTCTCCAGGGCCGCCTGCAGGTAAATCGGGTTATGTAACGTGCGGTGCTAGACACTTTATCACCTGCTAGTCCGATTAAGAATAGGGACATTTCATCACCTGAGGCAGGTTGAAAATGGGACATTTCAACACCGGTACGAAAACGTTCGATAACAACCGTTTTCCAGTTTCAGTCCCCAGTTCTCTGATTGCGCTCACTGAATTCCCTCTTCCCAGTTTCCCATCCCCCCCCCCCCCCCCCCCAAGTTCAAAAATGTAAGTAAAAGAAGAAAACCATTCGAGAATGAAAAATCCGCTTGTGGTCAAATTTACCTGGCAGAAACCGCTTTACTAAAATTTTATTCTGATCCTGATCAAGGTTTTGTTCAGCATCAGAGGTCTCCACCACTTCACCTACCTATCGCACTGTTGTCACAGTGGCCTTACAACCGCTTTTATGTGCCATGGAACATCCCCACAAAACGTGACTCGATGCATAAACTTTATCTATATTAATAAAATCGTATGTATGTCTGTCTGTACATTGATCAGAATAATGCAATTTTGCGTTTCTTTTCCGTTTCATGCTATCTGTAGACGATCGGTACCATTTTGGTTTGTTATTTCCAATAATAAGCCTATGTGATCTTATAGCAAACAATTTTTATAACCCCCCCTCAAACTTTGTCACTTTACGTTTCAAGGTGCGTAGAATCCAAATTTGAAATGTCCGTCCTCCGTCCGGGCCATAAAAGGCCTAAGAATTTACTTAAAAAACTCGTTCTTTTGCACATAGACTCCATTTGGGGTCTAGTTGGTCCTAGCGTTTAACCATCCCGATCGCTTTACTCGCATAGATGCTATGGGCCAAAAACGGGCGAAAAAGTGTCTTTTTTGAGGCTTTGAGTGTTAGACGGACGTGTTAAAACTCCAACCTGCTCAACCACAACTGCGCAAGCTAATATTCCACGGTTAGGATAACAATGGGCAGTAGGACTTCGCAACAGAACACTTTAGGACCAGATCATGCACGACCACACCTGCACGACCTAATAATTATTATTCTCATGTTAGGACAAAATTCACTCATCTCAAAATGCACAACTTTCAAATGAATGTTGATGGAAAAATATGAGTGATAAGATAGTGTAAGCGTAATAGGGCGGTGAACCTCCGGTTGTGAGGTAATGAGACCTAGGGAGTAGGTACCTCCAGGGTGGCGTGGACAACTTCCTACACTTGTATTGCTTTCGAATTTCATGTTCCTTCGAATATACGTTTTTTTCTAGGTCATATTTGTGTGTTAATACCAATGCTTTGCCTACGCATATTTAATAACAAATCCTCTCGACTTTTCGTACGTACTTAGATAATGATATTATTAAGGCAATGATTATTTGAATAGATGGGAGCTCAAATCGAGAAATATAAACATACGTATATAATTATAGAAGTATAGGTTGTAGCAACTCGAAATAGGACACGCCGAGGAGTCTGGACGGGCCTTATGACGTACGCAAGCCAACTAAAACTATGATCATACTCAATTGAAAAAATAATTAACCTTTGTGAAATAATTTGCAGCGTTTGTTCAATTTTTCTCTGTCTGTCTGCATGTTTGTCTGCTTTTCACGGTTACAGGGGTCATTGGACAACTGATATGTACTAAAACGAACTAAATCACTCGCGACGAAGTTGTGGAAACCCATTTCAAAACAGAAGTTAGTGAAAAACGTTGTCTATTTCCACGAAAAATAAAGAGTTACACTGTTAAATCGATTTCGACGGTTAGGCCATCATCAGTAACAAACAATAACTTGTTTGTTGTTATTATTTGGTACTGATGATGGCCTAACCGTCGAAATCGATTGAACAGTGTAACTCTTTATTTTTCGTGGAAATAGACAACATTTTTCACTAACTCCCGTTTTGAACTGATATGTGTTTTAAGTAAGGACTTTTTTGAATCAGATCCATAGGGGTGTCCCAAAATGTGATGGGTGTGGGAGGGGGGGGGGGGATTGTGTATATTCAAGTCAACCTGTGCAACGCATGTGTGAACCAACTAGTGTTTAATATAGCGAAAACCCCCAAGCCACACGCGTTCTCTTCGGCTAGGTACCTAGGTACTGCTCGACACCCGCAACCCTGACTGGGTTGATCAGGAGACGATGGGTATATGTCTTGTTTATGGAGGTTACGATATGTCCCTCGTCCCCGAGCTCTACGAACAATAGCTAGGTGATAAGATGTCCTATGCCCGCAAAGTGCTTATTGGAAAATCTGATCCAGCCGAACGCTAGTCTCGCATTGCCAAGCTTTCAATAAACCATTGGAACGAGACACACCGAGATATGTAAGAAAGTAGAATTTCAGCTAAACATTAATTTGGCCTCTGCGTATCCTTGGGGGAGGGGGGGGGGGGGGGGATGCCTTCTGAGTCGCCTGATGCCGTCCATGTAACGTTATATCGATTCTATGTAAGTAAAACGAGGCGTCAAAACGCATGTTTCCGGACTTTCTTCAGTTTTTGCCCACCCACTTCTACCAGTTCTCCTCAGCCAATTTGTATGAAATTTGAAACGTAGGCTACATTTAACCTCACGAAGTGCCTTTTGGGGTTTGTTCCAGATCAGCTGAGTGAATTGAATTCTCTCCCTTTTCCCCTAGGAAGTTGAAATTTGATAGAAGGACTGTCTGGGACATCAAGATACGAATAAACTAAGGGGCTCTTTCCTGTTCATCTGATTGAGCCCAATTCTAGGTCCAGTTCACCGTAGGAAGTTGAAATTTGGTAGGGAGACTCTCTGTGACATTATGAGACTAATGAATTGATGGACTCTGTTATGATCATCTGAGTTAGCCCATACATTATATCCCATACATTCCAACCTTTTCCTCCTAGACCACTAAAAATGTGTGGTACCTATCCCCCTAAAATGACGCTCTGCGTACAAATGATGCCATGCCACAAAATGCATATAATCCAATTCGGGGCAAGCAAATATTGGATTTCTCACACTTTTTGAATTCGTTTGGGAGTGAGACGCTTCGTCAACGGCTTGACCGGTTCGCCAGTCTCACAGTAAACCCCATTACTGTTCTCCAAATGTGGAGATGTGGAGTATCTCCTTCGAAAGCCCTTCCCTGATTTTCATTCCATTTCTATATAAGGATTACAACCCACGACCTCCGCATTTCCTACCATTGCAGAGGTCTTTTTAGCACGTAACCAGTACAAAGTATGTGACACTATTCCATACCTTTGTAATTTTCCCATTTTGTGAAACTACTTCCAATCTATTGTGAATGCCGTTCTCTTGAAATCATAACATACAATGACATTTGCGTGACGTGTACTTCTTACAAATGCAGAGCTAAAGTGCTGTACTAATCCACAGTAAAAGTTTAATGGTTCATGTCCCCATTACGTCCACCACTACACTTACCAGTACGGTTGTGCAATAGACGAAAATCGGCCAAGCCATTGAAGAAGAGTATGCAGTCAAACAGAGTGAGACAATCCGATTATTGGCTTGTCCCGAATCGGATGACATAATGCATTTTGTGGCTTGGCATCTCTTGCACCTGGAGCGTCTTTTTGCGGGGGATATGCTATTTACAACATGTTGGCTGGCGCACAACACATAGTATTCGAACATAGATATAAACAAAAAGCTTGATAGTTACTCAACGTGAAAGTCAGTTATTACGAAGTCAGGGAGATATCTGGAAGTGTTACCATTTGATTGAGCGTGGAAAATTACATGAAAATCACTCCTAGCTCGTTACTCATGAAAGGTTGCACAAAGGCTTCCTTAAAACCAAACAAAACTCTAAAGTCTGATCAATATTGTAGTTTGGGAGATGGGCCTGGAGAGGGGGCTAGAATTCTTGGAAGAGGTGTCTGCAAATGCTGGTAGGTGAGACCGTCTAAAGAGTGTCTCAGATTCGACTCCCCAAAGTTCAAGGATTGATTCTACAACTAATTTGCAATAGTTCCTCCTAGAATTTTTTTAAACGCTTAGTTTTCGAGTAATTCAATGTTTACATTTTTTTCGATTTTCAACCTTATGTCACTAAAATAACTATAACTCCCTCGAATGACAGTGAAATTTGAAAAAAATGAGTACACCTTTGAAAAGAGCATCAAATTTCTTACCACACTGACACCAATCAAAAATGTTGCAAGCAGATTTGATGGGAGAGAATCCGGCTGAAAGTTGAAATTTTACATAGGTATCTTAAGAAAGCGGTCAAAATTCGGAGTGCTACAGCTTGGAAGTCTTCTATTTGATTAAGGCTAGGGAGGGCAAAACCTCCACCCCTAGCCTGGATATTTACTGGAAGACAAGGAGAGGTACATACTACAACTATATTGATTTTCCAGGCTCCCGGATGACGTTTGGTTAATAGATTTGGACTCGAACAAAGTCACAGCCCCTTCAGGAGGCCATGAAGAGGTCCCACCTCTACCAGAACCAGAAGGAAACATACTGAAAAATCACTTGCGACAAGTAGGTTTTTTAAATTTCACATTTTGTATTTTTTGAACGAAATTTAGCATTTTTTTTTAAATTATTGGTGTTTTTTCGATGTGTTACAATTTTTTCCCTTAATTTTTCTTTATAATAACACTTGAAAATCTATCCATTACTTTCTATGTCATCAAGGCAGCTCATAACTTTTAGCTCGGATCAGCTTAATGCTTTATATTACTGTGGTTGTAGAAACGAAATGATCTCCTTCTACATTTTTTATTTTTCTCTCCTCTTTCTATTTTTCTTTTAATACCCTTTATCTTCTTTTTTGTTTTCATTACGAAAGGCCATGCAACATATGGACCAGGTTGGTTTTTTGTTCATTCCATTATTTATGTTATCCACTCGCACTTTTCACTCAGTCTTTCTGCCATTAATAAGCACATCATTAATTGCACGAGGGCTTCATTCATCAAACATTCTACTTAACGAAAAATCTTCAGAGTCTATACCCTCCCACTGTTCATAACTTTGATCTATCTATTCGTATGTCATAGAAATAGCTAGACACATTTTGGGCATATAGTGGTATTTTTGGGTGTGTTCTTCCATAGTTATTCAGGCTGATCTCATAGCTCAAATGTATGTTTTCTTGCATTGAATTCTTCCATGTAAAAACAAACTGGCTGTAGGAATCCTGCTACAAGCACAATCGCGCATAACAAACAGCATTTGTTGATATTTTATGTATAAAGCATTTTAAATACTCAAGCTGTGGTACATCGCATTGAGCGCATGGAAATATTGTGGCTAGATCTATGTGACATTTGTTGATATGGACCCTTTTAACGCAGTATTTCGATTGGGAGTAAATGGAATGAAAAGTTTTGTAGAAAAGACTAAACCAGGAAAATATGCTATCTCATAAAAAAAAGTCCGTCTTGTTATTGCTTGTCCCTAAAATCTTCTACAAATGAAGGTATCTTGGCATTTGGGGACAGATAACCTTGAGGTCGTCAAGGACATTTTCGCTGACCTCTACTCACTCCTGAAGGTCATGGACCTTCCACCTACCTATCCAGGGCCTCATTTTTCTTGTCAAAATAGTCTACAACCTAAAAAGTGATTATGAACCTTCAGAAATGTATTTTTCAGAATTATAAAAGATACATGATCATTATGATTATTTTTAGAACCATTTCAGGTAAAAATCTGTCCCTAAATGTCCATAATAGGGCTTAACAATGTGCATATGAACATAGACTAACATAGACTGCATTATTGCCTACTTAACTTCAAACTATTAGTTATCTTCCATCCACCGCTAACATTAATCCAACACCAATGTGCACCTAATTTCAAAACTATTCACTTTTCCAAGTACACAGTCAACCATTAAAATCATAACAAAATGACAATGGTTTATTTTAAATGCCTACACAATGCATCAGGTTAACAACAAATAATATTTTTACCCCCAAATTTTACTCTGTTTCCTCCAATTTGACGTAACAACCCCTTTCATGCCCTAAGTTTGAAATTTACTATACGTTTGGTACTAACAGTAGTATTTGATACAATTAATTTTCTTTTCCACTCACATTTTCTTGTTATGCTTTAAATATTGTACAAATTTCGTATTCGTAATCGATGAAAATACCTTTCACAAATACATCGTATATACTTCCTTCCTTCTTTAATTTATTTGATGTTGCTTCACTACAATACTACAACTGTCGTGACGTTATTGTGTTGTATCTTGATTGAAAAACGCATCGCTTTAGTTTGTACAAAAGTATCACTGCATAAAACTAATAATCAGTAATCCATGTTATTTTGTTATGTCTAATTGTATTGATAATGACATTTCGTATTTCATTTAATTGTTTATGATAATTGAATCAAACTGATCGTGGATCCGTCTGTGCATGAATGCACTTCAATCGATTGCTAGCTGAAACTTTGTTCTTTCGTAACCCGTGTGAGTTTGTAATGAGATTTATTTCGTTGTACATTGTTACTTAGAAAGTACATTCGAATCGTGTTAGAATATTTGTGATAGTTGAAAGGTAATTGTATATGTTACAGTTGATACTGCATTCAATATTTGTATATCGATGACATTCTAGAAGTCGGACCAATGTGTGTTATCTGATGGTACTGCCTAAAGTGAACGTTGTAAGTGAAATTGGTGTCAATTTTGAAGATCTCAAGCATACCTTGTTGTATAAGAACGATATGAAATAATTTATTGAGAATAATGAAGAAGTTTATCGATATCAAAGTGTGTTTTTGTCAGATATGATGTTTTTAGAAACTCTAAAGAGCCTAGGAAAGTCAGCGTCCTCTTGTTTTGTTCAGACGGTCTTACCATCTCGGCTGAATGGGGCCCAGAATTTTGAGTCAGAACACTACTATTGCAATCAACATTGAAACACATCCGGTACATGCACTGCACAACCTCCACACTATCATTGGTTTTTTTAAAAAATATTCGATAGCAAACCACGGTATTCTGGACCCCATTGAGTCATGATGGTAACTAAATGGCTGTTTGAAAAAATCTCGTGGTCGATGGCCCTCAAAAGTTGTGGTGCTTCTAAAAACATCATACCTGATGGAAACCCCCCTGTACAATTACGACCATCCATAAAAATTATATTCATCGTTGATTTAATTGAGCTTGAATAAAGTAGACCTCATGTATGAAGTGTTATTATTGAACGAGTATACTTGATTCATTATTTCGAATTTAAATATTGAAATCCGAATGGTATTTAAAAATGTGAACCTTCTGACTAACCATTTCTTCCTTCTCTCATGTTATAATATAGTTAATTACCTGCATACCGATACCTAAATATCATTAGTTATGCTCATGAATTTTGGCTATTCATAAAATTATTGCTATCTGAATTCAGTTCCTGTGGTTTTTTATTTATTTTTATTTTTTCGAATTCTTCTCCATTGCATCCAGGTACCTTTCGTTCGTACCTTATGTTAGTTTTGAAACATTCACAATACATCCAATGCCTTCAATACCGTTCAATTGAATCCCATTCAAAATAATCATAGATTGATAAAATTCAGCAATTTAAGTTAAGCTAATTGCAACTGTTTAACTTTCAGAAGCCAGTCGGTACCCATAACAGACAACCTTCCTCTTTGATAAAATCGTAGCAAATCATGGAATCTTCCATTTGAAATACAGTTTTGTTCCTACAATGAAGCAAAAGAGATACTAGTAACATGATCTATTTAAATGTATGGGAAAATAATAAAATACATTTTTCGCAGCAAAATAAATTGTTGAGGGGGGATAATCCATTTGTACCTGCTCATTATATTATAGTCAAACAATATATGAAGAAAAAACTGAATGATGTTTAAGACAGTGGATAAATAAGGTACCGACTGCTATATTTGTGCCAGTTTTTACAAATATTTCCCGTAAGTTTTCCAATCGTTTCCGCTTTCTGATCTACTAGTTTATAAAGTATACAATTTTATTCAACCAACTGTTTTTCCCACTAGTTTCTCAAAGTATATTTTGACTATCGTATGTTTTTTCACAACCATGCAATTAAAATGCCTCATTTTTCTTTGAATTGCATGATATTTATAAAATTACCGTCCATTGCTATATTTCCAATGGAGAACGAATATTTTCCAATCCCTGAACGCCGATTGTTACCAAATCAATTAATGTTTACTCGCTTTACCACCTTCATTGACAGCTGTTTGAAATCTATAAGTTTCAATTTTCCCTATTGAACATTAAGTAGAAATTTCTGCATGTGTATCGGTCCTTCTCTAACTCCTCAGTGGTAATTATCATCCATTTTCAGCAGCTATTTTTTCCAAATTTAAGTATTTTAGCCAATATCTTATCTCCGAGTGGTTATATTCAACTTTTTAACAAATCCTCTAATTCTTTGTAGATCGTAAATCTAAATTCTGCTTCACATCTATACAGTATCAACTCCTTTGCCAAGTGTGTTTGCCAATTTCGTTTCCAATCGTGAATTTGTTTACGTATAAATTTGATCAATAAATAATTAGCGTTTTGAACATACAGGTTTGTATGAGAAAAAATGTTATCTTTGTAAGTTTTCCGAACAACATACTTTTATAATCAATCCTTCCTGCCAAATTTTAACGATATTTTGCACCAAGATGAAGAAATGCATATTAAGTGAGTGCACCCAAAAGTTTAAGTATCAAATAGAAGACTAGTCTTGCCAAATTTCAAAAACACGCCCTTGAAAAACTGCACCACTAAATTGAATTTTCATTTTTCTTATAGCTACTCTCCAATTAAACAAGGCAAGTAGTTTAATCAAACCACCTGAAAAACCCCATTGTGAATGTGGGGTTTAACTTTTATATATTCTTTTTAAATATATATGCAATATCATAATGTGTGGTTCTCGACCTAGTTTAATTTATAATCACTACAAATAATCAATTATGCACAATACAAGTGTTTGAACAACGCAAAAACAACGATTCATACAAACCAAAGAATTTGAAATATAATGTGAATCACATATAAGTTTAATCTCTTAGTTTGCAACTATTATCTCGAAAATATCATCTTTTTGTTTCATCTACCTACCTCAAAAGTAAAAATTGACATTGAAAAACCACTTGTTTGGTTTTATTTACTTACTTGATCTTGGAAGTTTTGCTTAACTTATGCATGGTTTTTGGAGTAGGTAATTTCGCCTAGTCCCCATCTCTCCTATTTATTAATCAGTTCAAAATAATTATGTTGTTAATTGCATCAATTAATGAGCTCAACAAATTAATTTTTATGGCAGTTATCAGCTTTACAATGAGGTGTGCTTGGCGTCTTCATAATACGGCTGATTTTGTGGCGTTTTCGATCATTTCATAACAGGTTTGAAGCTAGAGTTGTTTTGTATGGAGTGGAAGTAGTTTTAAATACCTAAATCTGTTTTTGAATCGTGGACTTGTCTATTTGGGAATGACCGGAAAAGTTTCAGCACTTTGATTGTTAAGAAGTAATCGTATGAGGTATATATGTTGATTTTTTACGTTGTTTTAGTTGATTTTTGTTTTCCGTTTTTAGTGGGTTGGTTAAGTTTTAGTTGTGTAGTTTGCATTTTGCTTGCTTGTAGGCCCTGAACAGCATGAACGCGCCAAACCAGTCGCTCCCGGCTCCCAGTCACGCAAGTACGACGCCGAGAGAATTGGGGAACATGCTGCGGAGGGAGAGCTTGAATCCCATTCACCAAACGCCGCACTACCAGCAAGTCAATCTAGGGTAAATTAAATTTTACTAGTAACACTTAAAATTTTAATAATAATACATCATGATTTTATTCATTACAGCACAGACGATTAGAAAAGACCCAACTTCCAGAAAACGTCACTATGTAGCGTTATGCAGCATTAAACGAAAGATTGTCACAGTATCTAGAAACAAAATCTTGTCATGGTAATCTATGAACGGAATCTCGTCACGGTATCTAGGAACAAAATCTGGTCTCCCTTCCTAGGAAGGAAATCTTGTAACAGTACCAAAGAACGGAATCTTGTCACGGAATCTAGGAAAGGTATCTTGTAACGATATCTAGGAATGGAATCGTGTCACAGTATCTAGGAACAAAATGTCATGGTATCTAGGAATGAAATCTTGTAAAAATGTAATAGTAAAAATTCAGATTAGTTGGACATACAGGTCAGAATGAATGAATAGTAGAGAATTAACGGAAATATGCGGGGATATAACAGAAACGCTGCAAATTATTACTAATGGTTTATTATATCTGAATCAGATAGCCAGCTATAGTAACCAGCATGCTCTGGGGCTTTCTCTTTTCTAGTATCCACCTCTGTTCTCGCGTTACAGGCTGCGCTCCCTATGGGGAGCGAATGGATGATCGTACAGCCACCCGAGTGGCCTCATTCAATCCACGGAGCTAATTTCTATAGGAATCAAACTAAAACCGTAGGTACACTGGATTCCAAAAGCATCTGGGACATATCCCAGTCGATTCTGCGTCCGAAATTACTTGGGTGACGACACCCCACTTACCTATGGCAGAAATATAAGTAAACAGCTATTCATCCAGAGGGTTCAGACTCCAACCTGCCCTTGTAATGCAATTTTAATTTAAAAACGATTTGCTTCGAACTATATGAGAAGATTTTGGGAAGAAGAAGAACGAAGGATTTTAGATGGGCTGGATCAATTATTTTTGTAACATACTAAAGTATGATATAATATACTAAATATACTAGTGTGTTCAAGTTAGGTTAAATGTTATATGGGGTAAAAGTAATAAAATATAATATAAAATATATATTATATCCGTTCCGATACGCCCCGGACGCCTTTCTGCTACTCCACCATGCCCCTAATGCCGTACCCCCCTGAGGTTGGCGCGGCGTATTATATGGGTATAACACGTAAAAGTAATAAATATCCATTCTCCTACACCCCTCTGCTACGCCCCTGGTCACCCCAGCCGCCACAAGGTGCCGCGGCGCCTCCTTTCACTCCACCCCCCGCTCATCCCCCTCACCACCCACCGTGACCCCCTGCCAAGCATGCCAGGCGTGTGTAAGTCTAACACTCAAAGTCTCGAAACAGACACTTTTTCACCCGTTTTTGGCCCATAGCATCTATGCGAGTAAAGCGATTGGGATGGTTAAACGTTAGGACCAACTAGACCCCAAATGGAGTCTATGTGTGAAAGAACGGGTTTTTTAAGTCAATTCTTAGGCCTTTTATGACCCAGACAGCGGACGCTTCCTTTGGATCGCTTTACTCACATAGATGCTATGGGCCAAAAGCGGGCGAAAAAGTGTCTTTTTCGAGGCTTTGAGTGTTACACTTACGCACGCACGCCTGGCACGCTTGGCAGGGGGTCACGGTGGGTGATGAGGGGGGTTAGCGGGGGGTGGAGTAAGAGGAAGAACTGAGGTGGATACTAGAAAAGAGACTGGCAAAAGCCCCAGAGCATACTGGTTACTATAGCTGGCTATCTGATTCAGTAATAATAAACCATTATGTAATAATTTGCAGCGTTTTTTACTCAATATAACCTTAGCTACGTTAAAACTCTTCCCGAACCACGTTGCTGAAGTTAATAAGGCGTTTTTTCCACCCCATAAAAATTGTTCATCACTCGTTGGATAGCTCTAAATTTATCTCTGTATAACCCACTAAATCATCAGTGTTTTCAGAATAGGGATAGGATTTCATGTAGGTAGGTGAGCATTGACCTTTAACCACCTAATTAGGTTCTTACTTGGGTAGTGACCAAAGCTGCTTTGTCCAAATAGTGACTAAGGTACGACGTAGGGGTCAAAAAAAAATGGTAAAAGCTGGATTAGTAACATATACTGCCATGTGAAGTACGGGTTTGGAGTCATAGAGCTACCAGAGCTCAAAGAGTCATGAGGAGGTTTCCGAGAGAAAGTAGAAAGAAAAATAATTAAAATCATGATGCATTGGCCATTGCATGAACTCCTATCGATGATGATTGTTGATTATTAAATCTTAATAAATAATGTGTTTTCGAAAATTTTTCTCACAGGTACAACCCTCTTCAGCGAGGTGACATCCCGTACATGCCAGTTCCCGGCCACCCACCGCCTCCCCAGAGTTTCAACCCTTTCATCTACGGCAATGATGTTGATTCTGTGGATATTGCAACTCGAGTCGCTATGGTTGGTGATTTTATTCATTAATGCCAATGTTAATTTATTATCATTCACTATTGATTGAGAGACGATTTACCGAGTTTTCCAAGCAATCTTGACATGCTTTTAATGACAACACATTAAAGATTGTTGTGTGGATACGTCAATCATTAGTGAATGCTCTGACTTGGGGCTGAAACGGGGCTTTTTTATTCATGCTTTATTCATGGCCGGGCTTTACATTTCTGCACCGAGCCCGCATTGCATCCACACATTTCAAATAGAAATACAAGTTACGGAGGCACACTGATCAGCTGATGCCTTCGTCTTAAAGCGATTTGTTCAGTAAAATACACAAAAAAGTAAAATTCGGAGGATTCCACTGATGAATAAGTTCAACTACTAAACTGTCTAAAGTAGGCGCTACTTGAAATTGCTAGTTAAATTGGTCCGACAATCAACTTTTTCACCACAACTCAAACGAGGAACTTTGATGTATTGAAATGTCACACTTTTGACCTTTGGATTTGGATTTAGCGCACTTGAAAACCTCCAAGTTCCAATTTTCAGCTCAAAATACCATTCAGTTTGGCTAATAAACGGGTTGGAAGATCGCACCTGATGTAGGCACGACAAGGGAGCTGAGGGTTCCGCCTTGGCGATGATGTCATCGTGCAAATGACTTTCAAGAGCCCTATTACTGGTCGGATACCCATTATATAGCACCTTTTTGGAAAGCTATCATCAAGATCTTTCTATTGAGCAAATAAAAAATAACCATGAAAATACCCCTTTGAAATAAAAATCTAAAATAACAGTTTGGGGGGATAATATCGAATTTTAAGTATGAACAACATGACCTATATAGGATGCGTTTATGATGAACAAAATTTTGTAATGCTTTCTAGGTGAGGTTTTTCAACTCTCAAAACCTGCTAGTGAATTTCACGGAACATACGAGGACCCTTCGGTTGTACCCTCGCCCAGTTGTCGCACTTCAAATCAACAGCTTCCTCAGGTCTCGCCCCAGGATTTCTCCGTTTCTCCAAAAGTTCGCCAGGACACAGGTATGGAAAACACGATGATCGTAAATGTAACATTAAACTTTCATTGAATTTCCTTCTTTTATTTCAATTGTGATGTGGCTGTGTGGAAATGGGAATTTTAACCTGCTAAGTGAGTCCAGAAAAGTTTTTTGTCTGCCGCCAAGTGAGTCAAGCAAGTTGAAAACTTGAAATAAATGGAGTAAACTTTTCATGTAAGCCCTGGGCTAATAAAACCCTTAAATAGTCAATACACTAGCAAATCATGGAGAGACGAAGCCGAATTCCAGTTCCGGGTATAAACACAGGTGTCTGGAAGGCAATGAAGGTTTTCTCACGAACACGATCTGCCATATTGACGGGGAACCATCAAAAACATCCCCAGGAAATAGAAAAACTTTACCCCTAAATCGTACCTGTTCCTAAACGTGATTTTTTCATGAATCCGTAAATATTTATAGATTGTCTGTGTATTTTCTATACGAATAAATCCCTGAATTATGTTAAAATTTCAAAAATTTCAGAGATTTATATCCAGCAACTTTTTCTTGTTTGTAAAACAGAACCTTATAATTGAATTCCCAGTTTCTGAACTTCCGGGAAAATATTTCTAGACATTCTCGACCGTACCGAACCTATTTTGTGAATAAAATCCGCTTTTTAAGCAAAACTAGTCTGAGTAAATATTTTGTGGTTCTGCTCATATATAATGGTAAAATTAATACTTCACAATATGTTATTCGGAAAGAGAATTTTTCTGGCTACAATTTCCACTATTTTTGAGCCTAAAAATGTTGTCTTGTTCGAAATATCCCAATTTGAGCCATGAAGAAAAATGTTCAATATGCTTATTCAACCTTGGAATTTATATTCACGGACTCACGAAAAAATCACGTTTAGGAATAGGTACGATTTAAGGGTAAGGTTTTTCTATTTCCTAGAGATGTTTTTGACGATTCCCCCTCAATATGGCAGATCGTGTTCGTGAGAAAACCTTCATTGCCTTCCAGACACCTGTGTAAATACACCATCAGCAAAACATTCAGTTGAGGAACGTAAACATTGGTCTGGAGTCTAGAACACCTCGACTAATATTAAGAACAGGAAAGATACAAAGCCGAAGTCTAGGACCCCCTCGCTTTCCAAAGGCATAGGACAGAGTCTGCGACACTGTCGTCCGATCTTTGGAGGAGAAGAAGCCAGAGTCCATGACACCGTTGCTTCTGTAGGAAGGTATGTTGGTAGGTAGGTAGGAAGGTTGAGGTTGAACTAGTGTTATGTGCTATGCTCGACAGACAGCAGCATAAACCAAAAACTTCGGAATTAGGAAAAGGTTCTTGAACACAGAACTACAAGTTTAACAGAGATAACTACTGCGGGATCTATAGCAGGTTTGTTCGCAGTGACCATCAAACCTGTAAGAAATGGTTGGAAACGCGTTTGGGGCGTTCGCAGTGTCCATTTGAGGAAATCTATGACTGTATCCATAGTGGTCCGTTTGCAGTGACCACCAAACCAGTTTGAAACGTTGTGGATCGGTTAGACCGGTCAGAGAAATTTCTACTGACCGATCTGACGGTTTGTCCCCCACCACACCGCTACTCGAAGTAGCCCATCAAATCATTCCACTGTGAGATGGAGGGTAGCGGGAGCTCAGCAAGCTGAGAGATGATATAAGACAAGCCAGCCGAACGAGATGAGAAAGCTGTCAGACATCTGCATGACGTGCACTGTTCACTAAGTTCTACCTTTGCATTTACCCTCGTTTTACATCTACGGTTATTTATTGAAAGTTTCCTACTAGTTGTGTGATATGGAAAATCTTATTGGTGACAACGATGTAGAATGGGAATCTTCGTCTGAATAGCAACAAAATCAAACAGTAAAATGTTATTACTCAATCTCAACTGAAGAGTTATTTGTAAAGCTATTAACATTAAAAATTAAAAACGACGGTCGACTTCGAGATCGATTTAAATTCTTCCCGCGAGATAAACACCACATTCTCCCACAAAATCATCAGCTGGAGGCAAGAAAAGATTGAGCATGGATTTCTTATTCCTGTTTGTTGTCTTGCAGGCCATCTCTTTACGGTTCAGGTTCTTTATTCATACATGAAATGTTTATTTATTCAAAGGATGGTGCGAGCCCACCAAGCAGGTTACAGCTGTTGGAGGCTATGTGACGGTTAACTTTAGTCAAACCTGTTCGCAGTGCGGATTTGGTTACAAACGGTTTGAAATTAGGTGTTGGTCACGCATGCACACTAAACAATCACAAACCTGGTTGCCAACGTTTGGTAACCGTTTCCAACCGGCACTGCGAACAAAGCTTATGTGCTCATGTATACCAGCAGGAGAGTGTCTCCATGTCGCCTGACAATATTCTCCCTCATCAGGCACTCCCCATCCATAATTTGACATACTTAATCGTCAGGTCATTGACATATCAATCCATGGGAAACCCGTACTTGACGTCTCCACCTACTCTTGAAACCTTATGCCATTATCATTTTTAAGTTCAACTCCCTTCCTTCCTCCATGCCTAGTGGTCTGCATGAGGAAACAGTAGGAAACCCATTCACAAGCGCTGTACAAGTTTAGTTTCAGTTTTAATGAATTATTTTAAACTAGCGTTCCCCCCGCGAGCGTTGCTGCGCCCAAATTAAATTTGTTTATTGATCGTAATTTTAAACTGTTATTAAGAGGTGATTTGATGGACGGAAGCTTAGCCTTTGGTTTCTGCCTTTGGTGTCTACAATGACCCTGGATTCGTTGTCATTTTATGCAGACGTTCAATAGTATCCTCCTCCTCCCTTCTCCTCCTCCTCCTCCCTCCTCCTCCTCCTCCCTCCTCCTCCTCCCTCCTCCTCATCCTCTGTAGTGGATTTAGATAGGTTTTACTTGGCGTAGGTAGGCCAAGTCGGACATTTATATCCCGGTTATGCGGGTTGGTCTCCGGGTCATTCCCGCGAGGAATGCGGGCGGATCCGCCAAGGTCAACTGGTTTGGCGGACTGAAAGGGGAGATAGTTCGTGTCGCAGCCGCGTGGAGCGCTGGGCTCGCGTAGCAAGTGCTGGGTTCGATCAGTTTGGTACTGAGCCGTTTTGTAATATTCCGGCCTTAGATTTATATCTGAAAGGGGAATATGTTGAGCTTGGTTGAGGTACTGAAAAGTATCCTTCGGTTTTTGTACATTTGGAGTGTATTTGACACTCGGATCGGCCGGGTAAGCCTGCGTCGAATATCGTGGGTATTCGGACAGCTTGGTCGAATCGTAATGATCGGCTTCAGAGCGAGTCTGAAAGGTTTCCTCGATCTTTCGTACAGGCGAGGCTTGTTCGAAAGTTTCTCGAACGAATACGTCGGGCGAGAAGGCGATCCGGACGTGAGGGTCGCGCCTTGCGCTGTCGCTGGGTTCAGCGGATTCGCCGTGTGGCCAGTAGGGCGCACTACGTGGGCTACTCGGCCCGGCTTCGCCGTCGTCCACCTCCCCTTGCAAGGGGAAGTAGGAAGGCCGGCGTTCCATCGAAATGATCGAGTTTTAGCTCGTTTCGATGCCTCTATGTGTGAAAAATAGAGGGTTTTGGAGGTGGACTCGCTTGACAGAGCGTCTTTCCAATGCTCGGATGTCAGGGTCCTACCTCGTAGCCTTGAAAAAGGCTTCCTTAGACGGTAAATTAGAGCGGAGGAGCTGAGTAATTTACCGGCGTGCCCACAGCGGTCGGTTACGAGCTTAATGCTACGTAACCCGGGCGACACGGCTCGGAACGTCCCTCGGGCGTACGAGCTAAAGAGAATATCGATAGCTGTACCGGGTGGCGTCCTGACAGATGAACTACGTTGGGCAATGAGCAGGATGAATAATCACTGGACTCGTAGATGCCAATGCGAAATCTGTGTGGAGAGAAGGTCTGGCTTGTAGAAAGCAGTAGAAAGCCGTTCTTGAGATGACTTTGTAAGGCATAAGGTTCGTCAGCGTAGAGCGTGTAGAATTCTTCGTACTTCAGAGTGTGTCGTCGTCGAGAGCGGAGAGTGGAATGAATTTCGGAGGGCTCCCAGCGGGGTATTTATAGGGAGGTGGCCGCCTCCTGCCGCCTCCTGGTTGGTCCGCTTAATTTCATAAATTCGACTGTGCAATCTCATTGGTTCGCACAGTGTTTTCTCAGTATCTGTGCATATGATAGCTGAGTTGGTCTTTCGAGGTGGTTTCCCTGCGTCCGTCGCTGTGACGGGGTCCCCGGGGGTGGCTGAACGACCTTGAGTTTTCCTGTTTGAGGTTTCTCATTCAAGGCGACTTGTTTCGAGATGTTTGTCGCATCTCTCTCGCCCAGTAAATGTTTGGGGAGGTCGCCTTGTGCGTTATTCTTTAATATTTCACTTTTGGGAGAGAATTTAGTATTTTCTCTCTGGTGAAATATTTTGTTTGACGGAGTTATAATTCGACGTCTTGTAAATATTTTTGTGTTGTATCTACCTCTTTTTGGTAGCCCTGAAAAGGGCTGTTGACAAGAGGGGGTGGATTTCACCACATCCTCCTCCCTCCTCCTCCTCCTCCCTCCTCCCTCATCCTCCTCCTCCTCCCTCCTCCTCCTCCCTCCTCCTCCTCACTCCTCCTCCTCCCTCATCCTCCTCCCTCCTCCTCCTCCCTCATCCTCCTCCTCATCATCCTCCCTCATCCTCCTCCTCATCCTTTGGCCTCACCCTCGGCCTCACTCTGCCTTCGGTCTTGGCTTGGGTAGTTAAATAAATTTCTAAAACCTGACACTGCACCCTTTTATGCCCTCTGGGTCAGAGCCCTTTGAACGGATTTGCACCAAACTTTACAGGAACAATCCTTGAATCATGCCTAATAATACCTGAAAGTTTCATTACAATCTGTCGAGCGGTTTCGGAGTCTATAGGCAACATACATACATACATACATACATACATACATACATCCTCTTTTATAGATATAGATTAAGGTTATGTGAAACCATAAAATTCATGCAGGGCTGCCGAGAGCAGTGGCGGGCCCAGGGGAAAAGTATCTCAAGGGCCCCCTTGCCCCCCCCCCCCCCCCCCCCCCCCCCCCGAAGTAAAAAATTTCCCACCCACCACGGCCGGTTTTAGCGACTGTTTAGTTGCATTACCAAGGTAAAAAATAAGGTAGTTTTTTAATTAAAGGCACAATGAGTAGAATACTAATGGTATAATACATATCTCTAAATGGAAATACTCAAATACAAGAATACCTACATCATTTTTATTGGCATCTTAAACTTAAAAGTTCATTTTTCGTGCTTTTTTAGCAGCAAAGTCTTGTAAAACTGAGTCAAAATTTATGGTTCTTGCTATTTGAGATTCACAGCATAGCAGTCTGTCTTGGGCCATAGTTGATCTGTGTACATTTTTAATGTGCTTAAGTTTGCTGAAGCTTCTTTCAGTGTGAGACACACTAACAGGGATAGTGCAGAAAATTCCGTGGGCCAGTCGATTGACGATTAGTGGTTAGTCCGGCGAGTGTACATTATGAAGTACGACATTGTGTTAAAAATATTAGGCAAAAAACATTTTATCTTGATTTAAGTTAAAGACAAATACATTAGACTGACATTAATGACTTTAAAAGTGTTTATTCAAATATCATAAAAATTAATATTTTTGCAATTTATTGTACTTTGGTGCCGGGCCCGGGGGATTTTCCCCCTTTGCCCCCCCCCCCCCCCCCTCTCGGCGGGCCTGAATTCATGTTCTTCAACCACTGTACACAAACTTAGAAGCACTTGATATCGGAATTTAGTGGATAAAATTATTCTGTCAAATTTCTTCGCAGGCTGTCGAGTTTTTGGCTGAATGGTCCCTAACACCGTCCAATGTCGCCTTCCTTCGGGTTCACACAGGCGTCTGCGACCCTCAGCAGATCGGCGACAAAGCCAAGTGGTTCAACGAGACCCTCGAGCCCATCGTGTTCCGGGTCTGGGACGACAACAGCTCTTTGGCTACTGCACTCAACCAACTTCCACAGCCTGAACAACCAACAGGTAGATTACGGTTGTATCATTCTGCCTTAACGGGTAACAGCCACCGGGTCCCTATGTTTTACTCCCCGCTCGCCTAAATGCCATCGTTTTACTCCCCAACTGAAACTCCAGATCTTGTCGTTTTACTCCCGGGATTGCGTTGGGCTCCCGGAATGAAACAGGCGGCGTGCCCGGCTCCTGACGTTCTACTCCCCAGGTTATGTGAGCTATTAGCATTACCCAGGGGACACCTTGAAGAGGTTGCTCACGTTGTCCCCCGTATCAGTGGCAAGAGCCACTTCGTCAACATAGATAGATGTACGATAAAACATACGATGAAAACAATTGCAATATTCCCTTAATAGCGTCTGCTCTCATTTGAATCAAAGGGCAGTGAAAGTTTGGCCGAAACTTTCTGAACAAACTTGTACAGGTGAAGGCCTTTGTGCTGCCTGTGGACGAGCTGTCGGATCCACTCTTGCTTTTCGACTCGTTTAGTTCGGGGGGGTCGTACGTTCGTCCGTGTCTATGGAGGCTATCTTCGTATAAACGACAGCTTTCACCACAACCAGCTTTTCGAAAAAATGGTAAATGTTGGAGTGGGGTGCGTTGAAATCCTTGTTGAAAAAAGAGTGGAAGGACTCACATGCATTTGTAGTTCTAGTGAGGTCAGCAGATTTACTTGCCCACAGGGATGGTAGGAACAGTGCTTCGGCGCGGACATAGTTGTTATGGACGTATTCGAGGAAATCCTGGCTCTCAGGAAAGTCCATTGGCTTGTCCAGCACCCAGTCACAGAACGCATCTCCTACTTCGGTGGAATGACTGTAAGGCAAACCGAAGGCAGAACGCAGCCACTTGCTGGATTCGCAATCCTTGTCTTTGTACACCGTGACTAATCCTAGAGTCTGTATCTTCCTGAACCTGCACACAATGTTAAATTTTGGGTTATGACCTACTTTGGGAAGTCCTTCCCGTTCTTGCTTCCTCCAGCGACACACATGACCTCAGACATGGTTGTATCAATACTGTCAATTCGGAAAATGAACGTTTTCATTCTGGGAGTAGAACGTCAAGGGTCACGAGATAAGAAGCAACAACAATGGACTAGTTGGGGAGTAGAACGCCATCATCGGCGGGCGACCTTTCACTTTTCCTGTTTCATGGGGAGTAAAACGAACGACCCCCACAGCCGCACAGGGTCTGTATGTGATACAGTTTAATCACAACTTAAGGAACCACTCTAATCTTTTTTTTTTTTTTTTTTTTGTAAGTAATAAAGCCGTTTATTTACAAGAAATTATTTGTGTGACAAAACAAAATATAAAGTATTTGATACTGTTTACAAAAAGAATATAACTGAAAAGAAAGGAAATACAATTTAAGGCAATTACTGATCTCCATAATTTGAAGAAATTGTCCGGAGATCAGGAGTTGCGTACAAAATAAAATAAAATACTAAATCAAAACATCTCTAAGGAGCAAAAAGAAATCGAAAATACAAAATTCATATAGAAATCAACAAATAATATCATAAATAAAACATCATATATATTAATAAAGGAGGTTTAATAATGAAATTTCATAACCCAAACCAGTAGAATAATGCTGCATCAAATAATCATGTGTAATAGTTTTAAATTTCTTTAAATGTTCAATGTTTTTCATATGAGGAGGCCATTCCATGAAAAGTCTAGGGCCTAAATACGGCCACTGCCTCATATAAAAGTCAAATTTAGGGTGAGGGATTGATATCAAGATGCTAGAATGCAGACGAGTTACACCATGTAATCGGGGGACAGAGAAAAAGTGATGACTAAAATAGTATTGGAGTAATTTGGAAACATAAATGAGCCGTGGGGGTAAAATATTAAGTTTTAAAAATAATGGTTTACTATGGTTTTGATACGCAGACCGAAAAATAAGGCGCAATACAGATTTTGCTGCAACCTCAACCAACTTGAATGATGACTGGTAAGCCCCGCCACATATAGGGATACAGTAAGTCAGAACTGAGTACACAAACGCATGGAATGTCATTTTTAATATAGAAACAGGAAGGAATCAGCTAAATAAAATCTTTAGCTAAATAATTTCATTTTTATTCAAACTAAGATGCCGCACTTTGGAACGGGGCATCTCTGGGTGTGGTCGAGTATAACTACAACTTGAGGAAGCACTCTAATAAGTACAATGAACGCTGTAGCTAATTTTGATTCTGTTAAAATTGGAATGTTGAAATTTTGAACGGTGGCTCCCTGAGTGTGGTAGAGTTTAACTACAACTTGAGGAAGCACTTCAATCAATGGAATGAACTCAGTAGCTAATTTTGTTCCTGTTCAACTTAAGATACTCTACTTTGGAACAGGGCCTCATGGGAAAGTTACAACATGGGAAACCACTCAAATCAGATGGGTGAACTCTGCAGCTAGTTTTGTTTCCATTCAACTTGAGATGCTAAAATTTGGAACGGGGGCTCTCTGGGTGTGATAGAGTACAACTACAACTTGAGGAAGCACTCTAATAAGTACAATGAACGCTGTAGCTAATTTTGTTTCTGTTAAAATGGAAATGTTGAAATTTTGAACGGGGCCTCTGTAGGTGTGATAGAGTATAACTACTAGAGGGAGCACTCTAATCAGTACAATGAGCTGTGTAGCTAATTTTGTTCCTATTCCACCTGAGATGCTGCGATATTTTGAGCAATGTCTCCCTGGGTGTGGTAGAGTTTAACTACAACTTGAGGAAGCACTTTGATCAATAGAATGAACTCAGTACTTAGCTAATTTTGTTCCTGTTCAACTCGAGATACTCTACTTTGGAACAGAGCCTCTCTGGGTGTGGTATAGTTACAACATGGGAAACCACTTGAATCAGATGGGTGAACTCTGCAGCTAGTTTTGTTTCCATTCAACTTGAGATGCTAAAATTTGGAACGGGGGCTCTCTGGGTGTGATAGAGTACAACTACAACTTGAGGAAGCACTCTAATAAGTACAATGAACGCTGTAGCTAATTTTGATTCTGTTAAAATTGGAATGTTGAAATTTTGAACGGTGGCTCCCTGAGTGTGGTAGAGTTTAACTACAACTTGAGGAAGCACTTTAATCAATGGAATGAACTCAGTAGCTAATTTTGTTCCTGTTCAACTTAAGATACTCTACTTTGGAACAGGGCCTCATGGGAAAGTTACAACATGGGAAACCACTCAAATCAGATGGGTGAACTCTGCAGCTAGTTTTGTTTCCATTCAACTTGAGATGCTAAAATTTGGAACGGGGGCTCTCTGGGTGTGATAGAGTACAACTACAACTTGAGGAAGCAGAGATACTCTACTTTGGAACAGAGCCTCTCTGGGTGTGGTATAGTTACAACATGGGAAACCACTTGAATCAGATGGGTGAACTCTGCAGCTAGTTTTGTTTCCATTCAACTTGAGATGCTAAAATTTGGAACGGGGGCTCTCTGGGTGTGATAGAGTACAACTACAACTTGAGGAAGCACTCTAATAAGTACAATGAACGCTGTAGCTAATTTTGTTTCTGTTAAAATTGGAATGTTGAAATTTTGAACGGTGGCTCCCTGGGTGTGGTAGAGTTTAACTACAACTTGAGGAAGCACTTTGATCAATAGAATGAACTCAGTAGCTAATTTTGTTCCTGTTCAACTTAAGATGCTCTACTTTGGAACAGGGCCTCTCTGGTGTGGTATAGTTACAACTTGGGAAACCACTCGAATCAGATGGGTGAACTCTGCAGCTAGTTTTGTTTCCATTCAACTTGAGATGCTAAAATTTGGAACGGGGGCTCTCTGGGTGTGATAGAGTACAACTACAACTTGAGGAAGCACTCTAATAAGTACAATGAACGCTGTAGCTAATTTTGTTTCTGTTAAAATGGAAATGTTGAAATTTTGAACGGGGCCTCTCTAGGTGTGATAGAGTATAACTACTAGAGGGAGCACTCTAATCAGTACAATGAGCTGTGTAGCTAATTTTGTTCCTATTCCACCTGAGATGCTGCGATATTTTGAACGGGAGATGCTCAACTTTGGAACAGGGCCTCTCTGGGTGTGGTAAAGTATAATTACAACTTGGGAAACCACTCTAATCAGCTGAGTGAACTCTGTAGCTAATTTCGTTTCCATTCAACTTGAGATGCTGAAAATTTGAACGGGGCATCTCTGGGTGTGGTCGAGTATAACTACAACTTGAGGAAGCACTCTAATAAGTACGATGAACGCTGTAGCTAATTTTGTTTCTGTTAAAATTGGAATGTTGAAATTTTGAACGGTGGCTCCCCTGGGTGTGGTAGAGTATAACTACAACTTGAGGAAGCACTTTGATCAATAGAATGAACTCAGTAGCTAATTTTGTTCCTGTTCAACTTAAGATGCTCTACTTTGGAACAGGGCCTCTCTGGTGTGGTATAGTTACAACATTGGAAACCACTTGAATCAGATGGGTGAACTCTGCAGCTAGTTTTGTTTCCATTCAACTTGAGATGCTAAAAGTTGGAACGGGGGCTCTCTGGGTGTGATAGAGTACAACTACAACTTGAGGAAGAACTCTAATAAGTACAATGAACGCTGTAGCTAATTTTGTTTCTGTTAAAATGGAAAAATGTTGAAATTTTGAACGGGGCCTCTCTATTTGTGATAGAGTATAACTACTAGAGGGAGCACTCTAATCAGTACAATGAGCTGTGTAGCTAATTTTGTTCCTATTCCACCTGAGATGCTGCGATATTTTGAGCAGTGTCTCCCTGGGTGTGGTAGAGTATAACTACAACGTGAGGAATCACTTTGATCAATAGAATGAACTCAGTAGCTAATTTTGTTCCTGTTCAACTTAAGATACTCTACTTTGGAACAGGGCCTCTCTGGGTGTGGTATAGTTACAACTTGGGAAACCACTCGAATCAGATGGGTGAACTCTGCAGCTAGTTTTGTTTCCATTCAACTTGAGATACTCTACTTTGGAACAGGGCCTCTCTGGGTGTGGTATAGTTACAACTTGGGAAACCACTCGAATCAGATGGGTGAACTCTGCAGCTAGTTTTGTTTCCATTCAACTTGAGATGCTAAAATTTGGAACGGGGCCTCTCTAGGTGTGATAGAGTATAACTATTAGAGGAACTCCTCTAATCAGTAGAATGAGCTGTGTAGCTAATTTTTTCCTATTCCACCTGGGATGCTGCGATATTTTGAACAGTGGCTCCCTGGGTGTGGTAGAGTATAACTACAACGTGATGAATCACTTTAATTAATAGAATGAACTCAGTAGCTAATTTTGTTCTTGTTAAATTTAAGATGCTCAACTTTGGAACAGGGCTCTCTCTGTGTGTATTGGAGTATAATTACAACTTGGGAAACCACTCGAATCAGATGGGTAAACTCTGTAACTAATTATATTTGTAAGAAAAAAAAATTGATATTGTTGCAGATGAAAGCGGATCTGATTCGGAAGGGGAGAACAATAGTACCAGCTCGTCATACTCGTCTTTGAGCGACTTCGTTTCTGAAATGGTGTCTTCCGATCTCTCTCCAAGTAAGATTTCTATACATGCAGCATTAGGTACATTTTAATTTAAGTAGTTTACGTTCAAGTAATTTTAAGTAATTTACCTTGTCACAACATTCCTTCATTTAAAAATAGGTAAAATACATTTTTCGCACTCATGGGTTACACTCAGTGTTGGCAGGTGTTCTGTGTAAAGAAAAAAAATTGAAATTAAAATAAGAAATAATGACTGCCACTAATGACCCTTCAGGTTTAGGTGCGGCTTATTCATTAAAATAAATAAATAAATAAATAAGCCTTTGTGCAGTAGTTTGCAACGTTTTGAGCTTTTCCTTTCCCAACGATAGCCCAATAAACCCCCTCAGTATTCAGATTTTTATATTAGCTCTACGGAATAGGATTTAAGAATCTCTGCTTTCACTCAGATAAATGAAGTTTTTATCCACGTTGACGTTTCAGTTCACTTGTAAACCTTCCTCAAGACTGTAGCAAAACAGAAGCACACTACAGTTATAACAACAATTGAAATAATAAACCAAAATGAATGCTACACCCATAGCTTTTTAATTTTTAGTTCAACTCATTTAATTTTAAAAGACAAATATTTTTAACTAAATCGCCACAGAGGTATAAAAACTGCATATTCTAGTCGATTCACATTTGCAAAAATGTTTTCGTTCCAAGGGTGTGAGAATGCATCTGTTTCAATCGAGATAAACCGTATTTTAACTGTAGGTACCTATGGATCCATCTGGGATCAGCTCATTTTGTTTTGAATAGTTTCGTTTCTTTTTAATTTGCTGCAGTTAATGGGATGTATCCTCTCAGCATGTAATTTTTGACAATTCCATGAATGACAAAATCCACTCTTGCCTGTTTATTGGAATAGCTAGTCACGGCAATACCACGAATGTATTTCCAAATTTATACAGCTTTAGCAAAAATTTGATTGTTTTCACTTTTTTATAGTAGCACGAAAGCATTAGTAAGTTAATTACTGCTAAAATTTTGCAAATCAACACGCTTTATTCAGCTCAAAACGTCAAAAAATATACGTTTGGCCTGCAAACTATGAAAGGTTCAGTAGTTTCGACGTCGAATTGCCAAAACTCGAGCTTCAACGGGTTCCAATGCGCATGCAATAAGTCTTTTACGATGATTCGATTTACCGTGGGCTGAAGTCTTCAAATTAATTTCTAGGTGATTATTAATTGTAGTATGGTCATAGTAGAAGACTGTTTACTTATGCAGCTGACGTGTTACACAGAGCATGCCCTGACTTTTCAGGGAAAATATTTTTTTAAAAACTCGCGCGAACGCGGATTTTGAAGAGAAACCAAAGTTTTGCTCTCTTATGTTGGCTACCTTGTGCCCCCCCCCCCCCCCCCCCCCAATCACGGCCCCACCATGTTGGACCTCGGTGTCCTTCCTCACTTTGTATGTTCCCTGCCGGTTAGTTCATATTGCACTCTCTTTTTCACTCTCAAAATCGACAGTTTTGCTTTTTAACTGTGTTTCGGTTTTGGTTCGAATTTTTAGTGCACCCCGTTCGGTTCTCAATTGATTTCAACATCGTTTTGCATGGATTTGGGATGGAAAAGATCCAAATATTGGTGAGGTCAGACACGCTTTGTGGTGTGGGTTCCACGTCTGTCAGAAATTGTCTGCGCCGCATTTTCTGTTATTCGGCTTCTGGGGGCGATGATTTCTTCGATGCACCGTCCTCAAGCAGTCTGAGGGGGAATTGGAGTGATAGGGTACACCAGCGGACAGGTCTCCGTCTCCAACAGGGCAAGAACGCTTGACCCTAATCTCGTCGAATCCTGGGTGATGGGCCAAAAGGTGGTAAAAACGTTTGAGGTGTTTTCCTTCAAGGTGATATTGTCACATAGCGGACAAGAGACCAAAGTGGAGTTTGCGTAAAGCCCGCTAGAAATCATCATTTCAGAGTCATACTTATCTTCAACCTCGACGTTATGGGTCCAAGCGCATTACCTCCTATGATTATCGACAAATGGCAGAAGGGGATGTAACATGGGCTTAACCGTGGAAGTCTTTAAGGAATCACAAAAGACGTATGACCCTGAGGTCCATGCTTTGGCATTGGTCCCCCCGAGGCTTGAACCCAGCCTCTCAGAGTGCTTCCCCTATTAATATTGATAGGAAACGATTGTCTTTCTCATTTTTCAGATCTATTGAAGTACTTTCTTCATTGATCCTCTTCTACCTTGCGGTGTTGAGGTTTTTGCAAAGAGTAGACCATCCTTTCCTGTCCGCAGCCAGAGTCCTAGCATGACTCCATTGAACTCCCCTGGAACGCAGACTGGATATTTTCTTCCCATCTGCGCCGCGGTCTGCCAATGGGTCTTCTGCCCGGGAAGCGAGCCTCCCAGGCCATACGTGGGTACCTATTATCCGCATCCGCACCACGTGGCCAAACCAGCGAAGCTACGCATTTTCTAATCTATTACACAAGGAATCCACTTGCAGGTTGCTCCGAATTGTTTGGTTTCGCACCCTACCCCTTCTAGTTTCACCTTCCACCCTCCGAAGGTATTTCATTTCAGAGGCTTGGATTCTGCTAAATCTATTAAGTGTCAAGAAAATTGCCCGAACTCTCGAGTTTATAGGTTATTAGATTTTTCATTGACTATTTTTCAGATAATTTTATCATTTATAATTTATAACCTGGTTAGGAGGTAACCTGTGCACTGATTTCGCTTTCACCATTTCCCGCAAGGGAGGCTACTGAGCATTTTGAGTTTTGACGAGAGAGCCCCCTGAAATGTTCTAAGTTTGTCGTGTAATACAGATTCAACTTTACTAATGGTGGGAAGGACTTAAGGAAGGTTATGCAACCGGACTGAAAGATACTATAGTGGTATTCACGGTCCATTCGAAAAATCGAATCATCGAAAAAAGAGGATTTCCTGACACTCTCTCATCGAATCATCGAAAATCAAAATGCTAGCTAGCTCCCTTGCGGGAATTGATGGACGTTAAATATTTAGGTACCACCTATAACCGCATTATGCATAATAAGCGTTAATATTATTTGTAAAACAATAAACATAAAACACAACAATCTATAGATTATAAACTTGAAACGCGAGAGTTTCAACAACTTTCGTGGGTCGTCAGTAACGACCATCGTGGCATTTTAATAAGGATGATTCGAAAAGCAGCCGATTGGATCGTAGCTACTTATCTATGATTTGACGTCGAAACTTGATTGAAGGCTTTGTCTGTTGAAAATTTAATCGTAAAAGACGATGAGTATGTAAATTGGAACCTGTTGAAACTCAAGTTTTGACGATTCCTTGATTCGTCGCTAAAACATGACTTTCGAAGGCTTCAGCCCGTCATAGAGTGAATCATCGTAAAAGAAAAAGCACGTGCGCATTGGAACCTGTCGAAACTGAAATTTTGGCGAATCTGTGATTCAGTGTCAAATCTTGACTTTCAAGGGCCCATTGTTAATCGAATCGTTGTAAAAAGACACCGCTCATCCTGATTGGAACTCTTGAAACTCGAATTATGAAGATTCCATAATTCGACGTCGAAACTACCTAATGGACCCTTAATTTGTTTTACAAGTTGGCAAAAATTCCTCTAGTATCCTTCAGTAGTAGTTCAGGCATCAGTGATCCTGTCTATATTCGTAAAGTTGGGTGTAGCAACAGGGTATTACCACGAGCTGTGACGAACTTCAGTTCGATTCTTCAACTAATTTGCCACAAAAAGTTCCTCTTGAAGATGTTTCTCTAATCACTTCGTTTAATACTATTTCCACATTTAAGATTTTTTTCTCGTGTTTTCCACCTTATGACTTTTGAACGGTCGTTACTCTCCTTAAGCTCACTGTAAAATCAAAAATAAGGACACGGTTGGAAAGATCGTTAAAATTCCTTAAGTTACATTTGAAAGCATATTGAACAGACGAATAAGTGAAGTACCTAAAACAAAACTTATATCAAATTTGCGAAATCAGAATTTTTTCATAATACATAGTCCAACGAACTCAACCCCAGCCTCACCAGTTTTTTTTTTTTTTTTCTAAATAAAACCCTAGATTTTTTGAAAAATACATATTTTTTAAATTACAAATGTAAAAATTAATTTGACCTCACATTGGAGAGCTGAGGTCAGGAGGAAGTTTGCCTGTGAATTTTGTGGTGAATATTATAATTATTATGTCATTACTTACGTAAATATCCACACCCTGTTTAATAGGTAGGTTCTTTTTTTTATAAAATTAGTAGTTACTTTATAAAATGCATATGGTCCAACTATTGTGATAGAGATAATGGGATGGAGTAGTTACCCTTTCCGATGAATAAGGATAAGAACACAGTGGTGCCTAGCGGGTACCGGCATGGTAGCAGCTATGCTCTAACGGCTCATAATTTCGAAGTCGACTGGCTCAACTCGCGCATGTGCAGTACCGATTGTTCACCCGCTCATTCACTGTTTCAATGTACAGGTCCCGTGACTCTGTGTTATTAATGTGGGTTATTAATGCGCAATAATGTTTTTATTTTATTTTCCTTTATTGAAAATAATGAACCAAAATTACTGCAACTTCGCAAAATTAAATTATTAGTTTTTACATTCAATCACTCACTGAATGAAAGCCTAGCTGGTTACCAACATGGACTCTATACATACACACAGTGGCGCTTAGTTGGCCGCTTGTCGGAGTGTAAAGGTTCCTGCACATTAGGCAGGAATAGGACGGAAAATTAATACATCGAATTAACCTTAAAGGTGGTGGCCATTTTCTCCCATGCCCCTCCACACACCAGCCGCAGGATGGGGCGGTGATAGCTAGAGCCAAGCAAAGATATTTAAATGCCGCAATCGCTTTCAGAGTGAAAAACACCGCATCCTGGCACCAAACGTTTCCATATTTACCTACAGGTAGCCAATGTAGCTAGTTGCATGGAGAGCTTTCTACCTGCCATTCATAAAACTAGTATGATCCCAGTGCTATGACTGTGCCAACGAGACCACACAAGGTGGACTCGTTGTACTCGTTGTACCGACCCGTCTTACCCTTTCTTGCCTAATGTGCGGAGAGGTAAATTAGATGTGTACATTTTCCATGCTGTTCCTGCCTAGTGTGTTGGGACCTTAACACGGAGTGAAGAGACCTGCCCTACCCCCCGCCCATTGGATCGAATGTGCGACAGTATGAATAAGTGCCCCGCCTGCTCTCCTGTCTTTTCCCCTCGTTAAACCCGCCTGGATTACCCTGAATCGCTTACCAATCCTTGTCTTCCCGTGGCCACGGACGCATTCCCTCAGGAACATCAAGGTGAGTGGCATTCTCATTAGTAAACTAGTGCGATATATCAAAATCAGTAATAAATTTCAATCGTTGAAGGGCAGCTTTTTACAGTCCTCTGCCCAGTCATATCTTGTTTTAGAGCGTCAGGGGATCATTAACAAATAGATCTGATTAATACCTTTGCGTTCAACATATGGTCCTTTTCGAGCCAAATTTGAATAAGCTTTAAATTGAAATAATTATAATTCTTATAATTGAGGGGCACTTGACTTGGAGCGCAAAGAGCGTAAGATTGCCTTTTAACAGTAACCTGTTTATTCTTGAATCTGTTGATCACCAGCTTGTGAGATACAATGAAATACTGAAACAGCGGGTATACAATTGATATTGTAAATGCACGTATTGGACCATCCCTCCTTACTACTGTGCAAAGAATTGACTTGTCAATTATGCCAGCTTACAGCATAGCTTGCTTAGATTACAAAGGGTTGCTAATGACGTTGAATCGGCACCCACTAACAAAAATAAAAATTTGTTGAAAGTAATGGCAGTTAAGTTGGACGATTATCACACGCAGTATATGAGTAATATTCAGAAGGTGGTTGCGTATAATTTTAAGAATGGAATAGAGGAAGACTTGGGGCCAGAAATAGTTAAATTTGAGGAACCTTATTACAACGTTCAGGCAGTTATGGCTGCGGCGTTTCCAATTGAACCTCGTCTTTCACTCGATGTGTCTACTGGTGGCTGTAGTGCTGGTGGGAATCTAAACATTCAGTTGCCAAAAATTAAATTACCCGAGTTCAGTGGGGAAATTAGGAAATGGCAGGCATTTTCTGAGCTTTTTCTCGCTACAGTAGAGGTGAATGCCCAGCTTAGTGACGTTCAGAAACATATGTATTTACGTTCAGCTCTCTCTGGTGAAGCATTGTCTCTTGTGGCGTACCTTCCCCTCACTGGGCCCAATTATAAAGACAACCATCCCAACTACCTTTTAGGTGGTAATAATCCATGCTTTGATTCTAGAAGGCGGTTAGGGAGTTGACCGCCAGCTAAACAAGCAGACACCATGCTGGCTCCACTGTGTTTTTACTCTAAGGCTAATAGCCTTTAACTCCTAGAGGATAACTAAGAAACCCTTGGCATCTGAAGCATTGCTACTTGACACTTACATGGATGATGTCATAAAGTCTGTCTCATCTATTGATGAGGCCATTCAATTAAGGTCTGAATTAGAACAACTATTAGGAAAGGCCGGCTTTGGCCTGCGTAAATGGATGAGCAACCGTGAAGAAGTTCTGAGATCTCTCCCCCCTGAACATTGTGCTGTGTCTGTGGAATCCTTGTCCTTTGATGGTGAAGGAGAACCATCTGCAAAGATTCTTGGCTTAGTTTGGACTCCTAAGGCTGATTTGTTCTCATATAAAATCTCCGATGCACCATCTGCTGTCACCAAGCGTCTGATTATGTCTGATATCGCCAAACTCTTTGATCCCATAGGCTTTGTGGCGCCCGTTGTATTTATGGGAAAATGTTTGATTCGGAAATTGTGGCAGCTTGGAATTGGTTGGGATGATAGGCCACCGGATGAGATCTGTGAGCGGTGGAACCGTTTCAGAAGAGAGCTTAGTGTTCTTGAACAGTTTACTCTTCCTCGCTGGGTTCATTTTGATAGCCATCAGTCAGTGGAATTGCATGGGTTTGCTGACAGCTCCGAGCAGGGGTATGCTGGAGTGGTGTACCTCCGATGCCAGTTGAATTCTGGTGAAACTAGGGTATCACTTGTGTTGGCCAAGTCTAAGGTTGCACCTGTCAATGGACACACTCTTCCTCGACTTGAACTTTGTGGTATTGAGCTGACTACCAAATTGCTGTACTACGTCTCCCGCATTTTGTCACCATTTGGTCAACCATCAGTCACAGTCTGGAGCGATTCGACTGTTGCTTTGCATTGGGTCAAGAGCTCGCCTCATCGTTGGAAAACGTTTGTTGCAAATCGTGTGAGTGCGTGTCAGAGAAGAGTGCCACCCGATTGTTATAGGCATGTCCCGACGAGTTCCAATCCAGCTGACTGTGCTAGCCGTGGACTATATCCCCAGGAATTGCTTAATAATGACCTTTGGGTCTCAGGTCCCTCTTGGCTTATTTTGCCTGAGGAAGATTGGCCACGCCTTACTGTAGTTGAGCCTCAAGATTTGGAAGGACTTGAAGCTCGAGTGGTGTGTCATGTTGGTCTTGGGCAGGCAGTAGTGGAAACACCTTTCTTGAATATTTTTAAGCAATTCTCATCTTTGGCAAGACTTTGTCGGGTCGTTGCTTGGTGCTTACGTTTCTGGAACAATCGAGTGCTGCATCGAACCCAGGGCTTACCTCTCAAGTTTGGACAGCTGACCATGCCAGAGCTCCGCGAGGCAATGTCTGCTTGTTGTCGCTTGGTTCAGCGAGAAGTATTCTCCAAGGATATTGGCATATTAGAAAAGGGACTCAACGCCTCTAAGCCACTTCGCAAATTAAACCCCTTCTTGGATGATCGAGGACTTCTAAGAGTTGGTGGCCGATTGCGCCACTCAGGATTGCCTTATGATCAGAAATTTCCAGTGTTATTGCCCAGAACACATGAGTTCACCAACTTGATTATTGACCATTTTCACCTGCTGTATCTCCATCCTGGGTTGTCTAATTTGCATTCCATAATCCACCGCAACTTCTGGATACTCTCAGCCAGATCAGCTATATCCGCTCGAGTGTCTAAGTGTGTCAGGTGTTTTCGTTCTAATCCTAGGTCAATTCAGCCCATGATGGGTGACCTACCTGTGGATCGGCTCATGCCTGGGAGGGCTTTTGAGGTCACTGGTGTGGATTATGGTGGTCCATTCCACATTAAAATGAATCGAGTACGTAGAGCTGTTATACTCAAATCATATGTTTGTCTGTTTGTATGCTTCACTACAAAGGCAATCCATTTAGAGCTGGCTTCTAGCTTGTCAACTGAAGCATTTATAGCAGCATTAAAACGCTTTCTCGCTCGCAGAGGGAATGTCACCACCATCCATAGTGACTGCGGGACCAACTTTGTTGGTGCTAGGAATAAGATGGAAGGTTGGAAAGAAGTTGTGCAATCCGATCAGTATAACAATGATAGCTCAGGGGATGTAGTTTCAAGTACTGGGAAAGGGGAACTATCCACAACTATTCATATGCTAGTAGATTGGAGCATTTTGCACTTTCGCCTTGCCGCTTGCACGCTCTGGCCTGAAGCTTTCAAGTTGGGACCCTCGTATTGTCCTCTTGCACCCTGGCCCTGATGGCGTGGTTAGAGTGGCAGACGTTAAAACAGCTACTGGTGTGTACCGCCGATCCATCGTCCACCTCTGCCCTTTGCCAGAACAATAAAGATGTTAATTAATAGACCACACAGTATGTATCCTTTCCTTCCTTATCCGTTGGGCTATCCTGTTCTCGCGTAAGTCTTCGCCATAGCCCCGGCTGAAGTGAAATTCGTTTCCATATCCTTCCTTATTAAATCTCAATCTTTTCAAGTTATTTAATGCTGTGTGAGTCTAAAATGATATTTAAATGCGTTGTTTGTTTATTGTTTAATTTGTTTCAAATGTATTTCTACTAATTTGTTACTTCATTTAATACTAATCTAGTTGAATTTTGTATTACCACTTGCTGTTAGATCTCTCACAAGCTGGGTGGTATAATTCTTGGGAACTTCCCATGGTATTCCTGGAATTTAGGAATATCTTCCTAGGTGGGCGGGATGTTTAGGCACATTGATCATGTTTTGTTTACCTATCGCACTAGTGAAGGGAATGTTATCTTGATGCTCTCCCTACCCCCCGCCCATTGGATCGAATGTGCGACAGTATGAATAAGTGCCCCGCCTGTGTCGGTCGAAGAACGCGCTCCTGTCTTTTCCCCTCGTTAAACCCGCCTGGATTACCCTGAATCGCTTACCAATCCTTGTCTTCCCGTGGCCACGGACGCATTCCCTCAGGAACATCAAGGTGAGTGGCATTCTCATTAGTAAACTAGTGCGATATATCAAAATCAGTAATAAATTTCAATCGTTGAAGGGCAGCTTTTTACAGTCCTCTGCCCAGTCATATCTTGTTTTAGAGCGTCAGGGGATCATTAACAAATAGATCTGATTAATACCTTTGCGTTCAACAGACCTGTACAATGAAATACTGAAACAGCGGGTATACAATTGATATTGTAAATGCACGTATTGGACCATCCCTCCTTACTACTGTGCAAAGAATTGACTTGTCAATTATGCCAGCTTACAGCATAGCTTAACAGGTTTCTTGGCCTCAGACACTGGAGCTGTGGGGCTGGCGACGACGGAGGAGGTGCTCGCCGTCTACCGCCCGCCTTCGACGCTGCAGATCCCCGGGGAAATGGCGGCGCCGGAGTCACCCGCGCACTCGAGATCACCGGCGTCACAGAGGTCCAGCTCGGAGTCGGAGAGCGAGAGTGAAGGCAGTGGCCGGGACACTGGTGTAAGTATAATTCAATTCAATACATTTATTCATGGAATACTGTATAGGTTTACTGGCAAAATATATAAATTACCACAAACAAGTGTTGCCCTCCAAAGATTAAGCCCGCAGCGACGGGGCAAGAGCAATAACCAAACTCTACCTATACATAAGAAATTAATTCATTACAAGAGGAGCAAGCATAAAATATTGAATATGGCCCATATTCTCGTGACGTCACGCCTGGAGTAGGTTTGCGTTTCAGCCAAAGTCGGCCATGATACCGCCCTACGTCAATGAATCGCTACTCAACCAACCTATTTCTCACAAGAAGTTTGCCGTCTCACGTCAACATAATTCGTGGTTATAAGGCCATTTTTCAACAGTTTTGTTTTGAAAAAGTATAATATTGTAGCAACACAAAGTTTCAATTCGACTAAATGTTATAATAATCATGCCTACCAGCGCAATAATTGATTGTAGATTGCTGTCAACAATACCAATCTAACGTGAACGAGTTTTTATTTGGACTAGGAGCCTACTAACTATAGTAGTTAATCAGTGTCAGAAAACTAAAGAACTTCATTCGTTTAGGCTTTGAGAATAATTAACCTGAAAAATAGTAAAGGAAAGATTATTGAAAATTCCTCAGGTGTCTGTACTGCTGTGTAGGTACCTAGCCATTGCTCAGGTAGCTTCATCAGCGTTTTATTATAAGTTCGTATTACTATGCTTAACTGAGGAAACTTTACTTGTTATATTGAATGAATAAAAGGAGAGATTTGATAGTTTGTCAAAATAAACAAGGCAGGTTGTTGCTACACCAAGAAACGAAACTACTTAGGTAGGTACGTACCTCCTACCAGATTTGCTGTTGGTTTAAAGTGCCTAAACAAAGTAGGTGGGTCGTTGCTTTGCCGACGAATACAACCGCTGATTAGCAAGTTTGTCAAATATCGAATCAGGGAATATGCAACATGAATTAAAAACCAGCTGCAAAGAAAACACCTTGAAATGCATTCCTCTGAAGGTAAGATTTCATAAAGACGGCATTGGCAGTGCAGTTATTGCGCGAGTTTTGCAGTTACGCAAATTTTATGGACACAAATAGTAATTAGGTACCTACTTTCGTTTTGATCAATGAAGTACCTACATGAACAAGTAACAATATACGGAAAGTATGTAGGTATACCTTACCTCTAGGTACTTACCTTTCCCCATGTGATACAACTTACTATTCCCGCCTAACAGAGCTCTCAACACATCCTTTCACAAGACCACTTTCACAGTACCCTAAAGATTTTTAGTTTCAATTGATTCAAAGAACAGGTCTAAAACTAGATAGGTAATCCACACCATTTTTACGGCTGATGTCTGGATCATCTAGAACACTTGTATGTCAACTCCCCAACACATATTTCATATGGATCTCTACCCCACAGATTAAATCTTGCATTCGTAGCGTTTGAGGTCAACACCTGATAATAACTTGATGTAATTTGCGTACAATTTATCACCTTGCATATTACAAATAATGAAAATATTGACTCGGAACTAGGTGAGACTATGTTATGCTGTTGTCCAGCTGTGACTACAAATGGGGCATTTTCGCATATGTTTACTCGTCACCATGACAACAAGGTGAAATAACTTCGATTTCGCTTGCCTCGATGTAAGGATGCGCTAGTGTCGCAAGTCTCGAGAATATCACCCATAGAACAGTACAATAGAAAAACTAAACAAAAAGAGAGAGCGAGAGAACTCATTGGGGCCATCAGGAGCGTTAAGCTGTTTCAACATATCGCCTCTCCAATCCCCTTCATGACAATATATATAGCATATAAACATGTTACGTATGCATAGCTCAAAAAATGTATGTATATATATATTTTTTTTTGCAGGATAGAGACGAAAGTGCTGGGGGTGATTCCGATTGGACTGGGCGGACTGTTGTTAGTGCTCAGCAAGGGGATGAGTCTCCCGAAAGGCGGCCACCTTTGAAATCAACAGCTTCTACGAATGTAAGTATATTACTATTTCACAATTAGCACTGAACTTAAGGATTCCGGACTCCTTCCTGATCAGCTGAGGAATTTGAAATTTGGTAGGGAACCTCTAGTACATCAAGAGACGAATAGTAGTAGGTAGGCACTTTCCTTATCAGCTGATTGAGCTGATCTTCTATTCACCCTCTGCAGTTGAATTTTGATAGAAAGATTCCCTGGGACACTGAGAGATTTTAAACGAAATGACGGGCTCCATTCTGGTCAGCTAAATCTGCTTGATTCTTTTCACTTTGGGAATTTGAAATTCGGCAGGGAGCCTCTCTAGGACATTAAGAGACGAATGGAATTATGGGTTCCATTCTGATCAGCTGAGTGAGCTAAATTATCTTCTATTCACCCTCAGAATTGAATTTTGATAGAAAGACTCCCTGGGACACTAAGAGAAAAACGAAATGACGGGCTCCATTCTGGTCAGCTAAATTTGCTGAATTGTTTTCACATCATTCATTTGAAATTTGGCAGGGAGTCTCTCTTGGACATCGAGAGACGAAGTGCTCTTTCCTGATCAGCTGAATGTGATAAATTTTTTCCAATTTACCCTTGGAAGTTGAATTTTTATAGACAGACTCTCTGGGACACTGAGGGATGGCTTAAGTGATGGACTCTTTCCTGATCATCTAAGTGAGCTAAATTACCTCCTATTCACCCTAGGAAGTTGAATTTCGGTGAAGAGACTCTCTGGGACACCAAAAGACAAATAAAATGGTGGGTTCCATCTTGATCAACCGAGCGAGCTAATTTCTCTCCTGTTCACCCTATTTTGAAATTTCACAGGGAGCCTCTTGATATTAAGAGACAAATAGAATTATATGTGCTCTTTCCTGAAAAGCTGATTGAGCTAAATTCTCTCCTCTTCACTCTTGGAAATTTAAATTTGAATGGTAATTCAATTCGACTCTTTGGTACAACAAGAACCGAATTGAAAGAGCGCCATCATGGACTCCACAGGCAACTCGGAGGGGAAAAAAAGTGAGGGGTACAGTTATGAGCCCCCAAAGTGGATAAAAAAACAAACCAATACAACTAAGACTAGATGTATAATAGGCTAATAACTATATACATGCTACTATACACAATCAGCAAAGTGAAATAAAATTACGACTATATGTATATAAATATAACATAGTAGTGTCCTTCAGGACTTTCGTAACCCTACTTCCATGGAGGGATCGAATAGTGGTCAACTGGGTTACGCCTGGCCATACCCGTCTTACAGACACCTGCTTAGTACAGAAGCTCGAGATGTTGTGTGTGGGAGGTGTGGGGGGTGATCTGTCCATCCGCCACTTTCTGGAGGACTGCCCAACCCTTGTGGACCTCCGAGTCCAGCATCTGCCTGTGGGTTGACTTTTTATCCGGACTTGACAAGGTCCGATCTCTGTTGTTGTACCTGAGAGCCGCTGAGCTCTACTACAAACTTTGATATCTGATCTGTGATATCTTTTTTTTATTATTATTTTCATTTTAAAGTCGTACCTTGTACCTTGATTGCATGAGACCTTGACATTCATTTTTTACAGTCGCAAGGCAGTGGAGGTAGTCCTCAGTCTGGAAGGAAAACCAGCTTGATGGGGCTTCTAGGACGAGCTGGCATCTTCAGATCGAGTCCTCTGGGAGGCTCATTTTTGGACTCGTTCACAACCCGCGCTACTGCGCACTGAAGCGCTTGTGAAGAGCCTCCTTCCTCCGCACACCCATATTGTTTGGGCTGAGTTTGGGGAAGAATATCCTCACTCAGGCGGAGGTAGAGCGGTCAAAGGGCAGGTACAAATTCTCTGCCCTCTGGCCTGCTACCCGGTCAGGCATCTGGAGACTGCGGAGAGTACAGTAACATGGTAATCTCCCATCTCAAAACCTGTACCACGGGTTGGGAGGAGTCCCAGGCTTCCAGCACACGAGCACTATGCCAAAGTGTCACCAGCCCCCCCCCCCCCCCCCCCCCCTGATGAGGTAGGATTCGTGGTGGTAGTGGTTGAGCACACCCCAGCCTTGGGACACGAGGCCCATGGTGCTCAGGGGTAGAGATCACATCACTAGGGACTTATACCCTGGTAATGTGTCTCGCTCGGCATGTAAGTTTTGCTATCAACTTGGATACCAGCTCCCTTAGCTGGGAGAACCAGCTAGAAGGTTCACCTCCACAGGCAGTGCCTTGGATTGTAGGTACCTTGCAAGGAAAGCTTCGAGCACGGGCTCCTGAACGGTGAGTCTTACCGTTCCTCCCACCCTCTTTGGAGGGCGAGAGTTGTGTCTCACAGGCTTGCCGGCGGGGGAAGAAGCGCAGTCCACGAGGGATAGGCTCTCCTAAGCAAATGTCAAACTTCTGTAAGAAGGGGGATCCCTCTTATGTTCTTTTTTAAAATTATTTTCATTTCAAAGTCGTATCTTGTACATTGGTAGCATGAGAGCTTGTCATTCATATTTTGCAGTCGCAAGGCAGTGGAGGTAATCCTCAGTCCAGAAGGAAAACCAGCTTGACAGAGCTTCCAGGACGAGCTGACAGCTTTGGGTCGAGTCCTCCTGGAGGCTCATTTTAGGACTCGTTCACAACCCACGCTACTGGCTATCGAAGTGTCCGTGAAGAGCCTCCCTCCTCCGCACACCCATATTTTTTTGGCTGAGTTCGAGGTGGAATATCCTCCGCTCAGGCGGAGGTAGAGCGGGTAGAGGGCAGGTGCAAATTCTCTGCCCTCGGGCCTGCTATCCGGTCAGGCATCTGGAGACAGCGGAGAGTCCTGTAACATGGTAATCTCCAATTTCAAAACTGGTATCATGGGTTGTGGGAAGGCCCAGGCTACCGGCACACTGGGACTATGCCATAGTGTCACCAGCCTGCCCCCCTGATGAGATAGGATTCGTGGTGAAAGTGGTTAAGCACACCCCAGCCTTGGGACACGGGGCCCAGGGTGCTCAGGGGAAGAGATCCCATCACTAGGGACCTGGTAATGTGTCTCGGCATGTAAGTTTTGCTATAAACTTGGATACCAGCTCCCTTAGCTGGGAGAACCAGCTAGAAGGTTCACCTCCACCTGCAGTGCCTTGGGTAGTAGATACCTTGCGAGGAAAGCTCCGAGCAAGGGCTCCTGAACGGTGTCATACCGTTCCTCCTGCCCTCTTCGGAGGGGGAGAGTTGTGTCCCAACAGCTTGCCGGCAGGGGGAGAAGCGCAGTCCACGAGGGATAGGTTCTCCTAAGCAAATGTCAACCTTCTGTCAGAAGGGGGATCTCTCTTATGTTCTTTTTTAAAATTATTTCCATTTCAAAGTCGTATCTTGTACCTTGATAGCATGAGACCTTGTCATTCATTCTTTACAGTCGCAAGGCAGTGGAGGTAGTCCTCAGTCCGGAAGGAAAACCAGCTTGACAGGGCTTCTAGGACGAGCTGGCAGCTTCGGGTCGAGTCCTCCTGGAGGCTCATTTTTGGACTCGTTCACAACCCACGCTAAAGAACTGGTCCGGGAAACCAAACGGCAGAGCAGCCAAGAGGGTCTGATAGCACATATGGACAAGGTACCTATCAATCTTTAAATATTATTAGTAAGAAAACATCCCAGAATTGTCATAAACAATTTTCAAAAACGCGATTAATGTGGCTTTTAATACTTACAATACAAGATAGTTCAATAATACAAGATAGTTCTGCGCCAATTTCCACGATTCTTTTTTAGCGAATTTTCGTAAAAAATTAAGCTATTGCAATGGCTCCAAAAAAATTTAAAATCAAAATTTTCGAAATTTTTTTTTGTTGAAATCCATTTTTTATGTAACTAATTTCCAACAAGGAGTCTCTCGTTGCAAAGTAATTTTGGTTTAAATATTTTGTTTTCGACTTTTAGACTTTAAAACTGTCATATATCTTCATTTAGGTATCTCTTTATATCCTGTTGGAAACGGTGTTTGATTTCCTATAACCGCCCCACTCTATTTTGTAGACTTATAACATGAATACTCTTTATTGATTTTGATATTTCGTCTGCAGTTGACCGTGCATGCGAAGAAAGCCGCGGGAGAAGCCCACAAATCAGCGGTCGAAGCCAGCAAACAAGCTGCTGGCGTCAGTAAAAACACGCTGGAAGATCTGACTTACGTCAGCAAGAGCACGTTAGGGGATTTGACCAAAAGTGCCAAACAAGTCGCTTCCAAGAAAGGGCTCCTGAAGGTAATAAACTTTGTATTTCGTAAAAAACTGAAATCCTGTTTAATTTATTACCATAGCAACTCAGCGGATATCGTGTATATGTGTGTGAAAAATTGTGCAACTTTTAAAATTGGGAGTGTTAGTATACGTTACTGTTGAGGAGATATGGATGGAGGTATTCCTCGCCAATTCTTCATCGTTTAAAAGTGGACACCTACTATTTTTCCTCTTCTACTTGACCTATTGACGGTTAGAATTGATATATTTTTCACTAGTTTTTACGGGTTTGGGGAGAACTTTTATCACTTTTCACATTTTACCAATCAGGAGCGAATTACAAATATGCTTACTGACACAGTACTGATCTTTAAAAACTGCGGAAATGGTCCAACCAATCATACTTTGGTCCAACGGATACAAATCAGAAATCATAACTGATGTGAACTTAGTGATAACGGAGCCAACAAACTATTTAATTGAGCTATCTCCTTGTTTATCGCAGACCAATGAAGTAACTGACAGTTGAATGCAGGGCTCAATTTGCAAATCCTGGAAAACTATTCTCAGGGTAATTTTAGTTTAATGTTGCTGATTTGTTCCGTAAGGCTCTTCATGAGAAAATGCCGGCTTACACGTCGAAAGATCTTCCTCGTTATTCGTCCATAACGTCAATAACTAAACAACTCTCGTTGAAAAAGAGTCAGGCAGCTGATGCCTCTGTAGCGGTAAGTTGTTAAATCGAAACCATCTCTTCTATTGGCTGAACTCTTATACTGAAAGTACATAATGTTATATACTAATAAGTACTACATGTGAACTTGGGTAATACATTCCATGTAATTAAATTGGTAGATGAATAAAGACATATATTTTTCTACCTGGATATATCCCCCACATCCTTCAGTGCATGAGAAAGAAATAATTTTGAAATACGTGTTCTGAAAAGGGTTAACTGATACCATTGTGTAATAATTTTCAAAGTTTTTCTTAAACTTTTCGAGTTGGTATAATAGTATCTACCCTAGTTTACTAGAGATATCCTGAATTTTTAATTTGAACTACCTGTTGGGCTTTCAAAGCATGAATAGAGAGTTCCTAAAGCATCGTGTACAGAAAGTGCTACTGCGCATGCGCAGGGCGATGAGGCACCTCATCTCCAATAAGACATATTTATTCCACCCTATTCATAAAACGCCTTATCCCAAACCGATCTACCTTATCTCTTCCTCCTCATTGCAAAGTAACCTTACGCACCGATAACAGTTAAATTCATTTCTTGTTGGTTAATGGCGGCTGTCATTCGCGTTTCATGCCTTTATACTGTATTCTGTTGTGCCTTTGTTCCCAAATTCCCAGGGGGAAAATCAAAAGTTGTTTCGTGCTGGCTCGCTCTTTCCAGGTGTAAATAAAAAATCCTATGTAAAATTTCTTCCACTAAAATCAACCCATTAAGGTACAGGTTAAATAAATTTTCAAAATCGGCCATTGCGAATAAGAAATTAGAAAGTTTACAAATAGAATGAAAGATCTAGAAAAAATTCCAGTCATGCAGCATGACCCCATGAGCGAATTTTTGAAGAAATCTTCGACATTTCAGTCGCTATTGATTGTATAGAGAAATTTTAGTTTATGATTTTGATAGACAATCATGGAATCAAATTATTAAAAATAATTAGGAGGTACTCATACTTTATTATTATTAAACTAATCTTGTAGATTTAAAGACAAATGTAGGTAAATATTCATAGATTTCGATGTCCAATGTGGTCAGTATTGAAGGCAGTTGAAATCTTAACAGTATCCTATCATAACATCATCAAATCTTGACATAACATAAAATAACATACCGACGTCATATGGTTCTAGGATTGGTTATACAGGGATACTTCCATAAGAGTAGTTCAATCTGAATTTGGACAATGTTTCATGCAAATATTACCGATTTTTACAACTAGCGAACGGCATTATTTCAATTTTTGACTGATTTTTCAACTTTGAAATTTTTGAAAACTTGATACATATTCTTATAGGAAATTTTACGCTGATTCCGAATACCACATGTTAGTATGCTGAAAAAATTATTTCGCTCAACAAATCGCAAAAAACAGGCTATTTTGAAAATTTTGACTACATTTTTCAAAATTTCAACCCGAAGATGTAATCCGATCATGCTGGCCAATGAACTTGAACTTTCGTTTTGTGTCCTTAACATTTTAAAATTTGTTTGAAGTTTCTAGCACAATTCTACGGACAGTTATCGTCTGGAATGCGTTAAACTTCAGAATATGATTCAGAATAGCCTGAAACGGATTTCTGCATGAAATTTTTTCAAAAATTCACATTCTACAAATTTTGAGGCGAGAGCAATAGCTTAATTTTCTTCAAAAATTCGCTGAAAGAAAGATGCTGGAAACTGAACACACGAGATAAGCGGGAAAATCATCTTGGTTGTTTAGCTTTACTTGAAGATAAGTATCATCACTTTAGGGCAAGACTCTAATTCGAACCTCTAGACTTTATCAGTTAGCACCTGGGTGGCTTGCCCCAGATGATAAAATCCCCAAGCACCTTATTCCAATTGACTTATTGTTTAGGAACTCTCTAGTATCGTAATGTTATTCGTAATTGAATTCGGAATTCTCAACTGCATCAAGACGGCAGACTGAATGGTGTTACTCGTCCAATGAATTACTCGCCCTTTCCCTACCCACAGTATTTTAGTATCTAGAGTGGTACGTTTACTAAGGTATTTATTTACATTATGTAATTTGTTATTGTACATGATGTATTTAATATTTTGATTTATATCGTTATAACTCTAACATTGTAAACCAAGCTCGCCAGAAAACAATCATCTCTATTCAAAAATGTTTTTGGGGGTTGACATCCTGAAATCCTAGATAGAAATTCCTCTTCTTCTTTAGCAGTTGCTAGGGAATAGTAACCAAATAAGGGATGAGGTGGTTAGACTTGCAAGGCTGGTCTGGAGAGGAGTAGTTGTTGTGTTTGTCATGCAAGAAGAATCAGATGTCACGGGGCACTCCAACCAGTGTGCTCAATCAGCGTATGTTTCTGGGCAGTCAACATCCACAACCAAAGGAGAGGTTACCATTAAGGCTGGTTTCACATAAACGTGGCAGCTGGATAGATGGTACCGAGTATCCAATTGTTGAGGTGTGTTAAACGGTCCCGGTAGTCCCCACAGCTGTGAATTGCTGCTACGGTGGGATGGAACAATAGTGGCATTGCCGGCTAGTAAACCCTGGTTCCCGGGAATGTCTGAAACCAGGCTGAAGGCCTGGCACCTTGGTGGTCTGTTGCAGCGAGCAGCGATCTCTGACTGCCGCTACTCGGCTATATGTTTGTATAACGCAACAAGGCATCATCCATGCCACACTCGAAGCGATCAGCTATGGTGACTTAGTCTTGACCATAGCAGCAGCTAATCAAGTGTACAAAAACAATATATCGCTCAATCCAGGTGGTCTGAAGCAGTTTTGTTGTAGGTGTTGCTAACGCGGGTGATTTAACACTGGATCGCTCACTTGGATATCACTTAGTATGTGCTGACCATCAAGGAGATCGCCCGATCTCAGCCCACCACGACAGACTGCATTCTGTGTAGCCAGAAACTAGGGATGAAAAATATGGCAGGCTGCAAGCGGGATGAAAATGTGAATGGTCTGGAGACTGAGTTGCTCGACTCATGGCCGTGGAAAATCATGAGCTAATCGCTGATTTAGGACAGCAGCTTCAAGCTCCTATCTACTTGAAAATGGTAGGTGTTGTACCCAATTCCAATTCAAAAAGAATTACGGCTGCTGGACATGTGTAAACCAGCCTAAGAGTAAGAGGGTCATTAAAACAAATACTAGGGATGCAAAAACTGACAGACCTCGAGCAGGATGAAGATATGAAATGGGCTGGAGGTCGGATCTGCTCGTCCTGTTGTGTAATGCAGGAGATCAGTATAATGGGAGGCTAGTAAGTTCTTGCAGTCCGATGCCTGAAGACTTGTAGGTAAAAAACTAGCTTTATCTCAAGTAATTCAATGGGGGACAAGTAATTTTTCCAAGTCCAAAGCCTGGGAACTGCAAGTTGGTTAGAGGAGGCTGAATTCGTCAAAGTTTAATGGCTGCAAGGAACTACTGGTTCTCGATATTCGGAGAAAGCAGAGGCGAAATTTGGCTATGTCTGGTAGCTGTTGGGACTTGTAGTTCTCAAGAAGGCCAGCGCAAGAATGTTCCTAAGTCCAGTGCTGTGAAGAACTTATGTTTCTGGGGAGAGCAGGAAGAGGAGGCGGGAAGTTCTTTGAAGGTAGCGAGGCAACAGGTAGTTGTTTCTTCCTAGGAAGGAAGTCCACAATACTATGAAGAAGGCAGTTATGTGATTGTGTCAGTTTGGAGGTCGCGGGAGTCGGCGGGTGGAGTGTTGTGCAGCCCCTTCAAAATTCCAGCACACAGCATTGGGTCATATAATCCAAAAGATTAGGATAAGAAGAGAGTGCTTGAGTTCCGATGAATGAGTGATTTCTTCGCATTCCCTCTGCTTTATATAGTTGTGGCTTGGAGGGCAGTACCCCCACTCCAAGCTCAATGTACAATGTTGAGGGATGACGCACGCTACACATAGCCATGGAGATTCACAAGCAAATCTCTGACTCAGGACAACGACTCTGCATGGCAGAATCCACTTGAAAATGGTAGGGGTTGTCACCAAATTCCAATGCCTCAGAGTCTATGTAGCGTAAAACTTAATTCATTTTTGTCCAAACAATACACCTCTTCCATATCAACAACCAATTATTGTAATTTCCCTTCCCAAAATGCACGGACTTGCTCCTCAAGATGCTCATCATCTATTTTGTAGGCTCTTGGTGACTCTAAAGAATCGCCCGAGTCTCCCAGCCCGCCACCAACTGGGGCTCAGGCGACCTCTCTCGTTCAGCCGGATCTGTCGCGAACCGCTGGAAGAGATTTCCTCTCCAACATCACCAGCGATATCAACGGCTTAGCTCAGCAGACCACCAGCATGTTTAGTGACTTTTTCGGTAAGAAAGCAACCCCTAATTTCATTGTTTAAGACATTTTAGCCAATTAAAACAACGGCTTATAGCTGAACTTGTGTGAAATCACATGTATACAAATCAATCACGCTTTTAGTATGTACTTAGTTTTCAAATTCCGCTTCAAACTGCCCTGTTGATAAAATTGTTTGATGAATGAAATGAGTTGACTCCATTTGAGTTTTCTTGAAATTTCAAACATTAGGAGTACTTGAAAATGTATAAAACTTGTTTACAAAATCTGCTACAATAGTATTTGTTTTATATAGACTTTATTCTACTAGGACATACCTCCCACTAACCAGTTATAATATAATAAGTCTGAGGGTATTGGTTAGAAAACTTAAGTTGTGAATTTTAATTAGCTACTTAGATACAAATTTTTTGTTTAACCAAACGGTCACGCTGCATGCTGGCAGTGGCTCACCACAGAGACTCTTTCAGAGAAGATTCAAATAACGCTGAACTAGGTGTATATTTTTTCACGAGCATTTCAAAATTCATCGTACTACTGATTTTCGGTCAATGGCGATAAGGGTTCTTGAAAGGTAAGGAAGCCTTGAATTCGGAAGTTGATTAAATTATCTTCTTATGAAATTTTCCACATTTCAAAAGTTCTTTGGAGTTACTAAAGAAGGATATCTCGGCAGGTGTACTGTACGCTGTTCGCCGTGGTACTACCACCCTCATAGCTTAGTAAACTAAAGTTACGACCCCAACTTCAGCATGTAAAGCTTTCTTCACTGTATAGGTAGTGTGCTGTTATAAACACTCTCGAATGGTGTGATGGAATATGTTCATACAAATTGTTCTCACATGTTGAATTGTAAGTTTGAATTTTCACCCAACCGATGGAAATGTCATTGAGGCGTGTTTGCACAATCAACTACGAAATTCGCATGCATCGACAATGGCAGTAGACAATCAAATTCTTAATCAATTCCAGCAAAATACATCCATTTCATCCAAAGAACCTACTGTACAACTTACGAATCGGCATCAAATCTGAATTCTTGTCATTTTCTTGAGTCTCATTCAATGTTTTGGTTTTATTTGACCAGATTTTGCTAGGATTGTGGTTTTATTCTATATTAATTCACATTTTATTACTCTTCTTATATCCCACAAAAGAGATCTATTCTTAAGAATCTATTGCTCTACTTAAGAATTGGCATATTCATAGTCAAAATCGGACTTCTTGTCTTGACCTGTTTCAATATTTAGATTTTACCTGATCATTTTCAGAGACTGGGATTGTATTCAGTCTCTAACTTAATCCCAAAACCAGAAGTTGTAAAAATGTGGAATTTTCTAAGGAAGATGGTACTTTTGAATTCTCTTGAGAAAACTATCTGAAATTTTCTCTAATGAAGATTACATGGAATTTATTAACTCCATAACGATATGCCTAATTCAAATTTCTTTCCAAAATGATCTATAAAGAAAGCCTAATGTAAATCATAATCATTTTCGTTGTTTCCAAGTCACACCTATCATGTTTTAAAGGCATGGTGTGTGTTTTTACGATTAACTCCGAATTACAAAAGCAATAGAAAAAGTTCCAGTATGCTGCAAGATCGTATGAGCGAATTGTCGTAAAATATCGCGTTGCATAATGTTAAAATGTTTTGAAATTTGAGCTTTTTGAGTGCGAAGAAATTGTTCTATTAATTTTATAAAAAATCATTCGAAATAAAAATCTACTATTCAAAAAAAAAGATTTTGGATTTTTAGATGTTTTACAGTTTTTAGCGTTTAGCAGTTTTAGCAGTTAGCGGTTTTTAATGATATTTAAGTAAATGTGTAAGCATAATTATGTACCTACATCAATTTTTGTTGATTTTTTTAGGTTAATAAACTTTTAAAGTTTTAAAACATACTTACTTTAAATATTTTAAAGTTAATAAACTGCACAAGATTATACTTAAACTTTTCAAGTTAATAAACCGCACAAGATTATACTGAAAAAACGCTGCAAATTATTACACAAAGGTTTATCATTTATGTATTAGACAGCCCTTCTACGTAGATCTCTGGTCCATAATTATTAAACGCCGCTTATAGTATATTTAGTATCGGAACTCGGAGCTTCGGACCTCACAAATGGGTTCAATCCATTACAGCAGCGGAATCTCACAATTTTACGCTTTTTAATATAGTTGATAAACAAAACAATTTATTACCAAGTCATCTTTCCAACACATAAAAGTGTTACCTATACTGTATATTGATATCATCTAATTGGTCAAATTTCAAAAAATGTGCTGACAAAATCACTGAAAATGGCTAAGAATTGTTAAATTGATATTTTTTAGCATAAGATTGGTCAAATAAAGTTTATCAACTATGAAATAGAATATTCAAAAATTTATGTACGAAATTATGCTAAAAACTTGAACTTCATTAAATTTTGTTTTAAAAAATCTATAAAATTGCAAAAAATAGCCTAAAATCCAAAATCTCTTTTTGAATAGAAGTGTATAATTTAGAATACTTTTTTTTTCATTAAAAAAATAGCTAACATTTTCTTTTCACTCATAAATCTCCAATTTCTATACAACTTGAAATATGCAACAAAAAAGACACTTTTTCACCTATTTTTGGCTCATAGTACCCATGAGAGTGGAGCGATCGAGCTGGCGAGAAGTTAGGACCAACTAGACCCCAAGTGGAGTCTATGTACGAAAGAACAGATTTTTTAAGTCAATTCTAAGGCCTTTTATGGCCCGGACGGCGGACGGACATTTCAAATTTGGATTCTACGCACCTTGAAACGTAAAGTGACAAAGTTTGAGGGGGGGTTATAAAAATTTTTGCTACACGATCACATAGGCTTATTATTGGAAATAATAAACCAAAATGTGCTTATATGTCATTAGTTTTTGCGGAAAAATCGGTAAAATCTACAACCAATAGGTAGGTAGCTAAAAATTCTAAATCTTTTTTCTCGATAAACAATGTTTAGAACAAGTTTTTAGCCTTAAAACTGGTTGTAAACTATTTATATGCTCTAAAAGGCCTACAATTTGATAACAATGTGACATACATAATATAATACGATAATTTAAGAAAATTCGCTCATACGATCATGCTGCAAGATTGGAACTTTTCATAATTTATAAGTTTATATATATTTATAAGAAATAACTGTTCCTTTCACTCTATTAGCAAGTGATTGGGGGGGACTGTTTATTTACTCTGTTTTGTTAGTGTGCCCAGAGTTTCTTATTTTTCATTTATTCATTTTTTACAAAGTAAATACCTGTTGATTTTTATTCCCCTTTTGTTTAATTTGAAATTGAACTGAGGTCCTGTGATCACCTGCCAAAATGCCACTTTGATTTCCAATTGCATGGGTAGTTTGTGCATGGCGATTTTGGGCCACTATTTGGACTGTTTAACACGAGCATGATTGCAGGGAATAAAAGTCCCCGCGGAGGGGGCCAGCAGGCACAGCCTGCTTCGCCGAAACCCAAAGAAAAGCAGCAGGCATTCAACCCGTTCCCAACCAGAGGTACCTATAATCTAGAACTAAGCAACAACAACAGCAAAATGACAACAATTAAATGTCACGAGTGGTGTTCAATCAACAAGGTTTCACAAGTTCGAATCAATCAGCTGCTCCCCAGATCTCACTCCTCAGTAGAGGGAAATTAAATTTGTATAAAGTTGAATAGAAGTTTGAATGAATTTCTAGGCAACTATTTGGTTGGATTTCCTTAAGGTATTTATTTAATATCAGGAACTGTCCGAAGAGAAGTGATAAGAAAACAAAACGTTCCACGAACAAAAGCAAGAAAATAAACGAATAGAACTGCAACGATGAAAAAGACTCTTACCTAAATTAATTTCTAAGAATAATTAAGAGACCTACTCGCATTGACGGTAAATTCACAAGTGTTTTATTTTAGAAGAAAAACATATGAAATAATTATTTTGGGAAGAAACCAGGGAAAAATATAATTCAATATTGTTTGGGATTCAAATAAATCTTCATCCTTCAATCTTGAAGCCATTTTCCACAGTATTGACATTTACTTAACATTACTGGACTCGGTGAACCAACGTAGTCCAGAAGCCAAGGCCAAAAATACGTAGTAATTTTAGGAGAAAATTTGTGATTAGATTTTGAAAATTGGTTGTCCTGCGTGAGAAAATCTTTGTCAGCCATCTCAAAATTGGTGGAATACAAAATGGCGGCTACATAAAGATGACTTGATTGCAATGGCTCAAAAAATTTTTAAATCGAAATTTTTGAAAAATTTCTTCATTGAAATCCGTTTTGAGGCATTATGAAACGAATCCTAGGGTTTAACGCTTTTTCGTAGTTATTTATACATTCGTAGTTATTTGTGTATCATTCCAGACAATAACTCGCTTCAGGAGTGAGATAAAAATTCCGTACTTGCGCCAAAAAATCGAGCTTTCGAAACAAAAGGATGAGTTCGTAGGCCAAAAGTTTTTGAGCTCATTAAATTGGTCAAATTTCAAAAAATTTACAAAAAAAAAAAAATCCCTAAAAATGGCTGAAAACGGCTAGAAATCGTTAAATTTATATTTTTTGGTAGAATATTGCTTAAATAAAGTTTATTAACTATAAAATAGAACATTCAAACATTTATGTACAAAATTATGCTGAAAAATGTACATGAAATTCTTCAAAATCTGCTAAAAAAAAATCGATAAGAACTGCAAAAATCCCTGTATAAATAAGCAGGTTACGAAAGATTTTTCCCAGTAATCATAGTCATAATGATAGTTTTTCCTGTGATTACAGCCATAATCTTGGGTTTTTCTGTGATTAATACTAATCTTAGTTTTTCCTGTGAATGTAATTGTTTGTGATTACGATTGTTTTCACAGGAAAACTTAGATAACGGCATTAATCACAGAAAAAGTTATGATTACAGCTGTGAACTGGTTCGCCGTCAGTTTTGCGTTCTGTTTGACAGGGCCTTAAGTAATCCTTTTTTCTTTAATAGCGTCTTTAATAAATAGCTGTAAAATCCTCTTGATCAGAAATTTTGTTTGAATTACAATCTAACAATTCCTATATACATCTATTTAAAATGAAATTAATAGTAATTGATTTGGACACAAATTTTGGACGATTACACTAAGACTAAAAGTCCCTTTATCTATATTAATAAAATGCATTAAAATTGTGAACAGCGGTGGGCAGGGTTAGGTATCTAATGAAAAACAATAGAGAGTTCCTAAAGCTATAGGGGGACAGAGATGAAGCGCCTTATCGTGAACGGAAAATGCTACTGCGCATGTGCGGCGAGTTGGCGCCATATATCCCATAAGTCAGATTTATCCCGCCCTTTACATAAGACGTCTAATCCCAAACCTACTTATCTCTTCATCCTTGCCGCAAAGTAACCTTACACACTGATAACACTGATATTCATTTCAAAAATAAGTCAAATTTCTTCTGCAAAAATCATTCCATTTAGATACAAGTTAAATAAAATTTCAAAATCTGCCATTGTGTTATGATCAAGGAAATAACTGACAGTCCTAAAGGTTTGATTACACTGGCCTTTTAGCTCAACCCGTTGGAGTGTTGCAACTCAGGGGAAATTAGTAGTAACGACTCGATATTTTGAGGCCGTTACAATTGCAAAACCTTTTGGTGAATAAGAAAACAAGTAAGAAACTTAGAAATGCTGAAAACTGAACGCACGGGATTGGTGGGAAAATCCCCTTGATGGTATAGCGTTACTTGAAGATAAGTAGCGTAACTTTAAGATAAGACACTAATTCCACCCTCTTGACTTTATCAGGTTAGCATCCAGTGTGGCTCGCCCCAGATGATAAAATCTCCAAGCAACTTATTTCAATTGACTCGTTTAGGAACTCTCTAATAAGTTAATTTCACCCTCAAGTCAGAGTTCCGTTAGTCTTATGTTTTTCTCCAAACGGAATCATTCACAAACACGAAACAGGAAGTGGCTTTGTTTATATTTCCCCGATATCATAATTACTTAATAGTAGGTGATCGACACTATTGAACTTGCAGTTGTGTTGAACTGTGTACTTTGTTTTTTGAGCACCTCTTGTTAAAAGGTGAATCAACATCTCGCTCGATCTTTGGTGTGGTTTGTAGTGGTTCCCGTTGAGTATGTCCTTGAAAAGTGGTAGACAATCGAGAACCGAACACCATTCAATCAAGGGCTTACTCAATGATAGTACCTACTTAATCATTGTTCACGAATGATGATGATTTGAATCATCAAATTCTGAGTGAGGTTAGGTTGCGGTGGAACCATGAAATAATGGACTCATGTCCATTTGAAGTTCAATCGGAGTCCACTAAAGGTCGAGTGAGATCACTGCATTCTGCCTTTGTGGTTTGGATTCAGGAACTGTGATTGGCGATTGAGACCAAATCCGTCATAAATGTTTTATATAGGAAAGTCAGAAACACAAGTAATGTGAGTAGGTGGGTACCTACCTAATTTGTGTATTGTTTTTATAAAATTACTAGCCTTACTAACTATCACTTTTCGAACTTGACGAGCTACTAGTTGACATTTCCATAAAGAAATTCAAATGAGGAACAGCAAACAACAGAACAAAGCGAAATTTTACTGGAAAATTTACAGGGAACAGGCGGGACCCCAAAGCCGAAGAGAGAGTATTGTTTACTTCACTAGCTCTGAAAAATTGTGAAATGCGCATGCGTTAACTACGTCCTTAGGTTCGAGTTCCGAAAAAAATCGGGGACTGTTAGAACCGTTCGGAACTGGGTTCCCAAACACTACAAAAGCCGAACTCAGCGTTCCGGAACTGGGCGTTCTGGCACTGCGAACGACAAAACTCGACTGCACTTGCTCAGAACCGTTCCGAACTGGCAGAATGCACACTGAGAACGGAGCTTACGTCCTTGTATTCGAGTTCTGTCAGTTCCAAAAAAAAATCGGGGACTGTCAGAACCGTTTGGAACTGGGTTCCCAAACACTGCGAATTCCGAACTCGGCGTTCCGGAACTGGGCGATCTGGCACTGCGAACGACAAAACTCGACTGCGCTTGCCCAGAACCGTTCCTAACTGGCAGAACGCACACTGAGAACGGAGCTTACGTCCTTGCGTTCGAGTTCTGTCAGTTCCGAAAAAATCGGGGACTGTCGGAACCGTTTGGAACTGAGTTCCCAAACACTACGAACGCCGAACTCGGCGTTCCGGAACTGGGCGTTCTGGCACTGCGAACGACAAAACTCGACTGCGCTTGCCCAGAACCGTTCCGAACTTGCTGAACGCACACTGAGAACGAAGCTGAAGTAACGTGGGTAAATGCTAAGATACACTAGAAATATCCTGATAAATGTCAAAAACAATGTTTATGCAGCTCGACGAAAATGATGTGCCTAATTGTATGAGATGGTCTAAATGTAATTAATTTTTATTACATATAAATCAACAACCTAAAAACTGATTACTGAAGCCATTCGCCAAATAGCTTCTGTAAGACACACACAGTGGAATGTTGGGTGTTGTCACAATTTTTATCACTATAGAACTGTCGAAGTAATTTCTCACTTTTCTCGATTAAAGGCCTGTGTTCCTAGCGAAAGGGTTTTTGCGCAGCAGGAACCGAATCAGTATGAAAAACTTCAGCAGGAGCGCGAAATATATTACGCTGCGTAAAAGTGTTTTCCTAGCGCCGTGTTTTATCTGTTCAATTTGATTTGAATTGTGTTGAAGGTACCACGTGTTTGTGTGTGTGTTTGAAAACATTTACCTACTGCTGAAATGGAGAACATGATGAGAAAGAGAAATATACCTAATGCATTGATAATTAAAGAAATAATAGATGGTGACGAAGAAGAGTTCATATTAACAAAATATGCCAAAGTAAGGAAACGTGTGAGTGTATATTCAAGTGTATTCTCTCTGTTCAGCAGTTTAATCAAGACATCAGTCTAGCAGCAAGCGCGGCGGTATGTTCAGCGGTTTCATCTTCTTGACGATGGAGAGAAATTCCAAAGATACTTTAGGCTGCCCAGAGAAAGATTTGGGATGTCCCAAGAAGATGTCCCGCTTTGGGACATCTTGAAAACCTTGTAAATCGAAAATTTGAGCAACACAAACACCGGAATCCGAGGCAATCGCGCCAGCGTATTGCGCAGTCGATTCCTCCTCGAGCAGTCGGGCCAGCCGCGTCAACGCAAAACGTTCTGCGCTGACGTGATGCGTTCTCTAGGAAAACACCCTAACTAAATTCAAGGGAATCAGTGGCCAACGTTAAACGCCCGGCGTATCACGTTGTCAACGGCGCAAAAAACCTGTCGCTAGGAAAACAGGCCTTAAGGGAGGGAAATCCAGTTTGCCATTGAAACAATTTGAAACCACTTTTCCGCCAAGAATATTAAAATTATCGTTAATATTCTTAGCCAGATACCGAACCAAATCACAGTTACTGAATTCTGCCTTTATAGAAAAGCATGCGTACAAGCTCTTAGAGCCTGCTTAGTTCTTCTCACAGCTGCTAAGGGTAGCCCCAAATCGGCCTGGCAAGATTTGACACGTTACAGGAAAATGTACCAACACAGATCTCAAACACAGATACTATGAAATATTGTGCGTTTGTTGTCTAGCATTTCCAAATCTGATTTACGTTTTTCCAAATTAAACTAAAGGTTATCCCAAGCTATAGGTATTTAAATTCAAAGTAAGAGAAGGTAATGGAATCATGCGAGAAGAAAGAAAAACGTTGCAAATTATTACACAGAAGCCTATTATTTCTTTATTAGATAGCCCTTCTGTGTAATCCACACAGTATCTACCCCAAAGTAAAGACTGTTGAGGGTCGACACTACAACCAATTTTCTAGATAAGTTCTTCTCGAAAAAAGCGCGTTGCCGTCAAGTTATTACATTTTAAAGATTTTTTCCCCTGTTTTCTACCTTATGACATTGAAACGGCAATAACGCTTCTTAGATAGTAGTAAAATGAAGATAAGGTCCCCATTGGAAAGAGCGTTACATTTCCAAACCCCCCTGACGCCAAATGAATCTCTTTTGACCCCTGTAAGAGATACTTTCGTAAAACGTGATACGTAAAAAAAGCTGAAATGAAAATTTTTGAAAATATTTCAGTTTGAAATTTTCCCATCTCCCCTCCCTCCCCCCTCCCCCGGAAAACATGCTTGGGATATTCAATTTTACTTTTACATTGCCAATTTTTGTTGTAGGTGGTTAAAGTTTGGTTTACTGGTGTAAAATGGGTCAAAGAACTAAAATATGATCACAGATTTGACTTCCAACGAAAACATAAGGTAGAAAATCCCAAGAATAGTAAAAATACAGTTTCGTCTTGAGATTTTTTCGGAAATGTGATTTTTTTGGACATCCCAACGCTGCCATCTGATATTGAAAGACCTGCTGAATCCAGTGAGCCGTCTCCCAGAATTTTAGGACCAACCGTTTAGGCTCCAAGCCGCTTCAAAGTGGGCAAAATTAAATTTAAAAAGCCTTGCCGTGATCACCACCGATTCTCTCTATTTCTCTCTCTTTTATTTTTAATGTTACTCCACTAAATTCCCAAGTACAGTTTAGTATTGGCGTGCGGCCTAAACTGTGAATCCTAAAATTCTGGGCATGCGCTCATTCCGCAGATCTTTTTTTACAAGATGGTAGCATTGGGGAGTCCAAAAAATTGAGTTTTAACCCCCCCTCATTCATCAAGAGCGTATAGTAGAGTATTTTGTGTGGCTTTTTGGGATTTCCTAGCCACCTGCAATGAAAATTGACCCGAAATTTTCCCATCAACATACTTGGGATAGTCAATTTTACTTTTACATTGCCAATTTTTGTTTTAGGTGGTTAAAGTTTGGTTTACTGGTGTAAAATGGGTCAAAGAACTAAAATATGATCACAGATTTGACTTCCGACGAAAACCTGAGATAGAAAATCCCAAGAATAGTAAAAATACAGTTTTTGTCTTGAGATTTTTTTGGAAATGTGATTTTTTTGGACATCCCAACGCTGCCATCTTATATTGAAACACCTGCTGCATGAGGGGTTCCCCAGAATTTTAGGACCAACCGTTTAGGTCAAATTGAGCAAATTCAAATTTAAAAAGCCGGGCCCTTGCCTTGATCATCACCGTTTCTCTCTATTTCTCTCTCTTTTATTTTTAATGTTCCTGTTCCTCCCCTAAATTCCCAAATACAGTTTTGTAGCGACGTGCGGCCTAAACGGTGAACCCTAAAATTCTCACTACTTTTTGTGGCTTTTTTGGATTTCCTACCTCTTGTTTTCCTCGGAGGTCAAATCTGTGGTGATATTCTCGTTCATTTTGTACATATTAATTTTACGCCATGAAATTAAATTAGCCTCCTGCAATGTAAATTGCCCCGAATACCCAAAATCGTGTTTCTATCCAACTAGTTTTACCACAACAAACTAGAAATTTGGGAGCTAAAGGGAAAATCTCGGTTAAAACGGAATTGAAGAGTTCTGCATGTGTTACTATTCGATTCAGCGTAAAAATATATGCAGTAACAGAAAACGAACTCGAAAGATTTTAGAGGATAATTTTTCAAGCAAGCCCTCGATTTAATTGAAATAAATGAATAAATACAAATAAAAACACGTTTTTCAACGTTAATACATAATTTTCTACCCTAATTTGAGTCCCAAATACCCCGAAAAATGTGTTTTTACTTCAACCGTCCAACTGAAATTCGCTCCGGTCAGCCATTAAATTTTTCCCGGATCTAATATTGTGGCTTTTGACTACCCATTAGTGGGGCAATATGCCCACAAAAAAATTCTTATTTGATTTGGCTTCATTCAATTTCGATGCATTTTGTTAATGGTATGAATAACGTGGGTTGCTTATGGATTTTTAGTTTGGTAATTGAAAACAGTTTGATTTGGAAAATGACAATTTGATTGAGGAAATGCTGTAGGTAAGTTAGTTTGACACGCACCTATGTGTTTCTAACAGTGTTGGGCATAATCTTATCGTCGAATACGAATACGATCGTAATCGTGATAATTATTCGTTGATTCTGAGTCAACTGAAATTATATTCGTATTTGTGTAATCGTATTCGTCTGTCGGCGATTACACGAATACAACCCATAAAAATGCGTCACGGTCATCAATTTCAATAGGGCGTCCCTACCTTACCTAGCTTCAGAGCAAGGGCGTACGCAGGGGTGGGGCAGTTGCCCCAGTAGACTACCCGCTCCGCAATTATCTCGTCACACAAATTAATACACATTTTCTTCTACAATGAACAACTGAGGTTAGTTCCTACCTACACTTCTTGCAATACTTACCCTTTTATTGCTTTAGATACTTTGTGTACCTACCTATCCTGATTCATGAATTGTTTATAGATGTCTGTCACAGGAAAAGGACCTAAAAACAAGAAACTACTACCGCCCTACTTATAACAGTGATATTATCTCTCATTCCTGTTCCTGCTTATCTGATTTTTCTTAGTGTTTGTGATTGTAGCATTGTGAGTTTGGACTTAGGAAAGGAGAAGATGGATTTAAGGAAGTATTTTCAACCAAAAGAAAAGGTAAAGGAAGGAAAAAAGCGTAGGTGAAGAGCAGTGACGAAAGTGAAAGTGACCGTGAAGAAAAGAACAAAAGTTCCACTCACACAGGGCATATGAGTTTGAGTTCTTATAAACACCAAAGTAGTAGTGCTAGTAATGCTAGTGCTTCCTCCAGAGATCAGCAGACTTCTCATTCTCCAAATGCGTCAACAACATAGTTCCAACCAAACAACTTCAAGCTCAGCAGAATATTGAAAGAATCTCTGTACATCCGATATTTGGATTGAGTACTAAGTTAATCACGAGACCGATTTTCGGATGATAATGTAACAGCTTTTGGGGGATTGGTACTTCATCTCTCTGACCCACTTTTGTAAGTTATGGTTTGGATACCCTCATTGAAACTGATTCCCTCATTGGAGCTATTGTATACATTTTGGATGAAAAAGGGTCTAACTACAGAAAAATTGAATGAATTGGATTTGATCGATGTACTGCAAGAAACCAAGGGGTTTTACCCGCAAGTGAAATCGGCGCTAAACATTCTTCTCGCACAGCCGTGCGCAACGTGTACGATTGAAAGGTCATTCAGCTCGTTGAGAAGGGTTAAAACATGGCTGAGATCAGCCATGTCAGAAGCCCGTCTCAACGGACTATGCCTATTGAATGTACATACACAAAAACTGTCCCAATCACACCCAGAGATCCTAGCAAGCACACAGAGACGGTTGAATTACTTATTATTAACTCTCGGAAAACTTACATATGTATTACCTAACAAAAAATTCCTTGACCCCCAGCCAAAAGACATATCCATGTCAAAACATTTAATTTCTCCCTTGATGGGAAAAACAAAAGATCATGGATATGTCTAGTACCTACTGCTTACCAGTTGGTACCTACTACTCTGTATTCTCTCTGATACAGAATACTCTGTATAAAAACTGGATTCTAGATCCACTCAGCTGATCTGGGATCGGTCAGTTGTGTTCAGAAGTCCCTCAAGGGCCCACATACCAAATCTCAGAATCGTGGGGTCATTAAAGAAAAAACTGGATTCTAGAACCACTCAGCTGATCTGGGATCGGTCAGTTGTGTTCAGAAGTCCCTCAAGGGCCCACATATCAAGTCTCAGAATCGTGGGATCATTAGGGAAAAAACTGGATTCTAGAGCCACTCAGCTGATCTGGGATCGGTTAGTTGTGTTCAGAAGTCCCTCAAGGGGCCACATACCAAATCTCAGAATCGTGGGATCATTAGGGAATCTCCGCGTGACGCTCCCCCGCGTGACGCTTTTTCATTTATGTCTAGTACCTACTGCTTACAAGTACCTACTACTCAATAGTACCTACCATATAGTGCCTTCTTTTCGCATTATTAGTTCATTATGGTTACTTATTGATATTAGTTTATAACTTAGCGTAATAAATCAGCTTTCCTTGACCCAACAATGGCTTAGGAATCATGAGATGTTATGATAAAATTAGAGCATTCCAAAAAGTGGCGAACGATTTTCCTACTATGAAAACTATGGGAGTTACTCTTCCCTAGTAACGCCTTGGTTGTACGTGAAAAAAGTGTCGGTCGGGAAAAAAAAGTGTCGCGAAAAATTCCTTGACCCCCGCCAAAAGACATATCCATGTCAAAAGTTGGTCCTCTAGAAGGAAAATCAATTTGTTGATGAAGTGTTAACACTTTTTTTTTGGGAAAACCCCAGGCGTTTGATGTTGCAGTAATAATAATTTTCAAGTTGTTCTCAATTCATTACATTTTATATAAATTATAACTTTGCATTTACCCTCATTTTGTGCATGATTGTTTTTGCCTACATCGGTCTTGTAAAATTATCGTTGGCCCCAGTAGAGCAAAAAGTCTGCGTATTCCGTTGCGTCAGAGGGACGTCTTTAAAGCGAATTCAAAGATTGGAGCCCAGCCTATTTGTCTCAAATTTATTTCAATAGGACGTCCCTCTGAAGCTAGGTAATATTAGCAAGGCTTTGCATATTATAGGAGGGACGCCCTATTGAATATGATGACCGTGACGCATTTTTGACATGGATATGTCTTTGCTCTGGAGGGTCAACCAAAAATTTCCGTGACGCAAAATTTGTGTCACAATTTCAGTGTTTTTCACGTACAACCCAGCCGTTGCTAGGGGAATGGAACTTCCGCAGTTTTCATCGCACAGAAATCGTTCGCCACTCGTTGGAAAGCGCTTGATTTATGTGATAAATGTTCACATCGCAAGCTACTAATTTCCCCCTCCTTACGTACCTGGGTACATTCCAAAATTAAGTTGATTGGACTATAAACAATTTTAATAAGCCGGTTACAATATTCTTAACGTAAAGCAATAGCATTATTTACTCCACTCCATAGGAGACATTTTCATCCTCTTGACAACAGTCGAGGACAACCGTTATGAAATCCCCAATCAAAGACATATCCATCTAACATGGTATCTGCTTGTAAAGCAGATACCTAGTGGAACTCGTTTACGAGTTTTGACATGGATATGTCTTTGCTCTGGGGGGGTCAATCAAAAATTTCCGTGACGCAAAATTTGTGTCACAATTTCAGTGTTTTTCACGTGCAACCCAGCCGTTGCTAGGGGAATGGAAGTTCCGCAGTTTTCATCGCACAGAAATCGTTCGCCACTCGTTGGAAAGCGCTTGATTTATGTGATAAATGTTCACATCGCAAGCTACCAATTTCCCCCTCCTTATGTACCTGGCTACATTCCTAAACTAAGTTGATTGGACTATAAACAATTTTAATAAGCCGCAATTTTAATAATACGCAATATTCTTAGCAATAGCATCATTTACTCCACTCCATAGGAAACATTTTCATCCTCTTGACAACAGTCGACTGTTAACAACAACTCATTGTAGTGGCTTCTCTCCACAGTTATTTTCAACATTTCTATAAGTAAACCGTTGTTTTGTTGGAATTAGTCGGGATGCGGCCCAGGGATTTGTTTAAAGTTAAAGGATTTGTTTACAACTCTCGAGGACAACCGTTTTGAAATCCTCAATCAAAGACATATCCATTAACATGGTATCTGCTTGTAAAGCAGATTTTTTTATGGGTTGTATTCGTGTAATCGCCGACAGACGAATACGAATATATTCGCAGTTAACTCAGAATCAACGAATAATTATCGCGATTACAATCGTATTCGTATTCGACGATAAAATTATGCCCTCAACACTGGTTTCTAACTTACTGGTATTCTGTGAACAAGTTAATCAATTCGACTGTTTTACGATTCGAAGGTGTTTTTTTGAGATCTGTGTAAATTGTACAGCTGTCAGATTTTAGTCCTCTGATTTGGAGTTCATACCAGGGTATTATCGGTAGTTATGGAAACCAGGTAGCACTATTTTCTCTGTCATCCTTCAACCTTTGTTTACCCCCACTAAATCTCTTCTCCCGACAGTCTCGCTTCTTTTTCAAACCCCGTATTCGACGGCCGGGATATTGCTCTTAGAGGTTTTGTGATTCTCTGGATCTTTCTGTGGTTGTAATTCGAAGGGGTTTTCCGTTTCTTTTGTAGGTGGAAAACGCGGCGTGGTGGACAGACCGAGTCTGATTCGACACGCGACTGTCCAAGGGAAGGAACACGACCTTCAGCGACAGTCGACGACCGAGAGGACGGTGACCAACCAGGAGAATCAAGCGTTTCTTAAGCAGGTGGGCATTGAAATGTCATTCGTTATAACGAACGTGACCTCACCTATTATCAGTTATACAGGGTGTCCAAGGTAAAAATTCTAAAACCTGAGAAATCGATTCAATTTTGGTTTCTCACCACCGATGGTACGGAAGCTTTGCGTTAGTGAAAGAAGTCGAACTCATTTTTGTTCTCGAAAATCAAAATTTCCACTAGTTTTTTGCGTTTTAGAGCTTGCTGATCAATTACGTGTCTGTCTGTCTGATGTCTGTCAGTCTGCATTTCAATGCAACAAACTTAAAACTTGTGAACAATATAGGATCACCATTTATGTTATTGCCAAAAAACAAAAAACTAACATCCAAATTGCATGCTCGCGGTTTACAAGGAAATATACAAATGTTTCAACCAGAAATTGATACCTACTTGGGCAATATTCTTAATAAGAATGAAGATTGAGCTTGAACAATTTGGTAATCCATTCAATTCATTTAAAAAAATAATAATCATAAAATAAAATCAAAATAACTTTTAAAAAACCCACAATAAACACGTTTATTTGAGATTTTTCGCCCAATATCGTCGGCGATTGTTTTTAAAGACGTCTCAATCGGTTCAAGACGTGACGTATTTCTGAAGGGGTTTTGTTAGACGTCGGGTCGGATCAGCATCCAAAAATATAGATTGTATTCCCGATCTCTATCCGATCCTATTATTAGTTCCCTATTATACTTTCCTATCACACAAGTTTGAAAAAAAATCCTGCCAAGTTGCAAGCAGTGTAATTTTCTCTCATAATGTAACACGGACTTGCGGAATTAGTTGAAAAACAAAGGACGAGGCGAAATGATTGATTGTGTAATTGCGTAACAGAACAGTACCTAGGTAACCTACCTTAGATATACAGGGTGTCTACAAAAATTATGAGAAAACTTAAGGAATCAATTCTAAAGCTCATTTCTGATCGAAAGTTGCTCTTATAAATTTCTTTTTAAACGCCTTGTTTTCAAGTTATTCAATTTTTAAGATTTTTTTCGCGTTCTGTACTTATGACATTAAAACGGCAATAACTCCCCTTAGAATCACAGTAAACTGAAAACTAAGAACACCTTTGGAAAGGCCGTTAAATTTCCTGTAACCTGATATGAAGTATGTTGTTTTAGTTAGTTTTAATTTGTTTAAAAAAATGCCAAAGTACAAAATTATAAAATACATTTAAAATCGACGTTTTTTCTCTCGTTTTTTTGCTACCGGTTCGGGAATTTTTCGCCGTGCACTCTTCGATAAAACTTCCTCAAACTATCAGCTTTTGAACAGTATATTCAATTTTACTTTTACATTGCTAATTGGGGGAGAAAAATATGTTCGTACGTTGAAAAACATGGTTTTTTTCCACGAAATGTAGGGTTTTGGTGAAAAAAACCACATCATGAAAATGCTAGTTCGGGGTGGTTTCTAATTATTTTTTCGCACTGAATCGAAAGGTACACTTGCAGATCTCCCAAACTCCGGTATAACTGAGTTTTACACTTTAACTCACAAATTTTTAGTTTATTCTTTATGCTCAATTTCATGTATTTTTAAGGGTAAAACTAGTTAGTTAAAGTGTAAAACTCGGTTATAACGGAGTTGGGGAGATCTGCCAGTTTACCATTAGATTCAGCGCTTACTTTATGTCAGGCTTGTAGGAAACTTAACATCTTTCCAAAGGTGTTCGTAGTTAGCGAATTTTCTTAGAAAATAAAGCTATTGCAATGGCTCCAAAAATTTTAAAATAAAAATTTTCATAAATTTTCTTCATCGAAATCTGTTTTGAGGCATTCTGAAATTATTCCTGGATTTTAACGCTTTATATATATATATATGTATATATATATATATATATATATATATATATATATATATATATATATATATATATATATATATATATATGTATGTGTCATTCCAGACGATAGCTCTCGATAGAATTGAGATAAAAACTTCTTTCTTTCGCCAAAAAATCAAGCATTTCAAAAGAAAGGATGAGTTTGTTGGACAACACTTTTTGAGCACATTAAATTTGTCAAATTTCAAAAAATCACTAAAAATAGCTAAAAACGGCTAAAAATCGTTTAATTCATATTTGCTGGTAGAATATTGCTCAAATAAAGTCTATTAACTATGAAATAAGACATTCAAAAATTTATGTAAAAAGTTATGCTGTAAAATGTACTTGAAATTCATTTTGCTAAAAAATCTATGAAAACTGCAAAAAAGCTAAAAATTTAAAACCTCTATTTGAACTGTAGATTATTATTTAGAATACGTTTTTTTGCAATAAAATCAATAGTTAACAATTTACTTGCACTCAAAAAGCTCAAATTTCAAAACAATCTAATATTATATAATACGATGATTTACGAAAATTCGCTCATACGATCATGCTGCATGACTGGAACTTTTTTGAGTTTACTTTGATTCTAGGGGGGAGTTACGGCCGTTTCAATGTTATAAGGTACAAACATGAAAAAAACTTTAAAAATTGAATAACAAAAACAAAGCGTTTAAAAAGTAATCTCTAAAAGCAACTTTCGATCAGAAATTTCTTGACTTTGTCCCATAATTTCTGTAGACACATCGTACACGTGTAGACATGTTAATACACAAAATATGATTATAATTCGTGTTTGCACATACGCATACCGTACCAGCAATCCAATGGCATTAATAATTTAAATTGGTTTATGTTGCAGGTCATTAGCCAAGTTTTGGACGGAGAAGGCGTTGGGTGGTTGAAACTCAACAGGCTGAAAAAGTTGATGGAAGATGAAAATTATCGAACGCTCGTCATCACCAAACTGTACACGAGCATAGGGAAGAAAGTCAGTCCAGCGGATCACATCGACGACGTTGTCAGTATATTCGTTATCATCAGGTTTTTGAACTATTTGGTTGCACAGAAGTGTTAGACAGAAAATGTGCCAATACCACCCCCCCCCCCCCCCTCAATAAAATAAATAAATGAATAAAATAAATGAACGTCCCTCGAACGTTAAAAGAACGCCAAATTACGTTTCTTTAACGATAAATGAACGTTCCTCGAACGTCAAAAGAACGCCTAATCACGTTATTTTTACGATAAATGATCTTCTTACGAACCGGTTATTTTAAGCAGTTACGTTATTCAATGCCCATCACTATAAGCTAGTATGTACATTTTTGCAATATCTGTTGCAGTGCGTTTCGCGCTCTGTCTGGAAAGGTATGCTGAAAGTGATCCAAGCTATTGTAAGTGGACTGGAAGTGACATACGCCAATTACGGTCTGGGCGGGATGGCTTCTGCTTTCCAAGTTCTAGAAATTGCTCACACCCACTACTGGACAAAAGACTTGACGGACCCCGCGGGCCTTGACTCCAATCTCCTCTCTCAGGTACGTCAGCAAAAAGCTAACCGTTATTAATTTATTTATTTAACACCGGACAAGCCCAGTTAGTCAATGAATTATAATAAACACATCCAGAAAGTAGGCCATACAACCAGACACTTCAAGCAGGTTCGAATAGATATGATGCAGATGGTTAAGATGAAAATGTTAATACTTCACTAATCGCAATAGAATTCATTTGGTAATTTTCTTGAACATATACCCAACTAACTCCCGAGTTTTAATGAAATCGGACCAATAGATGATGAGAAATCGTGGTTAAAAGAAATTTACGTTAGCGCATGCGTACCAGCTACTATTGATCAAACGGCTATGAAATTTATAGGGGACCGTCTATGAGCTAACTAGGGACGTTGCGGTACCACCTAAGTATCGATACTCGATACGATCCGATAACTTTCTACCAGTATCGATACCCGATATTATCGAAAGAAAAGTATCGATACTTCTCCAATATCGGCTGAAAAGTATCGATACTTTCGATACTTTTTTCACGTGTAAAAAACAGGTGGGGGGAATGCCATTTGGTTAATAGTTTTTTTATTGGAATTTTCTCACACCTCACGTAATATGTAGGCTTCGGAGGGTGCATCCAGAACTCTGTCGAAAGGAACTGATGATAGGATTCTTAATCAATGTTTTAAATTAATAGATAAATTACCAAGTAGATTTCCAATTTTGAATTCTCAAACTTGACCCATTGTTGATTCCAATCTCTTTTTGTTGAAAATAGGAAAGTTAACTTATTTATTCAAATACTCAATTTACTAAGTTGAATATTTCAATTTGAACCATAGTTTTCAGTTTCACAACTTCAATTCTCAATATTTCCATGACTATCTATCCACTTACTCATGACTTGCACTAAATAGTTTCACTAATCTTTAATCAAATTTTGTTGGTATTACGTAGGTGAACGTTAGAAATTTCATTCCGGTAGGGCTGAATAATTTAGGAATTCATTTAGGGGTTTTCAGAGCAGTTTCCTTTCACAGAAAACATTTTAAGGTGGGTTCTCCAGTGAGGTGTTAAATTTCGCTAGAAACAATATTTTAAAGAAATTACTTCTTTTTTTTTTTAAAGAAAAAAAAATTGATTAAATTGAAGAATATTTCAAAAGGTAACACATGATTTTGAATAAGGATAAAGTTTCATATTTTATATATGAGAATTAGCTAGGCCATTGAAGGTTATTGACTTACCTATTTCACTTCGCAACATGTTATGGTTTCCAGAGTAATTATAATCATTAAAATAAATGGAATCATAAAATACATCTACATCTTACATTAAAAAGATATTAAGTTTCATGTAAATAACTCAATGGTTTGATGAACTTAAGACGAATGTGGCAGGTCAAAACTTTCAAATTCAACAGGAACATGAATTCATTTTAAAATAAACATTTATGAAGAAATTTCAATGATGAAAAGGTGGTACTGAGTCTGAATTGGTGAAATATGGTTCCCTTTTGAATTATAATTAAACTGAGTAGCTTTATCACTCAGTAGTTTCCTGCCTCTATAGCAAAGGGCAGGTGGTGGAGTGGCTACGCCTACGTGAGCAATTTTCCGTGACGTTTTTTTAGTTTATGTGCCATAGCAAAGACATAAAATGTCAAAACCACGAAAGGATAAATAAATCATATTTCTTGATTTGAGAAGACATAGGTAGGTATTTTGGTGGAAATTAAATAAACACTATTAGAAACTACTATGACTTTAGTTTGACAAGTTCAGATTGAGCCTATATTAACTATTGCAATCCAATATGAATGGATTTGAATCTAAAATAATTTAATTGCAAGCCAATATTCTCAAAGTTCTCAACAAATTGAAATAATTACAATACTCTCGGGCCTGGGGCGCTGGTCGTCTCCTGGATTTGTGGAGGGAAAATTAGATTGAAAAAAGAAAAAAAAATCAAGGTAAAATATCGGTGGTATTGGTCACCAAGTAACGATATTTCCGATAATATCGGGAGAAAGTATCGATACCACGATAATATCGGATGCAAAGTATCGATACAAATATCGGTGGTATCGGAGAGAAGTATCGATACCACGATATATCGGAAGTATCGCAACGTCCCTAGAGCTAACTCGCACAATCCCTGAAAATTCCATCAAGATCGGGCGAATGTTGGTATAGTTTTAGGCGTGACAGACATTAGACGAACACAAAACCAAAATTGATTGAGCTCTGAAACGCAAAAAGCAACTGGAAATTTTGATTTCGGATGACATCAAATTTTTCGACTTCTTGCTCGAACACAAAGCTTCTCTACCTTCTGCAGTGAGGAACCAAAAAAAAAAAAAAAAAAAAACGGGGCTGACGTTATTTCCACACCAGTGCCCATAATATAATCAAGCTTGGCAAATAATAAGAAACCCTTCCTTGCCGTTTGCATCATGCCTAGAGAGATACGTTATCGAATTGCGATTTCCAACAAAAGGGAGATTCGACTTATTTGGCCAAAACGAAAGTCACTGGTGTTCCCGAATTTCGGGCTCCCGTGTTTGAATTGAATCGGATTGATACTCCAACCCGAATCGTAATGAAATATCAAATTCCCGTCGATACCTATCAATAATGCAACCCAAGATTCACTCGGAACACCCATTCAGCAACCAGTCAAGGCCACACTGTTACCACAACAGCCATTTGTCACTTGTTACAAATTTCTGCCACTACTAACAAACTGCCTGTTAGCAACCATGATAACAAAAGTTCGGGAGCTAATCAAATCTGTTGCCAAGGGTAGCGCCGTTTATGAAGTAGAAGGATGTTTTGAAGGTTCAGACCGAGCCAATGTTGTGCGCCGGAACTTGCTGATCAATGGTCCAGCCGTTTAGCCGATTATTGGGAACATACATACATACATAGATAGATAGAAACAAACTTTGAGTTTTATACATAAAGGCGCGTCCACACCGGTAAAATAGCAAAGTTGTATAGCAATTGTTTTAAAACATGCTATACATATAGCATGTTTGAAAATTTTGTTGTACAACTGTCCCCTCTAAACGCGTCTACACCTATGTAACAAAAAATGCAACACTTTCAATCATTTGAGGATTCAGTAGTGATCATGGCTTCGGAGGAAGAGGTTGGCGCTGCGGCCTGTGTAATTTTATCAACTCGCCGTCAACCAACTGAGTGCAGATACTGGGCTGGAAGCTCGACATCGGTACAGTGGAACTCACCTGATGGAGTATCTGATGGAAGACGGTGCAGATCCCCTTAGTGCTTAGTGGAGAAATCAGGAATAATGGGAGTATTCGGAATTTCGCTCGAATGAGCAGTTCTGACTTTGAATATCTCTTGATCAATGTTGCCCGAACTATTGCAAAGCAGGGCAAGGGTTGTCACAAAATGGGGGTTAGGTGTGTGTGGACGAGCTTACAACTTGTCATACAACCAGTGGCGTACTTTGGGGAGGGGCAGGGTGGGCAGAGCCCCTCCATAAATTATAGAGGATGCAGAATTTTGTTGTATGGATATAGCCAAATTAATAATTTCACGCTTCCAACTTCAGTACCTAACACCTTCAATTAAAGAATGTAATTAGTAAAACACAACTACTATTATTATTATACGATTCTGGTTGCCAAGCGGTCTTGAGACGCTTTTCTTTCCACCGTTCCACCAAAAAAAAAGAGAGAAGAAGAAGAAGAAATTTGTATTATGTTCGTTTGTGTAGGGGCAAAATGGCATGGATATTGTACAGCCCTTTGAGTATTAATAAGATGGAGGGCCATTGCTCTGAATTCAACACTGTTCCCCCGTCAAGGCATACGTGCCACTACTGTCGCGTTGGCTTTGCAATTGACCCGTTCCCGCCACGCTTTTTTTCAAATTCAAATGACAAAGCAGTTCATTGTAATTTAAGTTTCGTTTGATATTACTTATTATTGTTACATTTTAGTATTAATTATGTATGTAGACATAACTGTCTAGATGTTAGTATGTTCATACTTTGGTTCCCATGCCCAAATCTTGGTGCCTCCTATTTCTTTTTTTTTGGGACACACAGAACAGCTGATCTACCTTCATCAAACATCCACTAGAGTGTACTGGCGTCATTTCAACACTCATTCCCACAGTGTGAAAAATATGAAATATTAATGGTTTTAATAAGCGGTGTTCATGTACGGTGCACAATTAGGATATAAATCTTAAATAAGAAATATGTCCTAGGTATACAATCCCCATTCATTCACCAAACTCAACATCGCATCTTACATCAGCTGATCAGTGTTCGGCCATTTTGCCCCTGGTCAATTCAAAAGCCAAACGACAGTAGTGGCACGTATGGTTTGACTGCCTGAAACATCACTAATAGCCTTCCATCTTATTAATACTCAAAGGTACAGCCCCACGGAGCATAGTAAAGTCACCTAGTATCCACGGAAACGTGGATACTACAAACTGAAATCAAGTCGTCCCCCACTACCTTCTAGGGCGAGCCCATATGCGATTTTTCCCTAGAAAAATATCCATTGTTCAGTATCCACCGATTCCCCTACTTTTCACTGCCTACTTAATCAAGCTTGGTTGTTCGTTTCAAAACAGTTCCCCGTTGTTAGTATTATACCAATAATTTACGAATAAAATCCCAGTTAAAATAAAGCAAAAATACAGTAAATAGAAGCCATCAGTGGTGATTGAAATAGTTTAATAGAAAAGATTAAAATAATCTAGTGTAGCAGTATTTCTATTCTAACCTAGCATATTGCAGGTTTGAGTTTGTTTACATTTTTCATGTTTCTTGATCTCGGTTTCATGGCCTGTATTTCATTTCGCGTAGGTAGGTACCTGCTTATATAATACAATTGTATGATATTGTCCAGAAAAAGTTATTTTCACGGGGAAGTAACAATTGAGGATAAACCTGTAAGACAGCAACTCCACATAGGTATGTGTATGAATTTGCATGCAGTAAATCTAGAATAATAGTATAATAAACCTAGTGCTCCTCAATTCATCGGTAGGTACCTATTCGTATTTATCGTAATTTTTCACGTTCTGATTAGTTATTTAGATAATATTTTTTCTAAGTAGTATTATGCTTCAATAATCTATAGGTAGGTTTATAAATTTTTTATTTTTTTTTTTTTTTTTATTTTTTTTTTTTAATCCTACGCCGATTGTCTAGGCTCTTGAGCCATAAGACTTCTTGTCTTATAAATATGAAAGCGTCCGTGATTTCAGATCATTACAAAAAGCCTATTTATATAATGAACGTTTGGTAGTTTATTAAGAGTCTTCGTATACTCAGCAACAAGCACTAGAAATTAATAGCAAAACTATAAAATAAAATTAAATCTCGACTGTTGCCCCTCCATAAGAAATTGATTAGCTACGCCACTGCATACAACCAAATCAAACTTCCTTTGATCTTTACCGACAACCTCTGGGTAACATGTAACCGGCTATAAAACATTTTTTCAGTTGAATTTCTAACAAGTTACGTAACATATAACTGTTTGAAACACGTTTTGTTACTGGTGTGGACGCGCCTTTAGGATTCACTGTTGCTAGGTACGAAACTAAGAAAATCATTACATACAGTACAGAGCCTAGTGTAATTACATGGGTGCTTGGGCCGCCAGAAGGCTGGATTCTTCAAATGGCAAGAGTTATGAATGTGCGTTGGGGTGTTAATGAAGTTTAGGGTTAAAATCCTCATCCATCCCGTTCGTTTGCCCCTTGCTTTTCTGCCATTTATAATTTTGTCTTTGTTTCAGACCACCTCGCCGTATGGGAGTAAAGAAAACTTAACCTCACCCTCGAGTCCTCCGGCGGGTTCTCCAGTGCCTTCTACTTACGCTGACACATCGCGGAAGTCGAGTCAGACCAGCCCTTATCGTAAGTGATCGTGAAAGTCCTGAAATCTTTATCTTAATCCTAATCCAGCCAAGTGCTCGGTGGTCACCTTTCATCGGAGATCGGGACCGGTTGTCCAGGAATACACTTTTGGGGTCTTGCGAGATGACTAACCTGGGGGTTAGGCTTGACTTACCCAACCACATCGAGACCCAACATTATATTTTGGCTGGGTCTTCACCTATGTACCATCATATCATATTACATACATATTATTATACAGGGTGATTCCCTCGCAGATGCAAAAAAACATTGGGTGAAACTACATTAAAAATGGAGTAAAATGCCGCCAACCGCATATTTTTATCTCAATCCGTACTCGAGATATGATTTTTTAAAGGTTTTTTCAGGAATACCGTGTTTTTTCATTTTAAACTCGGATTTCTCCACTTTGCCTCACTTAATTTTAACTTCCAACCTCATTTTCGGTATCAGCATTAAATTCCTATAAGAATAGTGTACTTGGGTTTTTAAAAAGTACCATCCAAAGATCCTCACATCAGCTCAAACATTGACGATTTTGAACAAATAATATTTCTGAAAATCTTTAAAACTTTACTACTCTTTTAAAAAGAATCCTGGAAACTGGCAAATCTCATGAAAACTGCTTCATCTAATACCTATGCTTTCCAACGGTATTATCAATTTTACTTTTATTTTTTTATTTAAGGGTGAAAATAATGTTTTAATGTTAAAAAATGTGGGTTTTTCAATGAAATTGTTGGTTTTCTCGAAAAATGACCCTCCATGAACCAACGAGTATGGGGTCGGTTTCTATGTATTTTTTCTCGCTGGATCGAATGGAAACTCTTGCAGATCTCTCACCTATGTTATAATCGAGTTTTACACTTTAATTAACTAGTTTTACCCCATAACACACATACATTTAATCGTAACAAACAAACTAAACATTTGCGATTTTAAGTGTAAAACTCGGTTATAACGGAGTTGGAGCGATCTACAAATGTCACCATTCGATACAGCGTGAAAAAATACATAGAAACCGACCCCATACTCGTAGGTTCGTGGAGGGTCATCTTTCGAGAAAGCCAACAGTTTCATTGAAAAACACACATTTTTTAACATTAAAACATGATTTTCTCCACTAAATAAAAAAATAAAAGTAAACTTGATTATACCGTTGGAAAGAGTATTAGACGAAGCAGTTTTCATGAGATTTGCCAGTTTCCAGGATTCGTTTTGGAAGAGTAGTAAAGTTTTAAAGATTCTCAGAAATATTATTTTTTCAAAATCGTCAATGTTTGAGCTGATGTGAGGGCCTTTGGATGGTACTTTTTAAGAACCCAAGTACACTATTCTTATAGTAAATTTAATGCTGATTCCGAAAATGTTGTCAAAAATTAAGATTGAATGAAGTAAAGTGGAGAAATTTGAGTTTAAAAGAAAAAAAACACGGTTTTCCTGGAAAAAAAAAAAACTCTAAAAAATCATATCTCGCAAACGGACTGAGATAAAAATATGCAGTTGGCGGCATTTTACTCCATTTATGATGTAGTTTCACCCAAATTTTTTTTGCACCTGCGAGGGAATCACCCTGTATAGTAGATTATCATTTTACTCTAGGGTATTTTTACATTTGCCATTTTCGTCATATACATAAGTCCTTGGGGTTTTGTTGGAAAACTACAAAAACATGGAAATTTCTAGCAATTCTGGTATAGTCATACTTTCACTCAGTCATTTTCCTAAACAGTGCATGCAAGTCATTGTTGTACTTAAGCGTTGCAAACAGGGTGGATCTTCACGTTCTGCAGTGTTTTTCTGTAGTTTTCTGTATAACGTGATCAATCCACCACTTCACATTCTGTGCAAACTTGATCACCTCCTAGGTTGTGTAGGTACTTAAAGACTCTTGCTGGTAAAGCATTCTCAAGCTCTTGGATTTCTGAAAAGGAATACCAGGTCATTGTTGTACTTAATAAGTGTTTCACACAGGGTGGCTTCACTTTCTGCAGTGTTTTTCTGTAGAGTTCTGTATGACGTGATCCGTATCGTCCACCACATCACATTCTGTGCACATGTGAACTTGATCACCTCAAATTGGTGTTGCAATCATCAATGAATGAACATCATTACGTCATTCTGCACAAAAAAGGACCGCAAAATCATCTATCACACGTGGCAAATGAATATCTTCAAAAACTCGATATTTCACAATTTGCGCACTTTTAGAGCAGAATTTCGTCCATTTTCGCATACCGAAAAAATCGAGTGATGGGTCATTTTTCATATTTCCCGTGAAATTCGAATCTTCAATAAGAAACGGGAGTTCCCATTCAAAATAACAAAGGTTGTGCACACTGCGCTGATTTCGCGTGTATGCCCGTGCGCAAAAATGTCATATATTTGATATCTACGAAAAAACCAAGGGGTTATCTTTTGAATTTTTCTTTTAACTTATTTATTAAGAAAATTAAGGGGGATGGAGGGAGGGGGGCTTTGTTATCTGGAACACCCAGTATACAAAAATGAAATTAAAAAATAAATAAATAAAAAATCATACTATTGCAGGAAAAAATCATACTACTGCAGGATAAGCTTAAGAATCAAGAAAATAAACTCAGGTCGTCATTCCTAGTTTATACCACATAATATTGATTGTTTAAACGTATTGGAGAGGAATTATAAAAGGATAATGTTCGATTTATTGTACAGAAGTATAAATTGACGAAACTTTGAAAAGATGATGCTTCAGGCAATGCTGTGCTCGTTGAATCTGGAAACGGAAACATTGTTTGATCGATTTTACGTTTGCGCGTGCGTAGGGGCTATCTTTTATTTGGTAACCATGCAATCCGTAGGATATCATCTTGACCCGACACGCACAATTGATGAACAATGCCATCAAATTCAGAAGAAAAATGAGTAAGATGCTTGTACGTAACTCTTTTACGTACTTGAATGTTGCATCTTCTCGTGCTCTGAGGTTCCCATTTCTGGAGCAATGCAATTCATTAAGAGCCATCTAGACTCCATCTCACTTAGCCTCTTAAAGTATCATTGAAATTAACAAAATATACAAATTGAAATATACAGTTAAGGGGCCGTTTATCAATCACAGATAAATCCCAGGCAAACTCTAGGTAACTACCGGCGTCGGGTAACTTCTCGTTGGCTGTTTATTAATTCACATTTACCTGCAAGATACGGCTATCTGCTTGGTATCCTTGCCTTGGTCCTGCTTGGTCTCCTGTGGCTCATCTCCCTCAGTTAGCGATTTATCCTGGAGGTAAGTTGTGTGAAAAGATCAAGGAAAAAGAGATCGTAGGCAAGATTAGCTCAATTTCCAAATTTTCGTAAAACTCCCGTAGATTGGAAGATATTTATAGTTCTTGGGGACTTTTATGCTCTAAACTTCCGTATGCAGGCAAATTCCGTAGAGCACTTGTGCATATTTACTTTTATATATTACTTGTGCATTTCTATAATTACTCATACCAACGACCAACTCGCTTCGTTCTCCGTACAACCGGAAAAGAAAAAATAATCACACATGAAAAACCGAAAGAGCAGGAGTAGTTGATGTGTTAAAGTATCTACTTTTTGCCCGTGGACGTACGAAGAAGAATGAAAAATACCATTGTTAAGGCTGTTTTGTGGGGAAATCATTGTTGTTGTGGTACCCCTATTTCCCACAGACGAGGTTATCTGAGCAGTTAGCTACCTGTAGGTAGCTACCTGCGGGGACAAAGTTAATAAATTGATAAACGCCCTATCAAATTTGTTCTATAGGTTGAGATAAACTCGAGGTATCTACCTGAGGTTTGCCTGGCAGTTATCCCGGTAATTGATAAACGGGCCCCAAGTTCTGCATAAGTCGTTTATTCCTGTTTGAAATTGAAAAGTGAGGCATTATAATATTGAAATTTACGGTTGATTACATTTTTAGCCCCAGAGGGTCCACCAATGGCAGCGCCCCCTTCTTTCCGGGTCATTTCTGATTCGGTAGACGCGGACGCACCCCCTCAAAGCACCACTGAGATGTTCCGCGACCTCTTCAACCAAAAACGTCAGATGCTTCTTTCCAAATTATCGTCCGTAGACAACGAGGTGAGTTTACTACGATTTCCCTTACGATGGTTTCTAAGCAAGTACCTAACTAAATTATTGCCTAGTTTGTTAACTAAATATTATAACTGACCTTCCAACTAACCTATACGTAATCATGAAATGGCCTCTGAATATTATGAAATAGCTAGTAATAATCGAAGCACGCACATTAAAGAATATTTTGAATTTTGTACACATCCAAGAATTATTATATTACATTCGCTAGATATATAATAATAATAAATGTGATGTTTGCAATAAAAAATTATGCTGTATTTATTTATTTTTAAACTCGGAGGAAGAAAGTAAATATGGTTACTATAGTAATGGATATTACTTATTATTTAAGAACGAAGAAGCTGGAGGGGAAGGGGTAAGTTGTCAACCGTTAGGGAAACTTTTCAGTATCAAAAATTGCTTCAATAGCTCTCAGCACAGCCTAAACATTTATATATGTATATATATATATATATATATATATATATATATATATATAAACCATCTTTGTTTACCATTACTACACGAAGCACGGAGATGAATGCAGCTCATGCCGTAGAGATCACGTAAAAATATCGCATGCTTTCAACCACAAATTACATCCCCAACTTGAAAATTATAAGCTTTATATCAATAAATAGATTTAAAGACACGGACTGCGACTTTGTTAATCGTAGGAATAGGTATATTATATTTAAAAACTGTTAAATACAAAGTAGAAGTGTATCATACTGCGTAGGCACCGTTCACTCCATAAAATTATATATTATGCTAGAACATTGCATTAATTTAAAGATTTGCGAATAGTCTTTGCAATTATAGAATTGTAGATAACAGCTTTGTCATAGAAGGTATCATTGATATCATCTTGTCACCATCATCATTTTCATTTATTGTCTAGATGCTGCGAAAAGGTTAATAATAGCTATGTATAGCGAAATAGCAATAATCACTGCAACATGATTTGTGCTGGTCGAAATTGACCTTCAACACTCTCAGTTGAGACCACCAAGAGCTCTAGAGTAACTACCGGCTAGTATTTCCCATAATTTCGAAATTAATTCCTTTGGTTTCGAGTCAACTTAGCGGAGAATTTCTGCTCTCCAAAATCGGAGTTGTGGTGTCACAACCAGAATTGTGATGACACAGCCTGACCTTAATTTCCCCGTTTACTCTCGCTGCGGACGTTATGGCGGCCTTAGGTCGTGGTGGTAATCATTATATTTATTATGTTCTCATACTCCTATGGATGTCAATATGATTATATTGACGATACAAATGATGAGACCTTCCGGAACGATCAAGTTTGTCCCCCACCTCGGCAACTACTTGGAACAGTTCCCTACAAGAAGAACTGTGAGTTCTTCAATTCCGTTCAACGCGGAGCAGCTCATGAGTCACAAATGAAAAGTCACATTTACGTTTCTAAACTGTTATGTGATCGTGTTATGACCACCAAACTATACACTTCATTCTGATCTACATATCCAACTCATCTGCATTTTTACTAAGGGATTGACTACTTGATGTTATGTATTTTTGAGATGCGAGCTTGCGAGCATCCAGACCACCAAACTATACACTACATTCTGACCTACATGGAATTGAAGAACTCACAGTTCTTCTTGTAGGGAACAGAACTTCTTGTAGTTGCCGGGGTGGGGGACAAACTTGATCGTTCGAGAAGGTCTCGTATACAAATGTTCCTGTATTTATGTGTTTACATCAAAACAACATATCACCTTGTTAGATTGTTACAATGGAGGCAGCAAAAAAACAAACCCATGAAGCCCTAAGTTTGTCTTGAAAATTACTATAATAACTCACCAGCATTAAATCAAAGGGGTTATTTACACTATTTGGTAGTTATAGTAAAATTAAGTACCTTTTGGCGGAATCCGTCGTCACTAGCGAGTCGAGTACCGGGTGCAAAGACATCATCATCAGGCTGTCAAAGCAGTACAGCAAGAAGTACCTACCTACCTACTGTCCACCTCCTACCATTGAACATCAACAACCAGTCTGATACGAGTATAGGTTTGCCAACCAAACAATAGGGAAAACAGTAAATCCTACCTCCTACATACAAAAAACTGTAGATATAGGGAATTATTCCTAACACCAGATGCATTGTTTCTTCATTCTTTTACCCTGTGAAATTTTGTTAGGTATATTATATGGTGATGTGATGTAGATACTTCTTGTGAGCGAGTAGGTGTTGAAAAACCTCAGAAAGTAACGCGAAAAACAAGTTTTACTTTATATTAAGTATTAGCATAGTTGATTCCACAGTGGAAATGGCCACGCTTGATTGGGAATACAAAATGGTGAAGTTACACACCAGGTAGCCAATCACGGAGCATTCTCAGCGCCTTCCCCTTCTCTTGATTTTAAGATTTGATTTTAATTATGAAAATAAATTACGTTGACGTATTTCATCATATATTTGTGAATCAGAGTTGGTCTACCGTATTGTAAAAAAAAACGTATCAGACCGAATTTCAGAAGGGTGTAAATTCCTCATCCAGACTGACTGATGGTGATGAGAAGTATTTTATGACTAAAATTCAGAAACCGCTAAAGAATGTCCAAAAACGGGTTCCAGTGATACATTTTCTGGAAATAGATATATTTTTTTAAAAAGATTTTGTAGCCATTTCAACAGCTCTACAGCTCTCAAAAATGCAATACAACGTGGAAAAAAAATTACTCATAGTGACATGTGCATGAGACTTTCGCATTCAAATTATTCGCCCCCTAATTCTACAGGCTTGTAGGTAGAAGCTTGTATTTGACTTGCTCGTATGTGATTTGCAACTGTTCACACCTAACTTGCATAAAACAACGTTGTGTTTGTTTGTGTCTCTCTTTTATTGTGCTTGTCATTACTTGTATTGTAACAATGAGATGAAACACCCGACGAACAGGGAGCAGAGGCGAGGAAGAGCAGTCCGGACACGGGCTCGGACGCGGGTAGTATAATCACTAACCCGTCATTCTTCAACCGGAACCACCGGAACAACGCGTCTTTCCGGAGCACCGTCTCTGACAGCGAAGTCGAAGGCGTAAGTACCTAAACTTTATCATCCATTTCAATATAAGTAAGGAAGTAGCCCTATAAGAATACAAAAAAAAAAAGTCCAGTCATGCAGCATGACCCCATGAGCGAATTTTTGAAGAAATCTTCGACATTTCAGTCGCCATTGATCGTGTTGAGAAATTTTAGTTTATGATTTTGATAGACAAACATGGAATCAAATTATTAACACATGCACAGAGTAAACTCATCAGTTGTGATTACATTTTTTTTAAGCACCTACTACCTACGTTTTAAACAGCATGGTTCTAAAATTGGTTATACAGGGATACTTCCATAAGAGTAGTTCAATCTGAATTTGGACAATGTTTCTTGCAAATATACCGATTTTTACAACTAGTGAACGGCATTATTTCGATTTTTGACTGATTTTTCAACTTCGAAATTTTTGAAAACTTTATACATATTCTTATAGGAAATTTTACGCTGATTCCGAATATACCACATGTTAGTATGCTGAAAAAATAATTTCGCACAATAAATCGCAAAAAACAGGCTATTTTGAAATTTTTGACTACATTTTTGAAAATTTCAACCCGAAGATGTAATCCGATCATGCTGGCCAACGAACTTGAACTTTCGTTTTGTGTCCATAATATTTTAAAATTTGTTTGAAGTTTCTAGCACAATTCTACGGACAGTTATTGTCTGGAATGACACATACATGCATACATACATACATACATTAAAAAATGAGTTAAACTTCAGAATATGATTCAGAATAGCCTGAAACGGATTTCTGCATAAAATGCTTTCAAAAATTCACATTCTACAAATTTTGAGGCGAGAGCAATATCTTAATTTTCTTCAAAAATTCGCTAAAAACGAAACTGCAAGGGGAAAAAAAAGGTCATTGGAATGAGATCTCTACTATGTGGGGAAAGCAATGTCTAAGGTCAAATTAGCGAATCCCTATCAGATAGTGTAAACCGTAGCTGTATTATCTTAGGAATGCTGCATGGTGTTTCCCAATCAAACAGGTATCTTGGAAATTCTCAATCTTCACAACGAGTGGAGAGCACAAACTAATTTTAAACAAAATGGAAAAGCAAGAAATAACAGTTTGTCTTGAAAAGCGTTACACACTGAAGTAGCAAATGGCTGTGTGGGTTAACAAATATTGTTTTAAGGACATTTGAAGTATGCATTAATTAATAAAACATAATGAAAGCCCGCCAATATTTAGTGTGTAGGTATATCGAATGCGTTAACAAGCATAATCATTAGAAGAATCGGGCAATGAGCTCTATGGGTCTGTGAGACCCAGTCCCTTGTGAGGACATGTAACTATGGTTAAGGTCCAATCAGTGGGTTAGGGATGCACCCGTCAAGGATTACAGAGAACCAAAATTATTCAGAATTTGCAAAACTCCAGTCATGTAGCATAATTCCAGTTTGAGCGAATTTTTGTCGAATATTGTACTTATTAAATTTATGTTCCATTGTTTTGAAATTTGAGCACTGAGTGCAGAGAAATTTTCAACCATCAATTTTATGGCTTATAAACGCGTTCCAAATAATATTTTACCATTCTAAAAGGATTTTGAATTTATAGAAATTTTTCGGTTTTTTTATTTTTTTTATTGATTTTTTGGCAAATATTAATAAAATTCAAGTAAATTTTTCAGCCCAATTTTGTGAGACAATTTTGTAATGGTCTGGTTCATCGTTAATACTCTTCTTTTGACTAAAATTCTTCTAAAAATATGAATTTATCAATTTTCAGCCATGTTTCTTTTTAGAAAATTTTGTGTGTGTGTGAAAAAGCGTTAAACTCTTTTTGAATGCTTCAAAATAGATTTCAATTAAGAAAATCTTTAAAAATCTCGATTTTAAAACTTTTGGAGCCAATGCAACAGCTCAATTTTTAATGAAAATCCGCACAAAGAAATTTGAGTTCGGTGAGCAATTAATTCCGCACCCTCCTGCACATCGGCAGTCTCTCTACCTTATTCAGTGAGGAAGCAAACCATGTGGTGAGAGGCTACATTTCAAACCTGTATTCGGCTTTGGAACACTTGACCAGGTGCTGAAAATGATAAAAAATTCAGTTATTTTAATGATAAGAAATAAAGGTCATACGTACGACAGAGAAGTCATCGTGGTTTCATCCGTAAGTAAGAACAAATCGTTTCTCGCTCGTTACTACCCGAATTGTGAATGTTGTATGCACAGAGCACACGAAGAAGTGTTTCTGGTTTCTGTGATTGTCCCTATATCGATGTTGTTCGTAATTCCGTGTATGCTTCAAAAATCGTACTTCACTTGTTCGAACATCGTGATTTGTACGTGCTATGCTAAAACCCTACTGAAACTGGGGTTGGTAATGGCAAAAATTACGTTATTTATATGAAGATAAAAGTGGTTACAGATTTTTTGAAGAACCATCAATTGTGGCCGTGCAAGGGAAAAGGGAGCTCGACTTGCCAAGGCTTTTTTTTCAGGAGATCAGAAAAACGAAGATTAGGGTCAAAAATGACTTTTTCTGTAATATTTTGTTAGGTCCCAAAACTATCTCTCTTTCCCAATAATCATCAAAACTTTAATTTTATACATTTTTCATTGCACCTATTTATAATAGCAAAGAACTGCAGTTTTGCAAGTCTGATGAAAATTTTTAATTTTTGGGCCCACTTTTTTCAAACTTTGAAAAATCATAAATTTTGAATGGAAAATGATAGAAAAAATATTTAAAAAAAAAAAAAAAAATTTTCTCAGTATAATGCGGAGAAAAATAAAATATAAACTCAGATTGGACCGCTGGCAGATAAGCTCCCTTTTCCCTTGCACGGCCACAATTTACATTGTCAACTTTAACAGAATGTTAAATGGCATTCTATGCATTTTGTTACACTGAATCGAATGGTAGCACTTGCATATCTCCCCAACCCCGTTTTAACCTAGTTTTACACTTTAGCTTACTAGTTTCACCCCTAAAAACGCATTAAATTTATCATACCAAATGAACTCAAATTCGTGAGTTGAAGAGTAAAACTTGGTTACAACGGGGTCGGGGATATATGCAAGTGTTACATTCAATTGAGCATAAAAAAATACGTACAAACCGACTCCAAACTCTATTTACATAGAAGGTTATTTTTCAAGGAAACCCTCTGTTTCATTGGAAAAAAAAAAAGAAAAGATTTTTGAGATTGAAATACAGTTTTTCCCCCTTATTAGCAAAATAAAAGTATAATTGACTGCGCCGTTGGAAAGCTGAGATCTTGGCGCAGTTTTTGGTGTTGATGCCTGTGAAAAACCACGGGAACCACCTTAACCAAAGGAAAATATGAGGTTTTCCCAATTTGACAAAAATCACTTTACGAGTTGATTTGTCACCCAACAGGACCCCTGAAATACCGAATGAACTCAAATTTGTGAGTTAAAGAGTAAAACTTGGTTATAACGGGGTCGGAGATATATGCAAGTGTTACCATTCGATTGAGCATTTAAAAAAAAAAAAAAAAAAAAAAAAACGTAGAAACTGACCCCAAACTTGTATTTTCATAGAAGGTTATTTTTCAAGAAAACCTTCGATTTCATCGGAAAAAAACAATGTTTTTAAACATTAAAACAATTTTTTCCCGTTATTAGCAAAATAAAAGTTCAATTGACTACGCCGTTGGAAAGCTGAGATCTGGCGCAGTTTTTGGTTTAATGCCCGTGAAAAACCATGGGGAAGTAATATCCTTACAACCGAAAGAAACTTGATAGTGATCTGACATCGACATCGATGTTTCATCTCAGATGTTCGATGTTTTTCCACCGATGTTGATAGCAACAATATTGATGGTAAGGCTTTTGATAAATAAGGATCATCGATGTTGGCCCCACCGATTTTTTCCCACTTGCACAATAAAAGTTTAAATTTTAGGGTGAAAACTTGAAAATCGAGGGTAAATCTAGATAGGTTTGGGGAGGGGGGGCTTAGAGGAAAAACCTGACTAATGGTGAAGTGGCAACACTGTTCATATCGTTGTAGACTTGTGTCCGAGGAGGTTCTAAGAATAATGGAGGGAGCATAAGGCCACCAAGAGTGGTTTTAAAATACCGACCATTTGTTTGAAGCCAATTTTATTTTTACCTAAATACCAACCACAGTTATTTTACTTGGATAATACAGATTTAATATTATGTTACCTTAATTTACATAAAACTTTTCTTAAAAGTACATTTTTGATTTAAAAAATTCCAAATCCAACTTCTTCCATTAGTATTCCCCAACTTCCTTTTAAAAGGAAAACAAAGATGTGTTTTTGCATCAACTTGTTTTAGTTTCAACATAAATTTCTGCTGGGTTAACCAATAATTTGAAAAAATTTTGAAAACGTTTAATATACCAGCATAAGGGCGTAGCCTAATTTGATTTTTGAGAGATATTTGTTTTTGATAAATATCTTTAGATAATCAATGTTCTAATTTATAAGATTAATTTACGATGGCAAGAATACCAATATTTACCCACATCGATGTATCCATCGATGTTTTGGCTTCGATGTCCGATCCCTAAAACATGAGATTTTGCCGATTTGACAAAAATCACTTTACGAGTTGATTTGTCACCCATCAGGACCCCAGAAATATTTTTTCGGAGGCACTAGGAAGATGGGCAATTTAACGATCTTTCAAACGGTGCCCTCATTTTTTATTTTACAGTGCGTTTTGAGGGAGTTATAGCCGTTTTAGTATAAAACCGAAAACACGAAAAAAGATCTTAAAATTGGAATAACTCGGAAACAGCTTCTAAAAAAAGTCTAAGAGGCACTTTTTGTAGCAAATTAGTTTTCAAAACGACTCATGAAGTTGGGCGCTCCATAACGTGGGACACGCTGTATGTATAGGAATGGTATACCGTTACAATAATTGCACACAAGAGCCAAACTTAATCGACTACCTATTTCTCACTTAAGCTTGAGTTGCTCATCATAAACTCATCTAGATCGCGTAATTCAAAACAAACTACATTCATGGCAGATCTTCAATATTACAACGGTAAATTTAATACCAATATTATATCGATAGTAGGTATACCGAAAAACTATGTATGTCTATTCTTCAAAATTTTACAGGAGACACATAAAACTTACTCATTTTGCTATTTTCGTATGTAGAGCTATACTTTTGTTTTTATTTCATCAAACGGGTAATTAAGAATCTGAATTAGTGTTTTTTTTAACCAATATTAACTAAATTGGCCTCCTGAGGGCGAATTGAAGGACATACGAGGTTTTACTCCGAATAGAACAAGACTTACGGGTTTTTCACTCGGACTTATGTTCACAAAAATTAAGGAAGACAAGAAAGCTAGAGAGCAAGCTATTCGTCTGACGAAAAAAAGGCTTCGACAGATGGAGCAAGCGCTTGATTTACCAGAAAAGCTCACAACCCTATTTTCGAAAAGAACCAAACACATGGCTATTCTGGTATACTGTCGATATACATATTTATGAATATACTCCAAAATGAAACAAAGAAAAACTACAACCTTTTTCATAATTGGTTACAGAGCTTCATTATTTAAAATAATGAACTAAAACGATGTTTTCCAACATTATAACATTATAGCTCTTCACTATTTAAGCAAAGTAAATGTAAAGTTGAATGTACCGTTGGAATCTTTTGCTCACGAGCTCTATTTGGTCGCTTAGATTTTTGATTTTATTATTGATTTCTCATATTTGAAATCAGAAACCTGAGTTTTTAGATTCCACTTCCACGCGACATTATTCCCAATTCGTCTGATCTCTCTGCTGTTTTCTCGCGAAAAGTGCGTAAAGTTGAAGGAACCACGGAGCTAATCAGGTTTTAAGAATATTTGCATTCACTTGACGAATTGCTGCCTCCAGTGATGAATGATGATCAGGTGAATCCCTTGTTCTTAGTCGTAGAGATAAATACTTTTCTATACGAGTTGATGATTTAGCCAACAGAAAACCCAAAAACGACAAATAACTAGGTACAACAATGGGGATTTTCTAAGCCCTGTTAACGGATTGAATACTACAAATGAGGAATTAGATTAGAATTAGAGGGACGACGTATTGGAATTGATCAGGGGGGTGGGGCAATCCAAGCATGTGATAAAAAATTAACCACATGCAAATCCACATGACACAAATTTTGTCGACGCTGCCCAGGCCACAATTTTCAATCGATTTTAAAATTCTAATTTAGGGTTGAAAATCGGCGTTTCATACCGAAATAAAGAAGTTGGTTAGACAAAGAGTAGACAAGACAACTTGGGGAAAATATCGCGTTACCTAACCTCATTTACGTGACATTAAACTTCAATCCTACGGGGCCTCAGTCCGATTTGGGTTAGTATTTTTATATTCTATTCTTGCAAAAACTCTTTAATAGTCTTGAAAATCGTCTTTATGTTTGTCACCGTCAACTAATGACATTCAGTACAAGGTTTTATCGATATAACGACCGTACGTAATACTATCTGCTTCCGTGAATCATTGAAAAGGAATAAGGGATAATACAGAAAGAGAACGGAAACCGCGGTAATCGGTTATCTCTATTTCGGCTGACCTTCCTCACCTTTTCACGGCACGAGAGGGGTGTTAGTAAAGAGAGAGAGAAAAAAAAAAAAAAACTTGTAAAACTGAGGACAACCGATTAGTTAAGGGGGTCTGGAGGGGGACCCTGAAGGAGTCCTATCATTACCGCGAGAGGTTCGAGCTCAAGGGAAAGTGGGGGAGCATAACAATGTAGATCAAGGTTGAACAGAGCTGTTGTGCCAGAGCTTCAGTCTGTTTTATGCAGGTACACGTGTTTCTGGGAGATAAGGGAGCTTATCTAACAACGGAGACAACCACGATTATGGGAACATGTCGAGCGAGGATGAGTCAATTTTTGAAACCGGCATCTCGTCGCAGGATGTCTTTCTGAAGAGGGACTTCGTTGAAGAGCTCACGTGTGAAATCAACCAGGAGTTGACGTCTTTGACTAACGATTTCGGGATCGATCCGTTCTCGCAGCTGATCCCGCTGATAGTCGACGCTTTGGCGTCTTTAGTGGAATGCTGCGGCCTCCTCCAAGAGCTTACAGAGTCCAGAAATCAACTTTTGAAGGATTTAAAGTGCTTAGAGCGACAGTTCAACAAAGAAAAGAACTTTAGGAGGTGCTGCGAAAACAACTTGCTGCAGATCGAGTACGAAAACGAAGAAGAACGGAGGCGGCTAAACAAAATTATATACGAGCAGGATCAACTTATCAGAACGTTGAAGTTCAAATTGAAAGAAATCTCTTTCGAAGGTGATTTATCGGAAGAGAAAAACGTGTTCGTGCAAGATTTCCAAAGCTACGACTTGGTTTTAAAAGAAAACGACGCGTTACTGAAAGAACGCAAACAATTATTGATTAGAATAGCTGAGCTTGAAAGTTCCATTCTGGTAAAACAGCAGCCCGGCATCAAAGTCGTCTCTACAGTTGATCCATCGCCTGATGCAGCGTTCACCAAAATCAACCAGATCAAACCTTGCGGAAACTGTGAGTGTGTCAACTATGTAGAGTCCAAGCATGAGTATGAGTCTTGCCAGCAAATATTGGGGGCTTCGGAACCCGATGGCGGGGATGGTGTTGGACAAAGCGACAGGAGGCGAAAACGTGCTAAAAATCGTTGGATTTCGGTTTATAACAAAACGGTAAATAAACTTGAAGAGTAGATGATATTTTATAATGAGAATTTTACTATAAAAATCACTTTTAAATAATCTCAATTTTATTGCACAAAGCAAAACAAAGTACAAAGCACATAAAATGAACAACAGCTTCAAAATTTAGTAAAACATAAAGCTATTGTAATGGCTTCAAAATTTTTAAAAATAAATTTCTTCAAACTTCTTTCAATGGAAATCTGTTTTGAGATACTCTGATGCGATTCCTGGATTTTAACGCTTTTCAAATATACAGGGTGTCCCAGATAAGGTGGTCAGTACTTCAGAGGGTGGTTCTAAAGCTCATATCTGATCAAAAGTTCCTCTTATATTAAAGATTATTTTTTTAAAAAGCTTTGTTTTCGAGTAATTTGATGTTTCAGATTTTTTTCGTGATTTTGACCTTACGTCACTAAATCGGTCATAACTCCCTTAATATGCTGTAATTTCAAATTTGAGGACGTTGGAAAGAGCATTAAATTTCCTATCGGATAAAAGCCCGAACACATGATAAAGCCCTCTAAAAAGCAATTATAACCTGATTTGGGAAACGCAATCAACCTCAGCCCAACTTTGGGAGTTTTTTCAATCGGAAATTGAACTATGAGGACCAGCAAGTTACAAGTGTACAAGTTAACAAGTACAGGTACTTGTAATGCTCGGTAAACTAGAACAAATGTTTCACTAACAAAGAGCACAATTGTAGAAAAGTCACACTTGTAGAAGCTAAGTTTACAAGTGTAGCAGAAAAGAAAAATGGCGTGTGTGAACTAACGAAATGAACAACGCCCAGCGGCATGCCGAAATTGAAGTTTTGTCAGTAAATCATAATATAAAACGGTGTTAAGTACGCGATAGGATATTTATCGTACATGACAAGGTGTAATGATTGGAAGACAGACAAATTATAAACTGAAAAGTGGAGAAGGTGTGTATTTGATTTCAACTTATTCTGATGGCTGGCATAATCGGATTTTTCTTTTTCACTCAGCGGAAATGATTAATCAGTTCATCAAGTCTTAATGCTGCTGGATTAGGAATGCCTTATGTAACTTCGAGATGATCTTCACACTTCACTTTGCTCTTTAATGATGGGGAGATCCTCAATACCCGATCAGAAAAAATTGCACAGGGTCACGCACCATTTGAATCTTTCAAGGGTCTCGGAAGACATCCTAAATCTCTCGTTATACTCAAAAATACCCACAAAATGAGCGTTTATTAGGACGAAAAAATGTTTGGCGTCTTCTACGCTGAATGCTTCTTTCTTGTCTGTATTCTTCAGCAGAACATGATTCCCACATATTAAACACCGAAAAATTGGCAACTCACAATGCTGGAAAATAACAAGTTTACAGGTGAACGGACGGAGGTTAAAAATCGACCATTTTTTACAACTGTAAAACAGTGACTTGTACAAAATGATGGGGAAACACTTTTAACGTGTCCATATTCGCATTTATACTTGTTCATTTTCACTGTGCATTACAAGTCTACACTTGTACCTTTTTGACACGTTTGCACAAATAAAATCGGCTTGTCACTTGTTGGTATAAGAAATAGGCCTCTGGTCAGGTGTCCTTGGTGATGAATCCGCATTTCAGAAGTGGTGACGTAGGTCTTACGACAAACTTACTTGTGCTGAGTGCATTGGAGGTTGGTGCCTACTATTGTTTAAGAGCGTTGGTCGGCGGTATGATAGTATTCTGATATCTTGGATGACGAGAATTGTTTGCGCATAGGGATTATGAAAATTCTATTCAAGCGAAACAGCTAAGCGAATGCATGTAGAGTTGAGCACGATCCACCATTAACCTTGAAGGCAATCTGTTGGAATGAAATCCTCACGTCGCTTTTAAAACACTCGTTCACTCAATGCAGCATAATCCAATCGTCATTATCATCATTGTAAAACTCAATCTGATGGAATGGTTGAAACTGAACGAATTGGTTGGCTTCATTGCTTTTCTATTGGAACTAGTCCGTGTTTCGGAAGTGGTGACGTAGGACTTACGACAAACTTGCTTGTGCTGAGTGCATTGGATGTGAATGGGGTTGGTGCCTACTATTGTTTCAGAGCGTTGGTCGGCGGTATGATAGTATTCTGACATCTTGGATGACGAGAATTGTTTGTGCATAGGGATTATGAAAAAAAAGTCCAGTCACGCAGCATGACCCCATGAGCGAATTTTTGAAGAAATCTTCGACATTGATCGTGTAGAGAAATTTTAGTTTATGATTTTCATAGACAAACATGGGATCAAATTATTAAAAATAATTAGGAGGTACTCATACTTTATTATCATTAAACTAATCTTGTAGATTTAAAGACATCAGTTGAGCGGAAAACATTAAAGAGAGCGACCGAGAGAATCGGAGCACGGAATATTTCACACAGTAAACTCATCAGTTGTGATTACCTTTTTTTTTTTATCAAGCACCTACTACCTACGTTTTAAACAGCATGGTTTTAGGATTGGTTATACAGGGATACTTCCATAAGAGTAGTTCAATCTGAATTTGGACAATGTTTCAGGCAAATATTACCGATTTTTACAACTAGCAAACGGCATTCTTTCGATTTTTGACTGATTTTTCAACTTTGGAATTTTTGAAAACTTGATACAAATTCTTATAGGAAATTTTACGCTGATTCCGAATATACCACATGTTAGTATGCTGAAAAAATTATTTCGCACAACAAATCGCAAAAAAGAGGCTATTTTGACATTTTTGACTACATTTTTGAAAATTTCAACCCGAAGATGTAATCCGATCATGCTGGCCAACGAACTTGAACTTTCGTTTTGTGTCCGTAACATTTTAAAATTTGTTTGAAGTTTCTAGCACAATTCTACGGACAGTTATCGTCTGGAATGACACATACATACATACATACATACATACATACATTAAAAACAGTCCAGTCATGCAGCATGACCCCATGAGCGAATTTTTGAAGATGTTTCATGCAAATATTACCGATTTTTACAACTAGCGAACGGCATTATTTCAATTTTTAACTGATTTTTCAACTTTGAAATTTTTGAAAACTTGATACATATTCTTATAGGAAATTTTACGCTGATTCCGAATATACCACATGTTAGTATGCTGAAAAAATTATTTCGCACAACAAATCGCAAAAAACAGGCTATTTTGAAATTTTTGACTACATTTTTGAAAATTTCAACCCGAAGATGTAATCCGATCATGCTGGCCAACGAACTTGAACTTTCGTTTTGTGTCCTTAACATTTTAAAATTTGTTTGAAGTTTCTAGCACAATTCTACGGACAGTTATCGTCTGGAATGACACATACATACATACATACATACATAAAAAAATGCGTTAAACTTCAGAATATGATTCAGAATAGCCTGAAACGGATTTCTGCATAAAACTTTTTCAAAAATTCACATTCTACAAATTTTGAGGCTAGAGCAATAGCTTAATTTTCTTCAAAAATTCGCTAAAATGCGTTAAACTTCAGAATATGATTCAGAATAGCCTGAAACGGATTTCACTGCATAAAATTTTTTCAAACATTCACATTCTACAAATTTTGAGGCGAGAGCAATTGCTTAATTTCCTTCAAAAATCCGCTAATTATATTCAAGCGAAACAGCTAAGCGAATGCATGTAGAGTTGAGCACGATCCACCATTAACCTTGAAGGCAATCTGTTGGAATGAAATCCTCACGTCGCTTTTAAAACACTCGTTCACTCAATGCAGCATAATCCAATCGTCATTATCAACATTGTAAAACTCAATCTGATGGAATGGTTGAAACTGAACGAATTGGTTGGCTTCATTGCTTTACTATTGGAACAAGGCTTGCTGCTGCTTCACCAAATTGCTGTTACGCGATCTAGTATAAATACTCTAATTCCCCACATAGAAATTAACAATGGAGAAATGACAGTTGTAGCTCTTAATGTGTTTTTGCGTCATAATGTAGGTAACCTAATCTCTAAACGGTTGTGGATAGGCTTATGGAAATTGGATATCATAGAATTCTTATGAAACTGTTCAAGGAAAAACTTCCGCAGTTGGATATGTTTGCTTATATAGGCCTCATAACTCATCTGGATGGAGCGTTGTCACTAAAGAGTGAACTCTATGGGCTTAAAAAAAAAGTTCAAGTCATGCAGCATGCCCGCAAGAGCGAATTTTCGTAAATTATCGTACTACAGATATTATGTTACATTGTTTTGAAAATTAAGGACTTTAAGGGAAAAGAAATGGTCAACTATCAATTTTATGGGAAAAAACTCGTTCTAAATAATATTCTTCGATTCAAAAAAAGATTTTGAATTTTTAACTTTTTTGCAGTTTTTATCGATTTTTTAGCACATTTTAATGGAATGTAAGTATATTTTTCAGCATAATTTTTCACATAAATTTTGTAATGTTCTATTTTATAGTTAATAAACTTTATTTGAGCAATATTCTGCTAAAAAAAAAAAAAAAAAAAAATTTAACCATTTTTAGCAGCTTTTGCTATTTTTAGTAATTTTTTCAGCACTTTTTTTGGAAATTTGACATATTTAATGTGCTCAAAAAATTCTGGCCAACGAACTCGTCCTTTCGTTTGGAAAGCTTGATTTTTTGGCGCAAAAACGGAACTTTTGTGTCAATCCTAAAGAGAGTTATCGTCTGAAAGGACACACACATACACACACACACACACACATATATATATATATATATATATATATATATATATATATATATATATATATATATATATATATATATATGAAAAATGTTAAACTCTAGGATTTTCTATGAAGTAAATTTTCAAAAATTTGCATTTTAAAATTTTTGGAGCCATTGCAATAGCTTCATTTTCTTCGAATATTCGCTAAATCGATTTTGGTTATGCCCATCTAATTTATGCGCTAGAAATCATTAATCGTACTCGGATTCAAAAGTAACTTCCTTCCCCCACTTTTCCCCCCAATTTTTGAGGTATCGAAGTGAAAGTTGGCGACTGTTTTTGGGGTGCCTAATACTGTTGAGAAAAAAGGTGCCACCCAAAGAGGAGGTATTGGTGGGTACTTGTACAGTTGTTTCTTTATTTTTTGCTGAAAGGTGTCTCATTTTGAAGAATTAGCAGTGAGCAAGATGGTGAAGCCATAATAATTGCTATATCTTATTCCTTTCTCGGAATGGAGCGGATGAACCATGAATAAGTTGAGATTTTTCTAAAATCCTTTAGCTAGCTGGGGAAATACTGCCATGGGGTTAGGGTAATACCGCCATATAAAACAAGGAGGAAATGAACATTCCCAAAAGAACATCGGAATCACGATTTATTGAATTTCAAAAAACTCTTCCTGGGTAGCTTCTCACCATATCGGAAACTTAGTTGACAAGAAAAGGTTTCACTAAAGGTTGACAAACAATTTCCACATCAGAATAGTAAAATTGGAACAAAATAAACACTGATAAAATAATGTTGGTTCTTCACAGGAACTGAATTATTGACAACGTTCAACGCGGAACTCGTTAAAAAAAGAAAGATTATAGTGCATTCCATCTTCCCAGCTTTTAAAGTTTTGAATTTGTGCTCTTCTTCAAGTCGCAGCAAAATTCACGAGACTAACGTCCATTGTCAAAATCAAAACGGGAGCATGAAGAGTGGAATCTTACAACGATTATGGTAATTTAGGAAGTCAGTTAGGTAGATACCTACTGTACAATTATTCAGTAGATCACGATTAGGTAAATATAGAGTTGCTTATGGAGATTAGCTATCACAATATAATTCGTATTTTAAACATTAATTCATATTTTAATTACTTAGAATCAGTAGAAATAGGTGATTATTACCACAAAAAGCTTCCAACAAGGCTGATAATTGGAGCATTGGCGGCCTTGGCGGAATTACTCTGAATTCAGTGTGGCAATGTTGCCCCAGTTAACTTTTTGAGATAGAAAATCATTAAGAACTACAGTTTTCGTAAAAAGTCATGAAGTAAAGCTAAAAGGGTGGAAATTAAAGCTAAATGATTTTTCTACGTCGTCATGCTCAATAATTTACATAAACGTATGAAAAACTATTATTTACCACACAAACACGACAACAGTAAAACTAGAGCGCCAAGCTTCAACAACAGTGAACTCGCTTATATTTGATGAAAACAAATTTATGACCCCAAACCAACTTTTCCAACATTACTGCTGATCTAAAGATGACGATATTTGGCGTCAAGATTTTTTCACTCAGGTGGTTAAACTATTATACGGGGTGGCGGTATTATCCCACTCGCCGCTACTGAATTTGTTCATATTAGCAATAATCAATAGCTAATGAATACTGATAATTTAATAATGATACGAATAATGAGGCTCCTTATCAATTTATGGTGTTTTCTGTCATGAATTCAGTTTCCCAACCAGAAGAAGCTCAGAACGCCCAGCGTCTGGTCCAGCAAGTCTTCGCTTAGCGCGGGCTTCCGGTACCACGGCGGAAGTATTGTGCCTTCTACTACCCCCAGCCCGGAAACCGGAAGGACGTACCTGTTCGAAGGTAAAATTACGAGGGCAGATCGAATATAAACGAGATTTAAATTTTATAATCTTTTTATTGCAATATGAAACATAGCGGATAAGAACAAATCAAGAAGTAGCTCGAAATATCATAATTGGTCAATTAAGAAACGAAAAAAGTCCAGTCATGCAGCATGACCCCATGAGCGAATTTTTGAAGATGTTTCATGCAAATATTACCGATTTTTACAACTAGCGATCGGCAATATTTCGATTTTTGACTGATTTTTCAACTTTGAAATTTTTGAAAACTTGATACATATTCTTATAGGAAATGATTCCGAATATACCACATTTTAGTATGCTGAAAAAATTATTTCGCACAACAAATCGCAAAAAACAGGCTATTTTGAATTTTTTGACTACATTTTTGAAAATTTCAACCCGAAGATGTAATCCGATCATGCTGGCCAACGAACTTGAACTTTCGTTTTGTGTCCTTAACATTTTAAAATTTGTTTGAAGTTTCTAGCACAATTCTACGGAAAGTTATCGTCTGGAATGACACATACATAAAAAAATGCTTTAAACTTCAGAATATGATTCAGAATAGCCTGAAACGGATTTCTGCATAAAATGTTTTCAAAAACTCACATTCTACAAATTTTGAGGCGAGAGCAATAGCTTAATTTTCTTCAAAAATTCGCTAAAAATGATAATGTAATGCAAAACGAACTGATGAGTTGAAAACAATTAAATATCTACAACCTAAACCGCGCATTCACTGACAATTTCATCAAAATCGGATGAAAACTGTAGAAATTAAGGATATTACAAGTGTTTCACATTGGCGCATGCGCAGTAGCTATTAATGATACAATCTTGTTGAAATTGATATGAGATAATCAAGTCATCTTCTTCCAACTATCCAAATTAAAGCGAAATCAAACGACTAGAGTGTGAAAAATGGAGCATAATAGAATTTACGTTTGCGCATGCGCAGAATGAAGTATTGATTTGGCAACAATGAAACTGATAGGGGACCAACTCCAACGTAACCCACGCATTCTCTGACAATTCATCGAAATTTGATGAAATAGTGGAAATTATGGTCGTTACAAGGATTTCACATAAACGTATACGCCGTAGCTATTAATGGTTTCAATCGTGTTGAAATTTATATTAGGTATTCAAGTCATCTTCTTCCAACTATCATCCAAATTTAAGCGAAATCGAACTACTACAGTGTGAAAAACGCTGCAAATTATTTCACAAAGGTTTATTATTTTTTCAATTGAGTATGATCATAGCTAGCGTACGTCATAAGGCCCGTCCAGACTCCTCGGTGTGTCCTATTTCGAGTTGCCACAACCTATACTTCTATAATTATATACGATTGTTTATATTTCTCGATTTGAGCTCCTATCTATTCAAATAGTTATTGCCTTAATAATATCATTATCTAAGTACGTACGAAAAGTCGAGAGGATAATATGTTATTAAATATGCGTAGGAAAAGCTTTGGTATTAACACACAAATATGACCTTGAAAAAAACATATATTCATGCCTCGAAGGAACGCCGGCGCTGTACCCACCACAAGGTGCGGCGGCGCCGGCACCTCCTCTCACTCCACCCCCCGCTCACCCCCCCTCACCGCCCACCGTGACCCCCTGCCAGGCGTGGGCGCGTAGAAAAAGACACTTTTTCGCCCGTTTTTGGCCCATAGCATCTATGCGAGTAAAGCGATCGGGATGGTTAAACGTTAGGACCAACTAGACCCCAAATGGAGTCTATGTGCGAAAGAACGGGTTTTTAAAGTCAATTCTTAGGCCTTTTATGGCCCGGACGGCGAACGGCGGACGGACATTTCAAATTTGGATTCTACGTACCTTGAAACGTAAAGTGACAAAGTTTGAGGGGGGGGGGGGGGGGGTTATAAAAATTTTTTGCTACACGATCACATAGGCTTATTATTGGAAATAATAAACCAAAAATGGAGCATAATAGAATTTACGTTTGCGCATGCGCAGAGTGAAGTATTGATTTGGCTACAATGAAACCACTTAGCCCGCACATTCCCTGAAATTTTCATCCAGATCGGATGAAATCTGGGAAAATACCCTTGTTACAAGGATTTCATATTGGCGCATGCGTAGTAGCTATTAATGATACAATCATGTTGAAATTTATATAAGATGATCAAATTGTCATCCGCCAACTATCAGCCAAATTTGAGTGAGATCGAACGACTTGGGCGTGAGAAATTGATGCTTGGTAGAATTTACGTTTGCGCATGCGTAGACTGAGGTATTGAGTCAAGAACGATGAAACTGATAGGGCACCATCTACACCGTAGCCCGCATATTCCCTGAAAATATCATCCAAATTGGATGGAAACTGTGGATAATAGACAGACAGACATGGAACCGAAGTTGTTCAGAATTGTCTAAAAAAGTCCAGTCATGCAGCATGACCCCATGAGCGAATTTTTGAAGAATATTACCGATTTTTACAACCAGCGAACGGCATTATTTCGATTTTTGACTGATTTTTCAACTTTGAAATTTTTGAAAACTTTATACATATTCTTATAGGAAATTTTACGCTGATTCCGAATATACCACATGTTAGTATGCTGAAAAAGTTATTTCGCACGACAAATCGCAAAAAACAGGCTATTTTGAAATTTTTGACTACATTTTTGAAAATTTCAACCCGAAGATGTAATCCGATCATGCTGGCCAACGAACTTGAACTTTCGTTTTGTGTCCTAAACATTTTAAAATTTGTTTAAAGTTTTTAGCACAATTCTACGGACAGTTATCGTCTGGAATGACATACATACATACATACATATATACATACATACATATATACATACATATATACATATATACATACATAAAAAAAAATGCGTTAAACTTCAGAATATGATTCAGAATAGCCTGAAACGGATTTCTGCATAAAAAGTTTTCAAAAATTCACATTCTACAAATTTTGAGGCGAGAGCAATAGCTTAATTTTCTTCAAAAATTCGCTAACATAAAATGCGAGTGGAAATTTTGATTTGTAGACCAAAAAAAATTTTTCCCCCGAAAGTCAAAACAATGCTTCCGTTATCTCGTAGACTCGGAAGCAAAAGCAACATAAAAATCGGTCTATTAGTCTTGGAGTTTCGTCTGTGTCGATCAATTTTGGATTCGCACATGCGCTATAGTAGTTATTACTCCAACGATATAATACATAGTTAATTTTCCTAGAACATATATATCTATCTACTCCCCGAGTTTAAACGAAATTGGACTAATTGATAACAAGAAGTCGACGTTATAATAAATGAAAGTTTGCGCTTGCGCACATAATACTATTTATGTGACGGCAATTAAAGTTAGGGAGGGCCGTATAGACGCTATCCCGCACAATTCCTGAAAATTTCATCGAAATCGTTCCATTAGACTCGGAGTTTTGCCAGTGTCAATCGATATTAGTTTCGCGCATGCGCAATAGTTATTACTCTACCAATTGCAATATAATTTATAGGGAATTTGTGTAGAACACATAGGTACCCAATTACCTACCGAGTTTGAATGAAATCGGACCAACAGATAGGAAGAAATCGACGTTTTGAGAAATTCTCGTTTGCGCATGCGCACAGGCTACTGTTTATTCGACCACTTTAATAGGGGACCGTCTAGGACCTAACCCGCACAATCCCTGAAAATTTCATCGGAATCCGACTGAAACTTGGTATAGTTTTGGGCTTGCAAGGATTTACCATAGACGGACAGACTGTCAGACAGACAGACACGGAACCAAATTTGATCAGCAAGTTCTGAAACGCAAAAAGCAAGCGGAAATTTTGTTGTTGTAGGATACAATTTTTTTCAACTTCAATCACGAACACAAAGCTTCCATACCTTCGGTAGTGAAGAAGCAAAAATGATTAAATTAAATAATTCATAAGTGCTTTAGTAGTTCTATACAACGCATTTGTGAGGTCCATTCTGGAATATGGCGCTATTGTATGGGCTTCGTTTTATGCTGATGCTACTGAGCGTATTGAGAGGGTACAATTTCGATTTGCGCGGTATGTTGCTTTCAAGCAGGGTGTAGAATTTTAGGATTTCAATTATAGGGATATTCTTCATCAGTGCAATCTTTCCACCCTGGAAAGTCGACGTCATACTGCAGATTGTACTGAAAGCGTGATAGTTTTGATTTATTTTCTGATTCATTAGATGCACTTAAGCGGGCTCTAAATTGAAGTTTAGTTAGGGCAGTATTATTATTATTATTTATTTTTAATTTTTTTAAAGATATAAATATAGTTTATTAATTTTAGTTCTTCAAGTTTGCCATCTGAATTTATGTTAAATTGTATATTTCACGGAATGTAATTTACATCGTAATTTGGCACATGCCCGTGTATGATAAATCAAATAAAATAATTAATTTTCCTCTTTACGTAACGATGGGGAATTACAGCCTTACGGTGCGAGCTATCGAAAAATTGAACCGGACCTTTTTATAGTATTTTAACTCAGCTTCACGATGCGTAAGTCGGATTTTTATTTTTCCATGTTTTAGGGTCTCAAATCATTTATTGAAACTTACGGTTTCCTCTTGACCCCCCTTTTTTATTCCTTTTTCGATTTTAGGTTGAATTTGGAACAGAAAATGCCTCGTTGAAATTTTCTTTTTGGGGCTTCGTTTCTGAGTTATTCCACTTTTTGCGGAATACAGAAAATCGCCGATTCCTTTTAGACATTACCAACACTTTCTTACTATTTTTATCTTCAATTTTTGAGATGTTCACCACACTTTTGAAATCAGCATTAAACTATCTATCATCAGACCCCAGCTTCATAATCAACAATCACCATCAGGGGGATGACATTACACTTGGACCGCTTACGGTTTGAAAAAAGTTTTCCAAATCGTCGTTTGAAAAAAAAAAGAAAAAAAAACCCTCAAACTGTTCAGTACTATTACGAGACGCCGCCTTCTGGACTAATGTAAGGTTCTTTAAATGATAAAGATCATAGTGCAGACTGAACAATAAGTATCAAGAAGCTGTTGTTTTCTTGACCCTTGAATTCAGTTTGCAGGAGAAGGAGCAGAGGCTGCAGAAGGAGCAGGTGGCATTTTCGATTTGTCACAACACAACTGACTGGAAGTCTCCTCGCGGTACATTTTTTAAAATGTATTCTGAACAGTAATTCTGTGTGTACTGAACAGTCTGGTTTTTTTTTTTTTCTTTTTTTTTTCTTTTTTTTACGACTATTTGGAAAACTTTTTTCAAACCGTAAGCGGTTCAAGTGTAATGTCATCCCCCTGATGGTGATTGTTGATTATGAACGCTGGGGTCTGATGATAGATAGTTTAATGCTGATTTCAAAAGTGTGGTGAACATCTCAAAAATTGAAGATAAAAATAGTAAGAAAGTGTTGGTAATGTCTAAAAGGAATCGGCGATTTTCTGTATTCCGCAAAAAGTGGAATAAATCTGAAACGAAGCCCCAAAAAGAAAATTTTAACGACGCATTTTCTGTTCCAAATTCAACCTAGAATCGAAAAAAGCAATACAAAAGGGGGGTCAAGAGGAAACCGTAAGTTTCAATCAATGATTTGAGACCCTAAAACATGGAAAAATAAAAATCGGACTTCCGTATCGTGAAGCTGAGTTAAAACACTATATAGAAGGTCCAGTTCATTTTTTCGATAGCTCGAAGATGCAGATGGGACACCCCCCAATATATATATAATATTATTTAACCACACTCATTTTTCCCAGCGTTTTTAGAGCTTATTTCAAGTTTTTTCAGCATTGTCACTTTCCTGTTTCCCTTTGCCTACACAAAGATCCCTATGAACAGTAGCAAAATATGAATATATGATCCCAATAACACGGAAATCAACGATTTTTTCTCTCTTTCTCATCAGGTCTTCTGGGTAAGGAACGATCGAATCTTTGGGATCAGATGCAGTTTTGGGAAGATGCCTTTTTGGACGCTGTGAGCCAGGAAAGGGACATGATCGGCATGGATCAAGGGCCCACGGAGATGATGGAAAGGTAAAGTGTGATGTATTGCTTTTTCAGATTGAATTAAACAGTTTTCAAAATGAATTAAACACTTTCTCATACGAGTTTCAAAACCATGTAAACAATAACTTAAACAAGTTGACCAGTTGGGGAGAATATGGGAAAGAAGACCGTACATACTGTTGTAATCTCTTCCGCGTGTGTCTTCCACGTAATAACGAGATGGAAATACCTTCTCTGTGAACTCGGCAATCTCTTATCGTCTTGCTCATTGTTTATCGATGATTTTCTTGTTTCTCAGACTCTTTCTTGCTCCTGGCAGCGGCAGCTGCAATGCAGCCCCTTCATTAATATTTGAAAGACAAGTGTTATTTAGTTTATTTGGTAACCGTTTAATTCATATTGAAAATTGTTTATTTTATTTTGTGAAATGTTTAATTCATTTTGAAAAGTGTTGACTTCATTTTGAAAGCTTTTTAATTCAATCTGAAAAAGCTATATAAGGTATAGTGCCTAATAAGTAAGTTAGTTTTAAGAATAAGTTATGCCGATGAAACTTGCGAAACACGAGCTTTCGGATGATGAAATGACGAGCGTGGTCATTGTCACAGTGCGGTTTGACTCAGTGAATGAGGAAGTGAAAATTCTATGTCAGGGAATGTGATGTTACAGTCTAGCTCCACACAGATTACGCTATTCTTCTTATTATTTTTATCATCATCTCTATTGCCGCCAAATATTACAAATAAATTACTTATGGCAAACGTCATGAATAAATAATATTCCGAACAACCAGCTAAAACTTAGTCAACAAATAATCTTTGCAGTGATCTGCGTTGAAGGGCTAAGTATGTAATACAGAAAGGTAAATCTTTGTATTATAGGCAATTTGCAGTTTTGTTTTCACAGTTATTACAAGTATTTTCCAAAAAACGTAGAAACCACGATAAATCCAGCTAGTCTCGCATTGCTAAGCTTTCAATAAACCATTGCTAAGAGACTCATTAAGATAAGTAACAAAGTAGAATTTCGGCCTCCTCCTGACCACAACCTATTGGCCCAAACTTGATTTTCTTTGCATATCCTGGGGGGGCATGCCCCCTGAGTCGCCTGATCCCAAATATGTAACGGTAGATCGTTTCTATTTATGCAAAAACGAGGAGTCAAAATGCATGTTTACGTACTTTCATCCCCCCCCCCCTTTCCTTTCACTTTTTTTTTAACATGGATATGTTTTTGGGCTGGGGGTGCATTCTAAAATTTGCGTAACGACACCAAAATTTGTGACGTCCCGGCACTTTAGATTATTATTAACTCGAAAAGTGAAGGCTAGGTAGAATTTCTATTGATATTTCACGTACAACCAATGAGTTACTAGGGAAGAGTAACTCCCATTGTTTTCATAGTAGGAAAATCGTTCGCCACTTTTTGGAATGCTCTCATTTTATCACAACATCTCATGACCTCTAAGCCATTGTAGTTTCAAGGAATGCTGATTTATTACTCTAAGTTAAAAAACTAATATTGTTTTGTAACCATAATGGAATAATCTTGTGAAAAGAAGGCACTACATGGTTGGTATACAATTGAGTAGTAGGTACCTACTGGTCAGCAGTAGGTACTAGACATATCCATGATCTTTTGTTTTTCCCATCAAGGGAGAAATCAAAATGCTTGATTTTTATATTATGATTCGCTGACAAAACTTCAATTTCGGCATCCCGCTTGATGTTGTTCATTTCGTTTGTCCCCACACGACATTTTTTTTTTCCCCCAGATACGAATAAACTCAGGGGCTCTTTACTGACCAGCTAAGTGAGCTGAATTCTCTCCTATTCACTCTAGAAATGTGAAATTTGATAGGGGGTTTCTCTAGGGCATTAAGGGATGAACAATGTTACGGTTTCCAGCCTGATCTTGCTATGTGAGCTAAACTCTCTCCTGCTCACCCTTGGAAATTTACATTTGACAGGGAGCTTCTCTCTGGCAACAAAAGCCGAATGAAATGACTGTCTCCATTCTGAGCAGCCCGTACATCCCAACCTTTTCCTCCTAGACCACCAAAAATGGGTGATATCTCTCCAAAAAGACGCTCTGCTAACAAAAGATGCCAAGCCGCAAAATACTTTATATCATGCTCAGGCATTTTCTCATTCTTCCATATCAAGCTGATTAGTTTATAGAATCTTTCTACCAACACAATACCTCCGTTTTTCAGAAGCTCAGCAACGATTTGGTCCTCACCTGGGGCTTTGCGGTTTTTCATTGTATTCAGTGCCCCTTGTACTTCTTCCGTGGTTGGTTCACCAGCCAATGGATCATTTATATGACAATCCGCTTGACGCACAGTCTCCATTCAAAAACGCCTTGAAATGTTCAGCCCAAGTTTCCAAAACTTTTCCTTCATCTTTCACCACTTCCCCATTTTAGCGAATTTTTGAAGAAAATTAAGCTATTGCTCTCGCCTCAAAATCTGTAGAATGTGAATTTTTGAAAAAAAATTATGCAGAAATCCGTTTCAGGCTATTCTGAATCATATTCTGAAGTTTAACGCATTTTTTTATGTATGTATATATGTATGTATGTATATATGTATGTATATATGTATGTATGTATATATGTATGTATGTGTCATTCCAGACGATAACTGTCCGTAGAATTGTGCTAGAAACTTCAAACAAATTTTAAAATGTTAAGGGCACAAAACGAAAGTTCAAGTTCGTTGGCCAGCTTGATCGGATTACATCTTCGGGTTGAAATTTTCAAAAATGTAGTCAAAAATTTCAAAATAGCCTGTTTTTTGCGATTTGTCGTGCGAAATAATTTTTTCAGCATACTAACATGTGGTATATTCGGAATCAGCGTAAAATTTCCTATAAGAATATGTATCAAGTTTTCAAAAATTTCAAAGTTGAAAAATCAGTCAAAAATTGAAATAATGCCGTTCGCTGGTTGTAAAAACCGGTAATATTCTTCAAAAATTCGCTCATGGGGTCATGCTGCATGACTGGACTTTTTTATTCTTACAGGCAATCAGTTCCGGTTGATAACCTTTGCGCATAGTATTCACTTCTTTGTAAAATCGTCTTCGTTCATTGTTTTTAGCGAATTTTTGAAGAAAATTAAGCTATTGCTCTCGCCTCAAAATTTGTAGAATGTGAAGTTTTGAAAAAAAATTATGCAGAAATCCGTTCCAAGCTATTCTGAATCATATTCTGAAGTTTAACGCATTTTTTTATGTATGTATGTATGTATGTATGTATATATGTATGTATGTATGTATGTGTCATTCCAGACGATAACTGTCCGTAGAATTGTGCTAGAAACTTCAAACAAATTTTAAAATGTTAAGGGCACAAAACGAAAGTTCAAGTTCGTTGGCCAGCTTGATCGGATTACATCTTCGGGTTGAAATTTTCAAAAATGTAGTCAAAAATTTCAAAATAGCCTGTTTTTTGCGATTTGTCGTGCGAAATAATTTTTTCAGCATACTAACATGTGGTATATTCGGAATCAGCGTAAGATTTCCTATAAGAATATGTATCAAGTTTTCAAAAATTTCAAAGTTGAAAAATCAGTCAAAAATCGAAATAATGCCGTTCGCTGGTTGTAAAAATCGGTAATATTCTTCAAAAATTCGCTCATTGGGTCATGCTGCATGACTGGACTTTTTTGGAGTTTATATAGATTTTTTAGCACATTTTAATGAAAACTGAGCACATTTTAGCGAATTTTTGAAGAAAATTAAGCTATTGCTCTGGCCTCAAAATTTGTAGAATGTGAATTTTTGAAAAAAACTTATGCAGAAATCCGTTTCAGGCTATTCTGAATCATATTCTGAAGTTTAACGCATTTTTTTATGTATGTATGTATATATGTATATATGTATGTGTCATTCCAGACGATAACTGTCCGTAGAATTGTGCTAGAAACTTCAAACAAATTTTAAAATGTTCAAGACACAAAACGAAAGTTCAAGTTCGTTGGCCAGCATGATCGGATTACATCTTCGGGTTGAAATTTTCAAAAATGTAGTCAAAAATTTCAAAATAGCCTGTTTTTTGCGATTTGTTGTGCGAAATAATTTTTTCAGCATACTAACATGTGGTATATTCGGAATCAGCGTAAAATTTCCTATAAGAATATGTATCAAGTTTTCAAAAATTTCAAAGTTGAAAAATCAGTCAAAAATCGAAATAATGCCGTTCGCTAGTTGTAAAAATCGGTAATATTTTGCATGAAACATCTTCAAAAATTCGCTCATAGGGTCATGCTGCATGACTGGACTTTTTGTTAATCGATTCTATATCCACCAGCATGCTTTTTAACCAATTTCTCTTCTTTGCCCTACGCACCTTATGCTCAGCCCTTCTGTTCTTTATACTCATCACTTGCGCGCCTAGTCTCTTGTTATAGTTTAGTAGATTATGATTTAGGATGAGCTTATTAGCCATAAAATTGGTAGTTAACAATTTCTTTGTACTCGAACTGCTCTGTGTATCGTTCGTTAGTATTAAATTGCTGAAAAGTTGGTTATTTATCTTTTATGTTATATCAAGTAGGTACTTGATATTCATTGGGATGGACCGTGAATTAATACCTTCTCTTTACTGAGCAAGCGTACCTTGTAACTGTTTCATCTCCGTTGCAGGTATAAATGGTTAAGCGCCTCGGAAAAGAAGAGATTGGAACACGAAGAGGACAGGTTGTTGTCGACGATGCTGTACAACTTGACGGCCTTCATGCTGATGCTCAACGTCAGCAAGAATGAGCTGAAGCAGAAAGTCAGGCGCCTCCTCGGCAAAAGTCACATCGGTCTCGTCTACTCCCAAGAAGTCAACCAGCTGCTGGATCAGCTCAACAACCTGGTGAGTTTGAGCAAGTTTTGGGGTTTTTCAAGTACAAAGCCTAGGTATTAGCGAAACCTTAAACATTAGCGAATTTTCGTAGAGAATATTGGGGATTTAGCGAATTTTCTTAGAAAATTAAGCTATTGCAATGGCTCCAAAAATTTTAAAATAAAAATTTTCAGAAATTTTCTTCATCGAAATCTGTTTTGAAGCATTCTGAAATGATTCCTGGATTTTAACGCTTTTTTATATGTATATATATATATATATATATATATATATATATATATATATGTGTGTGTGTGTGTGTGTGTGTGTGTGTGTGTGTGTGTGTGTGTCATTCCAGATGATAACTCTCGATAGAATTGAGATAAAAACTTCGTTCTTTCGCCAAAAAATCAAGAATTTCAAAAAAAAGGATGAGTTCGTTGGACAACACTTTTTGAGCACATTAAATTGGTCAAATTTCAAAAAATGTACTCAAAAAATCTCTAAAAATGGCTAAAAACGGCTAAAAATCGTTCAATTTATATTTTTTGGTAGAATATTGCTCAAATAAAGTTTATTAACTATAAAATAGAACATCCAAAAATGTATGTACACAATTATGCTGAAAAATGTACTTAAAATGCATCAAAATTTGCTAAAAAATCGATAAAAACTGCAATAAAAGCTAAAAATTCAGAACCGCTATTTGAATAGCAGGTTATTTAGAATACGTTTTTTGCCAGAAAATTGATGGTTAACGATTTCCTTGTACTCAAAAAGGTCAAATTTCAAAACAATTCAACATTATACAATACGATAATTTACGGAAATTCGCTCATACGATCATGCTGCATGAATGGAACTTTTTATATTTTTTATATTGATATTATAGTCTTTTTATATTTTCACCCGAAAGTTAACCTTTTTTACCTTAAAAACGTCATTTTCACGTTAAAAGTCATAAGTGTGTCGTGTGTTAAAAAACAATTTTTTAAACCGTTGGAAAGCTGGGATTGTGATGCAACTTTTTTAGGTTTCTTGTATGAAAATTTCCATACAGGACGTTCCGAGAGACAAACTTTAAAGAGAGTGAACATTTTCCGAATTACACACATTTTTCACGGACGTCTATTTTTCACCCGTTCATTCCATTTAAAATTTTTTGAAAAGTCATCATGGAGTTAGAAAATCCAACGTTCTTTCCAACGGTATAATCAGATTTGAGTTTTGATTGGAAATGAATGGAGATATGACAGTTTTAGTAACACAGAGTCGATAACGCGAAAATAATCGAAAGTGCAAAAAGTGTTCTTTAGCATATACATACTTATCTTGATGCATATATTATCTTCAACAACTTTAGCATATTACTTTAGCGTATACCTTTATATTAGCATTCAACTTTAGCATATACTTATCTTTATGCATCTTTAGCATATACTGATCTTCAACACACACACACACACACACACACAGATATATATATATATATATATATATATATATATATATGTATGTATATTCAATCAATTTTTAAGGAAAAACAACAATTGACAACATGAAACTAATTTTTATATTTCGGCTTAAGTATGCCTTTTTCAAACTTCGAGAAAAGAATTTTGATTTTTGTTAATTGGTGAGAAATTCTTGCCATGGAGAAGCGTGGTTGCCCAGTTAACGTCTGATATTCAACCCTGGAGGATCATACGCGCCCAAAACATTCGAGTGAGCTCTCTCTGAATGAACCAGCATTAATTTATTTTCTGTGGGCCCCATTTTTTTCAATACCTTCATACCATAGCAATCATCAAATGTAGCATCATGCGACGAGGCATGGCGGCTTACTGGCAAATCTTCTTTTTTCATTACTACCGATGCTCTATGGTTATTAACCCTCAAATTAAGTGCTGTCTCCGCTTTTCCTACGTAGAAGGCAGGGCATTGTTTGCACAACAACTGATACACACACATAGGCGTCTGGCAATCTGCTGACCCTTTGCATGTGTATGAGTTGGGGTTATTAGCAGACGTGAAGTGATCCTCTTCTATAACCAGTGGGCAAACTTTACATCTGCGCTTGCCACAAGGATGCAAACCTTTCGGTGGTGGCGCCGTCCTATCTGATCTTCTATGGGTCAGGATATCTCCGATAGACGATCCTTGTCGATAAGACATTGACAGTACTTCTGAGAAGACTCTTTTAGTCACTGGGTTTGCTGAGAGGAATGGGTAAAGATCTTTTAGAATTTTGTTCATCTTCTCAATGCCGAAAAAGAATGTTGTTGTGAGTTGGACTTTTTTGATCGGATTTCGGGGTGTCGGGTGGTGTTTAATGTGGGAAGGAATACTTTTTTGCCTTACCAATTTTGTTGGGTATCCTCTGTTCACCAGTTTATCTGATAAGTTCTTCAGGTATGTCTCCCTGTCTGCATCCTCACTACAAATACGATGACCCCTTATTGAGAGAGCTCTTGGTATAGCTTGTTTTGTGTGTCGGGGATGGCAACTTTCATAATGGAGATATAGTTGTTTATTTGTCGGTTTGATGTGTACTGAAGTGGCGAGTATACTGTCTGTCAATCGTATGTTTACATCAAGGAATGTGGCTGTTGATGTATAAGGAATGGTTGTTGATGATTGGCATGTTGTCAAGGAATGTGGAGATCACGATACTCCAGAATTTAGACCATTAGTTGAATCAAGTGGTGGTCCAAGCACTGATGAAATTACAGAGGAGAGTAATGAGGTGTGCAATCTATCATCGAGAGCTCTCACAGAAACGGAGATCAGAGTACTATCAAAAGGACTGAATTTTAACCCCACACCACGAGTAGATCATAACCAGCTTCAAATTTCAAAAAATGTACTTAAAAAATCACTAAAAAAGGCAAAAAACTGCTAAAAATTAACAAATTTTTATTTTTTAGCAGAATGCTACTTGAAAAAAATTAATCGAACATGAACTAGGACATTTAAAAATTTAAGCACAAAATTGTACTGAAAAATGTACTTAAATTTCATTAAAATAAGCTAAAAATCGATAGGAACACTTGAAAAAATTGTAAAAATCCACAAAATTGTTTGTTCATTGGAATATTACTGACAAAAAGTTAGTTTGCTATAAAATGTATAATAAAATTTTCATTTGTCCCCAAAGCGCTCAAATTTCAACAGAATTTAACATAAATGTAATACGACCATTTATGAAAATTCGGTCATAAGATCATGCTGCATGGCTGGTTTATACTTTACCTAGGCATTATATAGAATCCCTGATCGTGCACTCGGCAAAGTTTCCTTCTGATCAATCCTTACCCTATCTGGGCACCTTCGTTGGAGATATAGGTCAGAATGATATGTATAGTTTGGTGGTCTGGATGCTCGCAAGCTCGCATCTCAAAAATACATGACATCAAGTAGTCAATCCCCTAGTAAAAATTCAGATTTGTTGGACATATAGGTCAGAATGATGAGTATTTATACTTTGCCTAAATCAATGGTAGGCATTATATAGACTGCCTAGGCATTGTGTACATTGCCTAGCCATTGTGTCTAAAGAGAGTTGAAAATGGAGGAATTTCATACTTTGCCTAAAAAGTACAGGCATTGTAGGTATAGAACGACTAGTCATTGTATACAATGCCTGGATTTCATACTTAGCCGGTAACATATGTTAATATCATACCACAGACATGACTTGGTATAAATATGTTTGTGCGTTGTAAAGTTTTCATATCATCCTCGTCAATTCGTCCTCAAAAACCAAGTCTCTACTCAATCCTCTGTGGCTCATTTTTGTGCATGTAGGAAAACGTAAGAAATAACTAGGTAGCAAAAATTAAGCGAAATGTAGCAGATTAGATGGGAAAACGTAGCAAAAAAGGATTTCGGTCCTGTAAACCAAGAAGGCGAAAAGAACTACCTACCTAGTAAATCGTTGATTTGAACGCTAACCACCCGAATTCGGCTGGTTAGTTTTGATCGTTGATTTAGCGCATTTGATCATTGGTTTATCTGAACTGGAGTTGGTGAAACCGAAACTCGTTGTTTAACAGTTGAGATCTTCGGTTTAATGAGTAAACGTTGATTAAAAGTCCAGTCATGCAGCATGACCCCATGAGCGGATTTTTGAAGAAATCTTCGACATTTCAGTCGCTATTGATGGTGTAGAGAAATTTTAGTTTATGATTTTGATAGACAAACATGGAATCAAATTATTAAACAAGCACCTACTACCTACGTTTTAAACAGCATGGTAGGATTGGTTATACAGGGATACTTCCATAAGAGTAGTTCAATCTGAATTTGGACAATGTTTCATGCAAATAGTACCGATTTTTACAACTAGCGAACGGCATTATTTCGATTTTTGACTGATTTTTCAACTTTGAAATTTTTGAAAACTTGATACATATTCTTATTGGAAATTTTACGCTGATTCCGAATATACCACATGTTAGTATGCTGAAAAAATTATTTCGCACAACAAATCGCAAAAAACAGGCTATTTTGAAATTTTTGACTACATTTTTGAAAATTTCAACCCGAAGATGTAATCCGATCATGCTGGCCAACGAACTTGAACTTTCGTTTTGTGTCCTTAACATTTTAAAATTTGTTTGAAGTTTCTAGCACAATTCTACGGACAGTTATCGTCTGGAATGACACATACATACATTAAAAAAATGCGTTAAACTTCAGAATATGATTCAGAATAGCCTGAAACGGATTTCTGCATAAAATTTTTTCAAAAATTCACATTCTACAAATTTTGAGGCGAGAGCAGCAATAGCTTAATTTTCTTCAAAAATTCGCTAAAACTGGTGAAACCGGCTGTAAGAAAGTTGTTACTGCCTAACATGCTTCTTTTCTCACCTTCCTACTTCCTTTCATTTTCATTCTCCCCATAAAATGATGAAGAAACGTGATTTTATTCTCCGTTTGCTGCGATTACCTTGGTCTGTCTAGAAAAAAAGCCCCTTCGGCATTCATTTTCGGTACTTTCGTGCCGTGAATGGGCCGGCGGATCCCGTACGCACGCTCGGGGTTCGAACAAATGAAAAAATCTTGCGTAACACAGGAGTGTGACAAAGGCTCATTTCTTTCACTCTTGAAAACTGCACCAAGGACGCTCTGAAGGGGGGTTTTCCAACTATTCCGTAACTCGAGCTCAATGAACCGTGCCGCGTTCGAACGGGATATGGCTGTTTTCGTCTGAGTAAATTGGAGAACTCAAATGAACCGCAGGGTTCTGCATCATTTCCTGGACTTATGTAACTTCATTGAGTTTGCGGTTTTTGTTTTCTTGGCGGATCGAGGGCCAAAAATAGGATAATAAAATAGCCAAGAATAGCCCAAAATAGCTAAAAATACGACGGTAACGAAAGTTCTAGGGGACCATGTGGCGTTTGCTTTGAATTCTGCGGGTGTCCCGTCTAATTGTGACCTTAAATTACACATTGATAAATGCTCACTCAAAAACTGTAAGGTAACATGTAAGACTTTGGACATGACCGATTGCGTTCGGTACCTTGGTGTCTGGTTTGACCAGCACATGAGATGGGAAAAGCAAATAAACCAAGTACCCCAGATGCTACAGAAGAACATGTATTTGTTTGCCCGTTTAAAATCCTTCCTCTCTGATAGACTACTTAGAGTTGTGTACTTTACACTAGTTCAATCATTGCTGACTTACTGTCTTCCTTGTTGGAGCGTATCAAACTACGCTCGCCCCATTAATCACAGCCCAAAAGGCCATTGTGAGAATAATTTCTAGGAAATGTGAATGATGGTCGGTCGGGAAAAACCTAACGGTATAAATCCGAAGTAGAAGTAGTTTAATTTCTCCCTTGATGGGAAAAACAAAAGATCATGGATATGTCTAGTACCTACTGCTTACCAGTTGGTACCTACTACTCAATTGTATATCAACCATGTAGTGCCTTCATTTCTCAAGATTATTCCATTATGGTTACAAAACAATATGGAAAAAACTGGATTCTAGAGCCACTCAGCTGATCTGGGGTCGGTCAGTTGTGTTCAGAAGTCCCTCAAGGGCCCACATACCAAATTTCAGAATCGTGGGATCATTAAAGAAAAAAACTGGATTCTAGATCCACTCAGCTGATCTGGGATCGGTCAGTTGTGTTCAGAAGTCCCTCAAGGGCCCACATACCAAATCTCAGAATCGTGGGATCATTAAAGAAAAAACTGGATTCTAGAACCACTCAGCTGATCTGGGATCGGTCAGTTGTGTTCAGAAGTCCCTCAAGGGCCCACATACCAAATCTCAGAATCGTGGGATCATTAGGGAAAAAACTGGATTCTAGAGCCACTCAGCTGATCTGGGATCGGTCAGTTGTGTTCAGAAGTCCCTCAAGGGGCTACATACCAAATCTCAGATTCGTGGGATCATTAGGGAATCTCCGCGTAACGCTCTCCGCGTGACGCTCCCCCGCGTGACGCTCCCCCGCGTGACGCTCCCCCGCGTGACGCTCCCCCGCGTGACGCTCCCCCGCGTGACGCTCCCCCGCGTGACGCTCCCCCGCGTGACGCTTTTTCATTTATGTCTAGTACCTACTGCTTACAAGTACCTACTACTCAATAGTACCTACCATATAGTGCCTTCTTTTCGCATTATTAGTTCATTATGGTTACTTATTGATATTAGTTTATATAACTCAGCGTAATAAATCAGCTTTCCTTGACCCAACAATGGCTTAGGAATCATGAGATGTTATGATAAAATTAGAGCATTCCAAAAAGTGGCGAACGATTTTCCTACTATGAAAACTATGGGAGTTACTCTTCCCTAGTAACGCCTTGGTTGTACGTGAAAATCAATACAAAATGTGCCGGTCGGGAAACGGTCGGGAAAACTCGGCGCTTTGCGCCTCGGCGGGGGGCTCCGCCCCCCTGCACCCCCCGGTTTATTTCTTTTTCCATACTCTGTATGAAATCATAGGAACACAGAATGTGTTTTTGCGATGATTCTATTTCCTTACCAACGGCTTGGTTGCACGTGAATAATAACAATATTTGGCAATAATAAAATAAATAATTGTTAGACATTTAATTTGGTCTAAAACCCTATAAATATTATATAAATAAATATGTAACTACAAGAAAAATACTATATAAATTGAGAGCTTTCCAACGAATGGTGAACGATTTCTGTGCGATTAAAATTGCGGAAGTTCCATTTCCCTACCAACGGCTCGGTTGTACGTGAAAATCATAAGAAAATTTACAAGCGGTTGCAATCATGTTGACAATATCAATAATTATTGAGAATGATCATCTGTGTGTAAACAATTGATTCAAATAACCATGCTCATAACTCAGGTTGATGGCCAAGCACTTCGCAGTAGTTAACATAATATGGTTGGATAAATCAGGAGCTTTCCAACGAATGGTGAACGATTTCTGTGCGATTAAAATTGCGGAAGTTCCATTTCCCTACCAACGGCTTGGTTGTACGTGAAAATCATTATAAAAGGCGCATAACGGTTTTTTCTGTCGGTTTTTTGTGACGATTGTTTTTCGGTAGGTCATCGCAAAAACACATTCTGTGTTAAAAAGTGTGAACGAAAAATTCCTTGACCCCCAGCCAAAAGACATATCCATGTCAAAATTCTCAAGAGCACACGATGCCTCTTTTAAAAAATTTAAAATTTTTCCATTCTCCATGCTGAAAGAGCTGGCATTTGTAAGGCACTTTGTAAAATGTAAGCACTTTGTTTACCCGTCTCATGAAATTAGTACTAGGTTCAAAACAAACAGTAACATTGTAGTCCCCCATAACACCACAACACTTGCAAAGAATTTCTATGAGTCTTGTTCGGTTGCGATCATCAACGGTTTTCCGACAGATCTAAAGACATTTATTTACTCTGGTGCGAATACAATTAAGCAGGTTTCAGAGAAATTAAAATCGTATTATGTGGGCCGGCTAGCTTTGGAACAATGAATTTGTTGTTTGTTAATTTTATGTGCGTATGTTTATACATACATTTGTTGTAAATCTATAATTGAGTAGAAATGAATCATTATTGGATTTATTAATTTGGTAAATCGTGAGGTTACCCAGCACTTGTATATTGTGTAGGCATAGCTGATATAACTGGTTCTTCTGGCTTGATGGGAGTCATACTGACTGCTCATCCCCTGCCACGGGCATTTTAGCATTAGCCCATATAGGGGATTAATTTCCATAATTGTGACAGGCCATTAAATGGCCTGTGCTGGATTTTTTATTGTATCCCATACTTATGTAAATTTTTTTGGAAATGAAGAATTAAGAAGAAGAAAAAAACCATCTAGGAGCTCACTCGCAAAATCCCTGAAAATTTCATCAATCTCGGAGTTTTGCCTGCGTTTATCAACTTAAGTTTTGCGCATGCGCAATATTTATTACTCAATTAATCTTGATTTACTCTATAAGGCATCTTCCTAGAACATGGAAGACTACATATCGATTTTGAACGAAATAGTACCAATAGAAGATGATAAATTAAAGTAATAGTTCACGTGTGCGCATGCACACAGCACTGTGGTCCTCAATCGGATTTGACCTCAAAGTTGCCCTTCAAATTTTCTTTGGAAATATGATTTGGGAATATGTTAGGATTATAATTCAGCAAAAACTGAAATCAAACAATGAGCCTTTTTTTAAATTTAGTTTTTAAATGTTTAATTGATACTTTAATCATGAAAATACGCTATAATCGCCAAAATTAAGAAAAAATATTATTTATGTGTCAATATACAATAGAATCTTCATCTAGTTCATAGTTCTGACCTATTTTGTCATCAAATATAATTAGAAAAACAAAAATAACAACATGTTATTGAACAGAATAATGATTATATTTGCATGAAGCTCTTAATAAATGCCTGTGAGTATGCGTGTGTGTCTATGTGTACGCTTGTGTGTGAGTTTATAATGGTTCATTATATAAATTTCAACATAAAATATATATCTAAATTGAATAGAAAATGAAAATAATGGCATTTTAACATTTTACATATGCAGATAATTATATTCGCATACAGCTCTTAGTAAACGTTGTCCATACTCAGGACGTAAACACATCGTAAACACCTTGTTCTCTCACATAGAATTTTAAGCCGAAGCTCTTCTTTGGGCAGAGCGCTGTAGTGTTCAGCGTGAAATGACCCATGGGAGCCCTTCGTTCAAAGGAAATAGTTGCCGCATTTTGCTACAGAAACTTGATTTGTTGCGTTCAAACTGTAGCATAGATTGTTTAAAATACGTTGATGCTTTCCAGAAGTTCAATGAAGTTGTCAAAGCATCTTTCTCACTCAGGCTGGATCCATAATTCATTGAATACATCAAAGAATTCAAAGCATCATATTTATCTTTGGATATTCCAGTCACTCCAAAAGTCCACACGGTTTTCTTTCATGTGGAAGAATTGTGTACCAAACACGGAATTGGCCTCGGATTTTGCAGTGAACAGGCTATGGAGGCCGTGCATCATGATTTTTCTGCGACGTGTGCCAAGTATAAAGTATGGCGAATCAATCCTGAGTATGGACAATGTTTATTAAGAGCTGTATGCAAATATAATTCTCTGCGTGTGTAAAATGTTAAAATGCCATTATTTTTATTTTCTATTCAATTTAGATATATATTTTATGTTAGAATTTATATAATGAATCATTAAACTCACACACAAGCGTACACACACACACGCTCATACTACACTCATACTCACAGGCATTTATTATGAGCTTCATGCAATCATAATTTGTTCAATAAAATGTTGTTATTTTTGTTTTTCTAATTGTATTTGATCAAAAAATAGGGCAGAACTATGAAACTAGATGAAGACTCTATTGTATAATGACACATAAATAATATCTTTTTCTGAATTTTGGCGATTATAGCGTATTTCATGATTTTAGTATCAATTAAACATTTAAAAACTGAATAGAAAAAAAGGCTCATTGTTTGATTTCAGTTTTTGCTGAATTATAATCCTAACATATTCCAAAATCATATTTCGAAAGAAAATTTGAAGGGCAAGCACTTTGAGGTCAAATCCGATCGAGGACCACCGTGACAGGATAGTATCAATTCAATAGCAATGTAAGTTATAGGCGACCATTTTGGAGATAACTCGCACAATCCCCAAAAAAATCGTCAAAATCCGTCCATTAGTCAAGGAGTTTTGCCAGTGTTGAAAGATTTTAGTTTTGCCCATGATCAATAGTTATCTCTACCAAAACTGTTCCAATCCATAGGACAGCTTCCTTGAACACATAACCAACGACCCATCGAGTATGAACGAAATGGTCGTGACATGTGGTGACCACAAACAGATAGACACGAAACCAAAAAAGGATCTGCAAGCTCAACACAAAAACGCTTGCATACGAGTCTGCAACACACTGGGACATTTTATGTCTTTAGTTGCTGACTCGTATGCAAGCTCTAAGAGCCACTCAGCAGATCCGGACCCTGGGCATTGTCAAGTAAATGTCCTAAAGAGGCTACATACGAAATTACAGCTTCCTAGAGTGTAAAGCATAGAAATTACCTATTAAAATGATTTACCCACCGCTTCACAAATCAAACCGTTCTCGCAATATTCGGATCACCTGCTATGAATCAAATCATCGAAACACCAGCTCAATGAAATCATCAGAAATTAAGAAGCGGTTGCAATCATGTTCACAATATCAGTTATTGAGAATGATCACCTGTGTGTACACAATTATTCAAATAACCATGCTTATAACTCAGCTTGTTGGCCACGCACTTCGCAGTAGTTAACATAATATGGTTGGATAAATCGAGAGCTTTCGAACGAATGGTCAACGAATTTTGTGGGATGAAAAACGAGGAAGTACCATTTCCCTAGCAACGAGTCGTTTGTAAGCGGAAATCATCAGAAAATCAATCGTAACGCTTTTTTTCAACGCTTTTTTTTCGTTTATGTGCCAAAGTATAGACATAAAATGTCAAAAGTACTGTCATGCAGCATGACTAATAGGGCAAATTTTCAAAGAAAAGTTGTGGATAACAGTGACGTGGTCGCAAAGAAAATTTTAGAACTCTCAGCCGAACTCGAAAATTTGATCAATTATGGGCATTTTTCAACTAAAAATCGATTTTTCACACTTATTTATAAATCGTGGAGATCTGGGTGTGGTCGAAATCGACTCCGACTTCATCTTCTCTCGTTTTATTTCGATTCCTTTTTTCTGTGATGGGGAAAGAGCCTAAGGTGCTTGAAGCATTCTAAATTTTAAAAATACAGTGATATATGCCCTAATTAGAAACCGTTTTTGGTTAGATGGTCGAATGGTGCCTCCCTTCTCCTAATTAGATAGAGTTACGTATGTAACTACATACCTAACATAATACGTAAAAGTTTTGAAGTTTACCTTACTGTAAATGAGGATTGGTAGAATAGTAACAGATTGTTGAGGAATGTGACAGGCAATGTGAAATCGAGCAAATTTAGATTTAAAAATTACACAAAGGTTTAGTATTTATGTATTAGACAGCCCTTCTACGTAGATCTCTGGTCCATAATTATTAAACGCCGCTTATAGTATATTTAGTATCGGAACTTGGAGCTTCGGACCTCACAAATGGGTTCAATCCATTACAGCAGCGGAATCTCACAATTTTACGCTTTTTAATATAGTTGATAAACAAAACAATTTATTACCAAGTCATTTTCCAACACATAAAAGTGTTACCTATACTGTACATTGATATCATCTAATTGGTCAAATTTCAAAAAATGTGCTGACAAAATCACTGAAAATGGTTAAGAATTGTTAAATTGATATTTTTTAGCATAAGATTGGTCAAATAAAGTTTATCAACTATGAAATAGAACATTCAAAAATTTATGTACGAAATTATGCTAAAAACTTGAACTTCATTAAATTTTGTTTTAAAAAATCTATAAAATTGCAAAAAATAGCCTAAAATCCAAAATCTCTTTTTGAATAGAAGAGTATTATTTAGAATACTTTTTTTTCCATAAAATTAATAGCTAACATTTTCTTTTCACTCATATTTATGCAACTTGAAATATACAAAAAAAGACACTTTTTCACCTATTTTTGGCTCATAGCACCCATGAGAGTGGAGCGGTCGAGCTGGCGAGAAGTTAGGACCAACTAGACCCCAAGTGGAGTCTATTTGCGAAAGAACAGATTTTTTAAGTCAATTCTAAGGCCTTTTATGGCCCGGACGGCGAACGGCGGACGGACATTTCAAATTTGGATTCTACGCACCTTGAAACGTAAAGTGACAAAGTTTGAGGGGAGGTTATAACAATTTTTTGCTATACGATCACATAGGCTTATTATTATTATTATTATTATTTTTTTTTTTTTAATTGTAAGGTAGTTTTATTTATTCATATTTATGGTGTTTTTTTTCTTCTTTCATCTGATTTGTGCTAAAGAAAGCTTCTTCTTGTTCTTGTATCTTGTTTTTTTTTTTCTTTCTATAGAGGCATCAAGGCCCCATCTTCCAGTCCTAGGCATCTCACCTTCCTTCTACACCCTCTTAGGCGCATGGAGACTGCCCGGATTACACTAATTTGGGTTTTCACTCTCACCCAGTATGTCACTTGTGAGAGGGGCTTGGTCCACTTGTCGGCAAGCTTGGAAATAATAAACCAAAATCGACAAGAACACAAGAGCTTCTTGTTTGTTTCCCGAACAGACGTTACAAAACTACCTGGTACTAACTGGAACACAGGGATTCTGCCAAACCAAAATCCTACATTTGTAAATGTAGTTCATTCCTATCATTTCTATATACTGCACTTTTATTATATAATTTTAATAAGAATAGGTAAGCAGGTACCAACCAGAAAACCAAGACTGCTAGGTAATACATGCTTGCATGATCTGCTATTCCCAGGTTTGCAGGTGCATTTGAAGTGGAATATATTCTTGAAATCTTGCAAAATCGTTGCATTTATAGTGTGAGGATGTTCATTAATTGATAAACTTTGTGGAACAAGTGCATAAATGCTTTAACGAAACCACGCAACATTATATGCTTAGCATTTTTTAAGCTGCTCTCCTTCGGAGAAATTACGAGAATCGGCTGTGCATTTTGCGTGATTTATGTACAATCAAATCTAGCTTAATCATTTCTATGAAAATCTAAAATAAAATACTACTTGAATACTTTTAATAGCGACGTAAAACCCACTACTGGTTGCAGGTACCTACACTACTTGCTACTCAATTCTATCATCCGAGGCGAGCCACAGCGGATGGTAACCTGATAAAGCCAAGAGGGTCGAATTAGCATTTCATCTTAGAGTGACGCTACTTATCTTCAAGTAACGCTGAACCACCAAGGGGATTCCCTCGACTATCCCATGTGTTCAGTTTCCAGCATTTCGAAGTTTCCCTAGTTCTTTCCTTAAGGCGGGTTCACACGGGGTAGTGAACAGGGCGAGAGTACGACCCACCGGTCAGTCGGTCGAGATCACTACCAAGTGTGAACTAACGGTAGAGAGGGTGATGGTAGTGCACGCCTTTGAAAAGGGGGGTCGTGACATCTCCATCTTGTTGGAGTGAGCACGCCCACTTCAGTCGTATTTTACAATTCTGTTCATCATCATGTCGGTGTACAAAATGAACAATTCCCAAATTATGAAGTTTGTTGATTTATATCGAGATAAGGAGTGCTTATGGAAAATAAATTCGCCGGCATACAAGCTTCGTGACGCAAGGGATGAGGTCGTAAGCTCCTACGGGAAGAAAACAAGTCGTGTAAGCAGATTGCGCATGCGCATTACTGGTCGTGTTTTCGCCCTGTTCACTACCCCGTGTGAACTGGATGAGGTCGTAAGCTCCTACGGGAAGAAAACAAGTCGTGTAAGCGGATTGCGCATGCGCATTACTGGTCGTGTTTTCGCCCTGTTCACTACCCCGTGTGAACCGCCTTTATTCACAAAAAAGTTTCGCAATGGCAGATTTTGAAAATTTATGAACAAGACTTCAGGAACAGGACTTTCTTGTATCTTTTGGTTTATTATTTTCAATAATAAGCCTATGTGATCGTGTAGCAAAAAATTTTTATAACCCCCCCTCAAACTTTGTTACTTTACGTTTCAAGGTGCGTAGAATCCAAATTTGAAATGTCCGTCCGCCGTTCGCCGTCCGGGCCATAAAAGGCCTCAGAATTGACTTTAAAAACCCGTTCTTTCGCACATAGACTCCATTTGGGGTCTAGTTGGTCCTAACGTTTAACCATCCCGATCGCTTTACTCGCATAGATGCTATGGGCCAAAAACGGGCAAAAAAGTGTCTTTTTCTACGCGCGCACGCCTGGCACGCTTGGCAGGGGGTCACGGTGGGTGGTGAGGAGGTGAGCGGGGGGGGGGGGGGGGGAGTGAGAGGAGGCGCCGGCGCCGCGGCACCTTGTGGTGGGTACGGCGCCGGCGTTCCTTCGAGGCATGAATATATATGTTTTTTTCAAGGTCATATTTGTGTGTTAATACCAAAGCTTTTCCTACGCATATTTAATAACATATCCTCTCGACTTTTCGTACGTCCTTAGATAATGATATTATTAAGGCAATAGCTATTTGAATAGATAGGAGCTCAAATCGAGAAATATAAACATGCGTATATAATTATAGAAGTATAGGTTGTGGCAACTCGAAATAGGACACGCCGATTAGGCCTTATGACGTACGCTAGCCAACTAAAACTATGATCATACCTACTCAATTGAAAAAATAATAAACCTTTGTGAAATAATTTGCAGCGTTTTTCAGGAGGAATACTAAAAGGAGTTTTCGTCTGGAATGAAATTATTTTAAGTTTTTTACTATTAGGCGAGAAGAAAAGATTTAAAAAGTCTTGGTAAAAGGACATGATTCTGGACGAGTCCAGACGTGTAAGTTTTTTACACCCAGCTTTTAGAAACCTTCAAGAATTGTCCTTTCGTTCCAGCAAGGGAACGACATCGACTTGAAACCGGTGACTTCCCGCCTCTCCAAAAGGCAGACGTTCACCGTCCACATGGGAACGGACAACAGCGGGGATCTCATCTTCATGGAAGTTCGGGAAGACGGGCTCGTCCTGCGGGGGGTCAACGGGATTATGGTCCAGCGCTGGTGGTACGAGCGCCTGGTCAACATGACATACAGCCCCAAAACCAAAGTCCTCTGCCTTTGGAGGAAAAACGCCGGACAGACACAGCTCCATAAGTTCTACACCAAAAAGGTAAATATTTGATTTGACACTTGGCGAACATACTTCACCGCTACTACAGGTGGGTTCACATCCATCCGGAATTGCGGCAACGCGTCTGCGGTTGGAAGTAGTGCGGAATTGCGGCAGGCCGCTCACAACCATCCGGTTGCGTTATCATTGTTTGTATCTTCTATTACCATTGCATTCCCCAAACAGACCGGTTTCCTCTCGAATTTTCTCCTACCTGTCACACGTTTCACGGACATCAAAGCTCCATAAACGACGTTGAATAATAAACTCATAAGTCATGAGGGCATACACAAGAGATTTTTATGAACACATACCTGCATTAACAGCAAAGGCCACGTCGTTTTGAAATGACACTGTTGGGTAATTATTCGGTCCTTTCATCAACTACTTATGCCAAGATAACATTATAGTTATTTCTACCCGAAACAATGTAGGTTGGCGCATTTCAAATCATTTTAATGCAATGATGCGCCATAAGAAATACATACTTAACGAAGGTAATCTGTCCATTTTGTAAGAAGTAGGCGTATTTCTATACTTCCTCTTCATTTTGCAGAAGTGATATCTCAAGCAGAAAATTGCTGATTTACATTTAAAAAATCTCAAAACACAAATGGAATAGGATCATTAGGAAGATAGGTTGTTTATGAGATCACTAAATCGGTAGGTACCTACATACACCTAGGTATTTTTAACCCAACTCGGCCTCATCTGCATAAAACCGTGTTCAATTTGAGTGTTTTATTAATTTATTATTGTTATTCATATACACAAGCGCTACAGAAATATATTTTCTATGGGTACTTAAATGAAATCCAAATTCGAGGATCGTAAAAATACCGACTCGCACTCGACCACAGCCATAAAACAAGATAACACAACAAAGCTCCGATGGATGCCGTAATTGCAGCAATCCGGTAAAATATCTAATTTTTCAGATGTGGACAGTCCGTCTCAAGAGTGCTTGTCTGGCAAGATTCACCCCAATCTTCCGACTGCCGCTAGCCAATCAGAAGGCCGAACGCATTGCCGCATATCGGCAATTCCGGACGGAAGTGAACCCACCTTAACTGTACTCCCCAACAATGCTGGAGTCCCCCTTTTTGCTTTTGGGCATACCATCTAAATACCACCACTCTCTCTTCTGATATAGAACTACCCCAGAACCACTTATTTAGTATTACTTCGGCGTAGTTCCCTTTTTTTGGCCATTTTGGCTCCTCATCTCTTTAACTACTACTACTAAACCTTGTCAGTGTTGCCAGATTAGTCTTGGTGTTGGGTCTTAACTCCGAACATTAGCCTTCCTCTTCTTCAAAGCAGGACCACATATTGCCAAGTGATCGGCATGAAAGAGCGTTGTTTTTTGACTTTGCAGTCAAATCCTAAGTACAATGTCTCTTGAGCTCTTCATTATGTCACACACATCCAGACAGACTTCAGCTTTGGGCAGACACCAACTCTGCGTAGGGGGCCAGAAATACCAAACTTTTGCTTCCCACTGAAAACTCAGCTCATGCTCTGATGTCGCAGCCCTTCTTACTATCACACGCAACTTGTACTTGTAATAACTGATTCCGAGCAAATTCTCAGTTCCGGCGCAGGTTTTCCTGCAATATTGGACAAATGTGGTTACATGCATGATATCATAGGATCTTCTATGGGAGACATCTGAGGCTGTCGCTGCACTGTCTGGTCTTCTTGTATGATTTGGTTGGTGGGAACGAACCGTTTAACTAGTGTCCATTTCTCAAAGTAACTGTTGTCACCAATGTTAGGGGTTAGAAGGGCTAAATATGAAATTAGAAAAATCTTACTCACTTGAGATCAAAAACACAAAACAGTTTTTTATTTAGAAGCATAACAATACACAAGTCAATGAGATGGTGCTGTGGCTGCATGGTTGAATTTGAGCGATTTGATTGAATGAAATTAATTATTCCAGAAAACGACGTTTGAGTTGGTCATCCGAACTAATAAAGCCCATGGCCGGATTATCTTTTCACCAAAGCCTCCTTCCCAGTATAATAGCCAGTCATAAAATCGTATTACTAAATGTTGGACTTGAAGCTCATAGCCCTATGCTAGACCTCAAGTCCGCGGCTCTAATTAATTAGGCGCCAGATTCGGAAGTTCCTTAGCTTGTATAAAATAATATTAATGAAAAACTAAAATGATAAACTGAACTGTCCGATGAAAGATACCGCAGCATACATTTAAAAAGCAAACTTGGATTTTAGGATTAAGGAAGGCTGAATGAGAATGCAAGCTGTTAGCAGTTGATGGCTAGATCAGCATGTGCTTGTAGCGGACAAGCAGAGGTATTTGGGTGCCCCCCCCCCCCCCCCCCTCACCCTCATTGGTGCTTGTCCCTGTGATGTATAGGAGTAGTTCCTCCTTCTCGATTCTTGAAAACGCTGCAGCTGGTGATATCCCTGAGGTTTATTCACCTTTCGGGATATACCCTGGGTGTAGCAAGTTAATCGCCTCCCACCTTTGAAGGAGTAACTTCTCTCTATCCATCACCTCTCGTTGTCACATCCCTTTCCATCAGTCTCCCTCCCCTCCCTATACTCTGCTCCCCGGCCAGGTTCTGACCTTGTTTATTTTAGAAACTAACAAGTTACAAAGGTTGGGCAAGACAGTTGGTAAACATGCAATCATGGAAACTGGAGTTGTTTCTTAATCCTAACAACATGAATAGACATGTTGATAGTTGATCTTGAAACTAAATACTGTCAAAGTAGCATTTCAGATAATGGTATTTTAACTGTTGATTTTTGTTTTCCTTTCCCTCAGTGTAAAGACGTCTACTACACAATCAAAGAATGTATGGAGGGCCGGGGAACCGGTGACATGAAGGGGATGGAACCAGGAGGCGAATTCCCCGTTGAAGATCTGGCGTCTGGCGAGGGCGGCCTACTGCACGTCTGCATGGAAGGCGTCGGTCTCCTCTTCGCTAACAGCAAGGTAACGTGCATGGCCTCCAACATTTCGACAACTTCTTCCATTTTTCGTTTCAGTTTCTTTTCAGTTTTTTAGCTCGGTATAATGTGCAGAAGGAAAGAAGCTTATGCGGAAATCGTTGGTTGTATTTGTTGTGTTTAGTGTCAAAATGTTTAAGACATAGTGGCGATAACGTACAACCATCTGGTAAACTTATGATCATGTTCCTAGCTTCATATTTTATTCAGATCAGATGAAATAAAGTATTTACCCCTTCTAAGGGCTGTGGCAATCAGGCTACAACACAGTGGAGGATAGGGCAGCTAAAATGCTCCAGGTATGACCTCAAGGGTGGCAGAAAAGAGAAACGGGAAGGGGTTAACCATCCATATCCGTCACATACTAGAACAGTTCCGCATTTCTGACTGCAGCCTCATTTCATGACACTCCGTCCAGCTCAAGTACATACTTAACCTCAAATCGTAAAGACTTAGCCACCTAATATACCTTTCCTAAACTGATGCTAGAGTGTGTTGGCTCCGTCATCACTCATTCCCATGACAGAAATCTGACCTGTAAAATTGGTAGCTAGTACACATAAAAGTGGGTGGGTGAGGCACACTCAAGTACAGGTAATCTAGAATATTTACCTTCCCAAAACTGATGCTAGAATGAGTTAGTGTCATCATCACTCATTCCCAAGTCAGAAATCTGACCTGTATTAGGTATGCTGGGTATGACACATAAGGGCACGTGGGTGATGCACACTCAGATACAGGTAATCTAGAATTTGCCTTCCCCAAACTGATGCTAGAATGAGTTGGCGTCATCATCACTCATTCCCATATCAGAAACCTAACCAGTATTAGTATGCTGGGTATCACACATAAGGTCGGGTGGGTGAGGTACACTCGGACACAAGTAATCTACCTTCCCCAAACTGATACTAGAGTCCGCTGTCGTTGTCATCACCCGTTCCCATGCCAGAAATCAGACCTGGAATAGGTATGTTGGGTATCACAACTAAAGCTGAAGCATTCAAGGATGAATTAAAGCAATTGTTAAGCAGAATTGCCAATTAAAGCAATGAGGCAACATATAACTTTATGGACCATTTGTGCTTTAAAATAGGTCAATAAATGCTATCTAATGCATTAACCAAACTGAATCAAAGCACAATCCAACAACATCTAATATCTTTGTTATCTATAACGTACTCTTTATTCTATTTCAACAATTTACGTGAAATTAGTGCAAAGCACAAAACTCACACTGATCAAAACAAAAAATTCTCATTGTATGAAGTCGCTCAAACTTCAGATTTGTCCGTTGGCTTACCAATGGTACATATTTTGCAAGATCTTAAACATGTTCCCTATTTTCAAACTTTAATAACATGAGTAGTTCATGAAACAATCATTATGTCACGGTTCGACTAAATTATTTTACCTGTATAGATTTATTTTCTTTCTTCATAAAGTAGGTAATACATTGGTAATGATGTAGGTACCCATGTATAGAAGAAAATAGGAATGACAATTTATTATTGTTAGCTTAACTTCCAAAACTCTTTATTCATCATGAGTCATCCTGGAAGGAGTTTTAGAATGTTGTCGAGGACTCAACTATAATATGATATGTGACATGTGCCTAAGTATAGCTGCCTAGACATGATTTCTAGACTGTGACTCTTTGAGAACTTGCACCGTATAGTGCTTGCTGATATCAGTGTTGGTTGAGTACAACCTGCAGAACAATCTGTTTGCAGTATGCAACCCACAGAAGGTACCTATTCCAAGATGGCAGGAGAGACTGTATCAAGTGCCTTGTTTAGTAGTACCACGATGCCAGTATGTGACTTGCCCTAGTGACTGTATTAGATGCCTAGTCTTGATCTCGAGATTGAAACGTTGAGATCGTACTTGTTGATACTAGTGTTGTCTGAGTGCAACCTGCGGAAGAACCTATTCCAAGGTGAAAGGGGAGGCTACACCAAGTTTACTGATATCAGTGATCTGCCTAGTGCTTTTGAGTAGATCTGTAGACCATGACGCTTTGAGAAGTTGCACAATGCCTTACATTCTGATATCAGTGTTGAATGAGCACACCTACAGAAGACACCTATTCTAAAATGAAAAGGGAAGGTGCACCTAAGGGTCGTGTCTATTTAAAAAGCTGTACTAAGTGTCATATATTTGCTGTTATCATCAGTCATGATAATATGTGACATGCCTAGTACCAAAGTACAGCTGCCTAGACATGATTTCTAGACTGTGACTCTTTGAGAACTTGCACCGTATCATGCTTGCTGATATCAGTGTTGGCTGAGTACAATTTGCATAAGACCCATTCTAAGACGAAAGGGGAGGGTGCTCCAAGTTTCATGTTTACTGACATCAGTGATGACATTTGATCTGCGGGAAATGTCTATTCATGACCTCTAGGTCACGTCTCTCCGAGAAGCTGCAAAAAGTGTCATGTTTGCTGACATCATTGTTGGCTGTGTGCAACCCTCTGAATACACCTGTTCTAAGATAACAAGAGAGATTGTGCCTTGTGTATTGAATAGACTGTTATCAGTGATCATACTATGTCATTTGTAGTAGATACCTATTCCTGTAGCCCATGCCGATTTCATCTTTATGTGAATGTTTAAGAGGCTGCTCCAAGTCTTGTGAATACTGATGTTAATGATGACAATACGTATGTGATTTATAGTGGACTCTGATTCCTTTACCCCATGTCTATTCGATTTTCATCGACGAAGTACTGAGCTACAAAGACAAGAAAGGCTGCATCAGGCGCCATATTATTTACTGATACCATAAGTTCCATTAGTGCTTCTTTCCAGTTCACGTCCACCTAATCACATCATATGTCTTGGGGGAACTAGAGTAGCTTGTGAGTAATAATTACATACAACTGTTCGTGCAGTTCATAGAACTAACAAAGGCCGAACTTGAAGTGAGCTGACCTCCTGAAGAAAATACACAAAACGGACATACTCAATATTTCAGCACGAACATTGTGCAAACTGTTAACAGATTCCTATGTTATGATGACAGAGAAGGCTGCATCAAGTGACATACAGATATCCGTGTTAGCAGTACGTGATTCATAGCACTTACCAATTCCTAGCCTCTATATATTTCATCATAGTAGAATATTTACTAGGTGGACGGTAAGGCAGTACTAGTGTCACAATTTCTGAAATCAGTGATGATTGTATTTGGCTCGTAGTGGACCAGCATTCCTCTCTATTTGATCTTCTTAGATGGAGTAACAGAGCTAAGAAGACAAGAAAGCTGCATGAAGTGTCGTTTACTGATATCAACAGCTCTGTTTTCGGTGGCATCCAGCATATCAGTTCATTAACATCCTGCACCACCTCAGGGCAGCTTGCTATCTGTTCCATGTAGTTCCTTGAACTGAGTTGACCTTGCTGCTTTCCTGAAAGATCGTACTTGATCTGAAGATATTCAATATTTTGTTTAAAACGTCACCAGTGATGGCAGAGTGAAACCTTTAGCCGACCTCCACCAGCTTTGTCTATTTAATCTATATAAATAGAGAAGTGAGCTAAAAAAAACATGGAAGCTTCATCAAGCATCACGTTTATTGATACCAAGAGCTCTGTGTGGTGCTGGGCTTCAGTCAATCAGTTCATCGACATCGTGTACCACCTTAGGAGCTAGGGCAGCTTGATAACTGCCACTTCTCTTGATCGGTCTATGTTCAGAACAGAGCCGACCCTCTTGCTTTCCTGAAAAATCACACGCGATCTGAACGTATTCAATATTTTCTTCAAAATGAGGCCAACCCTCATCAGACTCCCTCTAGCCATGTAAATTTAATCTAAATTGACAAGGTACTGAGATAAAATGACGGGAGTCACTACATCAAGTCGTATGTTTATCAATATTAGTTGTGGCAGCGTGCAACCTGAAGTAAACACCTTAACCTCCAACCAGCCTATGTTTGATCCTCATAGTTGACGTATGTGGCCAAGAAATATTGATACACCCTGCTAAATTCCCTGCATGGGGTCTCTGAAATATTTGGGTTGAACTTAACGATATCTTTGCTGATCTGTGATAGCAGGTCCCTATTCCTGAAGAGTGTGAAGAAAGTAAACAAATCTTAATTCAACTTCATAAAACATCAAATTGAACCAAAATCACATTGTTTCAAGGCCAAACTTCACTGCTAAAGTAAGAAATGTTTAGCCATGTAAACAATGTATCATTGAAAGACAGTAGCTAGAATTTTCTCTAAGTATATAATGCCTATACTTACTCCCAACGATTTCCGAAAGCTTTCGCATTTCCTTCGAAAATACCTACTGATATTTTGACATTCGTTATCATTATCAAGTCATCGACATAATATCAATATGATGTCAACCAAATCAGAATCATAAATTGCTTGATCAATGTCGATTCGAATTTTTCATCTCTCTATCTCTCTTTCTCAGATTTATATTTTTCCCTGCTTTCTGCTCTAGTAAACGCTGTTTTTTCTTGGACTGCTGTGTTGTACAAAGTTCTTTGTTTTTTGGGTTTTTTATTTTATTTTTTTACTTTCCTTTTATATGTGACAATAGAATTTCAAGGACCTCTCAAAATTTCCCGAATTACGCTTCTTTTGCTTGATATTTGCGAATGGTTTGAAAAAAAACGGATTTGGAAGGCCATTTCGTCATACATTCGGTCAACAAAAGTACTTATTGTTCGTAACTTTTTTTTTTATCTTTCTCACTCACTCTACAAGTATCGATGTGATTATTTCCAATTATACTCCATATTTGATCGTAATTTTTATATATTTTTGGCATGTACTTAATTATATCTTTATGCGAATACAAAAAAAAAACTGAGTGTGATGTTATTATTCTATTTTTTGGAAAAGAAGTTATCAATTTTTGTCAATGTACAAGTAGTTGGGAAGGCTCTTAAATTTTCTTTATTTACTTATCAGTTATTGTTATCGCTCGAATTAAGTACTTTTTTTATTAAATTAATTTTTTTCGTTTTGTATTTCATAATTCTATTTCTACTTCTCTATTTTCAACAATAATTTTTTTTCTGTGTTTCGAATTATATTATTACACATACCTCAATGGTATTTTTTTCGAAACTTCTACGCAACAAAGTTTAAGGAACTTTTGAGATGGTCCTTAATTTTTTTGAGAGTGGAATAATTAAAAAAAATAACGTTATTAAATTTTTTTTAACAAATGAATTCTAGAGCGACTTGGTTTGATTTTTTTCCCCACCTTTTTTGACTCGTTCCATTCTTCTGTTTTGTCTTTCAAAATGCGATCTGGATAATGGAACACAGGATTTCGAGGTAGATACATTTCACCGCCTTCCATATATTATGTTTGTCGTAGAAAAAACTCCTTAATTGTTTTTTATTTTGGATTTTAGCTCAATGTTTCTTTTTTTTCATCCTTTCTCCAAAAAAGGGATTGAAATCGGTCCCTTGTGTCGTTTTTATGATTTTCATTATAGTAATCTTTTTTTTACATTTTCTCTAGACTCCGAACCTTATATTTTAATAGCATGTATGCACTTAGAATAGATGTTGGACCACTGTTATAGTTTATTTTAAAATTCATAACTGCCATCTCACCAGTGCCTTAAGCTTTGAAAAGTAGTTATAAAATGAAACTGTACTTTAATGATGTTTTTACGTCAATATGATCATTGTGCATGGCAGGCATGGTTCGCTTTGTAGGCTGTAGAATTCACACGTGTGATAGCTTTAATTTATTTCAAATACTTTGAACTCATTAACCCGTTTCGATTTTCACTTTGGTTTTTGTTTTGATGAGTTTGGAATTATTTCACGATCCACTACCCGGTAACAAACATTTGTGGCATATCCCGCTGTATTCGTTTTGTGTTTCATTTCCTTTTGTGTTTATTCTCCATACTGCGTTTAAATCACTTTATTTTATCCCATGCAAAACCCATAATTATTTTTTTGATACTGCAATAGAAGAACCTACGATTATTTACACCCGTAGAAGACAAAAAATCGTATGAAGATAATGGTTCTAGATTCGGTAACCTCGGTACCCCTCATTAACAAGATTTCCTTTTTACTTTAGTTACTCTGGTTAATGAACAGATGAACAGACGAGATGTTGATTCTGGTCAGAATATATATGAATTTTTCTCCAGATTGGGTTTTTTTTCTTAGTGTTCGTTCATAACTTGAGAGTGAAATGGTTCGGGCAAAACAGCGCACATTTACTTAGTCACTAAATTTACCTACAAACTAAATCACTCGCGACGAAGTTGTGAAAACCAATTTCGAAACGGAAGTTGGTGAAGAACGTTGATGTTTCCATGAAAAAATAAAGAGCTACAATATTAAATAGATTTCTACGGTTAAGTCATCATCAGAACAAACAATAACAGTGATTTACAATAACAAAAAATAACTAAACTAAGTTTAAACTCGAAGAAGTTGGAAATTGAGATTACCGATGTCTTTCGCCAGACTGGTGTGTGAGTTTAAACTTCCAGTGAGTCGGCTCTAGTTTAAACGCCTGAAATCAAGCAGATTAACTTTGTTAATCTCTGTTTGTCGTTATATTACTATGACCGTGTAGATTTTGTGTGCTGTTGTGATTTCTACTTATAACAATTAATTCCCACAAGTTGGAATTTACAATAGTACCTACTTGAGTTGGTATTTAGAATAAACCGTAATTGTTTGAAAACTAAAGTTAAACCTAGGTTACATAACCTAATATTCTTGTGGTAGATATTCGTTGATAGTCTGTATCTCTCCAATAAGGTGGCAAATATTCAACATGCCAGCTCCTCATAATGCGATCCGTGGCATTTTATCAGTTAATGTAATGAGGAACAAACCTCGGGCTTTCAGAGGACAATACAACGAGCTATAGGTTGAGGTAGAAATACCCTCTTCACATACGCACCCTAACTCAGTTCAGTAGCCAAGCACATTATCATAAGGGTGGTCCTCCACTGGAAGCGACTATGCGACTAAGCGACTATGCGACTATATAAGCGACTAATCCCATAAGCTTGAAACGTATTAGAGCTCCTCCACTGCAAGCGACCTGAGCGACGCGACTTCGCGTATTTTGAGGCGACGAGCGACTGATCCCATCCGGATGGGATCAGTCGCTTGTCTTCGAGCGACCTGGTTTCCCCCTCCCATGTTTTCTATCGGGGGGAAGAACACAGTTTCCTACAGAAAAAGCCCAAAAATCATATCTTGAGGACGAATTGGGATAAGAAGGTGCAATTTGCGGCATTTTACTCCACTGTAAAGTAGTTTTACGCATTTTATTATTAATCTTGATATTATCATTTCATATATACATACATACATATGTATATATTTTGGTATTTGGTTGACTAGTGATATATATCTATATTCGGGAGGTTGAATGACCAGTCTAGTCTTGAGTTTTTTTTAGGTGTTTAATCACAACGTTTCAACCCAGGAGCTGGGTCCTATTCATGTGAATGATTGATGTGCTGGATCTTCCAAGTCAGATGTAAAGACTTTTGAGAAGTAACATACGTGTTGTTGGTGAAGCCAGTTGACATACAATATGTATATATATATTTTTTTTTTCTACATCACCTTGTTCTATTAAAATACCATAATATATTATGTTTGTTATTCGAAATCCGCACTGCGATTCTCCAGTTACATGAAACAATCGAATATTCGTATTGGGATGTTATTTTTGTAAATCTAAGGCGTAAGAATCCAAGGTCGGACCGCCCCAAGAGGCTCAACTACCCAGTACAGCCCCATAAAGGCTCCCCGCCTCATAATGTTCTTCCCCAAATAGCAAGGTAAAAGTAAAATTGACCAAATCAAACCAAAAAATTTACCCCATGCCTATAGAAAGTTTAACGGTGATTCCGAAAATGTGGTCAAAAGTTGAAATAAAAACAAGTAAAATGGAGAAATCAGATTTAAAAGAGGGCTTTCAGAGGAAAAAACAGTTTCCTGAAGAATAACCCCCTTTGAAAACCCCCTTTATCTCCGTTCAGCTCATGCCGTGGAGGTGGTTAAATTCACCCAAAGTTTTGCCTCTTTGTCAATATCGGGTTCATCCAGAACATTCGTCGTTTCCTTCTCATCCGAAGGAAATTTACGACAGCATTATCCAGCAAACAATAGCTATCTACGTCGTCCATTTTACCAAAAATAAATGCAGTCACTGACCTACTCACCACCACAGACTTCGCGCGACTAAGTCGCCTCCAATGGAGGAGCTCAGTCGCTTCCCCAGTCGCCTCGCGGAAGTCGCTTAGTCGCTAAGTCGCTTCCAGTGGAGGACCAGGCTAATGTTGATAGCACTTTATGATAGGATGATGAATAGCATGCCATTATAGAGTAGGTACCTACCTACGATATTGATTAGAAACTATACAAAACATCCTAATTGCGTGCACAACCGCACAAAGGTCGAGTTTTTGAAATGTTGTTATTATTTGGTCATTAAAGTGAAAGTGGGAGTGGTCTCTGTCAGTAGGTGGTAAGGATCGGACATAGAAGCCAAAATCGATGTTGCCATTCGGATTCGTCGTGAAATTTATTGAAGAAATGACCCATCACTCGATTCCTGAAGCGCGCGCAAACGGGCGCAATTCCGCTAAACAAGTGCCAAAATTGTGAAATAGGTACCTAATGAGTTGAAGATATTCATTTGCCACATGTAATACATAATTTCGGGGTAGGTATTTTTTTCGTGCTGAATCTCGTAATAATGTTCATTATTTTATTGATATTTGCAACACCAATTCGGGAAAACACCGTAAAAAACTGCATTTAAGGTCGCTTTGTGCTGTGTGGAAATGAGTAAGATAAGTGCAATTCTGGTCAATTTTTCGGTGTTTTCCCAAGATGGTGTTGCACATATCGATTAATGAACATCATTACGAGGTTCAGCAAGAAAAAATACCCCCAAATCATGTATTACACGAGGCAATTGAATGTCTTCAAAAACTTGGCATTTCACAATTTGTGCACTTTTGGAGCGGAATTGCGCCCGTTTACGCACACTTAAAAAAATCAAGTGATGGGTCATTTCTTCAAGAAATTTTACGTGGAATTTGAATCTGAAATAAAAAAGGCGGGTTCCCATCTGAAAAAATGAAGTTAGTGTCAATTGCGCGCAATTGGTCAGAGCGAAAGTATTTTTTCTGAATTCCTCACACAAAAATATAAAGAATGGCGTTGGGCCTATTTTTTACGCAATTAAATAAGGAAATGCGGCAGGGTGGACCATAACTTCTGAAACACCCGGTATAGATCTCAGCTTAGATACCATCCTAATTCACACCGACCTGAATTAACAATGAAATAACAATAGTGTACACAAACACAAACATTTATTTGGCAAAATTATCATGTAGTAGAACCTGTAACTAGGACATTCAACGTCATGTCATGTATAAGAAATCACTGAATTAGCAAACAAACTAAATTATTACAATCATTACGCACCTTGGTAACTGAAGACTAGGTAAATTTCATAGATAATTTCAAAAGTAGATGGCACAGGACTGGGATGCGGGGAACACTTGGGGGGAAGGGGAGTTGCGCGCGCTCGCGCGCGTGCGTGGGTGTATGTGTGTGTGTGTTAAGCGTCAAAAAGTAATTTGAAAAATACTCCTGGAATATAAACCTGAAATGCAAATAAATTGTAAATACTTAATTGAAAAACGAGAAAAGTCAAACGGTTAAAAATCATATTACGAACTAGAATCACCCAGAACCTTTAATATCTTCAGAGTTTTACCATGTCGATTACATACATTTTTTCAACATAAGACTCACGAAAAACGAGTGTATAGTTTTCTTCCTTTTCAAACAAGGACTACCTACGTTGATTTTTGCAATGCTGTTCTTGATGGTCCTGATTTTTAGATTCAACTTTTCTCCTGAGAACTTTGGACCGCATTTAGTAACTGTGACATAGAGTCCAAAGTGCAAGACATGATATGACATCAAAAGAAGGGAAACCGTTTTCTGTTTAATGAAAAATACAGTAACGGGCGTAGGTATCTGAGGGATACAAATAACCACATGGAAAGCAAATGAGAGGCCGAATGGATGCGCAGTTACGACTTACGGTAGTGCAGATCGGTTGCAGTTGTCCGGTTTTGGCCCAGACAGTCCGGTTTTTCACCAAGCTGTCCGGACGAAAATTTAGCTTTGTTCCAACAACGCTTCGAGAGCAACCCCCAGGGCTCTCCCAGAGTTGCTGCGGGGTTAGCTCCAAGGTTGCCCACTTTCTTATTTGTTGGAACACTTCGGAGAGGGATGTGATAAACGTAGTAGAGAAGGTGGAAACAGTTTAAAGAAGGTTACGCAGATATGTAGTTTACCCAAGGGTAGCAGGTTATTTCAAAATGCGCATGCGTAGGGCTCACAGCTCTCGATGAGACCTTGTCAAAAGTAGCTTTGTTCCAACAACGACATAAGGGCACCCTAGAGGAGCTCAGAGCCCGAAATTGTGTTCCAACAAGGTTATGGAGTTGTTGTGTTCCAACAAGCCAAATGGCGAGTTAGCGCACCAATGGAATGACGTGAATGGCGAAACTCGTCGGGTATGGAGTGGAGTGACGGGGCGTGATGGAAATCCAACCAGTCCAAAAGCCATCGCGCCGCGCCAAAACATCATCACTCCAACTGCTCGTGAATGGGGAAACGCGACCGGGAAGTACGGACAGATGGCGCGACGGAACGAACGTGAGTGGGGAAACCGTGCACTTTCCTGTGATCTACAGTCGTACAGGTCTCATTGTCTTGTCTGTCGGTTCTTTCCCCAATATAGGTACTACGTACAAGTAATTGACAGTAGGCCTCTTCATTCATTCGCAAGTAATTTCTCCAGTCAGATGGTTCTGACCGCAGCTCTTGAAGTAAATTTACGTGTGTGTACTGTCCTCTGTTGAGAAACCACTGTTTCACCCACTTCCGTTTGGGTCTTCTTTGTTTGGCGTACAAGCATAAAACTGTGGCCAAAAGGAGAAATTCTTCTTCGTCCATCTTGCGAGAAGACGCTTATCAAACTATTATTAATAAATCAAATTATTTATAATAGGCAATTTTGATCGCAGACACACACCACTTCCAGTTCAAAAGACAAAACGGCACTGGTGGATTGGAGTGGAGTGATCGTGAATGACCTCCACTTTCGACTCTTCTTTCCGTCATTCCAATATCGCCTGATTTCGCGCCGCGCCACTCCATTTGGAACGATCGTCAGTGGCAAGCTTTATGGAGTTGTTGTGTTCCAACAAGCCAAATGGCGAGTTAGCGCACCAATGGAATGACGTGAATGGCGGAACTCGTCGGGTATGGAGTGGAGTGACGGGGCGTGATGGAAATCCAACCAGTCCAAAAGCCATCGCGCCGCGCCAAAACATCATCACTCCAACTGCTCGTGAATGGGGAAACGCGACCGGGAAGTACGGACAGATGGCGCGACGGAACGAACGTGAGTGGGGAAACCGTGCACTTTCCTGTGATCTACAGTCGTACAGGTCTCATCGTCTTGTAACGGAGTAATTGACAGTAGGCCTCTTCATTCATTCGCAAGCAATTTCTCCAGTCAGATGGTTCTGACCGCAGCTCTTGAAGTAAATTTACGTGTGTGTACTGTCCTCTGTTGAGAAACCACTGTTTCACCCACTTCCGTTTGGGTCTTCTTTGTTTGGCGTACAAGCATACAACTGTGGCCAAAAGGAGAAATTCTTCTTCGTCCATCTTGCGAGAAGACGCTTATCAAACTATTATTAATAAATCAAATTATTTATAATAGGCAATTTTGATCGCAGACACACACCACTTCCAGTTCAAAAGACAAAACGGCACTGGTGGATTGGAGTGGAGTGATCGTGAATGACCCCCACTTTCGACTCTTCTTTCCGTCATTCCAATATCACCTGATTTCGTGCCGCGCCACTCCATTTGGAACGATCGTCAGTGGCAAGCTTTAGAGCGCCCCCAGGTCTTAGAGAGTGCAGCCCTACACTTTTGATGGGGTCTCATCAAGAGCTCTGAACCCTACGCATGCGCATTTTGAAATAACCTGCTAACCCCCCCCCCCCCCCCCACTCACATCTCTCATTAGTTATGTTACTCACGCAGATGATTATCTGCGTTACGTCAATCTTCCACTACCGTTAACGCGTTTTGAACTCTCGTGTGAGCTCCAGTGTTCCAACAAACACGAAAGTGGGTGAACTTGGAGCTAACCCCACGGTAACTCTCAGCAACTCTGGAGGAGTCCCGGGGGTCGCTCTCAAAGCGTTGTTGGAACACGGAGCTCTCAACTCCATAACCTTGTTGGAGCACAATTTCGAGCTCTGGGCTCCTCTAGGACGCCCTTTTGTTCTTTTTGGAACAAGGCTACTAAAAGCTTTGTTCCAACAACACTTCGAGAGCGACCTCCAGGGCTCCTCCAGAGTTGCTGGGGGTTATCTCCAAAGTCGCCCCCTTTCATGTTTGTTGGAACACTTCGGAGCTCACCCGAGAGTTCAAAATGCGTTAACGGTAGTTGAAGATTGATGTAACGCAGATAATCATCCGCGTTGTGGTAACAAACATAGTAGAGAAGGTGGAAACAGTTTAGAGAAGGTTACACGGATATTTAGTTTACCCAAGGGTAGCAGGTTATTTCAAAATGCGCATGATTAGGGCTCAAGCCGGTTTCACATGGAGCGGTATGAGCGTACAACCGGAAAGACGGAAGGCCGAAAAATCCAGTGGAGGGGGCGGCGGAATGCGGCACGTCGTTCACATGAAACGGCACCTCGGTGAACGGAATCATAACCTTCCTACTGAAACCCTCTCTGATCTGAAACCTCTACTTGCGGTTATCAACATTCCTGTCCAATGAGCTTGCGCAGCACTCGACGGAACACGGCAACGGTATACAAATTTCTACCGCCGACCGCCCATTCCGGCAACATGGCAGCCGCCATCCTCAACTGTTGTCCCAACAGCCAATCACATTGCGTTCCGTCTTTCCATCTCCGGACATACCGCTCCATGTGAAATCGGCTTCAGAGCTCTCGATGGGACCGCGTCAAAAGTGTGGGGCTGCTTGGGGGACCCCCGGAGCAGCTCTGGTGGCGCTCTAAGATCTGTTGGAACACGAAGCTTTCAACCCCATAACCTTGTTGGAATGCAATTTCAAGCTCTGAGCTCCTCTAGGGCGCCCTTTTGTCCTTGTTGAAACAAAGCTATAGTCGCTCTGAACGCCAAATGTCCGGTTTTCTCAGAAAGGGCGGCAAATGTCCGGTTTTCGTAGGTCCTATCGTAGGTTACTACCCTTCGAAAACAGCCATGACTCCTGGATGACCTACCTATAATCGTTTATTTGACAATCGACGCTAGAAAGCTTTCTAAAAGTCCAAAATCATTGTAGTATTGTTCCTTTTTTTGCGAGAAGGAACTCTCTATCTCTTCTGTTAGCCATTACTTGTGCATTCTCTCTTTCATTTAATTCTTCTTCCAGGATAATCTCAAGTTAGAAGTTCAAGTCGTAGGTACTATTGAGATTTTTGTTGCGAAATTCCCAGTTACCAGATATTTACTGATTCGAACATTTAACCGGCGGCGTATTGTAGGAACGAGTGCGACTTGATTAAATGGAGCGTACCTACTTGGAAAATGATTGTTAGAAGTTGTTAACGTTTTTAGTGAATTTTCGTAGAAAGTGAAGCTAATGCAATGGCTCGGGAAATTTTCAAATGAAAATTTTTGAAAAATTTCTTCATCGAAATCCGTTTTGAGGTATTCTAAAATGAATCCTAGAGTTCAACACTTTTTCATATATATATATATATATATATATATATATATATATATATATATATATATATATATATATATATATATATATATATATATATGTCATTCCAGAAGATTACTCTCCTTAGGATTTAGATAAAAATTCCGTTCTTGTGCAAAAAAATCAAGCTTTCCAAAAGAAAGGATGGGTTTGTTGGCCAGCACTTTTTTTAGCACATTAAATTGGTCGAAATTCAGAAAATTTTCAAAAAAAAATCACTACAAATGGCTAAAAATTGTTAAAATTATATTTTTTGCAAAATATTGCTCAAGTAAAGTTTATTAACTATAAAATAGAACTTTCACAAATTTATGTACAAAATTATGTTGAAAAATGTACTTAAATTTCATTAAATTTGCTAAAAAAATTGCAAAAACTGCAAAAAAAAACTAAAAATTCAAAACCTCTTTTTTGAATAGCAGGTTATTGTTTAAAATATGTTTTTTGTCATAAAATTAATAGTTAAAAATTTCATTGCACTCCAAAAGCTGTAATTCGAATATAATTCAACATTATACATAACGATAATTTACGAAACTTCGCTCATTCGGTCATGCTGCATGGCTGGAACTTTCCATTAGCACTGAGTAGTACAGTAGTACGGTTTGAAATTCACGAGAATTGGTATTCTGAAGAAGCATCACTTTGCCCGAACCATGGGCTGTAGGGCGGGAGGGGAGTCGAAGTCTGGTTTAATGTGCGCTTTTTCCACTTCCCCACTTCCTCTAGCTTCTAAACCGGTTTCATAGGTTTTTCTACGAGGAAGACGACGGCGCAATCGGATCGCGAAAAAAGTATCGGGAAACGCGTCAAAAAAATCATAGAGTACGGACCCGTTTTCTCGAAAATTCCGACGAAAAACTTCGTATTTTCTGATTCAAATATACACCGTAAACGTACGTTTTTCGGGACGGTTTTCGCGGGCGAAATACAGGTTTAATTCCGCCGAATCTGAATCCGAAATCGGATATTGAAAAAAGTGACGGGAAGTTGGTCAAAATGCGAGGGGAAGGGAGGCGAAGCGATTAAAATGACAAGTTAATCGAGCCCACCGCCGTTTCACAATGTTGCGAAAGATGGCCTACGCACGGGCGCGTTGAACAGAGGTTAAACCTACTCTTAGGGATCTACCGTTTCCAATCATTCAACAAGTCCCACTCGACAGTAAAATACCATCGCATCTACACAGCCACACCTTGCGAGCAAAGCGAGCAACTTAATGGGGGGTCCAGGGTTTTTCCTACACATATACAGCCATACCGAGCGAGCGAAGCGAGCAACATTCCCTACATACATAGGATTCCAACGAGTGTTTTCCTACACATATACAGCCATACCGAGCGAGCGAAGCGAGCAACATCCCCTACACACGTTAAACCTACCCTTAGGGATCTACCGTCCTGAAAATTTTCATGTTTGATGTTTGACATTGCGGTTTTTTTTAATGCTCATTATTGTCCCTAATAATGAAAAAAATCGAAATCAGGTCATTTGCGCCATTTTTGGCGCATGGCATCATATGATGCCACTCGTACAATGGGTTGGGCAGAGTATGCAAACCCGCAACACTGGTTATGCTAACCCTCAAGACGCCCGATTTTCTAATGAAGAAATCACTGCCATGAACCCCTATGATTTAGATGAAAATGGTCTAAAAAATGCAATGTTTTGGTATTACAAAAAATAAACTATACATTTACAGTACGAATTAGCGTGGTATGATGGTGATGATGTAAAAAAATGAACGATTATTGTACTGCTATGATAATTATAATTGAAATTATGAATGAAAGTAACAATGGGAAATTGAAACATCGTGTACAAAGAAGTGGTATCGACCATAAAAATTCTAAATATATAAAATCAATTCAGTAAAAAATGTAGTAAAAATGATGCTTGTGAATTAGTATACTTGAAGTAAAAAACATACATAAAGTTTGTACATAATATCTTATAAATATATTTTTATTTGCTATGGTAGGACAGATAGCAGTCCCCCAATCTCCAGCTTCTTCACTGCAAATGTCTTCACTGAAAGTACTGCAGGCTTTTTCACTGAAAGTAGGTAGGTAGTAAATAATATGAAATCAGAAAACTGGGAATTGCATGGTAAATATAAATTATCACTATTTTGAGGTCTTGATTTTTTGCGAGCGAAGCGAGCAACTTAATGGGGGGTCCAGGGTTTTTCCTACACATATACAGCCATACCGAGCGAGCGAAGCGAGCAACATTCCCTACATACATAGGATTCCAACGAGTGTTTTCCTACACATATACAGCCATACCGAGCGAGCGAAGCGAGCAACATCCCCTATACACGTTAAACCTACCCTTAGGGATCTACCATTTGCAAGCGAAGCGAGCAACATTCCCTACATGCCACACCAACTTGGGAAAACACCGTAAAAAACTGCATTTAAGGTCGCTTTGTGCTGTGTGGAAATTAGTAAGATAAGTGCAATTCTGGTCAATTTTTCGGTGTTTTCCCAAGATGGTGTTGCAAATATCGATTAATGAACATCATTAAGAGGTTCAGCTAGAAAAAATACTGCCAAATCATGTATTGCGAGCGAAGCGTGCAACTTAATAGGGGGTCCAGGGTTTTTCCTACACATATACAGCCATACCGAGCGAGCGAAGCGAGCAACATCCCCTATACACGTTAAACCTACCCTTAGGGATCTACCATTTGCAAGCGAAGCGAGCAACATTCCCTACATGCCACACTTTGCGAGCGAAGCGAGGACGTGGAGGCGAGCGAAGCGAGCCAGAGTGGCTAGTAGCTCTATAGTTACCAACCTACTTGTAAGTGTCAACCTCAACTAAATTCTTTTCGCGCTAGTTTTAGACATAGCCACTAGTTATAGACAACCAAGCTATATAGTTTGTACTGTCCGCACGAAACATACATGAATCGAAACGTCGGCAAACAGAAGTTGTTAATTTAAAATAACCAATCCTCAAAAATGTCAACATTTTATAAGAAACTGGTCTAATACACCATTAGTATATCCCTGCCATGACCCCTATTTTTTCGATTTGGCTCAAGATGCACTGTTTTTTGTCTTCTTCCACAGTATTTAGTCGCGCTTGTGTTCTTTGCGCCCTATACCAGCACTAATGGCTAAACCAAATAAAATAAACTCAATAAAAACAGGCGTTTAATTTCGTAGATCCTGTTCTGTTGTGGACCGTATGTTCTTTGAACGCTTAAATTAACTAAAATAATAGACTAAATTCAAAAATTTTCCTCAAAATAGAATTGAATTTGATCAGTTCAAATAGAACGGCTGCATGAAGGTGCACTGCTTTTACCATTTCACGGAGAAGTGGTTAGAGAGCAAACCTGTAGTATATTCTGGAATGTTCCTACCTTCACAAGTAGCTTGTGTTTTTGTCCTCAAACAGTTTTCTTTTATTTTGTACACTAAAAAAAAAAAAAAACTGGAAGTAAGAAAAGGTTTTTGTGGTGAAATTTGTTTTTTGTTTCTTGAGTTTGATTGAAAATTTGTAAACTGTTTTTTTCTGTATATTCAGATTATATTTAGCTGTACAAAACTTCCAGGGGTGCTACAGGTACGTAAAATACTGCCTAATTATTTCGTCGTCATAGGTACCCGGCACCATGCGCTTACAGCGTCTGTGGTAGGAAGCTGCTTGCCTAAGCGAATATTAGGTGCGTAGGTGGGTATCTACTCGTATTTTCGGTTTATTGTTTCCAATAACGGACCTTTGTAATTGACCGAGAAAAAACTATTTTCAAGGTGGATTCCATAAATCGTATTAAACAAAGCCTGTCTGCCGTACGAAACTTTTCTTCCAAACTGGTGGAATAAAAAATCAGTCAAAATCTATAAATTCAGTCAAATTTTACGGAACTGGACTGACTCGGATCGATCCCATTCAAATTATCTCATATTTTGGTAGAAAATGAAGCTATTGCAATGGCTCAAAAAAAATTTAAAATATAAATTTTTGAAAAATTTCTCAATTGAAATTCATTGAGGCTTTCTGAAACGATTCCTGAAGTTTGCGGTTTTTCATATTTATATAAATATATGTGTCATTCCAGAAGATAACACTGTCCTTAGGATTGAGATAAAAATTCCGTTCTTGCGCCAAAAAATCAAGCTTTCCGAACAAAAGCCTGAGTTTGTTGGCCAAAAATAATTTTTAAGAACATTAAATTGGTCAAATTTCAAAACATGTAGGTACTAAAAAAATCACTAAAAATGGCCAAAAATCATTAAATTTACTGCATAGTTTCAGTCAAAACAAAATTATCAACAATTAACTAGGACATTTAAGAAAAATTGCTTAAAACTATGCCAAAAAACGTACTGAAATGTCATTAATATTTGCTGAAAAATCTATAAAAACTCCAAAAAAACTTAAAAATCCACAATCTTTTTGAAATTGTCAAATATTATTTTAAACGAGAATTGGTGGTTAAAAATTCCTCTCTACCTAAAGTCCTGAATTTTCGAAATAATTTAACATAATATAGTACGATCATTTACGAAAATTCGCTCATACAGTCATGCTGCGTTACTGGAACTTGATTTTTTTTTTTTTTTTTTTTTTTTTTTTTTTTTTTTTTTTTTTTAATTATCCATCCTGTTTGAATTCAATATCCGTATCGGCATGTGCCACGGATGTGTCGGAGATTTCGAAATCACTTTGTGTTAACTCCGAACCGAAACATTTAAGAGTTGAAACGTTCAAAAATAACTAACTCGAAAAATCGGGTAATAAAATGGTAGGTAGTTTTCCCTTGAGCTTTGACGCAATAATTCATTTCAATGAATCGAATGAGACCTTCCAGAATGAAATAAAAAATATCGTCAACATAACTGTGAGTTGTCAAGTCATTTAGAGACGTAGGTTTAGGCTGAACTCAAGCTGAATTCTCGTTGACCATTTTTTCGTTCCCAATAATCAGAAACTGGTCCTAACTTGGAAAAAATGGATAAAAATAATTAAAAGCGAATGCTTCTATCTCAAGTTAAGTAAACTCCCTGTTACCTACAGAAAAATCACTGGTAAGGAACTTGGTCTGATCTACTTTTAAGGGTTAATCTAAAAACAAAAATAATAAACCTTTGTGTAATAATTTGTATTATTTTTCAACTACGGCAGTACGGCAATAAGCTATCAAAATGCAAAAATAGAATGAATTGTTTAATTCCCAACGTTTCCAGTAGCAATAGGATTCATTTTCTGGACACCTATCTTGGGTAGCAGATTCAGAGCATGTAAAAGTAGTAGTAAACTCACAATTTAAAATCATTTAATAACTAATTTGATCAATCACTTAAAATTACGAATTTAAATAATTATTTCACTTAAATTGGGAAGCAACCGTTTTCAAATTCAAAAATCAGATGCAGAACAATGACATTTTTTCATGCAGTTTGTTTTACCCTGTTCATTTGTTAAGTTGATTAAATTCGTAAAACTTATGTTTACCAGTTCCCCTCAAGTGATTAAGGTGAAATTACGCATATACCAACTACACATCTTTGGTGAATGTACAATTAGTCAATATTGTATAAAATTCAGAATAAAGTTGGTGTTTTTCCAATACATAACTATAATCATTGAAGCAAATCATATGGAAGCGTTTTTATGTAAAATTAAGGCAGATGATCGTTTACATCAACACCTCCACAATTCAGATATCAAATGAAAGGTTTTGGGGAGTACAAAAAGGATTATGTTATTAATGTTATATTAAAATTCCAAAATACCTTCACTTTAAAATAATTTTAGACTTACCGTTACAGAATTCATTTTTTTTTTTTTTTTATGTTTAGTAAGTCATTGGTTACCATAATGAAAGCTTGTTTTTAAAAACATCTTTTGGTTCATTCCATTTTTCTCACTTCTGTGTAATTAAAATGTCCAAATTTTTGAGACTGAGCAGTTACGTTGATGATATTTTGGTAGTTATGATTTTTTCCAATGGTTCCTCTCTGATGGCTTTTCAGTCATTATAAGTCATGCTCAGAATTTGCTTCCTTTAACAGGAGTCTTTAGGGGATTCATCAACAAGATAGTATTGCTGCTGAAGTACAATGTACGATCATGCTATTATATAAGCTGCTTACTCAAGCAGCAGCTGTGGACAAATACATGGCTTAACTGTTATCTTTCAGCGATTTCAACCACTTTAACCATTTTGTCATTGATTTGGGTGTTTTATCGGTCTTGGACAATTTTTTAAACCTATTGGGTAAAAATTTGTAAAACATTATTAAATGTCGGAAATAGCTATTGATTTTTCAGTGGAAAATGCAGGGGGAAACTTTTAGAAGTGGGTTGATAAATATATTTTATTCTACAATGAATGCTACAATTACCTAATTAAGGAATACTAAATCTAAACCAAATCCATGCCAATCCACAAATTATATATCAATTTGTTTTTACGAAAAAATTAATATATTTCAGTAATTTGAGAAATTAAAGTTGATTAAATTGTTGGCTGATTCCACGGAATAAAGAGCTAAACTGTTGGATTAATTTCAGAGGTTAGGTCATCATCAATAAATAATAAGCATTGAATTTGTACATCAGAAAGTACACAGCTTAGTTAAAGTTGGAAGGAGGACATGGTGGAGAGAAATCAAGGGTTGAGGGATGTAAACAATCAAATTGCAGACAAAGTGGAAGGGGATGAAAGCTATTAGCATCATCCGCACTTCATTGGTTGAATCTCCCAGTCCGTCATTTGTCTCAACCAATCGGATTCAAGTTCCCTTTCACTTTGACTAAACTGCGTTCTTCCACTTTGAGTTATGGTACATCTAAATTTTCATATGGTCAAATGATATTTAACTGTATATAGAGCAGAACATAGTGAGTACTTAAACTCAACCACAAATCGTGCAATGTTCTCAAATAGGTACCCACAAACCTGCGTATGTATCTCAATGAAAACAAACATAAATAATATATTGGTAGCAATTAGGCATTCATTTTTACTTTCCTCTCACAGCAGGGTGATCTTGATGATCTTCAATATTAACGTTGCACAGCCCGATCTGATTGAATGGTTATGGCCATTTACCTTGTATAAATCGGTAGTTTTGACAAGAGTTGAATTCCGTAAAAATAACTAGAAATATAAATTTATATTCTATACCTATTTGTTCATGCAATCTTATAAATACGCCACCATTATTTAAAAATAAGTAGGTATTCACAACACAGATATATACCCAACACAAAATACCTGTTTATTTATTTATTTATTTTTTTAACGAGTTTTTAACTAATTTTCTGAGTTATTTTGTTATTTTTTCTCCTTGAAGACTTTTTTTCTTCAAAAAGTACCTAATCACTTTAATCCAACATTTTAAAAACCTTTTCATGACCCTTTTTGAATTTTATTACCTTCATAACTTATTAATTTTTTTTCTCACTTCATTGATGGCAACTATTGAGATTGCATGACTTTCCGTGTAAATATTATCTTTTCTCCGAATTTTCGTATACAATAAACCTCAGGCGATGTATTTAAAATGTCGGAAATTTTATCAAATAGTTTGATTTTCTATAAAAATTCGTTGGGGATTTTCAGAAACTGAGAAATCAGTTTTCTGAAAATTTCAATAGGACAGGTTGATTCTGATCATATTAGTTAGGGACAGGATTTGTTAATGACTGCTAGCAGGTCAATCATGCTGATCGGACCAATTTAGTTTAAAGGTAAAAAAGGCAAAAAATAATGACATTTCCTTCTGATGTGTTGGCAACCCTGCTCTGCCCCTGACAGCCATCTAGTTTGAAGGCGGTAAGTACCTGGTAGATGGTCAGGGATAGAAGTGGTTTGGTTTGCCGAAAACTCCTGGCAAAGCGTTCAGCTATGGTGGGTCACTATTAGTAAATCTGCTTGAGAAGGTGCTCCATTTCAAAAAGTAAAAGGTAAAAAATTGATAGATTACACTGATTTGGTCTGATCAAACAAAACAGAATGGCCACCACACTGAGCAAATGGAATAAAGACAGAGAATTAGGGAGACACTCCCGAAAGAGTTTGGCACGACTACTAGCGATCCCACCGGGGGCTGTGCAAAACTGCTGCCTGGGGAAGGCTCTAGTTCTTCTTAATACCGCTAGATGGCATTGAACCAACCTACTCGCTGGCAGGCCCCTATTCGGCCTATTCTTGTTATTTTTACAAAATCAATTTTCATTGCTACTTCAACCCTGCACCTTGAATCTTCAAAAATGATAAGTTGTGCTCTTATTGTTCATCTATCTACCTAGTCTCGGCACAGGAAGAAACTATCGAATTGGGAGCTGACCCTATTAATTGGTGGAACATTAACCGGCAAATTTTTCCACTGCTCTCCAAAGTTGCCGAGGAAAGGCTATGTGTGGTAGCTGCGTCTGTCCCCTGTGAGCAACTTTTTTCCAAAGCAGGCTATGTGTGGTAGCTGCGTCTGTCCCCTGTGAGCAACTTTTTTCCAAAGCAGGGGCAATTTCGTCGGAGAGAAGGAGCTCACTGAGTCCAAAAAAAGCTAGTATGCTAACCTCGTTCATCATATGATTATTTTTTTGACACTGGCTTGAATAATTATTTCCTATTGAATGAAAAGTTAGTCTGAGCCCTGATTCGTAGTGATCGTTATTTTATTCAACGTTCTGTACCGGGAAGGGAACTGTACCGGCATTACGGAATGGTGACTTCTATGTCACTGGAATCATTGGAACCGTTCCTGAGAATTACCTGGACCGACACACCCCTAACCCATATTGTTTGGGCTGAATTTGGGGAGGAATATCCTCACTCAGGGGGAGGTGGAACGGTTAGAGGCAGGTACAAAGTCTCTGGCCTCTGGCCTGCTACCCGGTCAGGCATCTGGAGACTGTGGAGAGTCCAGTAACATGGTAATCTCCCATCTCAAAACCGGTACCACGGGTTGGGGGGAGCCCCATGCTACCGGCACACTGGCACTATGCCAAAGTGTCACCACCACCACCACCCCCCCCCCACCCCCCCTGATGAGGTAGGATTCGTGGTGGCAGTGGTTGAGCACACTCCAGCCTTGGAACACGGGGCCCAGGGTGCTTAGGGGTAGAGATCACATCACTAGGGACTTATACCCTAGTAATGTATCTCGGCATGTAAGTTTTGCTATCAACTTGGATACCAGCTCCCTTAGCTGGGAGAACCAGCTAGAAGGTTCACCTCCACCTGCAGTGCCTTGGCTTGTAGGTACCTTGCAAGGAAAGCTCTGAGCAAGGGCTCCTGACTGGTGAGTCATCATACGGTTCCTCCCACCCTCTTTGGAGGGCGAGAGTCGTGTCCCTCCGACTTGCCGCAGAGGGAGAAGCGCAGTCCACGAGGGATAGGCTCTCCTAAGCAAATGTCAACCTTCTGTTATAAGAGGGATCTCTCTTATATTAAATATTCATGATGCAGGGTTGTAGTAGCAATGAAAATTGCTTTTGAAATAGATGATGTTGATCAATTTGGCAGATAATATTCGTACAAACAAAACAAATCGACGGTACAGTTACGATCAAGGTGTTCGTTGGTTCAAAAATGAGAGCTGAATGAAGAGACGTCCATTTTAACAGAAGATGAAAGTAGTCCACTCCAATCTTCAAAAATTCAGTCAGGAAAAATGTATTACTGAATAATTCTCCCCAAAAGGCCACCTACTTTCAAGCATTTTTAAAACTCAGTATGGTTGAACAGACAAAATATCGCTGCGGATTCCAACATACGTAGGAAACGTTGTTTGGGGGAGTGGAAGGATGGTGGCAGAGGATGGGGAAAGGGCGGGTGACCAAGTAGTTCAAAAACCCACCTGTATCTCACCCTAGCGCTTGCGTAGAGCTCAAACTCTTTCACCATAAAAATTATAAAGCTGGATTCACATGGAGCGGAACTTGGTGAATGGAATCATGTACCTTCCTACTGAAAGCCCCTCTGATTTGAAACCTCTACTTGCGGTTATCAACATTCCTGTCCAATGAGCTTGCGCAGAGCTCAACGGAACGTGGAAACAGTATACAAATTTCTACAGCTGTCCGCCCATTGCGACAACATGGCAGCCACCTTCCTCAACTGCTGTCCCCACAGCTAATCAGATTGCGTTCCGTTCTTCCGCTTTCCATGTTCGTTCCGCTCCATGTGAAACCAGCTTAAGAGTTAATATGCCCTAGGCCACCAGCCCCCCCTCCCCCCTCCCTTGGTTGGGCAGGGCAGAATTGCCAACACATGAAAAGGAATCTTACCTAATCATTTTTTGTATTTTTACCTATTAACTAAGTTGGTCGAATTAGCAAGAGGGCTCTAATGCCAGCCATTAACAAATCTCTACCAAAATAATTATAATGTAGGTACTATAAATACACATCTGTCCTTCTGACATTGGAATTATTGATGAATCATAGAGGAAATTTGAATTTTTTTCTAAAAAGCCAATACCTACTCGTACGAGGAAGAAAGACATGATACAGTACCGACATTTAGCTCGCACAAAACACTAAAATAGCCTTAATCGAATTAAACTTTCATCCTTTGGACGGAAAAATATCATGATCTTTCTAATGTGGTGGTTTTAAACTGCAAACATTATGTTGCTAATTTAATTTTTCACATTTGAAGAAAATATCTGTTCACAGATCTCATAAACCGCTGATAAAAACGGTTAAAAATCGTGAACATGAGGAGTGTTGATGTGCCAAATATATGATAGGTACTTGAATTTCGAAAATTTAAAAATCAGAGAACAAAATTACCTACATATTTATATTGTTTCATACGAAAATTCGCTCAATAGGTCATGTTGCACGACTGGGACTTTTTTTTTCAACTCTCGATGTGGGATGCCTAGAATTTATCGATGTCGTTTTTTTGACCAGCACTTCGGATCTTTGGTCTCGTTCTGAATTTTTAGTATTGCATCATTTCTTTATGAACATGGACGTTATTTGATGTTTGTAAACTTCCGCCGTTACTATTTGCCTATAATGAGCGATTGTTTCTGATTCTGAATTTCCAGTTCTTCGTAAGATTGGAACACATCCGCAAGTGCTTTACACAGAAAGGTGGCATTTTTGTTCTTGAAGAATTCAGTAAGTGCTAACCCCTCAACTTTTGATTTCATAAGTAATCGTAGTTTATTTGATAATTAATGAAATGTGTCAATATGAAAGAAAAAAAAAAGTCAATGCTCCACACCTCGCCGGACCCCCGGTTACCTCTATTTACATACTTCGAATGAAATTATTCAAACACAGAATGTGATTTAGCTCACGTGTTTCACATAAACCTGTGAAACCCGCATATAAGAATGACTCAGATTTTGCGGTGTATCTTATCACTACTATGTCAAGATGTTTTATTTATTTATCACTACTGCTATATTTGAAACCTCCTCTCATAAGCTTTCATTTGAGTCCTCAGCGAAAAATGCATATTCTACACCCCCCACCCCCCCTCTGGATTTTGGGTCCGAAGGCGCCATATTTGAAACATCCTCGTCATAAGCTTTAATTTATTCGCATAGTATGAATTATCAGAAATTAACAAGCGGTTGCAATCATGTTTACAATATCAATTATTGAGAATGATCACCTGTGTGTAAACAATTATTCATATAAACATGCTCATAACTCAGCCTGTTGGCCACACACTTTGGAGTAGTTAGCATAATATGGTTGGGTAAATCGAAAGCTTTTGAACGAATGGTGGGGAAGTACCATTTCCCTAGCAACGGCTCTGTTGTAAGCGGAAATCATCAATAAATTGTTAATCATCAACACATTTTCGTTAACAAAAAACGTTTCGTTTTGAGATGCCAAGGCTAAAACACATTCTGTGTTAAAATACCTGTTATACGAGTATATAGAATGAATATGTTAAGTTATGAACATGATGTGTTCACAGATCCTAAAAATCGTCAGATCAAGCAGAGGAGGTACAGATCATCTATGGTAAGCAATATGTTACGTATTATATGTGCCTACATGTAGAAGGTATTCCCATTGTATTTATTCCCCTAGCACAGCGGTTCCCAACCTTTTTAGCTTGGGGGCCCAATAATATTTTTTGAAAAAATTCGAGACCCACCCCGATTATATATATATATATATATATATATATATATATATATATATATATATATATATATATATATATATATATATATATATATAATGTTCCCATAGGTATTTAAGCAAATATTAAATCAAATTAAAACATACTGAGCAAAAAGGAAAAAACTTTTTACTGAAGAACCTTTATTTATTTATAGATATATTAACATGAGATTTCTGACATTGTTTGTCCCCTACTAGTGCATCAATATCGGGATCGAAACTTGACAATTTCAGACTTAAGTTACTCTCCACGTTTAACTCATTTTTATACTTATTTTTCAAATAAACTAAAGTAAAAAACGCTCTTCACACAGATAAGTAGCTGAAAATCCCATCAATTGCGTCAGTGAAATTTTGCCAATTGCAAGATAGTCTTTTCGCACATTTATCCAAAAAGGAATCAATGGGGTCATTTTAAAACGTGATTTAAGATCCTGATCACAAGACAGTTCAATTGAAGAGACCTCTTCACTTGAAGATATGTTAATTTTTTTAAAAGTTATTTTCATGAAAAGGATTTCTGATCCATTGGATTTCGCCTTCAATTCGAGGGAACTAGTTCCTAAAAGAAATATGAAAAGACTCAGTTTCTTGCTGTGATTTCTCAGTCCAAAAATAAAAAGTTAAAACACAAAGCAAAAGAAAAGTGACGAGACAAGTAATTTATTTGTGTTGACTGCCCATTTCATCACACAAAACACTGAAAAGTCTCGAGTTTTTTGGCCTTGCTTTGATAAAGTTGACGATTTTTACTGCATCGTCAAGAGTTTTTTTCAGACACTCGCCCAAACCTTTAAATGCAAGAGCTTCATGTATGCTGCAATGTGTCCATTTGACAAAGGGAGCTACTGACCTAACTCTGGCGATTAACCCCCTATGAATACCAGACATAGCTCGTGCCCCGTCAGTTGTCAAACCTACACTTTGACCAATCTAATAAAATTTCTGTTATAAAATTGTCAAGCGACTTGTAAATAAATTTAAAAAATTAATTGTAAAATAATTGAATCACTAAACTTAACACTATCTAAGAGAATGCCTAAATTAATATTTTATCGCGAGGGCCGATTTATTAATACCGTACTTATTTTGCAATATTTTAATATTATTTCTTGAGTTCCGGCCAGCATCCACGGCCCAGTCGCGAGCTGCAGTTGGGAACCGCTGCCCTATCATATTTTTTAATTTGCCATACGTCTTGAAGAATCAATATAGAGCGACAATCGTCCAAAAAAAATTGTGAGTTTTCTATATCACACTCAGAATATTTCTAGGAAATGGATTTATTACAGATTTACAATGGCTATTTGGGAAGTGGAAGAAAAACGATATCCGACCTGTACGTATCAATATGAGTATATTTATAAAGCTGTGAACGATGGTTCTGATTGGAGAATAAGAAAGAAAAGAGAGATAGCCGAGATTTGAAGAATGAGGACATAGTGTGGCACATGAAGGCAGGGAGAATCAGATGGCTGTGACATGATGCTGGACACTGGACCAAACATGATGCCAAGAGCTAGTATGGAATTGAGGAGATAAAAAGGTCGGGTTAGAAACTGATGGCTGGACTAGGTGCAACAAAACAGAAGAGTGCTTGATAGTAAGCAAGTAAAGGTGATAATGCTGGTGGTGGTAATATTACCCTGCCAGTGCTGAATGGGTTAGTGGACTTGCCACACTCCCTTTCCTATTTATTGATTAAGGACTTGGTTAGGCTCGTCACCTGGTGTCCTGAGTGCCTCGATTCACACACCAGTCAAGGCTGGTGGCCTCGGTGTTGTCTCTCTTTCGGCCAGCATCCCATCATTACGCCGCCAGTACCTGCTTGCCCAATCTGGGAGGTTGCTGCACTACTGCTGACCTTGACTTCATCAGACTGCAGTTATTGTGGTGTGACCAAGCAGCACCAACTGCTCCAAAACCCAGCTGATGTGCTGAGTTCGCTTGCACTGCACGAATCAGTAGATGGTAAAGAACTCCAACTGTGCTTCGAATCCCCCCTCCTCCCTCCCTCCATTTCCTCCCAGTGAGTGGTATGGGCTTCATAGGGCATTAGGGCCTGCCACTATAACCATTTTCACTCCAACTGGATGGCTACATTAGACTTTACCATGCATGTCGGGGTAAAAATGAGAATCTGTATCATATGGTGCAGCAGTGTCCTCGGACTCACGGAGGCCCCATTCTACGTCATGATGCTGTTGCCAAGTAGATAGCAGGTGCCCTGTCATCCAGCGGTTGGGATGGGGAAAGAAAGGTACCATACCACATGCAGAGTGACCTGAGCAAGAAGCCCAATGGGTCTGCCATAATCCTGGACGTCCAAGTTGAAAGTAGTAGCATAAACATGGAGCAGACCTGTAGAGCTAAAATAAGTAAATATGACAGAAATGACCTGCAGCATGCGATATTGGTGCTAAAAGGGGTGGTGACAAACAACATCATGGTCATGGCCCTCATCTAGGGTATGGTGCGGGAATAGTGCAACGTTGCTTGAGTTGGACATGTCAGCGAGAGTGGCCCGTGGTATCACCGCCCGCACCTTAGGAGCTCTTACCTTAACTGGTGGTCTTTTAATAGAGGCACTTCCTTTCATCCCTCTCTCCATTTTCCTCCTCCTTCCACAACTTCCTTCATACCAAGATCCATTAAAGGTCAAGGTTAAACCTGGGCATCCTCCCCACTTTTTTATTTAGCTTTTTCGTTTTAATTTAATGATATACCCCCTCCACCTTTCAGCTACAGGAGTTTAGTTTGAATGTAAATAAATAAAAATAATTACCTATATTACCATCTTAGTGCTGAATGGATTAATGGACTTCCTACACATATTCCGCATCATTGGTCAAGGACTTGGTAATGTGGACCTTGCCCCTTCACACAAGCCTGTCGAGTGGACTGGATGGAATGGATTTTGACTAACAATGATAATTGTCTACTGCTTAAAAACACACCTTTACTTTGTTTTAATTTTTAGTTAATTTTTATTCATTTATTTTGATTCTCTTGTGTTTTAGGGTGACGATCTTGTACTTTCTGTACACCGTGTTATTTCGATTGAGTACTCCAAGCAGTTGGCCAGAAAGATCTGAAGCAAACCGTGTTTAGAGTTTCAGTTTATTATAATTTCGTAAGCTCATCCTTGATTTTTTATTTTTTTGTTTAATTTCATTTAACGTATTCTTATTATTTATATAATTTATCATTCGTCATTAGTATTTTATCTAAATATTTACTACGGCGTTTAGTTCCAACAACATTGGAACTATTTTTATTCACGAGATGTTACACTGCAAGTTACGAATGATGTATCTACGAAAGTTTGCAAAGAAAATTAATTTGCGTTTATTTATGCATACAGTAGGTACCTACATAAACTTGGGATTATGCCTTCCACATGGTCAGGCACATGTGCATGGATAGTTTGAACGAAAAAACCTAATAGGTACGAGCAGAAACTTTGAATCAGCAGTCATGTTGATAGGTATTTCTTGATGCACTATTGTTAAAGAAAATTCAGCGCTGTTTTGGAATATAGCCCATGTTCCTAAAGCCAGGATGGACAATAACATCAATTTTAACCTAAAAACATTTTTCGCTCAAAAACATTCAACATATTTTGGCATTTGAGGCCTATAACCATCGTTCTAAACATTTTTTTTTAACTCAAAAAAAGTGTAGAGGTTTAAATTCTTCATCGATTGATCACCAGGAATTTTGCAGAAAAATAAGAATGTTATTGGATTTTCAATTTCAGAAATTTCAAATTTTCCCCAAATTGTGCCTCAGAAGGCCCTCAGCTGATCAGCTCTTCTCCACAACTTGTAATTACATTCTTGATGACCCAAAAGTACTCGATTTCAAATTTAGTACGTACCATACTTCGATTAGCAAAGAATCCAAATATATTATTTGTCTTCTTTGATTATAGTCTTTCCAAATAGATTATGTATCAAGATTTCATTACCTGGTTGCATACCTAACACAATTTTGTGGTGGTTAAGCGAAAGGATGACTTTTTCTTAAAAAATCGGGTGTCGTCTAAATTATAGATTGATATAAGCGCAGGTTAGGTTCTGGTTAGAACTGAAGTTGGAATTACTTCTGAACTAATTGCTATCATTAACATAGATGTGGTTTGGGGCTGGAGATCAGGTGAAAATTTGCGTGGCTTGGTTTTTAAGACCTAACAACCGATAACCGATTTGGAGTTAAGTACCTACATATGTACCTAGAAAGTAGCTAACTAGAAACGTAAGTTCACCCCAAGAATTTAAAATTTGGTAAGGTGATTCTCTGGGTCATTAAAAGACGATTGAAATTATCACCCCCTGATCAGCTTAGTGAACTAAATTATCACCTGTTCACTCTAATTAGTTTAAAATTTGAAAAATAGACTCTCAGGGATATTAATATAATGGGTCCTTTCCTGATCAGCTGAATGAGCTAAATTCTCACCTGTTCACTCTAGGAAGTTGACAAAGAGAGACTATCAGGGCCCGTTCCACCCCGGAGGATCACGAACTAATCTGCAGTTAACCCAGTTATGTCACTGCTCTTTTTGAGGTTTAACTCCCGAATCGGGATTAACCCCCTATGGTGGAACGCGCCTTCAGGGATAATAAAAGACAATTGAAATTATGGGTTCTGGCATGACTAAATTAATGAGCTGAATTCTCTCCTGTTCACCCTACATAGTTGAAATTTGATAGGGAGACTCACCGGGACATTAGGGGATGAGTGAAATGATGGGTTCTTTCCAGATCAGCAGAGTGAGCTAAATTCTCACCTGTTCACCCTAGGAAGTTGAAATTCGGAAGAGAGAGTATCAGGGCCCGTTCCACCCCGAAGAATCACGAACTAATCCGTAGTTAACCCAGTTATGTCACTGCTCTTTTTGAGGTTTAACTCCCGAATCGGGATTAACCCCCTACGGTGGAATGCGCCCTCAGGCATAATGAGAGACAATTGAAATTATGGGTTCTTTCCTGATTATATGAATGAGCTGAATTCTTTGCTGTTCACCCTACATAGTTAAAATTTGATAGGGAGACTCTCTGGGACATTAGGGGGCGAGTGACATGATGGGTTCTTTCCGGATCAGCAGAGTGAGCTAAATCTTCACCCTAGGAAGTTGATATTTTATAGGCAGACTCTCTTGAGACAATAAGAGTCGAACGGAATGACGAGCTCCATCCTGATCAGCTGAATTAGATAAATTCTTTCTTTTTCACCCCTGGAATGTGAGATTTGACAGGGAGCCTGGGATAACAGAAGTTGAATGAAATTTCGAACTTCATCTTGATCTGTAATTAAACTTAAATCTCTCATTTTCACCCTGTGACATTGGAATAGTAGGGAGCCTCTACGGCTTACGGTAACGGCCCAAAAATATTTGGTACCTCGACAGGAGTTCAAACTCGCGTTACAACTACTGGAAATTTCCCGTAGACGCAACACTCCAGCGATGTGAGCTATGAGACCAGGGTGATCTTCGACTGTGAGAGTTATTTTCCTGGAGCGTAACATTTTCCCGGAGTCAAACACCAGCCGTCTTGGCTAGTTTGGGATCGGACGAATGATGAAGTGAAACAGCAGGCCACTGGCTCGGCAGGTGCTTGCCGGAACAAGTCAGCAGTCAAGCGAAATCATTGCCACGGTGTGTTTTGACTCAAGTGAGTGAGGAAGTGAAAGGTGGTAACGACAGGAAATGTGATGTTTACAGTATTTTGGCTCGAAAGGGATTTAATTATTGTTTCGTATGATTTCAGTTCTTATTTCGACTGCGCCACTGTAACGGCCTAAAAATATTTGATACTTAGCAGGAGTTCGAACTCACGTCTTTAAAACTACGGGAAATTTCCCGTTGTTGCAACACTCCAACGATCTGAGCTATGAGGCCAGGGTGACCAAACCTCTTCGACTGTGAGAGTTATTTTCCTGGAGCATAACATACGACACACAGTACCCATCCTAAATATCTTCCTTAATCATATTTTGTCAAAAACATTTACTACAATAACCACGTCTTTCAACTCATCAGGAATGTCCATCATTGATATCATCATGTTTTAGGTTTCCTATGCCCTTATCCGTAAATCTGTATTTTGATGTGTTAGCTGTTGGTTTTCTCAATGTGTATTCTAGTAGAAACAAATTGAACCAATTTTCTCCAATTCATAGAAAACCATTGAAAAGTCCACACCCATGATTCAATGTTTTTCCATAAAGTGAAAAAAACTAGTTTAGGTTTTGCAATAGGTCCCGTTAAAACCATAATTAATGAACCTTCGTAATCGTTCAAGACGAAAAACGTCTGCCAATCTGCAATAAATATGATAGTTAACAACAAATTTCAATTTTCATTTTACAGGCGGACCAAATTTGTTATTCGGTTCTGTGCGTCTTCTCCTACGTCGCGGCGGGTCAAGAGAAGAAAATTCAACAGAGACGACCCCCTCCGCCCCCGCCTCCAAGGACATAAAATACCTACCTTTAAACTTACTTAACTAGTTAGCTTTAATAATACAAGAAAATATATCTACGTTTTTCTAGCTTATATAAATAATAGATTAAAAATGAGAATGCACGATTTAAATGTGTATAGATTAAATGAATATAATGTGATATGAAGCAACAAAAAAAGGAATAATATTTAATGTAAAATAATACAGAAAAACTGCTGTAACTCTTAGTTTAAAAAAGTGTATTTGTGATTGACAATAGTTACCTAAATCTAATTGTGGTATAATGTTTGGATTGTGTGCTTAGTCAAACATAAAGGAATACCCACAGCGTGTCGCATTTTAGGTGTTGGAAATGCCTATGTATATAAAACTTCACCGACATGTTACATCACATATACTTTGCATCTGTTTCACGAGAAATCCTTATTTTTGTTGAATTCGTTACATTTTTTGCTGCAAACGATATTGGAGAAAAATTAAGGAATTGTATTTACGACGCAGGTATATATGAGTGAAAATATTTTGGCCTCCACCGAAGTTTTTTTGTATTTCCCTAGTTTTCGGAATGGATATTTTTTCTTACAGACAATATTTTTTGATCCGATACAGTCAGTATTGTCATATTGGTATTATTGACTAGTACACATGGCCTCAAACGTTAGGATTTTGTAGAATCAGCTTCATATATTCCTACCTCACTTATGCCTGGCGGCAAGTTCGTATTTAATTTCTATTAAGGCTCCAATTAGTCCAAATAGCCCCCAAAAAAAGGCCAACGAAGGGAAATTTTGACATTATTGTACTTGCAGTGGTTGCTTATGTTTTTTTGGGTTGCTGAACATTAATCTTAGGCTTGCATACAAAAATGTTACCCAAAACATGGTCAAACTTGCAAAAAAACATACATACATATATTAAACACTTGCACTGTAAGGGTAGGTATGTAAGTGGGTTTACATGGGAGAAGAGAGAATTTCTCTCAACCTCCATCTACCTAGGACCCACTCGATTAGAGTGCTCTGAGGGTGCACTGAGTGTGCAAATGCACACTCAACGGGATTCATAAACAAAAAATGGCGTTGAGTTGAGTTTCACCCTCAGCTCAACGATGTAGTATCGTGAGTGACGGCAGGAGGTCACTTAAGCGCGTCAACTGATTACTTTTATGATTATTTTCACGTAGGTATAGGTACTGGTAATATGGTAGACCATACATCGTTTATTGATTTATTTATCTGTTATTGATCAGTGCGGAATGTGAGATGGAATTTGCCCAACCCTTTTCCCTCAATCCAGGGAAACTTCCCTTACAACATACTGGCAGGGCTTTAACTCTAGTTAAAGCGTTGAGTGCACTGTCAAACTCGTGTAATCTGAGTGTGTCCCTAACTGTTGAGTGAACCACCCCACTCAACTATGAATTCGAACTGGTGAGTGGAAGGTGACCCTCCATTTAGGTGAGTGCGAGTGAACACACACACTCAGGCTATGTCTACGTGTATTATTTGTAACTTGGGAAGATGGACGCTTGACAGTATCACTGTGAATGAAGAAGCAATTAAATCAGTGTTGTAAGCCAGTGAAACAAAGAAGGATGGAAAGGTATCCATGTTCGTGCAGTCATCATCGATGTGCTCAAAACCTGTAGAAAAACGCGTACAAATGAAAGATACACAAATTCTTGCTTGAAAAGGCAACAGAAATCCATCAACGGTTAGGGAATTGTTGAATACACCAGCTGCACAGGTTATTGGCTGATTTGATCCTGTCACTTTTCTGAAAAACTCCAAGTATTCTCTATCATGTTCTAAATGTACTAAAACTGCCGCGTACATTCTAAAGAATTCCGTTATATGACAAAGTTAGTTCTAAAAACCTGATTTGGAAGAAATTTCGAGCGAAAATAACTCTAAATGGATTTTTGCCTATTATTCAGCACTCTCAAGCGGTGAAATTTGTTCCAATTCATTGACAATTGTTACAATTTGTCCACTGTTGTATAGAGTGGTCATTTCGATAAAACTCATTCATACTTTCCAAAACATACCTACGCAAAAAAGTCAATATTTTTGATTTTAACAAATTTTTTTTTTTTTTTTCTTTTTTTTTCTTCTCCCTTTTCCTCTCCGAGCAATCTTTTGATATGCAACCCTCAGATTCGGGTTCAGCGACCCAAAAAACTAGAAACCACTGCAAGTAGAATTACGTCACAAGCTCCCCGGTCAGTCTAAAATGTTTGGTCTACATTACTTCGCGTTTGATTCCCATTTGCTCGTTTTTCGAAGGAAAATTTTTGAGTGGAAACAGGCGAATAGCTTACACATCTCCCTCTCTTTGATTATATTAATCTATGAGTATGAAATGTTTGAAATTGTAACAATTATAAGGTAGGTATGTGAATCATTAAACTTTTTTTTCTCCATATCTTAATCCAAGATTTTCAACTGGGAATGTCGCCGAAGGTCGCATAATTTGAGGTTTTGATAAATATGTCACTCGTGTCAATTTAAAAACGTAAACCTACCTATTTGATCTCAGTCAAACATGTACTTACTAGATAGGTACACTAGAAAGTCTCCTGAACTCAAAAGCTTGATTATCAAACTTGGCAGTAAGCGACTATATAGTTTTACCCCTAAACCACGTAAAATCGAGAATAAAATAACAACGAAGACATTTCAGAGTATGAAACTCGGTTATAACCTAGTGGAAGAGATCTGCAATCGATGTCATTCGATTCAACGTGAAAAACCAGGTAGCCCCAACCAAACTCATAGGGTTCATGTAGGGTAGCTTTCCAAGAAAGTCCTCGATTTCTTTGACAAAAACGGGTGTTTCCTAACTGACTCCCGGCGAGAAACAAAACTGTTAAAAAGGCCTTGCTGACTCTCTGAGCGTATAAAGAAGTGTTTTCCCCAAACTTTACTTACTCCCCACTTCACAGACTTAGGACTGTCTCCATGAGAGCGTGCAGGTGTGGTTAAAAATTTGTGGTGTCGATCGATGTTAGCAAACATCTCGTCATGCCTCCCCTAATCAATGTGGAAAAACATGTCGTCAAGTAAGTAGAAATATGTACAAAACCAAACTATATACAAAATTCATTGTTCGCCATCATGAACAATTTCTTGTTCGTCGTCAAAGTGGGGAGTTTAGAGGACATTTTTTGACGTATTTATAAATCGGACATCCTTCCCTTTGCTTTTCAATGTATTTTGTTATCCATTTCTGTCCTCTCACAATTTCTGGCCTTGGCTGATGAATTCCACCGTTCTCAATAGACTGGATTTTGGCGTACGTCTCAGCCTGGATTGGACAGTTTTTCCCACCCATGACATACGAATGGGACAATGTTTCCCACCCATAACCTACGGTTGGGACAAAAGTCCCAGTAATGAAATACGGTCGGGACCAGAACGTCCCACTCATAAAATACTAGTGGGATGTACCAATGGGATAACTTGTGTCCCAGCATCCTCCCCCCCCCCCCCACCCATTCTTTATCAGAAAATTATAACAGGACCATTTCTCTGGCCAATAGACCTTATTAAATCACTGTGCCAAATTTGATATCAAATTTCCCACAAGAAAAAAAATTGGTAGTCAAGGAGGCTGTAATTTAAATGTTCGGATGAGGATGATTAAATTCTTTGTACTACCACGAACTGAAGGATTTGCAGGCGTTGTGGTCAACGACACCTCAGCTGACTTGAAGCCCAAATAGCGGGAGGGTACTTATCGTTTGACGATTACTTTTTATAGTGGAGTATGCATTTTCGTCGGGGATGAGGGCCTAAGGGAGTCAGTTAGATCTGTCAGGTGACCACGTTCTCTCACTTTTGATTCTTCGGGAGTCAGTTAGGTAACGCCCACAAAAACACATTTTTCAACTTTGAAACATAATTTTCTCCCATAATTGGCAAAGTAAAAATGAATATACCGTTGGAAAACTAGGATTCTGATGAGGAATGGAGTATTTCCCTAAAATATTAGGTATGTTTTAGTAACAGAAAAAAGGATACAAACAATCCGATTTTGGAAAATGATTAAAATATGAATTTCAGCCTCATCTTTTACGTATCGAGTCGGCTAAAAAAATATTGGTTTGGCATCAGGGGAAATTGACCACTCTTCCCAACGGTGTCCTTAATTTTGATTTCATAATGCTCCTTATAAGAGGGAGTTATGCCTGTCTTGAAGTAGAAATTACAGCAAAATCTTTAAATAAAAAAATACCTAATAATGATAAAAATAAATAACTCGAAAAAAAGAGTTTAATAAAATCTCGAGGAGGTACTTTTTACGGCAAATAAGTTGTAAAATCGATCAGTTTAAGTGATCAGTGTCAAATTACGAGTACTTACAAAACTTCGAAAAATGCTTCCTTCGGCGTCCTATAGTTTATCAATTTGCAGAGTTTATAAATTTTTCCTGCATAATTGCTCTGTCATTTGCGAATGCTTCAGTTGAAAATGAGTTGAAAAATAGAGAATATATTCTGTAAAATGCATCCCTAACTTGTTCTTTTGACTGTAAAATGGAAATCGATGTGACCCATTTGAAGCAATACTGTGTGTTGATTCTGAAATTTGTTTTATCGATGTAGTAGAATCCCATAAGATCAGACAATATTTTGTATCCGACACTAAAATACAGCTAAATGTTTATTAAGTTTCGTATAATTGTTACATATCAGCTGAAATATAATGTTTTGCGACAGGATATTGTTTTTTAATTTACTTTCCTACTGGTGTTGAGGGTCAATTCTTAAAACGGTGATTAGTTCAGGCTAATTTGCTCTACCTATCAGGTTGGTACGTTACATGGTTATAAGAAGTGATGTAAATATTGATTTACACCCTGTTATACTCTCATGAGTTGGAATTTTTATCATCCTGACTACTACATTTCCCACGAAACGTCGTTTGGGTAGTGGTGAACATATTTGTTCGAACGAACAGCAGATTTTGGACCAATATTGGAGCTTGGAGGAATTTTTTAAATAACAGAAACGCTTGCAAACGAGTCTGCAACACATTGGGACATTTTATGTATATAGTTGCAGACTCGTATGCAAGCTCTAAGAGCCACTCAGCTGATCCGGACCCTGGGCATCATCAAGTAAATGTCCTAAAGAGGCTACATATGAAATTACAGCTTCCTAGTGTGTAAAGTATAGAAATTACCTATTAAAATGATATAACCACCGCCTCATCAGAAATTAACAAGCGGTTGCAATCACGTTCACAATATCAATTATTGAGATGGATCACCTGTGTGTAAACAATTATTCAAATATCCATGCTCATAACTCAGCTTGTTGGTCACGCACTTTCGTTTTATTCGCACTTTTTTCGTTTATGTGCCAAATTAAAGACATAAAATGTCAAAAAAGTCCAGTCATGCAGCATGACCCCCTGAGCGAATTTTTGAAGAAATCTTCGACATTTCAGTCGCCATTGATCGTGTTGAGAAATTTTAGTTTATGATTTTGATAGACAAACATGGAATCAAATCATTAACACATGCACAGAGTAAACTCATCAGTTGTGATTACATTTTTTTTTTTTTTTAAAGCACCTACTACCTGCGTTTTAAACAGCATGGTTCTAAAATTGGTTATACAGGGATACTTCCATAAGAGTAGTTCAATCTGAATTTGGACAATGTTTCATGCAAATATTACCGATTTTTACAACTAGCGAACGGCATTATTTCGATTTTTGACTGATTTTTCAACTTTGAAATTTTTGAAAACTTGATACATATTCTTATAGGAAATTTTACGCTGATTCCGAATATACCACATGTTAGTATGCTGAAAAAATTATTTCGCACAACAAATCGCAAAAAACAGGCTATTTTGAAATTTTGGACTACATTTTTGAAAATTTCAACCCGAAGATGTAATCCGATCATGCTGGCCAACGAACTTGAACTTTCGTTTTGTGTCCTTAACATTTTAAAATTTGTTTGAAGTTTCTAGCACAATTCTACGGACAGTTATCGTCTGGAATGACACATACATACATACATACATACATATATACATACATATATACATACATACATAAAAAAATGCGTTAAACTTCAGAATATGATTCAGAATAGCCTGAAACGGATTTCTGCATAAAATGTTTTCAAAAATTCACATTCTACAAATTTTGAGGCGAGAGCAATAGCTTAATTTTCTTCAAAAATTCGCTAAAACTTGGTGCTATAATTTAAAGCGTTTTTAGGTATTATAACTCCTAAACAATCAAACTTCAATAGCGTACTTAATCATTCTAGGTACATATTATTTCTTAGGTGAGTTATACGAATGACAAAAATTATTATCAAGAGTTGTGGTAAACTGTTCAAAAGTAACAACGCTACACGCACATAAAAAGTGAAAGGATATGCCATTGGCTTCCATGGTAACATCACCTAGAGTAAACCATTTGTGAGAAATATCAACTGAGTATTGAACTAGGGAGAGGGTTAAGGAGGAGGAAATTCGTCCATTGGAATGTGGAGTCATGTGTTATAAATACACAGAGCAACTTTCCAACAAACGATTTTTGTGGGATGGGAAGTCAGGAAGTTATACTCTCTCTGGCAACGAGTGGTAGTAGGTGAAAAAAACGCTGCAAATTATTACATAATGGTTTATTATTTCTGAATCAGATAGCCAGCTGTAGTAACCAGCATGCTCTGGGGCTTTCGCCAGTCTCTTTTCTAGTACCCACCTCTGTTCTCGCGTTACAGGCTGTCCCGATGGGGAGCAAATGGATGATCGTACAGCCACCCGAGTGGTCTCATTCAATCCACGGAGCTAATTTCTATAGGAATCAAACTTAAACCGTAGGTACACTGGATTCCAAAAGCATCTGGGACATATTCCAGTCGATTCTGCTCTCACTCCACCCCCCGCTCACCCCCCTCCGTGACCCCCTGCCAAGCGTGCCAGGCGTGCGTGCGTGCGTATGTCTAACACTCAAAGCCTCGAAAAGGACACTTTTTCGCCCGTTTTGGCCCATAGCATCAATGCGAGTAAAGCGATCGGGATGGTTAAACGTTAGGACCAACTAGACCCCAAATGGAGTCTATGTGCGAAAGAACGGGGTTTTTAAGTCAATTCCTAGGCCTTTTATGGCCCGGACGGCTGACGGCGGACGGACATTTCAAATTTGGATTCTACGCACCTTGAAACGTAAAGTGACAAAGTTTGAGAGGGGGTTATAAAATTTTTTTGCTATACGATCACATAGGCTTATTATTGGAAATAATAAACCAAAAGTGTGACATTTTTTGCTGTCGGACGAAAATTTTGAATTATCCTCAGAGCTAAGCAATTCATGTAAGGAAAAATGTACTTCAACAAATAACTTCAGATCACAAATTGAGAGATCATAAAATATTAAATAAAACGTCATGCAGCATGATCGTATGGTAAATTTTGGTAAATTATCGTATTACATTTAGGTTAAATTGTTATGATATTTAAGCACTTCGAGGGCAATGAAATTGTTAAATATAAGTAGACTATATCGTGGAGTACCATCAATACTTGACTATTCATTGATAGAGCGAATACGCTTCATAATATAGCACATTAGAATATTAACTGATCTCCACACGAGAGGGCCGATAGCGTCATAGTATCCAATTGGCTACTAGTATCCATCCGAAGAATGGACTATAAATTGCGCCTCTGTGACAGGAGCCCGGACATTCAAACTCTAGACGTTGAGCACTTAGGTTCTCTTGAATAAACGTATCACTTCGTATCTCTTAAACCAAGTCTCTTTTTCATTATTTCCCTACTCTCTGAATATTCATCCTCGATAACTACATATAAATAGCGTTTTTTCTTTTTCTTTCTTTAAATTATACGATTTTCCTTTTATAAGCATTAAAGGTACAATAAAATGACGAGAAAACAAAAAAAAATTTTGAATTTGATATCTTTTGTCGGGGAAATTTGAAGTTCGGTCAGGGAAATCAAAAATTTCCAATTGGGGGCCACCCTGCATTATCATCTGGATTAGGTATTGTTGGAAAAAAGATGCTTGTTGGAAAAAAAATAACAGCCTAATTAAAAAAAAAAAAAAAAAAAAAACGCTGCAAATTATTTCACAAAGGTTTATTATTTTTTCAATTGAGTATGATCGTAGTTTTAGTTGGCTTGCGTACGTCATAAGGCCCGTCCTATTTCGAGTTGCCACAACCTATACTTCTATAATTATATACGCATGTTTATACAAAATATACTATGGCTTGTTTAAGGTATAATATGTTTATGGGTGTTACTTGTAAAAGTAATATATATCCGTTATCCTACGCCCCTGGCGCCGTTCTGCTACGCCCCTGGTGACGTGCCGCTATGCCCCTACGAGGCGCCGCGCCTCCTCCCCCCTCCCCCCTCATGATCCTCTGCCAATGTTTTCATCATTCCACTAAGCGTGCAAGGCGTACGTCAGTCTAACACTCAAAGCCTCGAAAAAGACACTTTTTCACCTATTTTTGGCTCATGGCACCCATGGGTGTGGAGCGATCGAGCCGGCGAGAAGTTAGGACCAACTAGACCTCAAGTGGAGTGTATGTGCGAAAGAACGGATTTTTTAAGTCAATTTTAAGGCCTTTTATGGCCCGGACGGCGGACGGACATTGCAAATTTGGATTCTACGCACTTTGAAACGTAAAATGACAAAGTTTGAGGGGTGGTTATAAAAATGTTTTGCTATACGATCACATAGGCTTATTATTGGAAATAATAAACCAAAACAGCCTAAAATTTAAGTTGGACTGATACAGACATTTCCCTCCACTCATATCAGTTGTCCAATGACCCCTGTAACCGTGAAAAGCGGACAAACATACGGACAGACAGTCAGAGAAAAATTGAGAAAACGGTACCAATCGTCTACAAATAGCATGAAACGGAAAAGTAAGGCAAATTTCCATGATTGTAATCAATTTACAGACAGAAATACTTATGGTTTTATAAATATTGATTGTGTGCTTTTTTCCCCCGGGGCCCTTGGAGTTTTGCCTCCGGATTTTCCCTCTACGGCCCTGGCGAAGGCTTATATAGCATTTCCCGATCAAAATAAACATATTCTTTATTAACATTAAGACAATCAAAATGAACTTGCTTCTTTAACAATGTGTAGACTATAAACATAAATATTTCTTTAACAATATTCAAAAACGCTGCAAATTATTTCACAAAGGTTTATTATTTTTTCAATTGAGTATGATCGTAGTTTTAGTTGGCTTGCGTACGTCATAAGGCCCGTCCAGACTCCTCGGCGTGTCCTATTTCGAGTTGCCACAACCTATACTTCTATAATTATATACGCATGTTTATATTTCTCGATTTGAGCTCATATCTATTCAAATAGTTATTGCCTTAATAATATCATTATCTAAGTACTTACGAAAAGTCGAGAGGATATGTTATTAAATATGCGTAGGAAAAGCATTGGTAATAACACAAAAATATGACCTAGAAAAAAATATATATTCATGCCTCGAAGGAACGCTGTACCCACCTCTTGGTGCCGCGGTGTATTATATGGGTATAACACGTAAAAGTAATAAATATCCATTCTCCTACACCCCTCTGCTACGCCCCTGGTCGCCCCAGACACCACAAGGTGCCGCGGCGCCTCCTCTCACTCCACCCCCCGCTCACCACCAACCGTGACCCCTGCCAGGCGTGCGTAAGTCTCACTCAAAGCCTCGAAAAAGACACTTTTTCGCCCGTTTTTGGCCCATAGCATCTATGCGAGTAAAGCGATCGGGATGGTTAAACGTTAGGACCAAATAGACCCCAAATGGAGTCTATGTGCGAAAGAACGGGTTTTTTAAGTCAATTCTTAGGCCTTTTATAGCCCGGACGGTGGACGGCGAACGGAGGACGGACATTTCAAATTTGGATTCTACGCACCTTGAAACGTAAAGTGACAAATTTTGAGGGGAGGTTATAAAAATTTTTTGCTACACGATCACATAGGCATATTATTGGAAATAATAAACCAAAAGTGCCAAAAATCACAAAAAACAGCGAAAGAATGGGATAACGCCCTTGATAGCGATTGATTTCCTCACTTGTGGGGTAGTAAATACCACCTGGCTTTCGCTGTACAGAATATTTTCAAATGAATCAAATCCCTGAATTTTTCGGATGGGATCGAAATTTTTCAGTTGTAGGTTTTTTTTGGGTCAGTTTTCTACGTAGAAGGTCTGTATGATACAGAAATAATAAACCTTTTTGTAATAATTTGCAGCGTTTATATTAATGCTTCAGTGTCAAGTTCCCAGGCTTCCCTTGAATTTTACATGTCGGCTCTGAAGGTCTCCTTTGATATTCAGAGGAAAACTGTTTTATTCGCGGCTGCGATGCGGACGCCACTTTACGCAAGGCTAGATAAATTGGGAGGCGGCGAGTTCTTCTCGGATTAAGACTGATCCTAAATTAAACTCAACTAATGTCAAGGGACACGTTTGACCATAACCAAGGGCTTCTGTGGGTGTGAAGTCCCACAGGGAGAGGCTCAATGCTGATATCCTCACCATAAAATAAAAGAATAGAAAGTATGCCAAGTTGGATGGGAGGTATAGCTTTAGTATATTTTCACTAATGGTAAGCAGAGCTCACAAAACTGTAACTTACAAGTGCTAATTTTGGCCAATACCAAACGTACAGTACTCTACTCTCCATCGAAATTCCGCGACGGTTTGTCTGTCAGATAAGGAAAGAGTCGAAGGAACTACCAAGTTATGTGATGGGTTCTGCGAACGTATGATTTACGTGTCTGTATACGGTGATATGACTTTTATTATCTATGCGACGGAACATTGGAATTAGCGAATTTTTGTAGAAAATGAAGCAATTGCTATGGCTCTATAAATTTTAAAATCAAAATTTTCAAAAGGTTTCTTCACTGAAGTCCGTTTTGAAACATTCTGGGACGAATCCTAGAGTTTAACGGTTTAACGCTTTTTCTTATGTAGGTATATATATATATATATATATATATATATATATATATATATATATATATATATATATATATATATATATATATATCCTTCCAGACGATAACTCTCCTTAGGACCTTAGGATTGAGACACAAAGTCCGTTCTTGCGCCAAAAAATCAAGCTTTCTAAACGAAAGGACGAGTTCGTTGGCTCGCATTTTTGAGCTCATTAAATTGGTCGAATTTCAAAAAATGTTCAAAAAATCACTAAAAATGGCTAAAAACGACTACGAATTGTTAATCTTATATTTTTTAGCAGAATTTTAGTCAAATTAGGTTTATCATCAATGAACTAGAACATAAAACAATTCATGAACAAATTTATGCTGAAAAATGTACTTAATTTAATTAATATTTGCCGAAAAATTGATAAAAGGACAAAAAAAGCGAAACGTACCAAAACTTAATTGAGTCGCACAATATTATTTAGAAAGTTTTTTTTGCCATGAAATTGGTGTTTAATAGTTTTTTCACTCAGTCCTCAATTGCCAAAACAATGTAACACAAACGTCTGCCAAGTTGGGTGTGGCACGTAGCTTCCTCGTTTACCTATCATGAATGTATAGATCATTGAAAAGTTTTAAATGATCTTGGAAAATTCCACAGCGGAAATGAGTAAATCAAGAAGTAGCGTGAAATTTCATAATTGGTCAATTAAGAAACAAAAAAATTATATTCAATTTAATTTACGTTTGTGCATGCGCAGAATGAACTGATGAGTTGATAACAATGAAATAGGTACGGGACCATCTACAACCTAAACCGCGCATTCGTTGACAATTTAATCAAAATCGGATGAAAACTGTGGAAACTAAGGTCATAACAAGTATTTTACATTGGCGCATACGCAGTAGCTATTAATGATACAATCGTGTTGAAATTGATATGGGATGATCAAATCGTCATCCCCCAACTATCATCCAAATTTAAGGGAAATCGAACGACTAGAGTGTGAAAACGCTGCAAATTATTTCACAAAGGTTTATTATTTTTTCAATTGAGTATGATCGTAGTTTTAGTTGGCTAGCGTACGTCATAAGGCCCGTCCAGACTCCTCGGCGTGTCCTATTTCGAGTTGCCACAACCTATACTTCTATAATTATATACGCATGTTTATATTTCTCGATTTGAGCTCCTATCTATTCAAATAGTTATTGCCTTAATAATATCATTATCTAAGTACGTACGAAAAGTCGAGAGGATATGTTGTTAAATATGCGTAGGAAAAGCTTTGGTATTAACACACAAATATGACCTTGAAAAAAACATATATTCATGCCTCGAAGGAACGCCGCGCCGTACCCACCACAAGGTGCCGCGGCACCGGCGCGGCGCCTCCTCTCACTCCACCCCCCGCTCACCCCCCTCACCACCCACCGTGACCCCCTGCCAAGCGTGCCAGGCATGCGCGCGTCGAAAAAGACACTTTTTCGCCCGTTTTTGGCCCATAGCATCTATGCGAGTAAAGCGATCGGGATGGTTAAACGTTAGGACCAACTAGACCCCAAATGGAGTCTATGTGCGAAAGAACGGGTTTTTTAAGTCAATTCATAGGCCTTTTATGGCCCGGACGGCGAACGGCGAACGGCGGACGGCGGACGGACATTTCAAATTTGGATTCTACGCACCTTGAAACGTAAAGTGACGAAGTTTGAGGGAGGTTATAAAATTTTTTTGCTACACGATCACATAGGCATATTATTGAAAATAATAAACCAAAAACGCTGCAAATCATTTCACAAAGGTTTATTATTTTTTCAGTTGAGTATGATCGTAGTTTTAGTTGGCTAGCGTACGTCATAAGGACCGTCCAGACTCCTCGGCGTGTCCTATTTCGAGTTGCCACAACCTATAATACCTAAGTCTATATAACCTATATGCCTAAGCTATAATTATATACGCATGTTTATATTTCTCGATTTGAGCTCCTATCTATTCAAATAGTTATTGCCTTAATAATATCATTATCTAAGTACGTACGAAAAGTCGAGAGGATATGTTATTAAATATGCGTTGGAAAAGCTTTGGCATTAACACACAAATATGACCTTGAAAAAAACATATATTCATGCCTCGAAGGAACGCCGGCGCCGTACCCACCACAAGGTGCCGCGGCGCCGGCGCCTCCTCTCACTCCACCCTCCGCTCACCCCCCCCCCCCCCTCACCACCCACCGTGACCAACTGCCAAGCATGCCAGGCGTGCTCACGTCGAAAAAGACACTTTTTCGCCCGTTTTTGGCCCATAGCATCTATGCGAGTAAAGCGATCGGGATGGTTAAACGTTAGGACCAACTAGACCCCAAATGGAGTCTATGTGCGAAAGAACGGGTTTTTTAAGTAAATTCTTAGGCCTTTTATGGCCCGGACGGCGAACGGCGAACGGCGGACGGACATTTCAAATTTGGATTCTACGCACCTTGAAACGTAAAGTGACAAAGTTTGAGGGGGGGTTATAAAAATTTTTTGCTACACGATCACATAGGCTTATTATCGGAAATAATAAACCAAAATGGAGCATATATAGGAATTTACGTTTGTGTATGCGCAGAATGAAGTATTGATTTGGCAACAATGGAATTGATAGGGGACCATCTACTCCCTAGCCTGCACATTCCCTAAAATTTCATCCAGATCGGATGAAAACTGTGGAAAATAAACTTGTCACAAGAATTTTATATTGGCGCATGCGCAGTAGCTATTAATGATACAATCTTGCTGAAATTGATATAAGATGATCAAATTGTCATCTCCCAACTATCATCTAAATTTGAGCGAGATCGGACGACGAGGGCGTGAGAAAATTATGCCTTGCAGAATTTGCTTTTGCGCATGCGCAGAGTGAGGTATTGAGTCAAGAACGATGAAACTGATAGGGGACCGTCTACCCCCTAGCCCGCACATCCCCTGAAAATTTCATCCAACTCAGATGAAAAACGCTGCAAATTATTACACAAAGGTTTATTATTTATGTATTAGACAGCCCTTCTACGTAGATCTCTGGTCCATAATTATTAAACGCCGCTTATAGTATATTTAGTATCGGAACTGCTTCGGACCTCACAAATGGGTTCATTCCATTACAGCAGCGGAATCTCACAATTTTACGCTTTTTAATATAGTTGATAAACAAAACAATTTATTACCAAGTCATCTTTCCAACACATAAAAGTGTTACCTATACTGTATATTGATATCATCTAATTGGTCAAATTTCAAAAAATGTGCTGACAAAATCACTGAAAATGGCTAAGAATTGTTAAATTGATATTTTTTAGCATAAGATTGGTCAAATAAAGTTTATCAACGATGAAATAGAACATTCAAAAATTTATGTACGAAATTATGCTAAAAACTTGACTTCATTAAATTTTGTTATAAAAAATCGATTAAATTGCAAAAAATAGCCTAAAATCCGAAATCTCTTTTTGAATAGAAGAGTATCATTTAGAATACTTTTTTTTCCATAAAATTAATAGCTAACATTTTCTTTTCACTCACAAATCTCCAATTTCTATACAACATGAAATATACAAAAAAAAGACACTTTTTCACCTATTTTTGGCTCATAGCACCCATGAGAGTGGAGCGATCGAGCTGGCGAGACGTTAGGACCAACTAGACCCCACGTGGAGTCTATGTGCGAAAGAACAGATTTTTTTAGTCAATTCTAAGGCCTTTTATGGCCCGGACGGCGAACGGCGAACGGCGGACGGCGGACGGACATTTCAAATTTGGATTCTACGCACCTTGAAACGTAAAGTGACAAAGTTTGAGGGGGGGTTATAAAAAGTTTTTGCTATACGATCACATAGGCTTATTATTGGAAATAATAAACCAAAATGTGGAAAATAAGCTTGTTACAAGGATTTGCGGACACACACACACACACAGACAGACACGGAACCAAAGTTGTTCAGCATGGTCTAAAACGTAAAATGCGAGTGGAAATTTTGATTTTGGAGACCAAAAATTTGTTCCCCCCCGAAAGTGAAAACAATGCTTCCGATACCTTTAGGTAGACCCGGAAGCAATACAGTATCTACAATTATTTACAAAAATTCGCTCATAAGCTCATGCTGCATGGCTGGAATTTTTTATATGATAAGCTCAACAAAGTAGGTACTTCAGCAATTCGTTTGGTCATAAAAGTATTTTTCAAAAGAGAATTTACACCCTGTATAATGTAATAGGTAGTAGATCTAATAATAAAATGTATCTAACAGATTGTATACCATAATTTATACTCCTACTGCCTAACTCTGAACTACGAAATCAGGCCACCTCAATGCAATCTGGCGAATCCCTGATCAACTAAAAAAAATTAAAAAAACGGCTCGCAGTGTGTACTTAGGTACCTACATGTTTGTGTGCGCTTTTACGTTTGCTCAGCATGCAACTACATGTTTCCGATTTCGCTTTTCCGATATAAAGAGCTAGGATCGAGTTACCTATATAGAATTATAACTCGAACTGTGAGAAACTCATAATTCATTTCGAGACAGCGGATAAGAGAGTACGTTTAACCGATTTTGACTCTCATTCTCGTCACGTTTGTGCTACCCACCTGGGCAGGGCCGGCTCGCTCTTTATTAGTATAGTTGAAGATGAAGACTTAGCGCACTTCAGGTTTTTGAATTTTTGTAAGGTCGCCATCCCTTAACGGGTGGGGTCCTCATAATGGATAAACGAAAAACGATATCATTCTTAATCTTTATTGAATTTTTGTTAAGTAATAGTCTCATATTATGGTGTATATATATACCATTCCCGCATTGACTTAAACCTTTTCCATTTAGGTTTAGCCCTTATCCATTCAAGTTTAAACCTTTTCCATTTGGATTTAAACCTTTTTCGTTTATATTAAACCTTTTAGCTACTCCATCAAAAGGCCAGTAGTTAGCCCCATCATAGCAAGTAAGTACCTACCTAATCAAATGTCATTAGGCTAGAAGTGAAAACAGTTCCAGTCATGCAGCATGATCGTATGAGCGAATTTTCTTAAATTATCTATCGTTTTATAATATATTAAATTGTATTGAAATTCGAACAATTTCATTGGAAATGAAATGTTAAGAAACCAATTTTATGTTTAAAAGAAATCGTAATTATATAAAATTCGGTGATTCAAAAAATATTTTTATAGAATTTTTTTTGGAGTTTTAGATTTTTTTTGTTGCAGTATTTATAGATTTTTCAGCAAATATAGATGAAATTTGAGTACATTTTTCAGGATAATTTTATGCACAATTTTTTTATTGTCCTATTTAATCGTCGATAATTTTGTTTAGACTAAAAATCATAAATTTAACGATTTTTGGACGTTTTTAGTGATTTTTTTTAATACTATTTTTGAAATGATTTGGAAGAAATTTCGAGCGAAAAGAACTTTAAATGGATTTTTGTCTATTATTCAGCACTCTCAAGCGGTGGAATGATTGATATAAAAACCAAACTTTATTAGTTTGGAATTAGAATTGCAAAACAATTTGTCCACTGTTGTATAGAGTGGTCATTTCGATAAAACACATTCATACTTTCCAAAACATGCCTCCGTAAAAAAGTCAATATTTCTGAATTTAACAATTTTTTTCTTTTCTTTTCTGGGCAATGTTTTTATATGCAAACCTCAGATTCGTGTTCAGCGACGCAAACAACAAGAAACCACTGCAAGTAGAATTGTGTCACAACCACCCCGGTCAGTCTTAAATGACTGGTCTACATTACTTCGCGTTTGATTCCCATTTGCTCGTTTTTCGAAGGAAAAATTTTGAGTGGAAACAGGCGAATAGCTAACACATCTCCCTCTCTTTGATTACATTAATCTATGAGTATGAAATGTTTGAAATTGTAACAATTATAAGGTAGGTATGTGGATCATTAAACTTTTTTTTCCATATCTTAATCCAAGATTTTCAACTGGGAATGTCGCCGAAGGTCGCATAATTTGAGGTTTTGATAAATATGTCACTCGTATCAATTTAAAAACGTAAACCTACCTATTTGATCTCAGTCAAACATGTACCTACTAGATAGGTACACTAGAAAGTCTCCTGAACTCAAAAGCTTGATTATCAAACTTGGCAGTAAGCGACTATATAGTTTTACCCCTAAACCACGTAAAATCGAGAATAAAATAACAACGAAAACATTTTAAAGTACGAAACTCGGTTATAACGGAGTGGAAGAGATCTGCAAGCGATGTCATTCGATTCAATGTGAAAAACCAGGTAGCCCCAACCGTACTCATAGGTTCATGTAGGGTAGTTTTCCAAGAAAGTCCTCGATTTCTTTGACAAAAACGGGTGTTCCCTAACTGACTTCGAGGGACCCAACTGATTCCAGACCAGAGCGAGAAATGAATGTCCCAACTGGGAGGTTAGTTTTAACTGACTCCCGGCGAGAAACAAAACTGTTAAAAGGGCCTAGCTGACTCTCTGAGCGTATAAAGAAGTGTTTTCCCCAAACTTTCCTTCCCACTTAACAGACTTAGGACTGTCTCCATGAGAGCGTGCAGGTGTGGTTAAAAATGTGTGGTGTCGATTGATGTTAGCAAACATCTCGTCATGTCTACCCTAATCAACGTGGAAAAACATGTCGTCAAGCAAGTAGAAACAAGTACAAAAACCACTCTAAAACAAAATTCATTGCTCGCCATCATGAACAATTTCTTGTTCGTCGTCAAAACTCCCCTTTCTTGTTCGTAGCCCCAACCAAACTCATGGGGTTCATGTAGGGTAGTTTTCCAAGAACGTCCTCGATTTCTTTGACAAAAACGGGTGTTTCCTAACTGACTCCCGGCGAGAAACAAAACTGTTAAAATGGCCTAGCTGACTCTCTGAGCGTATAAAGAAGTGTTTTCCCCAAACTTTACTCCCCACTTCACAGACTTAGGACTGTCTCCATGAGAGCGTGCAGGTATGGTTAAAAATTTGTGGTGTCGATCGATGTTATCAAACATCTCGTCATGCCTCCCCTAATCAATGTGGAAAAACATGTCGTCAAGTAAGTAGAAATATGTACAAAACCAAACTAAATACAAAATTCATTGTTCGCCATCATGAACAATTTCTTGTTCGTCGTCATAGTGGGGAGTTTAGAGGACATTTTTTGACGTATTTATAAATCGGACATCCTTCCCTTTGCTTTTCAATGTATTTTGTTATCCATTTCTGCCCTCTCACAATTTCTTTTATTGGCTGATGGATTCCACCGTTCTCAATAGACTGGATTTTGGCGTACGTCTCAGTCTGGATTGGACAGTTTTTCCCACCCATGACATACGAATGGGACAATGTTTCCCACCCATAACCTACGGTTGGGACAAAAGTCCCAGTAATGAAATACGGTTGGGACCAGAACGTCCCACTCATAAAATACTAGTGGGATGTACCAATGGGATAACTTGTGTCCCAGCATCCTCCCCCCCCCCCCCCCACCCATTCTTTATCAGAAAATTATAACAGGACCATTTCTCTTGCCAATAGACCTTATTAAATCACTGTGCCAAATTTGATATAAAATTTCCCACAAGAAAAAAATTGGTAGTCAAGGGGACTGTAATGTAAATGTTCGGATGAAGCTGATTAAATTCTTTGTACTACCACGAACTGAAGGATTTGCAGGCGTTGTGGTCAACGACACCTCAGCTGACTTGAAGCCCAAATAGCGGGAGGGTACTTATCGTTATACGATTACTTTTTATAGTGGAGTATGCATTTTCGTCGGGGATGAGGGCCTAAGGGAGTCAGTTAGATCTGTCAGGTGACCACGTCCTCTCACTTTTGATTCTTCGGGAGTCAGTTAGGTAACGCACACAAAAACACATTTTTTAACTTTGAAGTAAAAATGACTATACCGTTGGAAAACTGGAATTCTGATGAGGAGTGGAGGGCTTCCCTAAAATATTAGGTATGTTTTAGTAACAGAAAAAAAAGGATACAAACAATCCGATTTTGGAAAATGATTAAAATATGAATTTCAGCCTCCTCTTTTACGTATCGAGTCGGCTCAAAAAATATTGGTTTGACATCAGGGAAAATTTACCACTCTTTCCAACGGTGTCCTTAAATTTGATTTTATAATGCTCCTAATAAGGGGGAGTTATGCCTGTCTTGAAGTAGAAATTACAGCAAAATCTTTTTAAAAAATACCTAATAATCATAAAAATAAATAACTCGAAAAATAAGCGAAAAAAAGTCTCCAGGAGGTACTTTTTACGGCAAATAAGTTGTAAAATCGATCAGTGATCTGATTAGTTCAAGTGACCAATATCATATTACTTACAAAACTTCGAAAAATGCTTTCTTCGGCGTCCTATAGTTTATCAATTTGCAGAGTTTATAGATTTTTCCTACATAATTGCTCTGTCATTTGCGAATGCTTCAGTTGAAAATGGTTCGTTCTCCAAATTCTCGCATCCCGTAATAATCAGTCTGCTGTTTTCCCATTAAAAAAATAGAGAATATATTGTGTAAAATGCATCCCTAACTCGTTCTTTTGACTGTAAAATGGAAATCGATGTGACCCATTTGAAGCAATACTGTGTGTTGGTTCTGAAATTTGTTTTATCGATGTAGTAGAATCCCATAAGATCAGACAATATTTTGTATCCGACACTAAAATACAGCTAAATGTTTATTAAGTTTCGTATAATTGTTACATATCAGCTGAAATATAATGTTTTGCGACAGGATATTGTTTTTTAATTTACTTCCCTATTGGTGTTGAGGGTTAATTCTTAAAACGGCGACTAGTTCAGGCTAATTTGCAATACCTGGCTGCACTACTTATCAGTCTGGTACATTACATTGTTATAAGAAGTGATGTAAATATTGATTTACTCCCTGTTATACTCTCATGATTTGGAATTTTTATCATCCTGACTACTACATTTCCCAAAGAAAAGTATGGCAAAGTTTCATGATTGTAATCAATTTATAGACAGAAATAATTATGGTTTTATAAATATTGTTTGTGTGCTTTTTTTCCCCCGGGGCCCTTGGAGTTTTGCCTCCGGATTTTCCCTCCACGGCCCTGGCGAAGGCTTATATAGCATTTCCCGATCAAAATAAACACTTTCCCAACCAAAATAAATATTTTTCTTTATTAACATTAAGACAATCAAAATGAACTTGCTTCTTTAACAATGTGTAGACTATAAACATAAAGATTTCTTTAACAATATTCAAAAAACGAAAACAACAAACTGTGAGTTTTAAGAATCGCTTCACCCGTAGCTGCTGATATTAGGTTGACAGAGGTGTTCATTACGTAGTTCCGACAATCATCAGTATTAGTCTCTGTGCGGTCTGTAGGTATTCTGGTTTCATCTCACGAAGGATTTTTTTTCAGCAAGTCCTTGCAGGTGTATGGGGCTAGGATCTGGAACGCCCTCCCAACTTCTTTACTCTCGTTGCCCACCCTATAGCCCAGTCAAATTAGAGGAAACAGGAGAAAAAATTCATAGTAAAGAAATTTCTTCACCAGGCTCTTCCTTCACACCTAGTAAATCATATCTCAAAAGTCCCCTAGTATGGGGGGCGAGCCCGAGGAGGGGGGGGGGGGGGGTGTTTTTCTCCTTTTTTTCGACTTTTTTTTCGGTTTTTTGCCTACAACTCGAAAAGTAAGCGTTCTAGCGACTTGTTTACTATTACCAGAATTAAAGTGCATACAATTTCAATACAATTTTCACTCCTGGCTTCATTCTCTACGATTAGGCGTTCCACCGCTAGAGCGCGTTGAAAAGTAGGTATCATTTCAAAAAATCAGCAAAAAGGCCTTAATGCTCTTTTTACGCAGAAATCATTCGTATGTAGCTTCTGGGTGACTTAGAATACATCATGATTGTTTTCCGAACATCAGTGATGCTCGGACAGTGGTTTGAGCAGGTTTCATGTATGTCTTTTTTTTCTGTTCTTCACTTACATCCTGGAAACTGTGATAACCATAACATATTTTCAGCACCCTTACCAACTCACTGTGAATTATCAGTGAATATACGAGTATATGTATATAAAACACAGTGGCTCTAAAAAAGAAAAGAAAAAAAAGGAACTAAAGAAAATGAGCAGTTTCACCAAAAAATGTTTAAGTGCAGGTACAGTATAACCCATGTTAAAGTAATATTCATAAAAGGAGTGGGAGGGGGAAGGGGTCATCAATCTTCACAGGTATCTGCTCTTCATTCATTGAGAATCTCCATCCACAGTCGAACTGAAAATTCAAAATCGGATTACAGTGAGGTGCATATAATCTTATATTGATAGATAGATGAAGTTCATGCAGATGATTAGGATGAAACTTACAGGGCGATGACATATGTGTTGAGTGGGTAGTCTTATGGTTCCATGTCTGTTTCATCATCTTCTGTAGATGAACCGTCGTCAGCAAGTGGTGGGTTATTTTTGCAGGAACCTGAACAGTTGGAGCAGAGTGTTGAGCAGTGGACGCCAGCTCTGCGGCATCCACATCGACCACTACCGCAGCTTTTGGTGCAGCTGCAAAATATATTCTGCAGAATTTCAGATGTTGCTGGTGGATCCAAAGTTGGAATTGGTTTGAGGAAACCATCGTCTCCCTACTCCAGCCCCAATTCTGCAGAATATATTCCGCGCTCTAGCGGCGGAACGCCTAATCCTAGAGAATGAAGTCAGGAGTGAAAATTGTAGGAAATTTTATGCACTTCAATTCAGGTAATAGTAAACAAGTCGCTAGAACGCTTACTTTTCGAGTTATAGGCAAAAAACCGAAAAAAAGGAGAAAAACACCCCCCTCCTCGAGCTCACCCCCCATACTAGGGGACTTTTGAGATATGATTTACTAGGTGTGAAGGAAGAGCCTGGTGAAGAAATTTCTTTACTATGAATTATTTGACTATATTATTACTTTATCTTTATTTGACTATATCTATTACTATATCTTTACTATATTATTTGACTGGGCTACTAGGGCGTTTCAAGTCGGCGGTCATAGATTATTTTATTACCAAAGAGTGAAATCCTGGACATACATGCAAACCCCCTCCCCCCCACCATTTCATCACTTTTTTTGGTTTATTATTTCCAATAATAAGCCTATGTGATCGTATAGCAAAAAATGTTTATAACCCCCCCTCAAACTTTGTCACTTTACGTTTCAAGGTGCGTAGAATCCAAATTTGAAATGTCCGTCCGCCGTCCGGGCCATAAAAGGCCTTAGAATTGACTTTAAAAATCTGATCTTTCGCACATAGACTCTAGTTGGGGTCTAGTTGGTCCTAACATCTCGCCAGCTTGATCGCTCCACTCTCATGGGTGCTATGAGCCAAAAATAGGTGAAAAAGTGTCTTTTTTTGGTATATTTCAAGTTGTATAGAAATTGGAGATTTATGAGTGAAAAGAAAATGTTAGCTATTAATTTTATGGAAACAAAAAGTATTCTAAATGATACTCTTCTATTCAAAAAGAGATTTTGGATTTTAGGCCATTTTTTGCAATTTTATTGATTTTTTAAAACAAAATTTAATGAAGTTCAAGTTTTTAGCATAATTTCGTACATAAATTTTTGAATGTTCTATTTCATAGTTGATAAACTTTATTTGACCAATCTTATGCTAAAAAATATCAATTTAACAATTCTTAGCCATTTTCACTGATTTTGTCAGCACATTTTTTGAAATTTGACCAATTAGATGATATACAGTATAGGTAACACTTTTATGTGTTGGAAAGATGTCTTGGTAATAAATTGTTTCGTTTATCAACTAATTAAAAAGCGTAAAATTGTGAGATTCCGCTGTTGTAATGGATTGAACTCATTTGTGAGGTCCGAAGCTCCGAGTTCCGATACTAAATATACTATAAGCGGCGTTTAATAATTATGGACCAGAGATCTACGTAGAAGGGCAGTCTAATACATAAATAATAAACCTTTGTGTAATGATTTGCAGCGTTTTTTAAAATTAATTTACCACTTATGTCTTTCTCTCTTAATTTGTAGTTTTTATTTTTATCAATAGCCGTCATAAAAAATGTTATTGTACAACTCCAACAATGTAATTCATGCCTGCATTATGTACTACTTTCTTGTACCCAGCAGAATAAAGGCTTATTATTATTATTATTAATCGCAGCAACTGCTCTGGTAATCACATCCTCTAACACATGGTTTCCCTGTTCACTTAGAGTGCTTCGAACTATGGACTTTTGAAAAGGCGTTCCCACGGGATTGAGTCGGGGGGAGTAGGGCGGGAGATAATTGACGTTTATTTTGGTTGGGAAAGTGTTTATTTTGGTTGGGAAAATGTTTATTTTGATCTGAAAATGCTATATATTAGCCCCCCCCCCCCCCCCCCCCCACTACACACGTACAAACGTCGGGCGTGCACAGTGGTCCAAAAATAGGAAATTTTGGACAAATGTCTGATTTCTATCTATTCTTATTGGAAATTTCACGCTGATTCTGCCTATACCCCATGTTCCTTTACCTAATACTTGAGTTTCACTTTATTGTTTGCAAAATTTCATGATTCTAATCATTGTACAGACCGACATACTTACGATTTTGGTTTATTATTTCCAATAATAAGCCTATGTGATCGTGTAGCAAAAAAATTTTATAACCCCCCCCCCCCCCCCCTCAAACTTTGTCACTTTAAGTTTCAAGGTGCTTTAAGTTAATCCAAATTTGAAATGTCCGTCCGCCGTTCGCCGTCCGGGCCATAAAAGGCCTAAGAATTTACTTAAAAAACCCGTTCTTTCGCACATAGACTCCATTTGGGGTCTAGTTGGTCCTAACGTTTAACCATCCCATAGCTACTTGGGCCAAAAACGGGCGAAAAAGTGTCTTTTTCGAGGTTTGAGTGTTAGACGTGTTAGACGCACCCCTGGCACGCTTGGCAGGGGGTCACGGTGAGCGGGGGGTGGAGTGAGAGGAGGCGCCGCGGCACCTTGTGGTGGCTGGAGTGACCAGGGGCGTAGCAGAGGGGTGTAGGAGAATGGATATTTATTACTTTTACGTGTTATACCCATGTAATACACCGCGGCACCATGAGGTGGGTACAGCGTCCCTTCGAGGCATGAATATATATGTTTTTTTCTAGGTCATATTTGTGTGTTAATACCAATGCTTTTCCTACGCATATTTAATAACATATCCTCTCGACTTTTCTTATGTACTTAGATAATGATATTATTAAGGCAATAACTATTTGAATAGCTAGGAGCTCAAATCGAGAAATATAAACATGCGTATATAATTATAGAAGTATAGGTTGTGGCAACTCGAAATAGGACACGCCGAGGAGTCTGGACGGGCCTTATGACGTACGCAAGCCAACTAAAACTACGATCAAACCCAATTGAAAAATAATAAACCTTTGTGAAATAATTTGCAGCGTTTTATTAATATAGATACGGTTTAATAATTTATATACCAATGATCTGATAGCCTGATGAGGGCTATCTAACACAGAAATAATGAACCGTTGTGTAATAATTTGCAGCGTTTTTTCCTCGTTCGTCGCTTCACCTTCCTGAACTTCAGAATGTATTCCTTCGGTATAACCCGAGAAATCCTCAGTTTATTCATTGCCGTCCAAGATACCTCATTTCACCCCCCACCCCACTTCCTGCTCTAAGAAAACACCTCCTTTGGGTCAGATTTGAAAAATTTCAAGTAGCCTGTGATTTAAGTTAGAGTATTCCAAACATATTCGACAACTCAGATCCCCAGTTGGTTCATTGACGTTCGAAACGCTTTAACTCCCCCACCCCTCGACCTCCATTGTGGGTCAAATTTGAAAAATTTGAAAAAAGTAGTGAATTAGAGGAATCCAAACTTTTTCGACCATCAAATCCCCAGTTTGTTCAATGATGACAAAGATACCCAATTCCCCCCTCCCCCTCTCCTAAAACTCCCCCTCTGGCTCAAATTTTAAAATCTTCAAATAGCCTACAATTTAAGTTGGACTGATACAGACATTTCCCGCCACTCATACCAGTTGTCCAATGACCCTTGTAACCGTGAAAAGCGGACAAAAATATGGACAGACAGACAGAGAATCGTCTACAAATAGCATGAAACGGAAAAGAAACGCAAAATTTCACGATTCTACACGATTCTAATCGAAGAATAGACGGACATACTTACAATTTTTTTTAGAATAGATTGTGTGAGGTTTTTTTTTTTTTTTTTTTTTTTTAAATAGGAAATTTCGGACAAAAGTCTGATTTCTATATATTTGTATTGGAAATTCCACGCTGATTCCGTATATACCCCATGTAGGTATATAGGAATACCTACTAATATTTGAAGACCTAATATTTAAGTTTCACTTTTTTTTTTTTTTTTTTTTTTTTTTTTTGCAAAATTTCATGATTCTAATCAATGTACAAGCCAACATACTGTAAGGCGTACACGATTTGTGAGAAACAGGATTCTTTATTAACTCAATCAATCAAATTACGTCAACACAAAACACACAAACTCTCTAACAACCACTTTTTCTTCTTGTCAACAACAACCTAAACACATGCTATCAACATTGATCGTTTCATAATAACACAATGGAGCTATGCTCCTAACATCACACCCCCTCTTCCTCTACGCGTTGGTGGTATAGCCTCAGGCGATCTGCATGTACTACACGTTTCTTCCTATTGGGTAGCTGCACTCTGAAGACCGAGGGAAAGGCCCCAAGAGATCTACTGCTACTCGCTCGAAGGGTGTTCCAACAGTGTACGTCTGTAAAGGTGCTTTCCTCCCAGTTGGTCTCCCACGGCTCCCACAGGTGTCACAGCTTCTTCCAAACTCCCTTATGTCCCGTGTCATGCCAACCCAATAGAACTGTCTTCGCAAACTTGACATCATCCTCTTCGCTCCAAAGTGTCCCAAGTTATGAGCTACCTCTAAAACCATACGCCGACACTGGCGTGGTACGAGGATCTGATACCAACTCTGGGTTCCCGTTTCATTCTCCCACCTTCGAGTCAAAACCTCATCCACCATCTTTAGTCTATTCCACATTGCCCACAGTGCTTTCTCCTCTGGTCCATAGGTGGACACTACTGTCCATTCAGGACGGTTGCCCTCTTGCACCCAAGCCCTCACACGTGCCAGGTGTACATCTTGCTTTTGTTCTTCTTCCCAATCTAGATCAGTTTCCAGTTGTATCCTTCTAACATCTGTTTGAGCATCCTTTTCCTCTTGTCGCATGCAATATTTGCAAGCTTGGGCTGCGCATGGACGTCTGGAGAGTCCATCTGCATTCCCATGGGCTGTTCCCTTTCTGTATTCAACTTGCAGGTTGAATGAGGCTAGTTCTTCAAGCCAGCGTGCCATCTGACCATCTGGTTGCCTGAAGTTTTTCAACCACTGCAGAGAGGCATGATCAGTCCGCACAATCACTGGTGCCCCATTATCAAGACCATAGTGTCGGAAATGCGTCAGTGCTTTCTTCAACCCTAACAGTTCTCTCCGGGTAACGCAATAGTTCCGTTCAGCCTTGCTTAGGCACTGACTGAAGTAAGCGATGACTTTCTCCCCATCCTGCTGCTGTGATAGCACAGCTCCAATAGCCCGTCCACTTGCATCAACATCCAACAGAAATGGCAGCTTGGGATCTGCATGTGCAAGCACTGGAGCCCGAGTTAGGGCTGCCTTCAATTCTTTGAAGGCTTTTGCAGCTTCCTCTGTCCACGTGAACCCTTCCTTGGCCTGTTCCAGCTGATATAATGGTCCTGCTAACCGTGCAAAGTCTCTAACATATGGCCGGTAGTATGAACAGAAACCCACAAAACTTCGGACCTCCTTTGTCGATGTCGGGGTCGGCCAGTTTATGACTTGCTCAGTCTTTGCTGGATCTGTATGGACACCGTGCTCTGAAATTACATGGCCCAAGTACGCTATACTCCTGCGAAAAAGGTCGCACTTCTTGGCATTCAGCCGGAGGCTGTGCTCTCGGAACAACTGGAAGACCTCCCGGAACCACTCCATCATGTCCTCAAAGGTCTTGGCATCAAGTCGAACATCATCCAGGTAGACTCGCACCCAGCCCAACCGCACCAGCCGATGGAGAAGACGTTGCATAGCCCGCTGAAAGGTTGCTGGGGCATTGCACAAGCCGAAAGGCATAACGCGGAATTGCCACAGACCCCTTGGAGTGCAAAATGCTGTTTTCTCCCGGTCCTCTTTTCTCATACGGACTTGCCAATACCCGTTTTGGAGGTCTAGAGATGAGAACCATGAGCTACCATTTGTCGCCACCAGCAGGTCATCTATATGTGGTAGGGGGTGTGCATCCTTCCTTGTGACATTGTTCAGTCGTCTGTAGTCAATACAGAATCGTGAACTACCATCCTTCTTCTTAACGAGCACAATCGGGCTTGCCCAAGGGCTACTGGATGCTTCTATGACCCCTGCATTTTCCATGTCCTGCACCATTCTGTCAACTTCTGCCAACCTGTGCGGCGGTATTCTACGAGGACTCTGTCTAATGGGAGAGTCGGGATCCACTACAATAACATGTTCCACTCCATCAATCCTTCCTAGTTCTTGCTTGTGAGCTGCAAATACATCTGCAAAATCCCGTACCAACCCAGCCATCCGTTGCTGCTGGTCATCACTCAGACCCTCGCTAGACCGGACTATGAGGTCTTCTACGTGGTTGAACCTGTGTTGACCTTCTTCCAAGATCGAGAGTGCTGTACATCCATGCTCTCCATCTACCACTTCAACCTCCACATCTTCATTCCCCTCCTTCACTGTTCGAATGTCAGTTAGTGCTCTTTGTTCACTTCCCATTTCCACTGTCCTAGCGGCTGCATCAATCTTACATCTGGCGGCCACTAAAAAATCCATCCCAAGGATACAATCGTCGCGGATATCTGCCACATACACTTCATGCACCCGTTTGTCACTTCTACCCAGCCCTACTGCCACCTTGATTGTTCCATCCACTGGAATTTCAGCTCCAGTCACTGTCCTTAAGCTGGTTAGCTTGCCCTTCTGTGTGGCTCCTTCGACAAAACCTCTCCGAACAATTGTGACCATGGCTCCTGTATCCACAATCAATGAGCAGGGGCTCATGATAGAGCCTTCAACAACAATCGAAGCTTCCGAACTTACCCGGCATATGACTGTTGGGTCTGTGGGCCAGTTATTGGGTGCTATTAGCTTGCCTGTCCTAGCCCGCCCCCCACCTAGGACCGCTCCACATTTCCCGTCTGCAACCCCTGTCCTTTCGGACAATCATATGAAGTGTGGCCACTTTGGCGGCAAATCCAGCAGTTAATGGTAGGGCAATATCGGGACCTGTGACCTTTTTTGTTACATCGCCAACACATATCAGGATCCCTGTATGTCTGCTTTGTTCCTACAGCCCGAATCTCGGCTTGGTCATCTTCCACAGCTCTTACAGCAGCCAGGTTAGATCCTCCAATAGCTCGCTGTAGATTAGCATCTGCTTGCAGTGCATAGCCCACGGCTCCTTTGAGTGACGTAGTAGGAAAGCTCAACAAATAATAGAGAAGGAAGGCCGTGAGATAGAAATCAAAATTTAAAATTAAACTGTGAATTCAATTTATGAATGTAAAATTAGAACTCAAATTTATACGTGAATCGCATTCGGAAAGAGTGTAGCACCCAGAAAGAGGTTCGCCAGAACGAGTGGTCATACTATTCCTCTTCTTCAGCGTACTTCTTTAGGAATCCCACTTCTGACACCACTTGTAAGGCGTACACGATTTGTGAGAAACAGGATTCTTTATTAACTCAATCAATCAAATTACGTCAACACAAAACACACAAACTCTCTGTAGTGGATTTAAATATGTTTTACTTGGTGTAGGTAGACCAAGTGGGACATTTATATTCTGATTATGCGGGTTATTCCCTGAGGTATTCCTGTAAGGAATGTGAGCGAAATCGCCAAGGTCAGCTTGCTTGGCGGGATGAACTGAGGGATAGTTCGTGTCGCAGCCGCGTGGAGCACTGGGCTCGCATAGTGGGTGCTGGGTTCGATCAGTTTGGTACTGAGCCGTTTTGTAATATTCCGGCCTAAGATTTATATCTGTAGGAGGAATATGTTGAGCTTGGTTGAGGTACTGAAAAGTATCCTTTGTTTTTTGTACATTTGGAGTGGATTTGACACTCGGATCGGCCGGGTAGCCTTGTGTAGAATATCGTGGATATTCGGAAATCTTTGTCGAATCATAATGATTGACTTCAGAGCGGGTCTGAAAGGTATCCTCGAACTTTTGTGTAGGTGAGGCTTGATCTAACGTTTCCTTCGTGAATACGTTAGGTGAGAAGGCGATCTCGTCGCGAGGATCGAGCCTTGGGACGTCGCTAGGAACAGCGGACTGGTCGAGCAGCTGGTAGGGAGCGCTGCGTGGGCTTAGAGGCCCGGCCGCGCCGTGTTCCGCCTCCCCTTGCATGAGGAAATAGGACGGGCGGCGCTCCATCGAAATCTCCGAGTTTATTAACTCGTTTTCGATACCTCTACGTATAGAAATAGAGGGTTTGGAAGGTGGACTCGCTTGACAGAGCTTCTTTCCTTTGCTCGGATGTCAGGGTCCTACCTTGTAGTCTTGAAAAAGACTTCCTTGGACGATAAATTAGAGCGGATGAGCTGTGTAACTTATCGGCGTGCCCACAGCGGTCGGTGACGAGCCTAGTGCTACGAAACCCGGGCGACACGTCTCGGAACGTCCCAGCGGACGTACGATCTAATGAGAATATCAATAGATGTACCGGGTGGCGTCCTGACAGAAGAACTACGTTGGGCAATGAGCAGGATGAATAATCACTGGACTCGTAGATGCCAATGCGAGATCTGTGTGGAGAGAAGGTATGCCTTGTAGAAAGCAGTAGGAAGCCGTTCTTGAGATGAACTCGGGAGCAGAAGGTTCGTCAGCGTAGAGCGTGTAGAAATCTTCGTACTTCTGAGTATAGTCGTCGAGAGCGGAGAGTGGAATGAATTCGGAGGGCTCCGAGCGGGGTAATTATAGGGAGGTGGCCGCCTCCTGCCGCCTCCTGATTGGTCCGCTTAATTTCGTTAATTCAACTGTGTAATCTCATTGGCTCGCACATTGTTTTCTCAGTATCTGCGAGTATGATAGCTGAGCTGGTCCTCTGGGGTGGTTTCCCCACGTCCGTCGCTGCGACGGGGTCCCCGGGGGTGGCTTACGAGCGTCCGTCGCGGAGCCGACGACCTTGAGTTTAGACGGGGACCTCGGGTGTTTTCCCTGCGTCCGTTGTTCAGACGGGGTCCCCGGGGTGGCTGCTGGACCAGAGGTGGTTGCTTGCCGCCTCCTGGTTGGTTCGCCTATTGTCTCTCGTGTAATCAGTGTTTCTGATTGGCGAGTAGGCTTGTTTGAATTGTCCTTGTTAGTTTTAGAGGACGTTTGATTTTCTGTTTGAGTTTTCTCATTCAAGGCGACTTGGTTCGAGATACTTGTCGCGTCTCTCTCGCCCAGTAAGTGTCTAGGGAGGTCGCCTTGTATGTTATTAGTTAATATTTCACTTTTGAGAGAGAATTTCGTATTTTCTCTCTGGTGAAATATTTTGTTTGACGGAGTTATAACTCGACGTCTTATAAATATTTTTGTGTTGTGTCTACCTCTTTTTGGTAGCCCTGAAAAGGGCTGTTGACAAGAGGGGGTGGTTTTCACCACAGGCGCCCCCCCAAGACGTCGTGTTATTAACGACGACGCCGGTTGGGGTGTTTTGAGCGCAGTCACCCACCTCTCGTCGAATTTGGTAGAGGGGACGTGCCTTCTGGCAGATTTTCGGGGAGTCTCCTCCTTATTTTCTGCCTGATTTTTGTTTAGTGACACAGCTTCGTCTGTTTTTAGAGTGTAAGCTGGTTTTATTTGCTGTTTGGGAACTTTTTTTGTGTGTTCGCCAATTTGCACTGTAACCGAAAACTTATCTCTTTTAACAACTTTGATGGTCCCGTGTAAGGACATTGCAGAGAGGAGAGCTGTGTGGGCACTCTGATATAGACATGTGTACATGTATCCAAATTTTTGGGCATGTTGACGGCATACTTCGTATTATTATGTTTGATAAGCGTAGGCCGGAAGAAGAGAGGCTCAGAAAGGTTTGTAGAAGTTATGAAAATGTCTCCTGGGAGTGGTACGTCAATTCCGTAAACTTTTTGGAACGGTGTAGTTTCCGTTGCTGGGTCTACTGCCGTACGCATGGCGAGTAGTACTTTTGGAAGGGCGTCGAGCCAATTTTCGTTTTGTGCTTTGAGAGCCTCTTTCAGAGATCTATTTCTGCGTTCTACCATTCCGTTTGTTGACGGTTTGTATGGTAACGTGTGAGTATGTTTTACTCCGAGACGTTCCATAATGGAATTAAATAGATCTGATTCGAATTGTGTGCCCTGGTCACTTGTGATGTATTTAGGTACGCCTTTTGAAGCTACCCAAATATTGATAAAGGCGTTTGTGATCATGGCTGTTTCGATGTTGTTAAGAGGGACTGCCTCTAGCCAACCCGTTGCTCTATCGACCATCATTAGAATGTAACGTTTCCCTCCTTTAGCTAAAGGTAAGGGTCCGGTAATGTCAACGTGTACATGTGAAAATTTGTTAGCCGTTTCAAATTCGGAGTAAGGGAGCTTCACGGAGCGAGTGATTTTTGCTCGTTGGCAAGTCTCGCACGCTCGGACCCAGTTGGAGACATCCGCACGAAGTCCGTGCCAAAAATATCTTTGTTTAACTTTATACACTGTAGAGTGTATACCTGGGTGTCCCAAATTGTGAATTTGGCTGATTATTTCGTGCCTTATTTCGTTTGGAATATAAGGTCTTGGGTGTCCTAGGTCTAGGTTACACCAAATTTCTCCTTGAGGGAATTCAACTCGTGTGAGTTTCAATTTGTCCTCTGCGTTAGGAGGAGAACGAATTTGTGCATTTGAAATGTGCAGTAGAAGATTGCACTCTATTGCAGCCGTAATTTGCGAAATTTCGGCTATGGGTGGACCCTCGTCAGTTTGGGTTGAAATCGATTTTGTTTGAATTTCAACTGGATCGAAGGGTCTGGAGAGTGCGTCGGCGACGACGTTGTTCTCTCCGGGTATATGTCGAATGTCACTTGTCATTTGAGAGATGTATGTTAGCCATCTCAATCTCATTTTAGAAAAATGTGCATTTTTCTTAAGCATCGTGCCTAGCAGAGGCTTGTGATCTGAACAAATATGAAAAGATCGGCCGTCCAAGTCATTGTGCCAGTGAATGCAAGCTTGGTAAACGGCGAACATCTCTTTGTCGAATGATGCTTTATTCTTCCATTGTTCCGGAATTTCTTTACTGAAAAATCCCAATGGTTGGTAAGATTTCGAGCCGTGTTTGTCTGTAATTTCCTGCTCCAGTGCCGCTCCGATGTGTGTGTCGGATGCGTCGCAGACTATTCTCCACTCTGCTGTAGGGTGTGGATGAGCGATATTATGCAATGTAGCTTTAATCATTGCTTGTTTTGAGCTGTTGAAAGCTTTTTCTCTCTCTGATGTCCATTCGATAGGTGTTTTGTCATTTTTTTTGTTTGACTGAATGGAGTCATACAGAGGTTGTGCCGTGTGAGCGAATTTACTTGAGCAAGCTCGGTAGAAACCACACATACCTAGGAATCTGCGTAGGCTTCGTACGTCTATTGGCCTAGGAAATTGTTCTATGGCTTCTATTTTATCTCGTTTAGGAATTATCCCTTCTTTCGAGATAGTGAAACCTAGGAAATCGACGGTAGGTTTTGAAAAAATGCATTTATCAAAACCTACTCGAAGTCCGTGTTCCCCTAGCTTGTCGAAAATTTGTTTGAGGTGGTTCATGTGTTCTTTATAATTTTTAGAAGCCACCAGTATGTCATCTAGGTATACAAATGCGAAATCAAATTTTCGCATGATGCTGTCCATGTATCTTTGCCATGTTTGAGCCGCTCCGGCCAAACCCATGCTCATTTTCTTAAACTCATAAAGACCGAAAGGTGTAATAATTGCAGTTTTATGAGCGTCATCTGGGTGCATCGGAATATGGTAATATGCCGATTTTAAATCTATTGTCGAATAGATTTGTGTATCATGTAAATTCGCTTGGAAAGAGCGAATGTGAGGAGGAGGGTAGGCGTCTTTCTTCGTTTTCGCGTTCAGGAAACGGTAGTCGCCGGTGATCCTCCATGACCCGTCTTTTTTTGGCACACAGTGTAACGGGGATGCCCATTCGGAATCTGATGGTGCAATTATGCCTTCGGAAAGCATTTTGTCAAAAGTACTTTTGACTTGAGCCCGTTTTTCGCCCGCCATGGGTCTTGCTCGGAAGTGTACTGGTGTTCCTTCCGTGGTTATACGGTGGTAAACCCCGTTGTTTTTCCACTTTCCTTGAAGTTTGCTCATTTTATCGTTGTATTTTTCAATGATAGAGCGAATGTTTTCGTCCTCCGTGATTTGCACGTCCTCTGGTTGAGGGCTGTTGTCACGATGAGGGATAGTAGCTGCTATTTGTTCGTCAGTGAATTTTTTGTTCATGACTGCAGCTATTTTTTGATCGGCATAGCTTTTTATTTTATCTTTATAGATGTATTTGTGTTTGACCCGTATTCCGATATCCCAAGACTCGAGGAATGGTATACCGAGGATCGCTAGATCAACTTTCGTGATCATAAAATCGGTGGTCATGTCTCCGAGGCCGATGTTAATTGTCGTGTCAGCACGCCCTAGTGTGTCTATAGGGGCTCCGTTAGCTGCTGTGAGCTTTACGTTGGACTTACGAATTTTTAAGCCCAATTTTTTGGTGACATTGTGGGGCAGAATGTTCACTTCTGCTCCCGTGTCGATGAGAAATTCAGTGCCATTTAGTTTGCACTTGAAAAAAAGCCTTTTATACTCATTAGTCTGCCGGTGTATAGGCTCAGATACACTGGCAGTTATTCGTTTTCCGAGCTCTCTACGTCGGAGGTTGGAACGGTACTTTCTTGTACCGATCTCTGAGTATTTTCGCTTGAAAACCAGGTTTTAGGCTGGCTTATAGGCGCTGCCTTTTTGCTAGGTTTGGAGGCAGTGTTTGCCTTCCAAGTGCAGTGTTCTGGGTCTGCACACTTGCGAGTTTCGTTACCGAAACGTGCGTGGTTTCGACAGACATAGGCTGTCGGTTTGTGAGGCTTACTCTCTATTTGCTGGGGTTTGAACTCAGCTTTTTGTGAGAGGGCCTTTTTGAAACCAGTCTTCATGGGTTTCGGAGTAGATTCTACTCCTCGTATGTTGAGAGAGGGGTTCTCTGTTTTGTACGCGTGGAGCGTATCAGCTAGGTCGAGCCGGGCGGTCGTGGTAGGCTGTGCTGCGACCATACCTCGGGCTTCGATAGGTAGAGTTTCGATCCACTTTTGAGTGATCAGAGCCTCTGAGAAGTACCCAACAGCTTTAGAGTACATTTCATGGTACTTGGTGCTGGGTTTTTTGGCGAGAGATGCGGGGTCCTCGAGTGCGAGGAGTCTGTCCTGTAAGGACAACCCGTATTCTCGTTGTAGGCGCTGTTTGGCCTCTTCATAAGGTGCGTGGGGTGCCGTGAGGTAAGCTGAGTCGATAGCTTCCCTCATTTCTTCCGGTACCCACTTGTATATAGCTGAGAAGCATTCGTTCTGCGTTCTCAGGTGTTTTCGCACGCAGTATTGATCGAACTCGGCGAGTGCACGATCGATATTCTTCTTTTGGAAGATTGGTCTTTGATAATCTCCCATTTCCTCCAAAAGTGCTCGAAAGCCACTTTGTGTAGAGGGTTGTTGAGTGAGATGTGGGGCGTATAGGCCCGGCGGGGGTCGTACGCCCGCAGTGGTTCCCTGAAATCCACTAGCTTCATAAGAGGGAACGAAATGCTCCGTGTTAAGCCTGTTCAAAGGCGGGGTCACCATTTGTAGTGGATTTAAATATGTTTTACTTGGTGTAGGTAGACCAAGTGGGACATTCGTATTCTGATTATGCGGGTTATTCCCTGAGGTATTCCTGTAAGGAATGTGAGCGAAATCGCCAAGGTCAGCTTGCTTGGCGGGATGAACTGAGGGATAGTTCGTGTCGCAGCCGCGTGGAGCACTGGGCTCGCATAGTGGGTGCTGGGTTCGATCAGTTTGGTACTGAGCCGTTTTGTAATATTCCGGCCTAAGATTTATATCTGTAGGAGGAATATGTTGAGCTTGGTTGAGGTACTGAAAAGTATCCTTTGTTTTTTGTACATTTGGAGTGTATTTGACACTCGGATCGGCCGGGTAGCCTTGTGTAGAATATCGTGGATATTCGGAAATCTTTGTCGAATCATAATGATTGACTTCAGAGCGGGTCTGAAAGGTATCCTCGAACTTTTGTGTAGGTGAGGCTTGATCTAACGTTTCCTTCGTGAATACGTTAGGTGAGAAGGCGATCTCGTCGCGAGGATCGAGCCTTGGAACGTCGCTAGGAACAGCGGACTGGTCGAGCAGCTGGTAGGGAGCGCTGCGTGGGCTTAGAGGCCCGGCCGCGCCGTGTTCCGCCTCCCCTTGCATGAGGAAATAGGACGGGCGGCGCTCCATCGAAATCTCCGAGTTTATTAACTCGTTTTCGATACCTCTACGTATAGAAATAGAGGGTTTGGAAGGTGGACTCGCTTGACAGAGCTTCTTTCCTTTGCTCGGATGTCAGGGTCCTACCTTGTAGTCTTGAAAAAGACTTCCTTGGACGATAAATTAGAGCGGATGAGCTGTGTAATTTATCGGCGTGCCCACAGCGGTCGGTGACGAGCCTAGTGCTACGAAACCCGGGCGACACGTCTCGGAACGTCCCAGCGGACGTACGATCTAATGAGAATATCAATAGATGTACCGGGTGGCGTCCTGACAGAAGAACTACGTTGGGCAATGAGCAGGATGAATAATCACTGGACTCGTAGATGCCAATGCGAGATCTGTGTGGAGAGAAGGTATGCCTTGTAGAAAGCAGTAGGAAGCCGTTCTTGAGATGAACTCGGGAGCAGAAGGTTCGTCAGCGTAGAGCGTGTAGAAATCTTCGTACTTCTGAGTGTAGTCGTCGAGAGCGGAGAGTGGAATGAATTCGGAGGGCTCCGAGCGGGGTAATTATAGGGAGGTGGCCGCCTCCTGATTGGTCCGCTTAATTTCGTTAATTCAACTGTGTAATCTCATTGGCTCGCACATTGTTTTCTCAGTATCTGCGAGTATGATAGCTGAGCTGGTCCTCCGGGGTGGTTTCCCCACGTCCGTCGCTGCGACGGGGTCCCCGGGGGTGGCTTACGAGCGTCCGTCGCGGAGCCGACGACCTTGAGTTTAGACGGGGACCTCGGGTGTTTTCCCTGCGTCCGTTGTTCAGACGGGGTCCCCGGGGTGGCTGCTGGACCAGAGGTGGTTGCTTGCCGCCTCCTGGTTGGTTCGCCTATTGTCTCTCGTGTAATCAGTGTTTCTGATTGGCGAGTAGGCTTGTTTGAATTGTCCTTGTTAGTTTTAGAGGACGTTTGATTTTCTGTTTGAGTTTTCTCATTCAAGGCGACTTGGTTCGAGATACTTGTCGCGTCTCTCTCGCCCAGTAAGTGTCTAGGGAGGTCGCCTTGTATGTTATTAGTTAATATTTCACTTTTGAGAGAGAATTTCGTATTTTCTCTCTGGTGAAATATTTTGTTTGACGGAGTTATAACTCGACGTCTTATAAATATTTTTGTGTTGTGTCTACCTCTTTTTGGTAGCCCTGAAAAGGGCTGTTGACAAGAGGGGGTGGTTTTCACCACACTCTCTAACAACCACTTTTTCTTCTTGTCAACAACAACCTAAACACATGCTATCAACATTGATCGTTTCATAATAACACAATGGAGCTATGCTCCTAACAATACCTACGATTTTATTAATAGAAGAAGAAGAAGAAGAAGACGACTTTATTGTGGTAAACAATATGTTTTTCACAAGAGTTCGCATTCAGAAATGTGCAGAAATACAAGTATATAAAATGATACAGTAAATATGGCTTGGGCCGAGTAATAATATAATTGAATATGGTTTGAAAAAAATGGCATAAAAATTATAACATAACTTTAAGTAATATCAAATATAATTAATGCCAATGGAAATAAGCATACGCCTACAGAAACAAAAGAAATTTTGGAGTCAAGAACAATAAATGCAACATCGGAAATTTTGTGAAGCATGTCTAGCAAAGGAGGAGCGGCTGCAGAATAATTGGGCTATAATGAAACCTTCATTTATGGTAAACGCTCTTTGCCTGAGCACTGTCTGCAGGAACCCTACTGTCCTAGTGATCTCAGATTTTTTTTTGAAGTGGAGAAGAGTACGAAAGAAACTTTCATCAAAATAAGGAAAACCAAAAAACTTGAAACGTTCATAATTGTAAACGGGGCAAGTAGATAACACATGAAAAAGGGTGTCTGGGCTGTGCGTGTTACAGATCGTACATGTTTGAGAGCGGTTAACCACCCGGTGAAGAACTATCCTACAGAAGGCTGGATTTTATTAATATGGATACGGTTTAATAATTTATAGACCAATGATCTGATAGCCTGATGAGGGCTATCTAACCCAGAAATAATGAACCGTTGTGTAATAATTTGCAGCGTTTTTTTCCTCGTTCGTCGCTTCACCTTCCTGAACTTCAGAATGTATTCCTTCGGTATAACCCGAGAAATCCCCTGCAAAGCGGTCCATCAAGTTCTCAACTCGGGGGATCGTGCGAGGCCAAGCGAGTCGAGGTCGCTGGACGCGCAGTTCTCGTCTTCCTCCCGCACACCCAACGGTTCGATTTGCACTGTCGAGATTCAAATTATCGAAGATTGGATTAGATAATTCCACGGGAAAAGAAATATGTAGTTGGTGTCCAGCAGATCAACTCACTACGCTGCCCGGCGAGCGTTATCGTGTCATCCGAGGTTTTATTACATTGGTGTTATACAGTTTTTATTTCCTCCTGTAACAAGAATAAATCGTCAAAAATGGGCAGAATGACATCGCCGATCATATTGGTGATAGGATGCACGATATTTCTTGCGGCCAGTGCTTCAGACGTAAGTGATTTCTCTTACTATTTTATACGGAATACCTAGTAGTTATACCGTACCCCTTCCAAATTACAGTACATTCTCGTACATCAATTTTAAAACCTCGGTAGATACCGAACCTTCACCGTACGCATAGGTATTTCAACAAAATTTAGATGTTCATAAAATGAATTTAGTCAGAAATAACGAAACTTCATATATGTTTTAATCATCTGACAAAACAAAATGACACCCTTAAATTTTTATCGCAAGAAACTCGTTCTAAAAAATATCCTCGTTCTAATAAATAGTTTATCGTTGATAATTTTCTTTTGTCTAAAATTCTGCTAAAAAACAAGTTTAACGATTCTATCACCGATCACCGTGGTGATAGAGTGTACGATATTTCTTGCAGCCAGTGCTTCAGACGTAAGTGATTTCTCTTACTATTTTATACGGAATACCTAGTAGCTATACCGTACCCCTTCCAAATTACAGTACATTCTCGTACATCAATACTAAAACCTAGGTAGGTACCAAACCTTCACCGTACGCATCGGTATTTCAACAAAATTTAGATGTTCATAAAATGAATTTAGTCAGAAATAACGAAACTTGGTATATGTTTCAATCATCTGACAAAACAAAATTTCATCATTAAAATTTTATCGCAAAAAACTCGGTCCAAAAAATAAGCAACAGTTCAAATAAAAATTTTTGATTTTTAGCTTTTTCAGTTTTTATAGGTTTTCAGCAACTTTTGATGAAATTTAAGTACATTTTCAGCATAATTTTGTAAGTAAATTGTTCTAGTTTATCGTTGATAATTTTCTTTTGACTAAAATTCTGCTAAAAAACAAGTTTAACGATTCTATCGCCGATCACCGTGGTGATAGTGTGTACGATATTTCTTGCAGCCAGTACTTCAGACGTAAGTGATTTCTCTTGCTATTTTATACGGAATACCTAGTAGTTATACCGTACCCCTTCCAAATTACAGTACCTACATTCTCGTACATCAATACTAAAACCCAGGTAGGTACCGAACCTTCACCCTACGCATAGGTATTTCAACAAAATTTAGATGTTCATAAAATGAATTTAGTCAGAAATAACTAAACTTGATATATGTTCCAATCATCTGACAAAACAAAATTTCATCATTAAAATTTTATCGCAAAAAACTCGGTCCAAAAAATAAGCAACAGTTCAAATAAAAATTTTTGATTTTTAGCTTTTTCAGTTTTTATAGGTTTTCAGCAACTTTTAATGAAATTTAAGTACATTTTCAGCATAATTTTGTAAGTAAATTGTTCTAGTTTATCGTTGATAATTTTCTTTTGACTAAAATTCTGCTAAAAAACAAGTTTAACGATTCTATCGCCGATCACCGTGGTGATAGTGTGTACGATATTTCTTGCAGCCAGTGCTTCAGACGTAAGTGATTTCTCTTACTATTTTATACGGAATACCTAGTAGTTATACCGTACCCCTTCCAAATTACAGTGCATTCTCGTACATCAATTCTAAAACCTAGGTAGGTACCGAACCTTCACTGTACGCATAGGTATTTCATCGAAATTTAGATGTTCATAAAATGAATTTAGCCAGAAATAACGAAACTTGGTATATGTTTTAATCATCTGACAAAACAAAATGACATCATTAAATTTTTATCGCGAAAAACTCGTTCTAAAAAATATCCAACGGTTCAAAAAAGATTTTTAATTTTTAGCTTTTTTGAAATTTTATAGATTTTCAGGAAATACTAATTCAATTTTCAGTATAATTTTGCGAGTGAATTTCATAATGTTCTAGTTCATCGTTGATGAACTTTTTCCTAAAATTCTGCTAAAAAATATAAATTTAACAATTTTTAGCCGTTTTTATTGATTTTGTAGCACATTTTCTGACATTTGAACAAGTTTTACCGGAGCCAAGCCCGCACAATGTTTGAAAATGTCATTAAAATCGGACTAAAACTTACGGGTTGAGGAGTACATTCGTCAGACAAATTGACACGGAATCAAAACTGATCAGCAGGCTCTGAAACGCAAAAAGCAAGTGAATTTTGATTTTGGGGGACAAAGTGTTTTTTGACTTCACGCACGAACAAAGAGGAAGCAAAATTTTTTAAAATATCGGTAAATAAAAAATCTGTCAATCCACCTGCATAATGATAAGAAAAAAAAAAAAACCTTAGCAGATTGTCTCCAAATGGTCCAAAATTAATTAATTTATATTCCTAAATACATCATCAAACCATATCGATTTCAACAGATCGTTTCATAAGTAGCAGCCGCACATACGCGAACCTCAAAACCTTGTAAAAGCATGATTTTAAAAGTTTTTATCTGGTTTGGATCAAGTTTTTGGGGACTGTATAGTTTATCTTTAACATTATTTAAAACATTTAAATGATTAGAGTTTCGACAAATACCATCATGAGGAAATGACGCTTGATGGAATTTTTCGTTTGCGCACGCGCAGAAAAAATTATTAATTTTTAGCGAATTTTTTAAGAAAATTAAGCTATTGCTCTCACCTCAAAATTTGTAGAATGTGAATTTTTGAAAAAAATTTATGCAGAAATCCATTTCAGGCTATTCTGAATCATATATTCTGAAGTTTAACGCATTTTTTGATGTATGTATGTGTCATTTGTAACAGAGTTACCTACCTCCTGAGAGGCCCATCAAGCTCCCGTCAGAGCTCCAGAGATAGCGTTGTCGGCGTCCCGTTGAGGAATCAATGGGAACCACGCGCTGTTCTCGATCATTTTAGACAGCTGGTTTGGCGTCGGATGGATTTCTGGTGACATGAATATCAACCTTCCCCGAACATGGCTCATTAAAAGCTATGACTAGGGTTGGTATCTCTCTGACGGGATGCCTCTTTACCTCCTCTACCTTTTTATGAGGATTTAGGCCCCCAATGCACCTCTGGGGGGGGGGGGGCACCTAAATTCCTTATATGGTAGCAGAGCGTGGTTTGGATTATGCACGGCTGACGCCTAGTAGTCCAATCCACTATTTTTGGGGCGTTAATGTTTCAGAAAAAACATGGCCCGGGGTTCCAGAAGGAATTCCCATTATCACCCTTTGGTATATAAATAATTTCATTGGTCTTTGACTTATTATTTCTCTTTTATTCCCCATTTTATATTTTACATACCATATTTTCTTTCAATTTTATGCCACCTGAGTGCACAATTTAAGTCCCCTAAGTTGGGCAAATTCATTTTATATTATTTTCTTTCAATTTTTTCGCCACCTGAGTATTGCTATAATGTCAATTACCAGGTTAGTGCACCATTTAAGTCCCCATAGTTGGGCAATTTAATTTAAAAATCCCCAATGTTGGGCAAATTAATTTCTATATATATTTTGATTTCCTAAGGTATAAGTCTCCATTAGTTGAGCATCCGTTTTGTCCCGATTGTTCAATGAAGATACTTCTTATGAAGCTTCATTGACAATCCAGTTTTAATTTCTATTCCCCCCTCCAAAACGCCAATGCAGCTATTTATGATTGAATGAGCATTAGTTCTCAGCTATTCACTATTCCACCCAACTACCATACTTGATCTTCAATCAAGTATGTCTTTAAGGGGAGGAGTGTAACAGAGTTACCTCCTGAGAGGCCCATCAAGCTCCCGTCAGAGCTCCAGAGATAGCGTTGTCGGCGTCCCGTTGAGGAATCAATGGGAACCACGCGCTGTTCTCGATCATTTTAGACAGCTGGTTTGGCGTCGGATGGATTTCTGGTGACAGGAATATCAACCTTCCCCGAACATGGCTCATTAAAAGCTATGACTAGGGGTGGTATCTCTCTGACGGGATGCCTCTTTACCTCCTCTACCTTTTTATGAGGATTTAGGCCCCCATTGCACCTCTGGGGGGGGGGGGGGGGGGCACCTAAATTCCTTATACATTCCAGACGATAACTGTCAGTAGAATTGTACTAGAAACTTCAAACAAATTTTAAAATGTTAAGGACACAAAACGAAAGTTCAAGTTCGTTGGCCAGCATGATCGGATTACATCTTCGGGTTGAAATTTTCAAAAATGTAGTCAAAAATGTAAAAGTAGCCTGTTTTTTGCGATTTGTTGTGCGAAATAATTTTTTCAGCATACTAACATGGTATATTCGGAATCAGCGTAAAATTTCCTATAAGAATATGTATAAAGTTTTCAAAAATTTCAAAGTTGAAAAATCAGTCAAAAATCGAAATAATGCCATTCGCTAGTTGTAAAAATCGGTAATATTTGCATGAAACATTGTCCAAATTCAGATTGAACTACCTACTCTTATGGAAGTATCCCTGTATAACCAATCCTAGAACCATGCTGTTTAAAACGTAGGTAGTAGGTGCTTGTTTAAAAAAAAAAAAAAATGTAATCACAACTGTTTATCAAAATCATAAACTAAAATTTCTCTACACGATCAATAGCGACTAAAATGTCGAAGATTTCTTCTAAAATTCGCTCATGGGGTCATGCTGCATGACTGGACTTTTTAAGTGGTAAAATTGATGGGGTGCCAACCCAAGCCTAATACACAAATTCCCAGGAAATGTCATCAAAATCGAATGAAAACGGTTAAAGTTATGCTTGTTGCAAGAATTTCACATTCGTGTATGCGCTGCAGGTACTGATGAAACGATCATGTTTAAACTTGGTTTGAGATTATTAGACCGTTTTTATCCGACTACCCTCGGAATTTAAGCGAGATCGGACGAATAGACGTGAAAATGGATGCTTGACGGATTGTAAGTTTGATATTCATTAAAAATTATGTAACTTTGTCAGTAAAATTTAAGATGTTTTGGGTTTCTTGAGGGTTGGTCAATGAAAATTCTATATTTCAGGCCGACGTTTCGAAATATTTATATTTCTTCGTAAAATATTTATATTTCTGATAGTATTTTCGTCCAAGTTGCTGTCACATACCTTCTTTAACTTCAATAATTTCTAAAGTTTTCTCAGTATACCTTAAAGTTTTTCTCAGTATACCCTAAGATGTGTTTAAATAGATAGCTATCTATCATAAAGCTCTATTATGACGAGGATATGAAATAAGCAATACAGTTTCCAAGCCCTGAAGAAGAAATATAAATATTTCGAAATGTCGTCCTGAAATATAGAATTCCCATTGACCAACCCTCAAGAAACCCGAAAAATCTTAAATTTAACTCAGTGGTCGAGATAACCCAGCCTGTTTGTCAGTAAATTGTCTGGTAGGAACACTTCGAAAGCTGTAGAGAATAAATTGAAAAACAATACACCACCTGGTTGAAGCATTTCAACAGAGACTCTATGAAAAGCCAGAGAAATACCGTTTGAATTTCGGGTTTCATAGCAATAAGAACTGTTTATGCACCATTCCAGATTTTCTTGCACAGGTATAACGAACATTCGAGACAATGCTTTGTTAAGGTCATGATCCTTTTTGAGACAAAAATGAATTTTCAGTCTTCTCTATATGGCAACCCAGAAATATCTCTAATTTTGACTACCGAATCTTCAAGGTCTTAGACAACCAAAATATTAAGCTTGTTATAAGGATTAATGAGCTTGTTACAAGGATTTGGAGACTCAAAGACAGACACAACACCGTTGCTCAAAATGGTCTGAAACGTAAAAGCGAGGGTTTTTAGCATGGAACATGATTTAGCCTTGGACTAACTAGCGAAAAACGTTACGCGGATGAGTCACGACATTTTTTCTTATTTCTTATGATTTTTACGTACAACCAAGCCGTTGCTGGGGAAATAAAACTTCTTCTGTGTTTATGGGACAAAAATCGTTCTCCATTCGTTGGAAAGCTCTCAATTTATCACGCATTTCTTTTGTACTTGTTCTTCTATTTATGTCTTAATTTTATATTTAGTTATGTTATATATCGATATAGTAAACAATGCCGCTTGTGTTGTGGTCACTTGTTTGAGAAGTTAATGCTTATGGTAATTGCAGAAGCGCTCCGTAACAGAAAATGGCCTATTTAGATACTTCCTTCTAATTTCGATTCTATTTGTGTCGTATGAAGCTCCTGAAAATTTTGGTTTTTGTTACTTAGCCACTTCTGCCAGGCCTGTTCCATGTTTCTTGACTTTTAGCCACGGGCTCTAAGCAATAACATCCGGGGGGTCTGGGGGTCTCCCCCAGTGGGGCCAAGGGTCAGCGAGTTTTTTCAATCACTTTCAAGTGCAAACAATCGGCTTGGTAACTTGGTCGACTGAAAAGCAATAGAAGACAGTGATGTAGGATTGTAGGTACTTCTTCATGATCTGATACTGATTCCTAACTGATACCTCTCATGTTCATACACCATACATAAGTTTATGACATACCTACATGGATATAAACTTTGTATGTAATATACCTTTTCCGAATCTAATTCAAGGTTTTCGGAGACAAATTCAAAATTTTCCTTAAGAAATCCAAGGTTTTCCAGTCCATAATCAAGGTTTCACATTTCAAATTGAAGAGATTCTATTTAAAATTAAAGGGATTCTAATTAAAATACCTAATTAAAGGTATGTCAATATTTTGTATATTGAATGAAACCTGATGGAAAAGGCACCTACATATCTAACTATTGGCAATCCGAAATCCAAACGGAAGAAACGGTAGCCGTTTGACTTTTGAAAAGACTCGAGTTAACAGTAACCTATCATTCCACTCGGTCCAACATTCAGATGGCAAATTTATTCGATTTAATGTCTGTTTAATAGTTATAAAGTTCATAATTTGTTCTTAATTTGTTGTTGGTCAATAAAAACGTTTTGAAAACGATGGTGTTGTTAAAAAACGTTCCCTGAAAAAAATAAACTTTAATTTGAAATTTAAAACCTTGAATTTGAATCGGAAAGCCTTAGATTTCATTAGGAAAGCCTTTAATTTGGTTTGTTTAAGTACATAATTTGTAACCACGGATAGGTATTCCAAGTTCTGTATACGATTTTCATCCATTTTTAGGACGTCCCTCTGAAGCTATGTCTTTTAGGCAAAGAGGGGGGGGGGGGGGGGGCAACCCAAGCATGAGAAAAACAACACATTGGGACATTTTATGTCTTTAGTTGAAGACAAGTTATGTGTTGCGGACTCGTATGCAAGCTCTAAGATCTCCGGACAAACTCAGCTGATCCGGACCCTGGGCATCGTCAAGTAAATGTCCTAAAGAGGCTACATACGAAATTACAGCTTCCTAGAGTGTAAAGCATAGAAATTGCCTATTAAAATGATTTAACCACCGCTTCACAAATCAAACCGTTCTCGCAATATTTGGATTACCTGCTATGAATCAAATCATCGAAACACCAGCTCAATGAAATCATCAGAAATTAACAAGCTGTGGCAATGATGTTCACAATATCAATTATTGAGAATGATCGCCTGAGTGTACAAAATCATCCAAATAACCTTGCTCATATCTCAGCTTGTTGGCCACGCACTTCGCAGTACCTAGTTGAGATAATATGGTTGGATAAATCGAGAGCTTTCGAACGAATGGTCAACAAATTTTGTGGGATGAAAAACGACGAAGTACCATTTCCCTAGCAACGACTCGGTTGTTTGCGGAAATCATCGAAACATTTTCGTGAGCAATTTTCCGTGACGTTTTTTTAGTTTATGTGCCATAGACATAAAATGTCAAAAATAACCGCATACAAATCCATTTCAGACCATTGTAAGACCGAATCCTGTGTGTGTTTGTGTGTCGAACGCCCAAGTCGTTCGATCTCGCTCAAATTTAGATGATAGTTGGGGGATGACGATTTGATCATCACATAAATATCAATTTCAACATTATTGTGTCGTTAATAGCTACTGCGTATGCGCCTATGTGAAACCCTTGTAACGACCTCAATTTCCACTGTTTTCATTCGATTTCGATGATATTGCCAGAGAATGCGCGGGTTAGGTTGTAGATGGTCCCCTATCAGTTTCATTGTTGCTACATCAATACCTCATTTGGCGCATACGCAAACGTAAATTCCATCATGTTCCATCTTTTCACTCTCTAGTCGTTCGAGTTCGTTTAAATTTTTATGATAGTTGGAAGAAGATGATAGGTAAACGAGGAAGTGCCACACCCAACTTGGCAGACTTTTTTTCTCCTTACTCCTTAATATTAGTTTAATATTATAGAGCAGGAGTCTCCAACCTACGGTCCGTCGAGCTTTTTGAACCTATCGTTTTGATGTTACTCAAATGCTGAATGACGAACTTGAAACTTCAAGGAACTAACAGCCTGATTTCTGATTTACACTCCCATATCAAAGCTGTTGAAATGAAATTGGATCTTTTCGAAACACATACAACAATGGAAAACTTGCTACCCTTAAATCCAAAAATGATGAAAAGTTTCCGAGTGAATTTTTTATCAGGTGTCTGCGAGACCAGTTCGAGACCCGTTTTCGAAATTTTTGAGGACGAATCTTTGAACATCAGAATTTTCAAAACCCTTTCACTGCAGCATTCGAAGATTTACTTCCGGATCTTCAGCTGGAAGACATTGAACTGCAGTCAATTGACTTGAAATTATGTCCAAAAATTCTACGCTGTGCACCCAGAATAGAATTTTCCAAACCACCAAGACTTAGTCCGCGCAATGATCTCTCTCTTCTCTTCGCACGTATCCGTGCGAACTAGCCTTTTCGAGGAAGAAATTCACAAGATCTAAATATAGGGCCAACTAAACTGCTGCACTTTAGAAGCCAGTCTGTTGATAGGAACGACAAAATTTGAGTCAGATAAGGTACGTAAATATTTTGAGCAACATTAGTGCCCAACCTCACAATAAAGTAATTTCACTGTTAAAATTACAATTCTTGGTAGGTACCTACCTGTTAAACATTCTAATTAAATTTCATTTGTTCCTCTTTATCTCTAAATCTCTTCTTTTTTTCGTATATAATGTATAATGTTTGGCCCGCGCCACCGAGGAAAAATTTCAGGTCGGCCCGCCCTGAAAAGGGGTTGGAGACCCCTGTTTTAGAGAATCTAGGTGCATTTATAGCACAACAGGTATTTCTCCCGTTACAACTTTATCTAGTTTTGGAAAATATGTCAGGAGTTTTAAATTTCATACTGGAAGTTTTATTATAGGAATTTGGTGTTGATGAATGGTGTTGGGGGGGGGGGGGCAGAGAAGTCAGGATATTTTTTTAGCGAATTTTTGAAGAAAATTAAGCTATTGCTCTCGCCTCAAAATTTGTAGAATGTGAATTTTTGAAAAAATTTTATGCAGAAATCCGTTTCAGGCTATTCTGAATCATATTCTGAAGTTTAACGCATTTTTTTATGTATGTATATATGTATATATGTATGTATGTATGTATGTATATATGTATGTGTCATTCCAGACGATAACTGTCCGTAGAATTGTGCTAGAAACTTCAAACAAATTTTAAAATGTTGAGGACATAAAACGAAAGTTCAAGTTCGTTGGCCAGCATGATCGGATTACATCTTCGGGTTGAAATTTTCAAAAATGTAGTCAAAAATTTTAAAATAGCCTGTTTTTTGCGATTTGTTGAGCGAAATAATTTTTTCAGCATACTAACATGTGGTATATTCGGAATCAGCGTAAAATTTCCTATGAGAATATCTATCAAGTTTTCAAAAATTTCAAAGTTGAAAAATCAGTCAAAAATCGATATAATGCCGTTCGCTAGTTGTCAAAATCGGTAATATTTGCATGAAACATTGTCCAAATTCAGATTGAAATACTCTTATGGAAGTATACCTGTATAACCAATCCTAGAACCATGCTGTTTAAGGCTAGAACCATGCTGTAGATAGAATTTGATTCCATATTTGTCTATCAAAATCATAAACTAAAATTTCTCTACACGATCAATAGCGACTGAAACGTCGAAGATTTCTTCAAAAATTCGCTCATGGTGTCATGCTGCATGACTGGACTTTTTTTTGTTTTTTAGCGAATTTTTGAAGAAAATTAAGCTATTGCTCTCGCCTCAAAATTTGTAGAATGTGAATTTTTGAAAAAAATTTATGCAGAAATCCGTTTCAGGCTATTCTGAATCATATTCTGAAGTTTAACGCATTTTTTAATGTATGTATGTATATATGTATGTATATATGTATGTATGTATGTATATATGTATGTATGTGTCATTCCAGACGATAACTGCCCGTAGAATTGTGCTAGAAACTTCAAACAAATTTTAAAATGTTAAGGACACAAAACTAAAGTTCAAGTTCGTTGGCCAGCATGATCGGATTACATCTTCGGGTTGAAATTTTCAAAAATGTAGTCAAAAATTTCAAAATAGCCTGTTTTTTGCGATTTGTTGTGCGAAATAATTTTTTCAGCATACTAACATGTGGTATATTCGGAAGCAGAGTAAAATTTCCTATAAGAATATGCATCAAGTTTTCAAAAATTTCAAAGTTGAAAAATCAGTCAAAAATCGAAATAATGCCGTTCGCTAGTTTTAAAAATCGGTAATATTTGCATGAAACATTGTCCAAATTCAGATTGAACTACTCTTATGGAAGTATCCCTGTATAACCAATTTTATACCAATTTTAACCAACTTTATGTCAAAATTTGATGATGTTATAATAGGATACTGTTAAGATTTCAACTGCCTTCAATACTGACCACATTGGACATCGAAATCTATGAATATTTACCTACATCTGTCTTTAAATCTACAAGATTAGTTTAATAATAGTAAAGTATGAGTACCTCCTAATTATTTTTAATAATTTGATTCCATGTTTGTCTATCAAAATCATAAACTAAAATTTCTCTACACGATCAATAGCGACTGAAATGTCGACGATTCCTCCAAAAATTCGCTCATGGGGTCATGCTGCATGACTGGACTTTTTTCTCTTATCTAAGATGTCAAAAAATCGATTTATAGGGACGTCCCTGTAATGCACGCATTACTCAACAATTTGTTTTATCACTTTCAGCTGGGTATTTTTAGAGGAAATCTCAATTCCAGAATTTAGAATGAATAGGTAGGTATATACATGGTTTTAGAAGTGGAATAATTTTTGTGTCAATTAGAGGAAATGTCTGCTCACTATGTGCCTTAAGGAAATTTAAAATATAAATGTTCTGAATGGAGTGATTAGATTGAAGTGACCCTTGCGGTAATTTTGACCCTCTTTCTAAATCTGGGGCTCCCCGAATTCGATTTGTTGATGGGTCGATCGATGCTAACCTGATATAAGATCACCTTTTATGAACTGGCGAGGGGAATTTTATCCCTAGCAGGCCTTGAAATGATATTTAGGTTCTGGTTTTCCTTGTTTACACCCGTTCTCAGATAACCCTGGCTCTCCGGGGTGACCTGCTCCATCTGTGGGCAATGTCTTGAGGCGACCCCCATTTCGCTTCCGAGTCTGCAAGGCAGCCGAAGCTTTGTAGTCACTTTCGAAATGAAATCAAGCATTTTATTTTCTCCCTTGATGGGAAAAACAAAATATCATGGATATGTCTAGTACCTACTGATTACCAGTAGGTACCTACTACTCAATTGTATACCAACGGGAACTAGGAAACTCATCAATAGGAAACTCATCAAAAAAATCGTGGAACCCCATTTTTGATCAGTTTTCCACGTGGGGTGGAAACTCATCAAATCTTCATGAACGAACGACTCATCAAAAAATGGAATCCAATAAATGTATCCCTTTAATTCCGTTATGAATCAGTATAAATTTTTTTCGACTAGAATCCAGCATTGTCGAGACACTCCTCAAAAACTACCTTGAAGGAAACTCATCGAAAAAGAGCTGACGGGAAACTCGTCAAAAATGGTGGTATGTACCTAGTAGTAGATGGATATTGGTCTACTTTGGGTCAACTACCTGGCCAACGGTGTCACACGGTGAAGCCTTCCGAAGGTTTGGTTTGATGACTTTCCTTTCGATGAGTTTCCCCTTAGGAGCTTTTGACCAGTTTTCAAAGGGGACAGGAAATTCATCAAAAATAATTGTCAACTACTTTTCATCTTCCAAATTTATATCCGATTTCTATTTGAAATTCTTTTTGACGACTTTCCCTCCCCTTCAATTTTGACCAGTGTCCCACCCAAAGGGGAAACTCCTCAAAAAGCCTCGACCTCACGTTTTTGATGAGTTTCCGTTTGATGAGTTTGTAGGGACCCATACCAACCATGAAGTGCCTTCTTTTCACAAGATTATTCCATTATGGTTACAAAACAATATTAGTTTATAACTTGGAGTGATAAATCAGCATTCCTTGACACGACAATGGCTTAGAGGTCATGAGATGTTGTGATAAATAGAGAGCATTCCAAAAATCCATAAGCATGCGGAAAGTGTAGAAAAACGCTTGCATACGAGTCTGCAACGCATTGGGACATTTTCATGTGTTTACCTATTGCTTTTTACCTCACTGTAGGATTTTATAAACTACCCTCCGTTGTTGTCAGAACGTGAAACGAATCATTAACATAATAACTATCTATAGCTATTTGTTGTATTTTTCAAACCTCACAATGCGTTGCTGTTGTCTACTCTACTTAGCTTTTATCTCACTGGCTGTTTACCGAAATTATAGAACATCACATGTAGGTACCTATGTTGCCAAAGATTTGACAGAAGAGTGAAATGTCGGTTTTTTGTTGCTATGTGCCAGGGTAAACTGCAGAGGCTACATACCAAATCTCAACTACCAACAGTTAATAGGAGAGATAGGTACCATGTAAAGAGTTTGTAAACAAAATATGAGAACAGTTATGCCCATAGCTCCGCTATTCGTATAGTCAATATGTTATGGAGAACATGAAAATGTTCGCTAAATCGAGAGCTTTCCAACGAGTGGTGAACGATTTTTGGGGGTTAAAAAGTGTAGAAAATGAACAAACCTAACAACGGGGTCGTTGTCAGCGGAAATCATTATAAAGGCACTGTAACACAATTTCGTTACGTGACAGTTTTTTGTGCAATGTGCCAGGGCAAAGACATGAAAATGTCAAAAGTGGCAAACGATTTTCCTACTATGAAAACTATGGGAGTTACTCTTCCCTAGTAACACCATGGTTGTATGTGAAAAATCAATAGAAATTCTACCTAGTCGAATGGAAACCGGATTTGAAATCGCTATGGATCGAGAGCAGCTAGTTCCAAGATAGGGAAAAGTCTATGCATCGTCTAGTACCTACTGCTTACAAGTACCTACTACTCAATAGTACCTACCATATAGAGCCTTAATTTCGCATTATTAGTTCATTATGGTTACTTATTGATATTAGTTTATAACTTAGCGTAATAAATCAGCTTTCAAGCCCCAACAATGGCTTAGGGATCATGAGATGTTATGATAAAATTAGAGCATTCCAAAAAGTGGCGAACGATTTTCCTGCTACGAAAACTAAGAGAGTTACATTTTGCTAGTAACGCATTGGTTTTACGTAAAAATCAATAGAAATACACTGCCAAGGAAATGGCACATGAGCTTCCTCGTGACCTTCACAGTACGTCACCATTAAATTCCAGAAAACTAGAAACGACCGGTTCTGGCATCAGGGAATTGATAAGGTGGGAAATTGGAAGCTGAATGGTACATATAATAAATGAAATTAATAAGGAAAATTTTGATTTTAATATGGGACCATCCAGGATGTAGTCCGCATGTTCCCTATTGCAAGGACCGTAACAAGAATATTTCGTTCACGCATGCGCAGAGCGTACCGCTAATGCAATTATGATGATTGTCTTATGGGACCTCAAGGGACCTTACCCACATCATCCTTGAAAATCTGACCGAAATCCGTTCAACATTGACCGAGTTATGACCGTCACAAGGAATTCACGTTAGCGCCTGCGCAGAAGCTACCGTTGATTCGATCATGATGAAGTTGATAGGGAACCATCTAGAGCTTAACCCGCACAATCCCTGAAAATTTGGTTAAAATCGGATCAAAATTGTTGAAGTTATGGCTGTTACAAGGAAATGTGGACGGACAGACAGACAGACAGACACGGAACCAAATTGTTCAGGAGGCTCTGAAACGCAAAATGCGAGTGGAAATTTTGATTTTGGAGCAAAAAAAATTATTTCATTTCGAAAGTGAAAACAAAGCTTCCGCTGCCTTGCAGTCTCGAAGCAAAAGTGTCGGAGAGTTGCATTTTGTGTGGAGAAATTAAGGGAACTTGGCAATATGTCGACACATAAACTGGTCGACACCTCCTGTCGCCATATTTCCACACCAGGTGTTGAAGAACGTCAATAACGCACATCTTTGAAACTGGTCGACGGATTTATGTCGAAAAATTTGAGATCCGTTTTTCGCTGTATTTCAACAACAGGAGTTGAACATGAGCTAAAAACACCCCTCTTGAAACTGGTTGACTGCTAAACGACGACAAAAGGGTTGGCCACTACCTGTCCTCAGCCTTGGTCCCATGGGGTCTTTCAATCCGAGGATTAAATGAAAAGTCACATTTACGTTTCTAAACTGTTATGTGATCGTGTTATGAGACCACGAAACTATACACTTCATTCTGATCTACACATCCAACTAATCTGCATTTTTACTAAGGGATTGACTACTTGATGTTATGTATTTTTGAGATGCGAGCTTGCGAGCATCCAGACCACCAAACTATACACTTCATTCTAACCTACATGTCAGGTATACGAAGGATGTCGATGTAAATATGTCGACGTATCCCCATGGTTGACTTGGACGACCTTTTTCAACAAGGGGTGTTGAAAGTTGTCGACTAGTCGCTGTATTTTTGTGTCGCCATATTTCCAATGCCTGTGAAATCGACATTGGTCAACCCTTGGTGTTGAAAGATGTCGACACGGCTTCTTGCCCGTTTGTCGACCAGTTTATGTGTCGACATATTGCCCCCCATCCAAAAAAAAGTGTCGGTCGGGAAAAAAAAGTGTCGCGAAAAATTCCTTGACCCCCAGCCAAAAGACATATCCATGTCAAAAAATTGTTGTCCTCCAAAATCAAAATTTCCACAATCAATCAATTTTCCGTTTCATGGCCTCCTGAACAAATTTGGTTTCGTGTCTGTCTGTCCGTCCGTCCATCTGTCTGTCCACATTTCCTTGCAACAGCCATAACATCCACAATTTAGATTGGATTTTACTGAAATGTCAGTAATAGTGTGGGTTTAGCCCTAGATGGTCCCGTATCAGTTTCATCATGATTGAATCAACGGTTCGGTCTGGGCATGCGCGAACGTGATTTTCTTGTTACACTCATGAGTCCGTCAATGTTGAACAGATTTTAGTCAGGTTTTCAGGGATGATGCGGGGAAAGTCCCTTGTTACATTTATCATTATTGAATCAGTGGTACGCTGTGCGCATGCGCGAGCACTTGTCTGTCTATATTTCCTTGCAACAGCCATAACTTCCATAATTTCTATTTGATTTCAATGAAATTGTCGAGAATGGGTTTAGCCCTTGATGGTTCCCTATTAGTTTCATCATGATTGAATCAGAGTGGATATTTATAAAAAGAAGTTAAAAAAAAAGTTCCAGTAATGCAGCAATATCGTATGAGCGAATTTTCGTAAATAATCGTATTATATTATGTGATAAAACATGTTGTTTTAGTATACATTATTTGAAATTTATTGAATTATTTTGAAATTCTACCATTTTGAGTACATATAACATAGGTATTTAACATAGCATAATATAGTTAACTACTAATTTTATGGCAGCAAAACTCTTTAAAAATAATATTCTGCAATTCAAAGAAGATTCAGAAATTCTAGCTTTTTTTTTTTTTGGAGTTTTTATAGATTTTTGAGCAAATATTAATGACATTTGAGTACAATTTTCTGCATAATTGTGTGCGTAAATTGTATAATACCTATTCAATTTTGCTGTTGATCAACTTTCTTGGCTGAAATTCTACTAAAAAAAATATATATATAAATTTGCAAATTTTTAGCAGTTTTTAGTTTTTTTTTTTTTTTTTTTTTTTTACTACATTTTTGAAATTTGACCAATTTAATGTGCGCAAAAAGTGTTGGCCATCGAACTCATCCTTGTTAGGAAAGCTTGATTTTTTGGCGCAAGAACGGAATTTCTATCTCAATCCTAACGAGAGTTATCGTCTAGAATGAGACATACATATAGGTATATACATATGAAGGGTGCTGGGGAAAAACGACTTCAGTCCACTTTTCCCTAAAAATGAGCTTGTGGTGCCATCTAGTAGCACATTGAGAGTACTATAACATACACTAACCAGCAAATGGAAATAATGACTTGAGTCCTTGAAAATACACTATAAGGATTCATGAGTCCGAGCGCGCCTTGGGAAGAACGGCTTCAGTAGGGATGGGTATCGATGTATCGATGTTTCAAAAACATCAATGTTTTCCCCCCAAACATCGATGTTTTTTCATCGATGTTTACTCTTCGATGTTTTTTAAACATCGATGTTTTTCCCCAGACATCGATGTTTTTTTTTTCAAATGTGTTTGTTTGTCGTTAATGTAAAAATGATGGTTCTTTTATACCTGAACAATAATTATTCTTGTTTTATAAATGCTTACTTGGTCGTTTATTATTCTTCTATAAAAATAATACTGTACAGATTCAAGAAACATCGATGTGTTTGAATCAAATCATACTACGGTAATGTCGATTCGTTATCACATATTGTTATCAGTGTTTGTATCATTCATTATCATGAAATTCGTTGTCTCGCGTTTCCGCTGTAAGTGAGTTGTAAAACAAACATTTAATTTTTTACAACTTTTCAGTGTTTTAATGAGAACATTTTCTTTCTACTTTTCTGCGATTTTACTTATGTAGGTACTATTATTAAAATTGTTGAAAAGAACTACTTTTTTTCGCAAATTTTCTAAGAAAATTAGTTTTTTCTAAAAACCATCGATGTGTCGAAACATCGATGTTTTTTCTCCGATGTTTTTTAGACATCGATGTTCCTTGAAAAAAAACATCGGTGTGCAAACATCGATGTTTTGTTTATCGATACCCATCCCTAGGCTTCAGTCCCGGCTTCAGTGTCTGTCTCGCTTAGCGACTCCGTGAATCACTGCAACGTAGTGAGTGATAACGAATACCATTGCTTCCATTGTTTCATATCAGTAGGTTTACCTATTATGTATCTCTATAATAGAGATAAATTTGAAATAAAATTGAAATAATTTCAATCTTGCTTCTAGTGCCGAACTTTTTCTGCGTTTTTTCTTTCGTACTGTGTATTTGCGAAGTTGATCAGTGAACATGGACAGTGACTTATCGGAGTCTAGTGGAGAACAGCCGGTAGGTAATACCTGGCCTATATAAGGATGCTGAAATTTGAAAATGAACACGCAAATAGGATTTTTCACAAGGCAACATTTTCGGGCATGTACCAACAATCTCCAATAGTGAAGAAAAAAATAAATTGAGGGTCATTCTCATTTCATTTGCCGCTTTCATGTCCCCGACGACGAATTCTCACAATTCTTGACCAAAACTAGCGATTTTGGGGGAAAAAAGGGTAGTATAAGTTGGGAGATCAACGAAGTAATAATTTGACTGCCCAAAATCCCCTTTAACCAATACTCAGTGATGACGAATGAAACCTGAAATCCTGGAAACTCATGAGTGTTACTGTCCCCTCCTACCTAACACGTAAGTAGAAGTTAGGTTGTTACGATATAATGACAATCTAGAACTGGCCAGGGTTACTAGCTGCAGTAAGTTGGTTCCTCTTTATTTAGAGTAAGGATTTACATTTTTGAGATTTTTCCCAACCCGTGAAAAACTAGTTTTTCAGTCAGTCCCCCATATCTCTTCTCAATGGGACCTCAAGAGTGTTATCATTTTTGCGACCAAGAAAGCCGATGGAAAATGGTGGGAAACAGTCAGAAGTGAAGGTTATATTGTCCAGTTGAAGATGTGAGACTGCAGTGGAGTGCTTGGAGTTGCAGCAGTTTTTACAGTGAAAGAAGCCTAAAAACATGAGGAGTATTTTTATTTTCAATCATGAGTGTTACACTAATTACTAGTGTTGTTAGTGCTTAAACAAAATAATCCGATATCAAGAACCATACTGCTTGGTGACAGGTTTCAAACAGTAACCATCCCCGAGTTTTGCCACTTCATCATCCTGTGTGACGCCATTTTTACTGGAAATTCTCATGAGTGTTACCTCTCAGGAGTGTGACCAAGGATGGGTAAAAAATATGTAAAATACAACATCAATCAAAAACTCACTGTTCATCTATAGAACACAAATCTGCAATGTACAATGAGTAGTATTTGCCGATCTAACCTCATTTTTGAGCACTTTCATATTTCACGTTTTTGAGGTTCTCGAACGACCCAAAGCGGCAAATGAAATGAGAATGACCCTTGAAAGAATCAGAGGGGTGCGGTGACGTTGACAAAATTATACCCCTCACAACTACCCATCAAGAAGGCCAAATGGTCCCAGCACATTTGCGCACATAGCGGGATTTGCAGCACATGAAAACATTCCTTGAAAGACCTGAGTCCAAAGACTACTACCAAAAATTGACCTACATCAACCAACCGGAAGAAAGTGACGATGGTGGTGGAAAGTCGACGATCCACCAATAGACAGCTGATTCAAGGGAAAAATGGCATGAGTAGTTGATTTTTTGCGCAGGATGTTGAAATTTAGTGTAATTTGTATTGAAAAAGTAATTTCAACCTTACAGTCTGTTAATAAACATGTTTACCTATGATTATAGGTAATGATTTTTGTGTTTTTTTTTTTTTTTTTTTCAAGTACCGGAACCATGTTACGAGGAGGGAAACTGAATTTGATTTATCTCAAAATCACCTAGAGTGGACTGAGGTCGTTATTCCCCTGCGCCCTTCATATGAAAAAGCGTGGAATTCGTTTCAGAATGTCCCAAAACGGATTTCAATTAATACATTTTTCGAAAATTTTGATTTAAAAATTTTTGGAGCCATTTCAATGGCTTCATTTTCTACGAAAATTTGCTAAAAGGGGATCCTAAGCAAAAAGGGGGGGTACTTTTCCGTTATACCCCCCCCCCCCCCCCCCCCCCCCCAATCTGTTTCACGACTTTCGCGACTGTTTCACGCCCGCCCGATGTTTCTAGGCATCGGTAATTTTACATCACCTTTTCACATTTTAATTAATGTTCGCTCAGTTTGAGGGAGTAAAGAGGCATTGGTGAATTCTTGGAAAAACAAGAGAGTAACTTCAGTGACCAGGGGCGCTGCGCGCTTGCTTGGGTCCAATGTCTTCCCGATGAACCGGTTGGTTTACTAACTAATCTCTTCACAAATGTCAGGCGATAAGACAAAGCCAATGCGGAACAGTTAATTCGTTACTCGATACCTATTTGCGCGAATTCATGTGGAGGCAATCAAACCACAACCACGCCAATTTGTTTCAACAAATCCTCACCAACATTGGCAACTTCTGAAAACACGGTAATTCGTTTTTTCCTTCTTTTTTTTTTTAAATACTATAATTAATTCCCACAGCTTGAAATTGTCACCAATTCTACGTAAATATGTAATCTAAATAAGAAATAATGCCTAGAAACATCGGGCAGGCGTGTTGGAGACAAATTGACTGGGGGGGGGGGGGGGGGAGATAACGTAAAAGTGCCGGTATTTTTCCTTCAGCATAAGAAAGTTCGGTTTGAGGAATTAAAAACGTTGCAAATTATTTCACTAAGGTTTATTATTTTTTCAATTGAGTATGATCGTAGTTTTAGTTGGCTTGCGTACGTCATAAGGCCCGTCCAGACTCCTCGGCGTGTCCTATTTCGAGTTTCCACAACCTATCTTTATATGTAATTCCGAACGGTCTTTGAAATTGTGAAGAACTTCGCGGTCCAATTTCAGTGTTAGACGGCTCATTCGAATCAGCACGGCCCCAAGTTTGTTGCAAAAGTGTCGCCGTTCGTCTCTATACCCGCCTTGATCGTGTTCTAGGCGGTCCTTATCAACGAGAGTTGTTTATTAGGCTGTGGCGGTAACAACAGTTGCCATCAATTCACGGTAAGTAAGAAACGTAGTGTAGTTACTAACATCTAGGAGAGTTATTTCTGAACGAAGAAATTGAAACTAAAGAACTTAGCGGACTTTATATATAATTCCAAACGGTCTTTATATATAATTCCGAATCAGCACGGCTCCAGGTGTCGGTAAGTAAGAAACGTAGTGATGTGGTCTTTTCTGATCAGCTGAGTGAGCTAAATTCTTTCCTGTTCACTGTAGGAAGTTGAAATTTGACAGGGAGACTCTCTGAGACATTAAGAGACGAGTGAAGTGATGGGGTCTTTTCTGATCAGCTGAGTGAGCTAAATCCTTTCCTGTTCACAGTAGGAAGTTGAAATTTGATAGGGAGACTCTCTGTTTATTAGGCTGTGGCAGTAACAACAGTTGCCACGGTAAGTAAGAAACGTAGGGTAGTTACTAGGAGAGTTATCTAGGAGAGTTATTTCTGAACGATCTTTGAAATTGTGAAGAACTTCGCGGACCAATTTCAGTGTTAGACGGCCCCAAGTGTCGCCGTTCGTCTCTGTGCTTATCTTGATCGTGTTCTAGATTAGGGCTTTCCAAGCCCTAACAGGCCTCTAGTACTTCTATAATTATATACGTATGTTTATATTTCTCGATTGAGCTCCTATCTATTCAAATAATTATTGCCTTAATAATATCATTATCTAAGTACGTACGAAAAGTCGAGAGGATATGTTATTAAATATGCGTAGGCAAAGCATTGGTATTAACATACAAATATGACCTAGAAAAAAACATATATTCATGCCTCGAAGGAACGCTGTACCCACCTCATGGTGCCGCGGTGTATTATATGGGTATAACACGTAAAAGTACCTAATAAATATCCATTCTCCTACACCCCTGGTCACTCCAGCCACCACAAGGTGCCGCGGCGCCTCCTCTCACTCAACCCCCTTACCACCGTGACCCCCTGCCAAGCGTGCCAGGCGTGCGTCTAACACTCAAAGCTTCGAAAAAGACACTTTTTCGCCCGTTTTTGGCCCATAGCATCTATGCGAGTAAAGCGATCGGGATGGCGAAAAGTTAGGACCAACTAGACCCCAAATGGAGTCTATGTGCGAAAGAACGGGTTTTTTAAGTAAATTCTTAGGCCTTTTATGACCCGGACGGCGAACGGCGGATGGACATTTCAAATTTAGATTCTACGCACCTTGAAACGTAAAGTGACAAAGTTTGAGGGGGGGATATAAAAATTTTTTGCTACACGATCACATAGGCTTATTATTGGAAATAATAAACCAAAAAGGGTACCTACCTACATGTACCCCCAAAAACGGACGTCTGGCAGAACTGGTCGGAACTGACCAAACTGAGATTAGGGACATCCAGTTTTAACTTTCCTGTATGCATTCTGCTTAAACTCTGACCAAACTCAAACATGAGCTAGCCAACTAATTCAATCGGCTCTAATAAGTCTTATCGAATGTTCTTTTACTATTCCAGGAATGTTCCTCGAAAACGGTCACCTATGAATGGGAAGTCAGCTTAGAGCACTTTGACCATGTGACGTATTTGTACTCGCCTCCATTTTCTTCGTGGAACGGCACCGACGAAGAGAAGTGGCAACTCCAGTTTTACCCTCACGGGAAGGCCTCCGTCAGTAAGAACTGCCTCACGCTCTTCTTAGTCCACAGGTAAGTAGGTGGTTAACGGTTCCTAGACTTTTATGAACTCATTTCGGAGGGATCAGCCGTCATTAGCAAGTCGAGAAGGGGACGAGTGCGTAACGCAGTGTCCTACGTGGCTTTGCCGCACGCTTCAATGCGTTCAGGCGTTTACGCGTTCAAATGGCGGACCAATAAAATTTGCGAAATTTGTCATGTGACCCTGCCCGCGCGGCGACGCGACGGCGTTGAACGCTTCGGTTTGATTTTCAAACAAGTTTGATTTTTATCGCATTCGCCGCGCGTCAAACGCGATTATATGATGTTTTTCTAACCTCTTTCGACATTTTGAACTTGTTTTCTACTTTTTCCGCACGTTTTCTTCTGTGATAATGAAGTTGGCAGATATAGAAACGGCCAGTTCTACATTTATTATATACCTACACAATTATCGGTAGATGCCCAGTTTCGAAGAAAATTACGATATATTGTCTAGTGTTTCAAGACAATCGTAAAAACAAAATCGTTTGAGTCATGCTCATGTGAGTAAATTAAATCGTTTGAGTCATGCTCATGTGAGTAAATTTTATTAATTGTTCAGAGTATATTTATGTGCAATTTTTCTGGAAATCTTTCTTGTAGTTCGTACTATTTTGCCATACAAATAAACTTTTGGATTCTACCAAATATTTGTTGTAATCTTTTTTAAAATCATTGTAACGATTTACAATTCTGGTTGAATATAAATGGTAAACTTCTTGCTTAATTTTGTTCACAATGTCATCGAAGGTTTTTACTGTCATTCATGCATATGATTTGAAGTGTTATTCACTTTCCCTCAATTTGGAGTTTATGTAGGTTTTAGCATACAAAAAAGACCTTTAAATTATCACTGATCTAAATTAATCACTAAAATTAGTGATAGTTGAAAGGTCTTTTTTACGAGCATATGTATGATAAACCCTCAATATGGAAGATTATCACACAAAATCTTCAGAAACTCTACTAAGATTATTGGAGTATAGAAATTCACCGAATTCGCTGCGGCTTTCATGTATTTCCTCGGCCGGTCTCCTTTTTTTATTATTATTTACAGCTAAATAATACGAGAGAGCCGTTGAGCTGGTCAGCAGCTCAAACTTGTTGATCGACGGCATGATTGCAAAATCAAATTGAAAAAATGAACTTGAAAACAGGTGATGAGAGCAGAACAGGTTAACTAGCTAAACTACGAAGCGTTTTTGCGTTTACACGTAGGACACCATTTTTTTCTCCCATCGCGTCCACTGGACGGACAGCCTAAAACGGCCACAGCTTGGAGAGTGACTGATGGAGGACTTATCTTCAGAGTCATTTTTCAACTATATTCGGATGAAAAATAGCACATTTGAATATATTCATTCAAAGGTACAGGGCCGGTTTTCTCGGACCAATCAATTTTTCGGCATCCATTTCGCTTGTTGGCGCGTTGAAAAACAAATTGGTTTGATTCTCGTCGCGTTCGCCCCACTTCGCTCAACCGCAGCGCTTGCAGTGGACGGGCTCTCACTTGAAACAGTGTGTTTGAAGGGAGGCGAACTGTTCGCGCGAATTCGCCTCTTTTCGCCTGTTCGCTTCTTCGCGCGAAATTGCGTCCACTGGACAGACAGCCTAAAGACATCATCATCAGGCAGTACTGTCCCGACGGACTGATGATGTCTTTACATCGAAAGCGCTCGCCCATGATGCTCGACTTGCTAGTGACGACGGATCCCTCCAAAAGGTACGTATATGATAATTTTATTATTAATACTAGCAGAAATAACCCTTTAGATTTTATGAACTCTGTTTCTGCTATCCTTATTTCGTATTCATTGATTTGAAGAAGGCGTATGATACGGTTCCTACTATATCCTCCTATATATCTTACTGGTGTGGTTCACAGAACCTGCTAGTTGGTCTGCTGACCAAGTTTCTCACGAAGTTTGAAAAACTCACTGTCTTGTATGATGTACCTACTCGATTTAGCTTTTTATTTACGGTTCTAACTATTGGTTTTGGTTATTTTATCGGATTTGGTTGAAACTATTCACAACTATATCAAACTCGACAATCGTCATCAAGGACAACTTTTAAAGCTTTTATAGTGGTTTCAGTCGATTCTATGTGGCGAAAACTATTGAAAACGATACCAAACTCGATTTTTGTGATTTGACAATGATCGATGTCAGTGACGACGACTGTAGTCAAGGAGAAATTTTAAAGCTTTTACAGGGGTTTCAGTCGATTCTGTGTGACGAAAACTATTGAAAAAGATACCAATCTCGATTTTTGATGATTTGACAATAATCGACGTCAGTGATAATAAAAACTTCAAAAAATTAAAAATCTAAAATATCTTCTATTCAAATAGCAGATCATTATTTAGAACGAGTAATTTTCCTTAAAATCTGTAGATAATAATTTATTTTCACTCAAAGTCCTCAATTTTCTAAACGATGTAACATTATATAGTACGATAAATAATTTACAAAAATTCGCTAATACTATCATGCTGCATGACTAGATTTTTTTTTTTTTTTTTTTTTTTTTTTTTAAATCACGTTTTCCTTGGGTCTGCCGTTTATTTCGGATTTTGGTTATTCGGGTCAAAGCCAGTACGTCCTTATTTGATCGAATGGGCGACGACTCCAGTGCTCCGAAAGTTGAGACACCCGAGTGATCCCCTTCACTTCGCAATCTCGAAAATAGATTGTCCCGAGTGATCCCGTAGACGATAAGAGAAAGTGCACCGGAATCGACATGAGTCCTTGGGACATTTCCCATCAGTTTGTCTATTACCTCTCTCCGTGCACCATGTCGGACGTGAAATTTGTTAGTGGCGGAAGCCGTCAAGAGGCTGTTGTTGTATTTATTGACGGATTCAAATATAATTATCATAAATTATTAGCTGGGGATGTGAGAAGGTGGAATCGTAGTGCAAGGGGTGGGCAAATCCGATGTAAATCATACGCTAAAACAGATGGATGTGAGGTGATTCACAAAACCCCACATAACCATGAACCCAAGACCACAATAGAAACTAACGAATTATGGGCGGCCGTCAAAAGAAACGTCATCGCAAATGAATTTTCTTCCCGCCCATCGAAAGTTTTCCTCTAATCGGGGAATTAGAGGAATAATATATCGCTATTTACATGTTATTCCTAATAAACTTTTTCAGCTGCACAAAACCAATTTTTAGATTGTTGCAATTTTTGGGGTTTTATTAATATTTATTAGCTTGTTTTAATGAAATTGAAGTAAATTTTTCTGTTGAATTTTTTATGTAAGTTTTTAAATGCCCTACTTCATGTCCGATCACCTTTTCTTGAGTAGTACTCTATGTTCGAAAATATTGTGTACTGAACCTAATGCACGTAATAGTTGATTACATTTACACAACGCATTGTACTGGCTACTTTTCAAACACGGAAGCACTCGCGCTTTTTTTCTAGGGGAGCACTCAGGTTAGGCGGAGCACTGGCGTGATTTTTCTACGGGAGCACTCAGGTGTTTTTTCAGCCCCTCGGGAGCACTCGGGCGGTCTCCCATCGAATTACGTGGCGACTACTGTATTTTCTGTTTACAACTGTGTACGTTCCAAATGGAAGGTAGTTAAAAAACGTTGTCTATTTCCACGAAAAATAACGAGTTACAATGTTAAATAGATTTCGACGGTTAGGCCATCATTAGTAATAAACATTAACTGAAGACACATGAGAAATGACAGCTTTCATAGTCACATGTAAAGGGAGATTGAATCCCATTGGTCAGGAGAAAGGAAAGGGGGCAGAAGGTACAACCAATCAAGTGCAAGCAAAGTGAAGGGGTACGAACTAAATCACTCGCGATGAAGTTGTGGAAACCCATTACAAAACGGAAGTTAGTGAAAAACGTTGTCTATTTCCACGAAAAATAAAGAGTTACAATGTTAAATCGATTTCGACGGTTAGGCCATCATCAGTAACAAACAATAACTTATTTATTGTTTGTTACTGATGATGGCCTAACCGTCGAAATCGATTTAACATTGTAACTCTTTATTTTTCGTGGAAATAGACAACGTTTTTCACTAACTTCCGTTTTTTAAAGTGAAGATTATAGCTAACCAGATGATCGTATAGCTAGGATTATAGGTAATCAGATGAACTGAAAGGAGGGGAAGAATTACTGGTTTCAACAGTTTGAAGGGATAATTCCAAGCTTTACAGAAATGGACTTATCAGTGGTGAAATATATTGAGGGATATCCTCATTTAAACATTTACCAGATCTGTTACTTTGATAATTTCGAATTTTCAAGTAGGTACATTCAACATACCTCCCTTTGCACAAAAATGAAGAAATTCTACAAACTATTTATCTGTCAAATCAAAATTGTAACTATGATTGGATTCCTTAAGATGTTTCGCAAATGTAGACTTCCCTTATTTCCCTTGAAATCCTCCTGATGCTCTTCTATTCTTTCTCTGAATTTCCTACCAGTTTGACCACAATATTCGTAGCCACAAGAACATTTTAGTTTATAAACCCCACTTTTTTCCTGAACATTTATTTTGTCCCGGATCCTAGTACTGCTTTAAGACTATTTTTAGTTTAAAACCTACTTTATAACCTCTCGGTGATAGAATTTTGCCGATTTTATCAGAAATTATCCCATAATATGGTATACTTATCCATTGCTTTTCTCCTAAATTTACATCTTCCCTAGCCAGATTGTAAACTTGTTCCCTACTCTTTTTCCTAAGAACCTTATCCCATATGGTATCAACGAGATCTTCTCCATATCCGTTTCTAGCCGCTATGCTTTTGATTATGGATTTTTCTTTTGATAAATTTTTTTCACTCATACTGTACGTTCAGGTTACAGTAAGTGAGGAAGCTGTAGCACCCACCCAACTTGGGAGACGTTTTCAACTACGTTTCAGCAATATAACACGATAGTACGATAAATAATTTGCGAAAATTCGCTAATACGATCATGCTGCATGACTGGAACTTTTTCCTTTTTGCAGGAAACAGAAGCACGTCAGAATGGAATTCGAGCTCCTCCTGATCAATCAGAAAGACGAAAATGCGACGGTGTCCGTGAAAAAGACGTCGACTTTCGAGAACAGCGACGACGGTTGGGGTCCCGGGCCCTGCATCGACGACGAGAATCTCAACAGCCCTCCGTCGACGGGGATTTACGATCCTGAAATGGGCTTCGTGGTCGACGGCAAAATCAAGCTCGGCGCTCGCATCCCAACCGACCAGATCCCAATGAACGTAAGTTGATCATTTCTGATCGTGACTTTTTTTTTTAAATCTTCTTTATATATAATTCCGAACGGTATTTAAAATTGTGAAGAACTTCGCGGTCTGATTTTAGTGTATGACTGCTCATTCGAATCAGCACGGCCACAAGTTTGTTGCAAAAGTGTCGCCGTTCGTCTCTATACCCGCCCAGTGACGGATTAATCGAATTTCGTGGGTGGGGGCGGTCCTCTACCGGGAGTACCCCCCCCCCCCCACAAGAAATTTTTTGAAAAAAGACCTTGAAAAACTAGCAGTTTTAGAGGTTATAGACCCACACTTTATATCAGGCATATAAAAATTAACGTGAAAAACATAATTTTTATTTGCACAAATTTTAGCTTGGTTAAAAAAGATTCATGTAAATACGCTTGCATACGAGTCTGCAACACATTGGAACATTTCATGTCTTCAGTTGCAGACGCGTAGGTATGTGTAGCAGACTCGTATGCAATCAGAAATTAACAAGCGGTCGCAATCATGTTCACAATATCAATTATTGAGAATGATCACCTGTGTGTAAACAATAATTCAAATAACCATGCTCATAACTGTGATTGTTGGCCACGCACTTCGCAGTAGTTAACATAATATGATTGGATAAATCGAGAGCTTTCGAACGAATGGTGAACGAATTTTGTGGGATGAAAAACGACGAAGTACCATTTCCCTAGCAACGTCTCGGTTGTAAGCGGAAATCATCAGAAATTGAGCATATTTCGTTACGTAACGTAACGTGACATAACGAAAATTTGGTTGTGTGCCATAGCAAAGACATGAAATGTCAAAATTAACATGAAAAACATAATTTTTATTTGCACAAATGTTAGCTTGGTTACCAAACATCCATGTACACACAAAAAATGAAAAAATAAAATGATTATAGATAAGTAATTTTTTTGGCAAAATTATATCGAAAAAAGGCAGGGGAATGAAACATAAAACGCTGGTGAACTTCAGTCCTCCTGATGTAATATTATATATAAATTATACATTTATATTGTAAACACAGGATTAAATAATAATACACTCTTAATTTTTTTCAATTTACTTTAGAAGTAAACAACCATTTAATAAACACTCACGATGAAATTGAATGAACAAAGTACATTTTTGATTAATGATGAAAATACAAATAAAATATTACCTTGTTAAACATTTTTGTCTAATACTGGTAAATGTGAAACAGTGAATAATTCACTTCAATCGAAAAACACTGGTTGCAATCAGTTAAGAAAACACAATTCGTTTCTTTCTTCGTCGAAACAGTAGGTAGGTTGATTATGTATTATGGCTATTGATTATGTATTGTTACCATTACCAAAAGCGGTAAACGAGAGACAAATACAGTAGGTTTCTACGGTAACTTGTTAAATAAACTGATGAACACAAACGTATCCCTATTAATCAAAATTGTATTCCTTGCCTGCTGTCTCATGTGTTTAAAAGAAGAAAGATGTTATCTTCCGTGCTCGTTTCTTGACGGAGCTAAACTCAAACACTAAAAAAAAAAACTTTAGTTTGCATTTAACATGAAGTTTGGTTTCTACTGCTCTTCTACTCACAAAATAGCGACGATGGACGACAGCACGATACGCACTCAACACCACCGTTGCCAACCTGCTTTGATGATTTCTCCCTCAAGCACTTCTGGAAATCTCAGTTTACCAACGAAAATTCTGAAACTACCCACGAAAATCTCCGATTGATACCCCGTGACACCTACGCAGTTTTTAGGCCTACTAAAATTCAAACGAACAAATTATTAAATTGGCCGTGATAGATTAGTAAAACCGGTAGGTACCTATCATCTCGGTTTCCCCACAGTATAAAGTTCCTTCATCTACACTCGTATTTTTGACAACCTACTAGCGCGACGGCGTGATTCTATTCTAACGTTCACTCGCAAGAATTTTTTTCTTCTGCCTCTCGGGGGGGGCGACCGCCCCCCCCCTTTAATCCGTCCCTGTACCCGCCTTGATCGTGTTCTAGGCGGTCCTTATCAACGAGAGTTTTTATTAGGCTGTGGCGGTAACAACAGTTGCCATCAATTCACGTAACTTAGAAACGAAGTGTAGTTACTAACATCTAGGAGAGTTATTTCTGAACGAAGAAATTGAAACAGAAGAACTTAGCGGACTTTATAAATAATTCCGAACGGTCTTTATATATAATTCCGAACCAGCACGGCCCCAAGTTTGTTGCTAAAGTGTCGGTAAGTAAGAAACGTAGTGATGGGGTCTTTTCTGATCAGCTGAGTGAGCTAAATCCTTTCCTGTTCACTGTAGGAAGTTGAAATTTGATAGTTTGGACTTATATCGTTACTATAATGTGCTGAGTTCCTGTTAGGTACTACTGTTATAAGGACTAGATTAGGGCTTTCTAAGCCCTAACAGGCCTCTAGTATAATCATAATTATTCAAAATCTTACAATCAACAATTTTAAATAAACTGCAAAGCCTAAAAAGGCTTGTCTGCAGAGACAATATTAACAAAATCGAAGTATAACGTAGTGTTCCTGTCGTCGTTGTTATACACACAATAACGAATTTCAAAATCAAATTGATAGGTATAATAAAATAAATTATTCTCATCATGCAAAATGACACTGATAAAACTTTAACCAACTATAAGAAATCCAAAGAAAGAAGGTAAGAAAACAATTTTTCCTTGAGTGTTTTATAATTTGTTACGCCATGTAAATCTTCTGGAAGTTTGTTAAATAATTTAGGAACTACCACCGTAATACATCGATTTACATAGGTAGGTACTTGTTTTTGGTACGTGGTACATTGAAAGAATGTTGCCTAAACAGATAAGGTGAGTTCTAGGCAATTTTGTTAGTAGAAATGAAATAGTTGTCGAAGATCAGTAGGTACTTAAACAATGATTGAACAGGAAACATATTAGCCGATTTAAGTCTGTCAGATTTTGACATTAATCTGGAATCATGGATAAACATTTTGGAAATTCTGCTCTGGATATTTGATATTTCAGCAAGCAAGTATGGCGATGCTCGACCATTGCACCTTGAACCATATCTAATTTATTCATTTATTTATGTACAAAACGGGCGATGCCCAATTACAATATTATTAACAAAATAAATTCGTCGCTTGATGAGGAAACAAAATCTGTAATTCAGAAGAAAATAAAATAACAATATAGGTATATGTCTGTATATATAAGGTCAAGATCACAAAGAAACAGTTCTTGTAGGCTATGTGGACAGAGATTTCAGGGCGGACGGTGGATGGTGCGTAATATTTTTGAGCTGATCATGGAAAAAGTCTAGAGCTGGATTTCGTTGGAGTATATGGTTGGCCTGACGAGGGATTCTATTGAGAGGCTGTTCATACAGGTAATTAGTTGTGGAGAACAGTGCCGTCCTTAGAAGATGCGAGACCTGGAGCAAAACATTTTTGCGAGGGCTTTTTTAACTATGGATACCGGGGGGGGGGGGGGGGGGGGGGTTCCGGAAAATATTTGTCAAGCTATACTTGCAAAGTCGTAATTGTAAGCTTTTTGATAAACAAAACGTTTATCTCTTACACTCTAAAAGGGGGAGGGGTGGTGCAAAACACCCATTTCAGGTTGGTATGTTTCGAGTAATTTCGTTTCAGGTTTCAGGTTAAAAAAAACAATAGGAATCTCAGAAAAATAAGCTAGAAAAATCAAAACAAAGTTTATTCTTAACAGTGCTAAAACAGTGCTTGTTAATGTTAAACATAGTAATTTTTTCTAACAAACAATAAATTCATTAGAAAAAACGAAATGTCTTCTTTCTTACTTTTTATTAAATCAAATAGTAAATTATAATAAACATATACTTATTTAATATTGACGTTCCATATCTTTTTAGATGTTCATATCTTGTTTATTAAATTCTTCCATTGTTCCATTGTTAATGTAGGTTTATAATTTTCACATCACATCTGTAAAATAATAAAACACATTATATCCTACAATAGAGGCCTGTTAAAATATGAGTTATAAGATAAAATAACTTAATAAAACAGATAGTTCTAGCTAAACCGATGTAAAATAATACTGTAAATGCAATTCTTCATTGTTAGATAAACTATAATTAAAATTGTGTTATTATCAACTTTGACTCACCCTATATGAACTGTACTTTTCTCGCTTTCATTTCAGCGAAGTCGTCAATAATCTCATCAAAATTAATTTTGGCTGTCGTGTCAGATTCAATCGATAGCATTGCCAAGGATGATAGCCTTTCTTGACTCTAGGAAGATCTTAAATATGTCTTGATAAGTTTCAAGCGGGAAAAACTCCTCTCTGCGCTTGCCACGGTAACGGGTATAGTGAGTAAAATTCTATACGCAATGAATGCGTTAGGAAAAATTCTGTTCATAAATCGTAATATTCCTGCAGCTGTTACAACCTCAGCTGGTAGGATTTCACGAAGTACCTTAAGCTCAGAAAAAAGTTCTCTTCCACAAACATCCTTTTCTTCTTCGAAACTTCTTCTTGTTCGGGTTACTGTCTGAACTCATTCACAGGCATTGTTTGTTGTTTTCTAGCCGGGCGGTTGAAATTTTTTTGATCTCTCAACGATAGAGAATCGTGTCGAGACGTGATCATGTTTCACTGCCTCCTACTTTCACGTCATCTTCCAAACTGCGGTTATGTTGTTCATCTCTTCCACAGTTGTAGTCCTCAGCTGAGGAGCGAGTGTTTTTCTGTACATTGAATACATTCCATCCAAAATAATCACTTTAAGAGAAAAAAAAGTCTTTCCCACTGGAAATGGTCGCGCAAGCTGTAGCTCACGCATTAATGATGGAAGGTCGCTGAGAAATGCCGCTCGAAAGCTTGGACAGCGGGCTCGCTTCGAGTCATTGCGGCAGGAACAAACCTTTCTCCAGGCCTTCTCCACTCTCTTTCACGACCATCTGGGCCCCGCAGGCTGAACCTAGACTCATCGCGGAAAATGACATCCCTCCACTCTTCAAGTTTCCAAGCACTACGATTTCGAGCAAATTGAAGGCGCAACATCCTGTGCTAAGGGGTTAAACTTGCGGGCGGGTCTTCTGGCAGACAAATACCGATCCCACCATCATCTCCAAACTGTCCGAACACTCAAATTCACCCCCGTTGCAGATAATCGTCGATTTCTTAAAGCAAAGTTGTACAAGTACCTACCTGTCTTGAGCGGCTGTTGTTTTTCATGGGCGCCTAGAACTCTGCCTTCTAGAGTACGAACCCGTCTCTCGAAAACGTCTTACAATGGCACGGACGGTTTCATAGGGCCGTCCTAGCATTCGAGCGGCATATCTCAGTGACCTTCCATCATTAATGTGAGCTACAGCTTGCGTTACCATTTCCGGTGACTTTTTTTTTATGCACTCAACGTACAGGAAAATAATCGCTTCTCAGCTGAGGACCCGTGGAAGACATGAGCAAAATAATCGCAGTTTGGAAGATAACGTGAAAGTAGGAGGCAATGAAACATGATCACGTTTCGATACGATTCCTTATCATTAAGAGATCAAAACAATTTCATCCGTCTGGCTAAAAACAACAAACAATGCCTCTGAATGAGTTCAGACAGTAACCCAGTGGAAAACAAGAGGATGTTAATAGCAACTTCATAAAATCTTCCATTTTGGAGGGTGGGCCAAATTTTTTGCTCCTGAGTGTAGTTTTGGAAAGTATGTCAGGAGTTTCAAATTGCATTATAGAAGGAGGGTGAATGGAAGGAGGTAATACTGATGAATCGTGACGCATCTTTGTTATCTAAGAGAAAATAACCTACTGAATAATAGTTAGGCCCTGTCCAACTATTGAGCCCATTACCCTAGTTAACAGCTCAGTAGCCAGTGGAGTCCATGATGGCGCTCCTTTTTAGTCAAGGATGGCAACATGGCTCCCCTTAGAATCGTGCCACTTCCAGTGTCCCTTTAGACACCTTGTTCAAAACAGAAGTTAGTGAAAAACGTTGTCTATTTCCACGAAAAATAAAGAGTTACATTGTTAAATCGATTTCGACGGTTAGGCCATCATCAGAAACAAACGATAACTGAATACACATTAGAAAGGACACAGCATTTTTGTCCAAAGGGAGGTAGGTATGTTGAATGTACTTGAAAAATTCGAAATTATCAAAAGTGACAGATCTGGTAAATGTTTAAATGAGGATATACCTCAATATATTTCACCACTGATAGGTCCATTTCTATAAAGCTTGGAATTATCCCTTCACACTGTTGAAACCATATATTATTTAGTTATTTTTTCCCCCTTTCACTTCATCTAATTAGTTATAATCCCCCGTCATTGTGTATCTCACGAATGGGAGATATGTTCCCCTCGTCTTTTGTCTGCTGCCTCGTGAATTTGGACCGAACAAAATTGAGAAATGACTTTTGAGACTGTGATACCTATTTATGATCATAGATAGAGATAATGAGTGATCATATAGTGCATAATTATGACGATCTTACTATGATGTAAGTACCTATTTTTTTAATTTAATAAACACCTCGACGATATCAATCAGAATTTTGGCATTTTTCACGGAATTTTCCACAAGCGGGACTGAGTCGGGACTTTCACTAGCGAGACTGAGTCAGGAGAGCGGACCGACCTTTCCATTTTTAAGCCGGACTGAGTCGGGGAGGGCCTGGACTGAGTCGGGTGTCGCCCGGTTGAGGTGCGGCTTAAACCTAAAAAAATAAAAAAATAAATAAAAAATAAAAAACCTCAGTAGGTAGCATTCTGTGAAGATATATTATAATTCGATAAACAGCCATCGTCTTTCTTTGCTCTTTCCCGATCATCTGAATGTTTGCCTGATAAATTTTCACTCCCGACGATACTGCATCTTGCACTAGATGGAGTACATGATTCAAATTCATCAACGATAATTTCACCGATTCAAAATATTTGTTTCAGAAAGAAGAGCCGACTACCATTTCATACACGTGGGATGTCAGTTTGGACAGCCTAAAAGTTGAGAATGGGAAGAGCATTCTTTCCCCTAAATTTCGGACGCTGAACAATGGCGTGCAAAACGTATGGCAGATTCAAATATACCCGAGCGGTGTGAACACCGAAACGGATGGATTTTTCTCGATGTTCCTCGTGCGCAGAGGCAAAACCTCAATAACGATCCCCTTCGAAATTGCTTTAGTAAACGCGAAGCCGGAGCACAGTTACAGGTAGATATGATGTAAATGATTTATTTTTATTTATTTATTGAAAAATACGGGAAATAAAATCCCAATTACAAAATATGGAGAAAACTCGGCGCTCCGCGCCTCGCGAGGGGGCAAGCCCCCTGGACCCCCGGTTACCTCTATTTACATACTTCGAATGAAATTATTGAAACACGGAATGTGTTTTTAGCTCACTCGTTTCACATAAACCCGTCAAACCCTCCTATATATAAGAATGACGCCGATTTTGTGGTGTATCTTATCACTAGATTTCAGGTTGTTTTATTTATGTATTACCAGCGCCATATTTGAAACTTCCTCGTCATAAGCTTTCATTTGAGCCCTAACATGAAAAATACATATTTTACAGCACCCCCCACCCCTTTCCGTCATAAGCTTTCATTTATTCATATAAATTCAATTAGCAGAAATCAAGAAGCGATTGCAATCATGTTCACAATATTAATTATTGAGAATGATCAACTGTGTGTAAACAATTATTCATTTAACCATACTCATAACTCAGCCTGTTGGCCACGCACTTCGCAGTAGTTAATATAATATGGTTGGATAAATCGAGAGCTTTCGAACGAATGGTCAACGAATCTTTTGGGGTGAACAATGACGAAGTACATACCATTTCCCTAGTTACGACTCGGTTGTAAGCGGAACTCATCAGTAAATTGTTGCAAAACATTTTCGTTACATAAAAACGCAACACATTTTCGTTAACACAAAACGTTTCGTTTTCGGTTGGAGATGCCATGGCTAAAACACATTCTGTGTTTAACAAATGTCCGAATACAAAAATGGTAATAAGAATTACAAAACGAGTAATTAATCATAAGATAATGAAAATCATAAGTTGAAATTGCTCAATCGAACTTAAATTAACATTAAGAGAAATTAGAAAAAAAAGTTCCAGTCATGCAGCATGATCGTATGAGCGAATTTTTGTAAATTATCGTATTGTATAATGTTGATTTGATTTGAAATTTGAGTTTTTCGAGTGCTAGGAAATTGTTAACTATTAATTTCATGGCAAAAATGTTTCATGCAAATATTACCGATTTTTACAACCAGCGAACGGCATTATTTCGATTTTTGACTGATTTTTCAACTTTGAAATTTTTGAAAACTTGATACATATTCTTATAGGAAATTTTACGCTGATTCCGAATATACCACATGTTAATATGCTGAAAAAATTATTTCGCACAACAAATCGCAAAAAACAGGCTATTATTTTTGACCACATTTTTGAAAATTTCAACCCGAAGATGTAATCCGATCATGCTGGCCAACGAACTTGAACTTTCGTTTTGTGTCCTTAACATTTTAAAATTAGTTTGAAGTTTCTAGCACAATAAATTCTACGGACAGTTATCGTCTGGTATGACACATACATATACATACATACATACATTAAAAAATGCGTTAAACTTCAAAACATGATTCAGAATAGCCAGAAACAGATTTCTGCATAAATTTTTTTCAAAAATTCACATTCTCCAAATTTTGAGGCCAGGGCAATAGCTTAATTTTCTTCAAAAATTCGCTAAAACGAAAATAATTTTAGTCTCAAGTCATAAACTTATCAAAACATGAATCAATCTCTTCACCCACATCATTTACCAACCTCTGAATTCGCACCATTGGACTGTTAATTCCATAGTTGGTACGCATAAATTCTGGAACAAAAATATCTGTACACCTTGTATGGTAAGGTGGGACTCTAAAATTTAACGACGAAACTAACGACGGTGCATTGTGAACCCCACCAACTAATTTATAAACGAAAACTACATTGAATTTTTTTCTCCTATCGGCCAACGAGCATAAACGTAAAACCTCCATCAACTTCGCATCACTGAATTCTTCAAAAGTAAGTGAGCGTGGTTAGCGAATTTGCGTTGAAAATGAAGCTATAGCTGTGGCTCGGAAATTTTTAAAATCAAAATTTTCGAAAGTTTTCTTCCTGGAATTTTCAAAAAAAGTCCTCACACTTAGGAATCCGAGGTCTTTTAGCGAATTTTTGAAGAAAATTAAGCTATTGCTCTCGCCTCAAAATTTGTAGAATGTGAATTTTTGAAAAAAGTTTATGCAGAAATCCGTTTCAGGCTATTCTGAATCATATTCTGAAGTTTAACGCATTTTTTTATGTATGTATTTATGTATGTATGTATGTATATATGTATGTATGTGTCATTCCTGACGATAACTGTCCGTAGAATGGTGCTAGAAACTTCAAACAAATTTTAAAATATTAAGCACACAGAACGAAAGTTAAGGTTTGTTGGCCAGCATGATCGGATTACATCTTCGGTTTGAAGTTTTCAAAAATGTAGTCAAAAATTTCAAAATAGCCTGTTTTTTGCGATTTGTTGTGCGAAATAATTTTTTCAGTGTAATATTCTAACTACACTAGGAAAGAAGCACTCGTACGATTACTACACTAGAACTGAACTTTTTATTAGATACATACAAACATTATAATCATAACGACCGGATCATATGGTATCCAACATCTCCCCCCTCAATGTTCCTCCAATCGTCCCCCTCGGAGTCCTCTTGAGATATCTTCGGTTTCTCTCATACAGCCCTCCATTGGTACATTTGACTTTGTATTTTCGGTAGGGGCCTCTCTCTACTACTTCCCCACATTTGTCCCATCGTCCTGTGATGGGATTTTGTAACCGAACAAAAGTGCCTATAGGAAGAGTTGGGAGATCCTTCGCCGTTGAATTGTATTTTTCCGCAATTTTCAACTTTTTTTTGTAGGTTTTTTTTTTATAAACGTCAGTCATCTTCTGCCACTCCTTAGAAAACGCTTTATGGTGCGCTGGCACTAAGGATCTAAGAGGATGGCCATACAATACTTGAGAAGGCGATCGACCATTGGCTGTCGGTGTATTTCGGAATTCCAGCAGTCCAGCGTTGAAAGCTTCTTCGTCTAAACATCCTCCTCTCATACTCTTCACAATTAAGGCCTTCATCGTTTTGACTCCAGCCTCTGCATGTCCATTGCTCTGAGGGAAATAGGGTGAAGACGGTGACATTGTAACTTTCCACTGCTTCAAGAATTGTTTAAAGGCGAACGAGGCAAATTGGGGGCCACCATCGCATCTTACACGGATGGGTACACCTGTGTCAGCAAATATTCTTCTGAGACATGTGATCAGAGTTTGACTGTCCGGACATCGTGATCCAAACTGACACACAACTGGCCACCCAGACAACCGGTCCACATAAACCATGAAATTTTTTCCACCCACAGAAAATAGATCCATTGACACGTCAACAAAAGGGCGATCTGGAATTGGATCGTGTATCATGGATTCTTTTTGGAGAGATTGTCGATTTTCTTGACATAAACCGCAGGCGTCCACAGTGTTTCTGATATCACTTGTTATTGCTGGCCAGTAGACTGTTTGACGAGCTCGTCTTTTGGTCTTTTCGATTCCTTGGTGAGACCTATGGAGCTGGTACAAAACATCTTTCCTTGCCGCTTTAGGGATCACAAGTTGGCACCCTTTCAAGATGAGGGAACCATCAATGGTTAATTCATTTTTTACTTTCCAGTAAGGCTGGCATTCATTAGGAAGATCCCTTTTAGAAGATGGGAAGCCTTCTTCTATTATCTTCTTAAGAGCTTGGTACTCACCATCACTTCTTGCCAACTCCTGGATTGTTGAAAGAGATAAGTCTGAGAGTGGAGGATTCAGATTTTCATCCCCTTGGCTCAATAGGTAAATCAGACTTGCTAAAGGGCTGTTAGTGGACGTATCCCTTTCCTCTGCCAACATATCACTCTCTTCTGGGTCATCTACTGGTGCCCGAGACAAGCTGTCAGGAATTAAGTGGGATTTCCCTGCTTTCCATTCTGTGATGAAATTGAAGCCTGCTAATTTTTCTTTAGAGTCGTTGTAATCGAGGGTTTTGAATTTCATCCAGGGTTTGCCTGTTCAGTATTGGTATAAGGGGTTTATGATCACAAATTATAGAGAATGTTGGGAGGCCTTGTAGATAAATTTTGCATTTGAGAACCGCCCAAACTATCCCTAGTAGTTCTATTTCGATCATTGCATATCTTTTTTCTGTGTCTGAGATGAAACGTGAACCGCATTGAATGAGTTTCCAAACTCCGTCGTGTTCTTGTAACAAAACATACCCAAGACCATTTGCTCGAGAAGCGTCAACATGGATAGCCGTTTTTTCACGTCTACCGTCGTCGTCCTAAGCTCTTCGTAATCTCCTTTTGTTCTTCGTTTTACCGTTTCAATCCGCATAAGAAATCATTCGAAACGTGATTCACAAGCTTAAAAAGAACCGAACGCACGCATGCCTCCAAAAAATAAAAAAGGAAGGAATGGTTTCTATTACTTCATGCAGGAAATGAGGCAAGACGAACTGGACCAGGGAAGACATAGATCTATGGAGGAGATGCAAACATTGGCTAGCCCAGGATGGCAAGCGTTGACTCCGGATGAAAAAGAGTATTACAACAATAAAGCAAAGCAGGAGAAGCGCAAGGGAGCGACTGACGACGAACGAAAATTCACTTCGTTGGGGGTGAGCTTTGCAACTGTTGAAGCTAACACCAGAGAGGTGGAGGAACAGCTCAAAGTGATGAAGACTACAATGAAAAATATCGTGTCCTCCTCACCAGAAGCCCTCACCAGAAAAACGTTTTATGTCTGTCACGTTAATCACTACTTCAAGTATGATATTAACTGTTACCAGCCAGCAGAAATTGCTCTTGCAGAATTCTCTTTGGAAAAAGGATTGACGGATACTCTCCATTTCATTTTGCACCCAGGTAACATCCCAATCGGAATGAAAAGTGATGCTCAAATTTGGGCTGAAAAAACTCACGGAATTCGTCTTACAGACAAGCAAGGAGAGGAGGAATTGGTGAGGGAGCGAAATTATGTTCACGTTTATTCCGCAGTTGTTAACTTTTTGAAGAAAGATGCTGGAGTAAATCATGGGGCTATGGTCCTTCCCATTATCTACACAATGCCAGACTCAATCAACAATAACACAAACCTAACAGCTGTAAAATATTGCATAGGTACGTTTTTTGAGCAAATGCGCACACGAAGATCGAGACTTATTCCGAATCTACCCGGATTCGGATGGATAGCCGCAGTACTTGATGATTGAGGCTTGTTTGATAATGGGTCCGAAAGAGTGTGATGTTGACTTGCTGTGGCTGTTACAACTGCTTGAGTCAATGTTTCAAGTTGACTTCTAAATGCATCTATCGCTGCTTCAACTGGTGCCAAACGCTCATCCAACATCTCTTCAGTCCTTGTTTTCATCTTCGTCTTCTTTGTCATTCTTCAACGTAGGTTTTCACCGAGGCTGCGCCATGTAATATTCTAACTACACTAGGAAAGAAGCACTCGTATGATTACTACACTAGAACTGAACTTTTTATTAGATACATACAAACATTATAATCATAACGACCGGATCATATGGTATCCAACATTCAGCATACTAACATGTGGTATATTCGGAATCAGCGTAAAATTTCCTATAAGAATATGTATCAAGTTTTCAAAAATTTCAAAGTTGAAAAATCAGTCAAAAATCGAAATAATGCCGTTCGCTAGTTGTAAAAATCGGTAATATTTGCATGAAACATTGTCCGAATTCATATTGAACTACTCTTATGGAAGTATCCCTGTATAACCAATTTTATAATAATTTTAACCAATTTTATGTCAAGATTTGATGATGTTATGATAGGATACTGTCAAGATTTCAACTGCCATCAATACTGACCACATAGTACATCGAAATCTATGAATATTTACCTACATTTGTCTTTAAATCTACAAGATTAGTTTATTAATAATAAAGTATGAGTACCTCCTAATTATTTTTAATAATTTGATTCCGTGTTTGTCTATCAAAATCATAAACTAAAATTTCTCTACACGATCAACAGCGACTGAAATGTCGAAGATTTCTTCAAAAATTCGCTCATGGGGTCATGCTGCATGACTGGACTTTTTTCCAAGTTCTGGCTCTTGGGGAGAACGAAACGATTATCGTACAGCACTCCGGAGGGGTTTGTTCGATTCTTTGGGATCATTTCTATCAATGAACCTAAAAATCATTACTCTTAAGCACCTTGAATGTTTTAGAGATCTCGATTTTTGAATATTTCAGCCCTTAATTAAATGCTACCCTTTAGGGTTGATAAAAATTGATGCCAAGCTTCTAGGATCAACTAGACCCCAAATACTATCGGATTTTTTTTTTTTTTTTTCCCCCAAAGGTTCATTATTGAAAGAAACCAAAATCTTAAAATTGAAAATACAAAGGGTAAAAAAAGCCTGAGGAACTTTATGTAGGAAATTACTTAGATGTAGAAACCAAAAAAGTTAACACCTTGTATACAACAGTTTCTGAAACGGAGTTTCTATTTAGGATTTCAACAGAATGTAATTTTTTGACACTTGAAAGTCATAGCAATAGCCTAATTTTTTGCATTGAAATAAAATGTTGATTACTTGTTTTTCTAACCTTGGCAGGTACACCATGGAAGACAACTTCAATTATGACCTGCACGGCTGGGGAGAGCGAGGAGTCATTGAGAAGAAAGCCCTAACGGAACAAAATGGATTTGTGTTTAGAAACAACATTCGAATCAAAATACGACTACCTATGGATAGTGTGTCGTTTGATGACCTGGTGAGTGTACTATCACGTGCCTTCCTCGTAGGTGGAAATGAGTAAGTTTTTTAGGGACGTCCCTCTGAAGCTAGGGTTTGTCAATAAAGGGACGACCTATTGGAATTGATCCAGGGGGGGACAACCCAAGCATGAGAAAAAATAACCGAATAGAAATCCGTGTCAAACCATTCTAAGATCGAATCCGTAAAAAAAACCATTATGTAGGTAGTTAACATGTCAAAAAGAAGAGGACAGAGCTCGCATTGAAACTTAGAAGGATGTATTGGCTAATTCGGCCGAAGATCCGCCATGACCATTGGTAACAAGCTGCTTCTTTACAATCAAGTACTCAAGCCATTTTGGATGTATGGAGCGCAGTTGTGGAGCTGCACAGCTCCAACCAATAGACAGATCATTCAACGTTTCCAGAATTCTGTACTACGATGTATCACTGATGCGCCGTGGTACTTCCGAAATGAGGCACTCCACCGTTAACTTCAAGTTGACAGTGTGGATGAGGTGATCAAAAAGCGAGCAACGGCTCATCTTGCCAGACTAAAAGATCATGTGAATGAGGAAGCTGTAAAGCTCCTGGATGTGCAAGATCTAACTCGACGCCTTAAGCGTTTGAAACCGCATGAGCTTGTGTAGGAAGTGAATGTGATTTGTTCGAGAGACAAGGGACAAAGTTATGCATCTTTGGTCCTGAATAGTGTATTGTAGTAATGTAAGTCAGATTTGAATTGTTAATGAGATTACTCGGTGCAATAAAAGCTTTAAAAAAAAATATATATATATATATATATATATATATATATATATATGTACCTAGTTGGGTTTTGAGGGGGAGATAATTTAAGGCATCTCGTATTGGTTTCAGCTAAGTACTTTCGCCGGCGGCAGGAAAATCGCTCGCCACTTATTGCAATGCTTTCATTTTATAATGATCCCTAAGCCATTTTCGTGTCAAAGAAAGCTGATATTACGCTAAGTTATAAACTAATATTGCTAAGTGACCATAATGAACTAATAATGTGAAAAGAAGGCACTAGGTACATGGTAGGTATACTATTGAGTAGTACGTACCTTAAAACGGGGTGAAGGCGGACATGGCGGGTGAAGCTGGACAAAGCAGGATTATCCAGCTAAAAGTGTCATTTTTCTGTCCCCAGGCTCTGGAATCGATGTCTTTGGCATGGTATCACATGCCTCGGTTCCTACTCGATGTAGCAAGATGGTTTTGAGCTCGATTGTGGATAACACTGCGTCTCCAGAAATTTTTGAGTGTCGTGGCTGTTTTTGGCTGATTTTGATAATTGTGATAAGTGCTCTCCCCCCTCATTGATCGTTTGTAAATATATTAGTCTAGGATTCCTGAAAATTTGAAGGAATTTCATTCACTTTTGTGTTGTTGGTGAACGTTGTAGTGTTAAGTGGCAACGTTGGTGGGTGAACCCTGACAATGCCTTGGCGGTATGTAACGAAGGTAGGCCCGACGATGTTGTTTAAATGTTGCAAGGAAAATCTGTCACTTGCCGTGAGGGAGAAAAAGCTAAAAAAACAAGCCTCAGGGAGCTCCAGAAAAAATATAATGTCCCCAAAACCACAATCTGGCATCACGTCAAGGGCATCAGTGTGCATACCCACGGTAGTAACTGTTCTTTCAGCTGAGGGTTCCAAATCCTAGTTCTTGTTGATAATAAAGTTTTTTTTAAAATGTAAAAAGTGTCCGGGTTCGGTTATCTAGGTTGTTGAAGGCGATTTTCATAGAAAAAAAATGAAAAAACTCGGCCCTTGATCACGACGATAGAGCTCTTGTGAGATGATGATCTCCTAATAGAAACTCACGAGTAAACATTCACTTTATTATAGAAATGATCACGACGATTGAGCTCTTGTGAGATGATGATCTCCTAATAGAAACTCGCGAGTAAACATTCACTTTATTATAGAGAGAGGCTAAAGAGGCTACATACGAAATTACAGCTTCCTATAGTGTAAAGTATAGAAATTACCTATTAAAATGATTTAACCACCGCTTCACAAATCAAACCGTTCTTGCAATATTCGGATCACCTGCTATGAATCACATAATCGAAACACCAGCTCAATGAAATCATCAGAAATTAACAAGCGGTTGCAATCATGTTCACAATATCAATAATTGAGAATGATCACCTGTGTGAAAACAATTATTCATATAACCATGCTCGTAACTCAGCTTGTTGGGCACGCACTTCGCAGTAGTTAATATAGTATGGTTGGATAAATCGAGAGCTTTCGAACGAATGGTCAACGAATTTTGTGGGATGAAAAACGACGAAGTATCATATCCCTAGCAACGACTCGGTTGTAAGCGGAAATCATCACAATTATTGGCGCTACTTTCATTTCACTTTATAGTCTCACTTTTCGGCGGGGGATCCATCGCTAAAACATGATTAAATGTTAAAAGCGTTGTCCGGGTTCACCCCACAATGTTGGATCAACCCGGACAACCTTCACCATATAAAAAAGGGGGGCAGAAGCCCCCCAAAACATTTTTTGGCACATCATCTGAAAGAGGAGATCCTAAGAAAGCTACAATGAGCTCGGGAAGCATTTAGCTTAATTTCTAGAGGAGAATATTTCCAAAAAACGTCTTTTTTTGTCCGCCTTCACCCAGTTTCACGGTACTCGTACGCAGTAGGTACTAGACGATTGCAATTATTTGAATTATTTGGTATTTCCTAATCAGCTGAGTTTGAACATCCTAGGAAGTTGAGATTTGATAGGGAGACTCTCTGGGACACTAAGAGACTATTGCAATTATTGGCTCTTTCCCAATCAGCTGGGTGAGCAAAATTATCTCCTGTTACCCCTAGGAAGTTGAAATTAGGTAGGGGATACTCTCTGGGACACTAAGAGACGATTGAATTGATAGGGTGTTTTCTGATCAGCTGACTGAGCTAATTTAATTGAGACATTTTTAACTTGAGACACAAAACACATATTTTACAGGAGGAAAAATAAGGCATATCCATGTACCGATGTATCTGCATATACTGTAGATTTTTCTTTCGGTAGGTGACATCGTCCTGTTATCTATACTATTAATAAGAATGAAACTCCGTTTGTCTGTTTGTCGTGTCTATGCACGGCCAAACGGCTGAGTGGGGGGAGTCTACGAGTGGGGGGATCTTCTTGGGATTTTCCGAAAGGGGGAGCGAGCGAATTTAAAATTTTCTAATCCCACCCGAACCATGGGCCGTAGGGCGGGAGGAGGGTCGAAGTAAGAATTAATGTGCGCTTTTTGGACTTCCCCGCTTCCCCTACCCCTCTAAACGGGCGTTGAAAATTCTGGAAAAATACCGGTTTTGTAGGTTTTTGAACGAGAAAGACGACGGCGCAATCGGATCGCGAAAAAAGTATCGGGAAATGCGTCAAAAAAATGCGAGAGTACGGACCCGTTTTCTCAAAAAGTCCGACGAAAAACCACGTTTTTTCCCATTAAAATATACCCCGTAAAGGTACGTTTTTCGGAACGGTTTTCGCGGGCGAAATACAGCTTTGGGTCCGCCGAATCTGAATCCGAAATCGGATATCGAAAAAAGTGACGTTAAGTCGGTCAAATCGCGAGCAGAAGCGAGAAGAAGCGTTTAACATCAGAAATTAATTTTGCCGTGTTCGCGAGAAGGCTCTACGAAGACGTCAAGGGGTTCGTCAGGTATTCCACAATGTTACCTGCAGGCCTATTTCAAAAGAATAAATACGGGTTTTTTCCTACCTATATACAGGTATACCTTGCGAGCGAAGCGAGCAACATCCCCGAATAATCTTTTTGTGGTTCCACGTAGTTTTATAAGATTTAATTTGTTTGTAAGAATTTCCAACAGAAAAAAACGTCTGCCAAGTTGGGTGGGCAGTATAACTCCCTCAAGCGAGCGAAGCGAGCAGCATCCCCTACAGAAGTTAAACCTACCCTTAGAGATCTACCGTTTGCGAGCGAAGCGAGCAACATCCCCTACACACGTTAAACCTACCCTTAGGGATCTACCGTTTGCGAGCAAAGCGAGCAACATGCCCTACATGCCACACTTTGCGAGCGAAGCGAGCAAAATTCCCTACATGCCACATTTTGCGAGCGAAGCGAGCAATTTAATGGGGGGTCCGGGGGGCTTGCCCCCCGGCTGGACGTGGAGGCGAGCGTAGCTAGCCGGAGCGGCTAGTATTTCTACAATGCTCCTTAGACTCAGTTTGGTAGGTAGTTTTTTTGGGACCAGTGTTCTGCGGTGAAGGGCTATCTAATAGGTACAGGTTTAATGTATAAGGGGTTTAATAATAATTCATAGATATCATCCCAAAGAATCGAAAGAAACCACCCAGGTAGCTGTAACTTCATAGGTTTGCTCTTCTCCCTAAGGGCTAGAACATTAACAGGCAAAAAAAAAATCAACATGGGATAAATCGCAACAGGTGAAACATAGTAAAAATGGCCTAATAAACTATGACGATCGTATCAGGTGATAAAATTCCTAAGGAATTCAGATTATGATAACTTTTGTCACCTATAAATGGAGCGGTGAAGCGTAGGTAGGTGATTGGTTTAATGTCATTCATTTTCAGTTGGTGGGTCAACTTGTCTTAAATTCACGAGACTAGTAAAATTTCGGTGTTTTTAATTTAATGTCTCTTCGGTAGACGTCTATGCCTCTGCAGATATATTTAGATTATGAATAATAGACTTCGTTTAATTAAAGGGAACTAATACCTACATGAATAATAAACCTTTGTGTAATAGTTTGCAGCGTGTGATTCATGCTCAAAATTTCTGAATTTTCAGAAAGAAGGACAATCAGAAGTGCCGTTCGTATGGGAAGTTCCTCTATACGAGATGAAGGCAAACCCAGGAGAGTACATGCTGTCTCCGAAATTCAGGACTTGGGACGATTCGGAATCGGAGACTTGGCAGCTGCAACTCTACCCGAACGGAATAAACTCGAAAAAGAAAGAATTCATAGCAGCGTACTTGGTGCACAGGGGTGCCAAAAAAGTGGACTACTCGTTCGAGCTTTTCATAGCGAACAAAAACAAAGATAATGACGAGATAGTTCAGATGGAAAACGTCAAGTTCAAATATGACTTGCACGGATGGGGTGGGAACACGATAATGAAGCGATCCGTTCTCGAGGACCCGGAAAGAGGATTCTTGTTCGAAGGAAACATAGTGAAAATTGGAGTACGAGTGACGACAGATCATATTCTCTTAAAAGTAAGTACCTATCTAGGTATCTACTTAAATTTTACCAACATTTATACCTACCTATATGTAAGAAGGTACCGTAGAATCATCAGGGTCACTTTTCAACTTCAACGGCAATTTCTAGCCCCTTTAAGATTTTTTTGAATTTTTAAAATGGGGGTTTCTATGTAGTCTTGATCTCTGAATTGTCCGCTCTCAACTAAAAAAAAAAGTCCTCAGATGCCAAGCGTGCTTTTTTATTTTTTTCGCTTCAGTAGACCTAGCTTTTGATGGTAAAAGAGTTATTTAGTGGTATTTCACCTATTTTCATTGAAAAAACCGCGTGTATACGTGTGATACACGTGGCCTGTGAGTGACGATTTGGGACTTCAAGTGGTGGAACAGAAAATTGTGTATCACTCTGATACACCCCTATTCGAACTTCTTGACAATTTTCCCCACTGGTATTTTCCATAAAAGTTATTTTCAATCAAAATCATTTTCCCCCACTGGTATTTTCCATAAAAGAGTTATTTTAGTGGTATTACACCAATTTCATTGAAAAAACCGCGTGTATACGTGTGATACACGTGGCCTGTGAGCGGCGATTTGGGACTTCAAGTGGTGGAACAGAAAATTGAGTACCACTCTGATAGATCCCTATTCGAACTTCTTGACGATTTTCCCCACGCCTGTATACGTGAGTAAACAAAAAACACTATTGCGTTGCTACCGAAAGCTAGTAGGAAAATGAAGTGCCAGATAGCTGAAACGATAAAAGTGACATCTGACAAAAACTTATTCTTCGTCCGTTTGTACCGAATGTGTCTTGGCCAGTTTATTGTGGCCAACACTGTTCCACCTTTCCGAAGGGTTTCTCAAGGTCAAAGAAGAAGAGAGAAACGCCTTAAGTGTGAATCTGGGAGATACACGAGCTTTTGAAGCGAACCAGGATTGTGTATCACCCAGATACACCTGGCACGCTGGGAAAGTTAATGGTGTGTATCGCACAGATACACTTGGCACTCAACTTGTTAATACAGCAGTTGTTTACAGTCCTATCATATTAGAAACCTGACCCTAACTAGGTACATGATTCTACGGTATTGTACGTAAACTGGTTGTTTGGATTGCCAACTTCCAAGCAAGCCTTGGTGTCCTGAACGTCATCAGCTTTCCTCCAAATCGGAATGTGTTCTGATGATTTCCTTTAAAGCTAGTGAATAGGTTTAGATGGAATTGCGTGCAAACTACTTGGATGCGAGATATTTACATGTAAAGTCACTCATCGAAGTAGTCATAACGCTCAATTCTGCATAACTTCGCTGATCTGACGAGAAGCAGTTCATTGCAAAGCCTAATCCGTCCAGCTTGCTTTGGACAATTATCACAGTTGTATAATTCTGCTGACCACATAGGCATAGATATTTGTAGGTGGGCTATGGGGATTTTCAGGGTCATTGGTATTTAGGTTGACTAACGGTTAGGAGAAAGACATTGATTCTCTCGGAGTAGGTATCTTGTTCTTTCATACCAGGACGGAGCTCTAAGGGTGGTTGGGATGAGGTTTGAACATTCTCTTCACTCAATGTATAAATAATATGGAATCTTGGATATGTTTAGGTGCATGAATTAAGGGCATCATCTAGTGGAAGATGATATACTTACCTAGATATTGTGATATTTACCGAGATGTTGTATAACGTCGAGCGTGGTGAGTACTTGGATGGGTGACCGCCCAGGTAACGATCTCCCGTCCAAGTAGTTTTCACGCTTCTGTACGGCGAACCCCTCTCCACTCAAGGGGGCGAGGCAATGAGTAGCTTTAAGTGAAATCATCAGAACGAATTCTGATCCTCCATTTGGAGGACAGCTGATGACGTCCGCGACGCCCGAGGCAATGAATAATTGTTCCCCCCTGGGATTCATGAATCCCAAGGTTGATTTATAAGGGAGTGTCCCAGCACACTGTGCTTACGTCCTCCCCCCCTCCTTGCAAGCAAGGAGAAAAGTTCCCAGTATGGGAGACTGTTCAACCCACAGTCAAGGGCTTCGCAAATGCGAATACCTGTTCGCACATGGCACTACAGGTGGAGCTGGGCGTTCTAGCTCGCCCTACCAACTGAGCAGGTTGGTACCCGAGTTATTGTCAAGCCGCATAACTCACATGCCGGTACTATCCTGGGAGACGAATCTACCAGGAGAGTGCCTCCCCCTCAGCTTTCAGGCGTGGCATTCCGGCCTGGGTAATCAACCACTGCCACTTTGGCGGCGAGCCGCCGGTGTGCCTGTAGCTCCCCCCGCCCGTGGTACCAATTTTGTGTCTGAGCTCTACCAGAGAACTGGCCTACTCAGACACCAGAGGCCGGATTGGTCGCAGGCCCGATACACTGAATGTGGCCCTGTATCTGCCACTTTGTCCTCAGCTCTGCCGGAGCAGCGTCCAACCATTATGGATGATTGAGGAAGGGAGACTATAGTGACTCACGAGGATTGGTCGTGACCAATTACAGGCTCAAACACCACTATAGTACGGTGGCTCCCGGTTTTTCCCAGTTGGTAGCTGTCGCAAAAGATGCCCGAGGCAGTCGGATGAAAGGCCCCAACCTGGAATGGTTTACTTTACTTTACTTACTACTTACAAGGTCCAGCCCCTGTTGTTGGACCTGAGAGCCACTGTGATATATTTATAACATCTAGTCATAGTTTTATTTCGCTTTGCTGATTATATATTACACATATTTAGTTATAAGTCTATTCATATACATTCATAAGTTGTATTATTTTATTCCTGAGGCTTTTTTTTTAAACACTAGGGGCCAGTCGCTGTGCTCCTCATTTTTCCCCCTCTGATTTGCCAGACTCCATGATGACACTCCATTTACTTGCAGTGTCCCGTTAGACACCTTGGTCAATGCCGCTAATGACCAATGTGTTTGAGGTGCAGCTTGAATCATTAAATAAAAATATTTCTATTGCTAAGTGCCAGTGTAGGTGTAAATAGCAGCTTGGTTCTTACCTTGTCAGTGGCAGTTTGCAGCGCTTGGTGTGGAACAGTCTCCATTTACCAGGGGTTTGTATGCTCTTGGAAGCAGAATGCTACCTGATTGCTGGGGATTTGGCACTGTTGCTAATGGATAACTCCTAGAGGAGGCTGACGAGCGCCCTCTTCAACAGAAGCAGACCAACAACAACTACACCACTGGTGATTGTTGTGATGTGTAGTTATTTGACTCATCACTGATGTATGGGGAAACTGCTACCAGACCTGCGGCTGCCACTCTAACTTTGATGCCCGAATCAGTCCAGTTTGTTCTTAGATGCTGTAGGAGTATGTCATTCAGCATGGCAGTTTTCATATATTGGAATCTTAATAGGAGTCTGACAATGAAATGGAAATAATTTTATTCCACTCCATGTTTCATGACAATTAAATTAGAAACTAATTTCTAGTTTATTATGTAAAAGAGAAAAACACGTCTACCAAGTTGGGTGTGGGCTTTAGCTTCCTCGTTTGCCTATCATGAATGTACAGATCATTGAAAAGTTTTAAAAGATCTTGAAAAATTCCATAGTGGAAAAGAGTATATCAAGAAGTAGCGTGAAATGTCATAATTGGTCAATTAAGAAACGAAAAACTCAATGTAATTTACGTTTGTGTTAGCGCAGAATGAACTGATGAGTTGAAAACAATGAAATAGGTACGGGACCATCTACAACCTAAACCGCGCTTTCGCTGACAATTTCATCAAAATCGGATGAAAACTGGGAAAATTAAGTTCATTACGAGTGTTCCACATTGGCGCATGCGCAGTAGCTATTAATGATACAATCGTGTTGAAATTTATATGAGGTAATCAAGTCATCTTCTTCCAACTATCATCCAAATTTAAGTGAAATTGAACGACTAGAGTGTGAAGAAATAGAGCATAATAGAATTTACGTTTGCGCATGCGCAGAATGAAGTATTGATTTGGCAACAATGAAACTGATAGGGGACCGTCTACCCCCTAGCCCGCACAACCCCTGAAAATTTCATACAGATTGGATAAAAACTGTGGAAAATAAGCTTGTTACAAGGATTTCATATTGGCGCATGCGCAGTAGCTATTAATGAGACAGTCATATTGAAATTGATTTAAGATGATCAAATTGTCATCCCCCAACTATCATCCAAATTTGAGCGAGATCAAACAACTAGGGCGTGAGAAAATTATGCTTGGTGAAATTTACGTTTGCGCATGCGCAGAGTGAGGTATTGAGTCAAGAACAATGAAACTAATAGGGGACCATCTACTCCCTAGCCCGCACATCCCCTGAAGATTTCATCCAAATCAGATGAAAACAGTGGAAAATAAGCTTGTTACGACGATTTGCGGACACACGACAGACATGCACACACACGACACACACACACACAGCAACAGACATGGAACCAAAGTTGTTCAGAATGGTCTAAAACGAAATGAGCGGGTGCATGGGGGAGACGTAATTTTCAAGGGCCATTGGGAGAGAAGCAGCACCTATGGTTTGACGGTTCCACAAGTAGCTCTCCATATAATTTATACTCGAAGCTCCAAACCAATCGAATCCCAGGTTCGGTGCAGCAAAACTTCAAAGGATTGAGGTTTGAAAGAACGGTTGGCAGTTCTTCACCGTCCCATCAAAGAAATATTCGGAACGGGATGAGACTAGTGTGAAGGACCAAGGTGCACCGTCCACTTGCCGCTGCATGACCAAAGATCTGAAGATCGGATTGATGTTCAGAACACTGTATGTTAAACTGTCTTATTTGACAAAATGATGGGATTGATGTACAGTTCCAGGAACAAAACAGCCATTTGCTACAAGTGCTTACGTGGCTCTAAAAGAGGAGGGTGTTTTTGAGTGTGAGAGGGGGGTGTTTTTACAGCATTATGTAAAACACTACTATGTTTTACCTTTTCTGAAGATTATCCCTATTATAAAATACGAATTATACGATTTTCAGCCATTTGCGTGCCCTCATAATAGGTGGGTACAGTTTTTTTTTAGTACATTTTATCAAAAATCGATTAAATGTTTGTGCACAGAATTAGTTTGGTACAGGGTGGTTTGGTTTTTCCTATTACCTACACATCTGGATTGTCAATGCCTCAATAGAGAAACGTTGTGATATCAGTATCTCAATGTAACAACATTATGGATATTTGTTTCAGGAATCCGAGTCTTTGATGGTCCCCTATACTTGGGAAGTTAAGAAGTCAGACTTGCAGCTGAGTACGGGCAAGTATCTCCTGTCTCCAAACATCACTACGTGGAAAGGGAAATCCAGGGAGACCTGGCAGGTGCAGATGTACCCGAATGGACTGTCTTCTGAAGATAACGATCATGTCTCTCTATTCATAGCTCATAGAGGTGACAATGAAGTAAAATCCAAATGGAGTGTGTCGGTTGTCAATAAAGACGCCAGAAAAACTGAATCAAGATCAGGAGTAAACACTTTCGGATACGACTTGCAAGGTTGGGGCTCCCGGTCATTCATTAAGAAAGCTCTTCTCAAAGACCCCGCCGAAGGCTTTTTAATCGACGACAAAATAAAAATCAGCGTGGAGCTCCCATCTGACAATATCACGCTCTCGATTGACAACGACTGCCCCGTGATCAAAGAGGCACCAGTTTGTGAAATCTGTCCAAAAACTGCGCCAGTTGTTAATCCTCCATCATTGCCACCGGTCAATCCTCATCATCCACCATCGGTTACACCACCTGCCACCGCTACCAACCCGACATCAACTCCGATCAATGGTTCCCTTCACAATTTGTACAGGGAATTCAAACTGAAAACACCCGACGGCACGGAATTCTCCATAAATCACATCATGTCTTTCGAATCTATAGAAAAACTTATGACAAATTTAGTAAAGCTTAATAGTAAATCATCAAATTACAATCCCGTGGCAACAGTTAAGGAGTACAAACGGATAGATTAGAGAAACCCGTTAAAAAATCATAAATTTCAGTTATATTGCCTTTGCTATGAATGCGGTTTAGTTTGCCAAGGCCTACCAGGCCAAGGTTGTGGAACAAGATATTGACAGTTTGGACTAAACTAAACAGATATCTTCTCTAAACAATTGAAATATAGTTAATAGAGAGTTTTTGTACTTCTCGTATTCATTTTCTCGTATACGAAAATGGCCTTTCCGAAACAAGGTTTTCGTAACGTGGAAACGCTTTTCGGAACGGAAAGAGTCAGCTTTAAGGTCGTACCACACTTACATTTTTTCGGCATTTTTAATGCCTAAACGTGAAGGAGGCAAAGTGCTTTTTTCCGAGGTCAGCTGTGACTGTTGAGGAGGAATAAGTGCAAAAACAGCACATTCTGGCAGAATGCATTTTTATTAAATCTGTCGGGTTTTCATTAAATTGTTACCTTCCTAAGGGTTATGTTTAGCATTTTTCTTGCGTGGAGGTAAAAATTAGAACATGTTTTAATTTTCCCAAGTGAGTTTAAAAATGCTCCGTCAGGATGCACAATGGTCAAAAAAGCTGACCTTGGGGAAAAAAGCACTTCATCTTCTACAAATTTAGGCATTAAAAATGCCTAAACAATCCACGATATTGTTAACCTCTGTTATAAAACTGTTACCTCTGTTATGAAACTTACCTCTGTTACACTGTTAATTTATTCAAAACTTGTCAATATCAACTAGATATATACTTCAGGAGAAAGCCAATGGGCTTCACCTCCAAATCAAGTTTCATGTTATATATGTATACCAATTTAAGTGGAACCCAACTTGTAATGCATTTATCTTATGCAATAAAGTTATATTATAACTAGCCGCTCCGGCTCGCTCCGCTCGCCTCCACGTCCAGCCGGGGGGCAAGCCCCCCGGACCCCCCGTTAAATTGCTCGCTTCGCTCGCAAAGTGTGGCATATAGGGAATGTTGCTCGCTTCGCTCGCAAAGTGTGGTATGTAGGGAATGTTGCTCGCAAAGTGTGGCTGTATACATGGAATGTATTACAATTGAAACATGTAGGGGATGTTGCTCGCTTCGCTCGCGTAATGTAATGCATTTATCTTATGCAATAAAGTTATATTATAATTAATAAAAACAGAAAAAAAAAATGCCGAAAAAATGCTAGTGTGATACGGCCTTAACAGCATGTTTTCGTGTTTACAAAAAATACAAAAACTCTCCAATTTAATAATGTAATATTATACTAAAAGCATTGTGTGCAAACGAAAATGGAAGTGCGATATATTTTAAATATAATGTATCTATAAAATTGAATGTATCTTTCAGGCGTATCATCTATGTTGATTTTGTAATCCTAGATGTCACGTTTCAGTAAAAGACTTGAAGTAGGTAAGTACGATAAACGACGGCAATGTTCTTCTGTACCTGGTTTGTTTCTCATTGCCATAGTAGGACTTTATACTACAAATGTTTGCAATCTTTTATACCTGCGTTTTCTTCTTTTTTATAAAATGCATTCTCTCTTTTTTATCGAGTCTTGTTATTTCTTGACCTTTCAAAACCTATCGTTCTTTACGGACAATAATTTGCGAAAGTTAGTACCTACCTACCTCGGGAGCGCACATCCGCGTCGAAGAAGAGCCACGTCGAATAAATAACCCCGTATAAAAAGGAGGTTTTTCAAATAATATCTCAATGTAGAGTACAACCGCATCGAAGAATAAGCGTATATAAAATGGAAGAAACTGGCGTCAAAAAACGGCGTATAAACTTTCAGAAGTAGCAAGAACGAAAACTCAGTAGGTAGTGTAACTGCGACGAAGTCGTAAGTGCGAGGTAGTGTATAACCGCGTATAAAACGAGAGAGGGTTAGCGGCGTCGAAGAACAACCGCGTCGAAAAGGTGAAGAAGGATGGATACTACACAGAACTAGACAGAGGGATGCTTTGGGAAGATACATCTACGCTTCACACGATAATGACAAGAGGGATTGAAGGGGGGGGGGGGGGGGGGGCTTCATTTCAAAGGTGTAAAAATTCGAAGTAGGTGACAAACGTTAGATTTTCCGTTTTTTCGCCTGTCATTGCCATATATTTTGATTCAATTCATTTGACTTACACTTTTAGTCGATAAATTTTATACCCAGTACTTCCCCGTTCACGTAAATATCCTCTAAGGTTCACTGAAAGTACAAAAATAACGTAGAAAACTGCAAAAATTTACGAAAAATTACCCCAACGCTTGCAAGCGACAAAGAAAGAAGGTTTTATAGTATCCATTTCGACGCGGCCGATTTTCAGTTACACACTTGGAGATTTCTTTGCTAATATTTTTCGCCGCGGTTACGCAGCATAGAACGGCATCGAAGAGTAACGGCGTCGAAAACAGGGGCAAATCGTCTATGTGCGAACTAAATCACTCGCGACGAAGTTATTAAAATAAGCTAAAAATCGATAGGAACACTTGAAAAAATTGTAAAAATCCACAAAATCGTTTGTTCATTGGAATATTACTGACAAAAAGTTAGTTTGCTATAAAATGTATAATAAAATTTTTATTGTCCCCAAAGTGCTCAAATTTCAACAGAATTTAACATAAATGTAATACGACCATTTATGAAAATTCGCTCATACGATCATGCTGCATGACTGGAACTTTAATGATTTTTTTGGCACATTTTCTGACATTTGAACATGTTTTACTGGAGGCAACCCGTACAATGTTTGAAAATTTCATTAAAATCGGACAAAACTTGGGGGTGAGGAGTACATACGTCAGACAAATAGACACGGAATCAAAACTGATCAACAGGCTCTGAAACGCAATAAGCAATTGAATTTTGATTTTGGGGGACAAAATGTTCTTTGACTTCTTACACGAACACAAGAGGAAGCAAAATTTTTAAAAATATCGGTAAATTAAAAAAAATCCTTCAATCTACCTGCATAATGATGAGAAAAAAAACCATTAGGAGATTGTATCCAAATGGTCCAAAATTAATTAATTTATTCCTAAATACATCATCATACCATATCGATTTCAACAGATCGTTTCATAAGTACCTAGCAGCCGCACCTATATATATATAGCTATATATATATATATATATATATATATATATATAAGTAGTATCCGAATATTCATCCTGGGCCACCGACTTCAATCTCTGTTGAAAATGCTTTTCTGTTAAATCTCTGATAAAAATGATTCCGACTTCAATCTCTGTTAAAACTGATTTTGTGCTAAACCCTGTTAAAAATGATTTTCTGTTAAATCCTGTTAAAAATGCTTTTCTGTTAGACCCTTGATAAAATTTTTCAACACAAAACATCAGAACACATTTTTTATCACAAAACATCAGAACCAGTGACTTTTTCGGTTTAGTGACTTGAATCTCTGTTAAAACTTTTTTTATCATAAAACATCAGAACCAGTGACTTTTTGGGGGGTATGTTAAAAGAATAACTTTTATAATAAAATGGAATACTTTAAAGCGTTAAGAGAACTCGAAGATGGAAATTGTCTTTCCAAGAGCGAGTGGCAGGCAGTATCTAAATCTGGAGAACTGACTGATTATTTCGTGAGGAAGTATCATAAGTTTTTGGATTTACCAACTGTGAAACGTAACTTTCTCAATGGAAAAAATAAACTAACTGAAAACATTCTAAATTTTACTCCTTTCAAAAATATCAACGTTTGCAAAAATTGTGGTGTTAGAGTACTAAATGGTAATATTTGTTTTGAATGCATCGAAGAGGATAATCAAAATATGCTAAACTTTGTGCACAGTATATTTGTAAGAGGAGGTCCACCATATTAGGTTTTTATAAGGGATCCCTTATAAAAATTATAATTTAGTATTTACTTTAATCCTACCTATAATTCCATTTCCATTTTCTTTCTCGTTTTGTGTTTTCATAAGCTCCTTCAGATGATCTACGAAATTTTCTTTTCCTATTCCAATTTTATGATGTCCCCAAGCAAGAGTATCCATACCATTTTCCAGAATATGCCTTTTATCATCGTAGGCACTGAGCGCTTTCTTGTTCTGTTTAATGGTATAAATATCGTGCTTGTTTGTTCTGAACATCATTTGCGTTTTGTAGATCGGTTTCTTGGTCAACAGACATTCTTTGAAATCATTGAATTTAATGTCCTGTTCAATAACGTTTTTCTTGATCCCTTTCGCTTTCTTTGTTTCTTTTTGATTCTCGAACGTTTTGTGTGCGTAAAGTTTCGATCTTAGTCCGACAAATTCCTCCATTACTTTTCCGCTCATTTCATCTTTGAATTTTCCAAGTACTTTCTTGTTCACTTGAGGTATACCGTAGACATTTTCTTTCGGATAATCGGATGTATCAAACTGATCAATCATGTTGTTTTTAATATCCGAGTAAAAGTCTTCAGTCTTGATATCCATGATTAGACTGTCCGTGTCACAGTACATTAATTTGACATTTTCTCCGTATTGTTTCTTTATCGTGTTGTAATAAAAATCGTACATTAGAGTTTTTGAAATGTCCAAAATACTCATTCCGATGTAGATTGGTTTATTGAAAAGAATTTTGGTCTTTTTCATGTGAACTGCTGCTAAATTTTCAGTGAATATCGTTCTACGATCAAAAGTAGGTTTTGCTATCAATAATTCCAGTTTCTTTCCGTTTGAGCATAATTTGATATCGATTCTTTGCCTGATATTTTCCATCGTTTTTCCGAATACACTGTTGTTCATTAATTTGAAAAATTCCTTTTCAAAATCATTTTTCGCTTTCGTTCTCAGTTCCGTGTTGAAGTCAATGTACACTTTCAACCAATCCGATTGATCAAACTCCAGAACTTTGTGCACTTTCTTTAGTTTCATCCCCATGCTCAGACACTGTTTCAAATTCCTGTAGTGCAAAACGTATCTATCTTTGTTGTACAAAGTTGTCATCAGTTTAGGTAATTTTGTATTTCCAATCCTGTTTTCCGGTGCAAGTGGTAGATCCGAGTGTAAATCGTGTAGTTCTTTAGGATATTCCAAGTCAACTTCCAGAAAATAACCTTTGGGAGACTCATCACTTATATTTTCAACATCTAAATTATCCATATCTAAATTGTATAAGTTCTCTATCCATTTAAAACCACCATATGGTAAGTATTTGGACATTGCCCATCCATAAAGGTTGTTAGCGTCTACGTACGCTATGTAACTCGAAGGTTTAGATGGGTCATATTGTTCACCCATGTACTTATTGTTTGCTTTCGCGTACCTGTTACTACATTGAGATATTCCACCGCGAATTCCTTTTTCTATCATTAAAATTTTATTATAATCGGTCAACAGTTCCAATTTAACTTTTGTCATTTTCAACATACAATCCCATGAGAATCCAGGTGTTGTGTAGTACCATGCAGGATCTAGTTTGTACGTTTTCAGGGAAATATCTCTGAAATTTTCCATCACATCTGCAAGCAGTAAGATGTCACTTTTGTTGTAAAGCGCGGTGAATTCCCACATGTTTTTAATACCGAATTTTTCCCAAACTTCTTGTGCATTTTTATATTCGTTTTCTTTTACATTTTGTTTATTTAGATGGCTGTAAAATTTCTCTATAGGTGGCAAACAGGTTTCATCGTACCTTTCCGAACTATCCATGTACTCATATGGGTAAGCTAGTTTCCTTGTCATCAACTCCAAGTTCTCTGTTCCAAAATGTTTTACCAGTTCCTTAAATTGATCTTTCGTTAAATTTCCCACTAGTTTTTCCAAAGAGCTTGCTAGAAATTTGTACGAATCCACGAACCTTATTTCAATTTTATTCATTACTTTGTTTCCTTTCTCATTCAATTTTCCAGAGTCGTACCTAAGAATCTTTGAAAACGAAATGTACTTTTCCTCAGTATTTGGAATCAATCGTATTTCCCCTTCATCCTCTCCGAGTTGTTTTATAAATAAGTGGGCATCGTACCCAGCCAGGTTGTGGAAAAATACAGGTACGAATCTCGGACATTGATACTCCAAATTACACAGAGAATGGGCGGTGCCTCTAAATTCTCCTGACAAATGGTCATGATCTTTTACTTTTATACAATTATCAGGTATATTTGACTTAAAAACTTCTAATTCTTCAATATATATATCTGCTTGATTGTCATTCTTTTTATCAATAAAGTGTTGAATTGTTTTTCTCATTACATCAAGTTTCTTTTCTAACATTGGAGGCAATTCGTTAAAACCTCTCTCACAAATGTGACAAGATTTAGCATTTTTGAATTCCTGTTCCTGTTCGTTTGTCAATGGTTTCATGGGTACAATTTTATCGTAATATTCCTTAGCAATGTGTAAAACTTCCTCTTTCAGTTTCTGATAAAATACTTTTGGACAATCTGGACCAGAATATTCGACTGGAGGTTTATAATATCCGTTGGAATACTTTATGTAATATGAAAAACTGCTAGCTTCGTGTTTTTGAATTTTATTAGTGAACGCATTAGTTTCATCAGGTTGACAAGTTTGAAGTTTGCTTAGAAAACTTTCAAAGTCCGAGTAGATAACGAATGGTACTTTCATGGAGCGTTTATAATTTTCAAATTGTAAAACATTATCGTAAGGTTCTGGTAGTTCTACTTTAACAGCTTTATGAGCTCCACAATATTCTTTATGTTCGTTTAATTTGAACTGAGTTCCAAAGCTATTCAAGCACATTTTACACAAGTACCTTCGTTTGTGATCTTTTGTTAGCTGACTATGACCAACAAGTTTCCATAAGTCCTTGATCCAACAATAATGTTCAGTTTCCTCGTTTTTCAAGTAAAACAAGTCAATGTGCCTTTCCTTTTCCTCTTTCGTTATTTCCAAGGGTATTATAATATTTTTTTCATCCAGACAGTAAACATTTATGGAAATCCCAGTTCTTTTCTCAAACAATTTTATACTCGTAAGTTTCATAGGAAAACTGATATCTTTCAACGCTTCATCAAACTCATGTTCCCATGTTATGTAATTTCCTATTCTATACGAATGTTGGTCAGCTGGATGAAGTGCAGACAGAACAGACCAAAGGAAACATTTATTATCGTCATTTTTCACATTTATAATTGCTTTCCTATATTGTAGAAAATTAGGGAGTGGGATGTAAGACGATCCTCTCAAAGGAGTGTACTTGTTAACGTTCAGTTCTAAATGCTTGATTTTGTGAAGTTGCCATTGAGATCCTTTTATTTCAAACGTTTCCATTTCATTTAGAATTTTCTGTTTCATTTCCTCGTAACAATTTGGTACTTCTGCTGACTGCAATATTATTACGTTTTTAGTTTTGAAATTGAGTTCATGATACTCCATATTATTTTCGTTAGTCCCTTTTTTAAATTCTGCGATTAAAACTACATTAACTTTTAGTTTCATTTCTCTAAGTTTCATGTTGATTAAACCAGTTACGATTTTTTTAATACTGTCAAGAAATTTGGAAGCATCTTTAAATCCTTTCGTATTTTTAATATCGTAAGTCACTAATCTAGATTTAAATGCAGCTTCCTTTTTTACAACTTCCGTTTTCGGTTCTTTGCTTTTTTCAAATATTTTTTCACTAAAATTAAATACTTTGTGCAATTTCCTCGGATTTACAAATACAGGTTTCGCTTTCCTAGGTTCTTTGCTTTTTTCAAATATTTTTTCACTAAAATTAAATACTTTGTGCAATTTCCTTGGATTTACAAATACAGGTTTCGCTTTCCTAGGTTTTCTGATAGTCATTGTCCGGTCCGGGTCGTTTTTTCCATGGCGCTTAGACTTTAGGTGTCTAGCCCAATTTTTATAAGTAGTGCTAACATCGCACTTTTCACAATGTCTTCTCGCATCATACATTTTATTATAGGGTATATAATTTTTTTTCGAATCATACATTTTTATTATAGAATATATTCTTTTAACTCACCCCTCATTTTTTTTTTGAATTCTTAAAGGTGGGGGTGAATCGCCCTCACCTTTTTCTTTTGTCTATTATAGTAAAGATCCTTTTAACTAGCACTGTGGTTGTTTAGTTTACTATGGAATCACCAAATCAAAAAATGAAAAAATACATGCATAACATCAAGTTTGTGGTAGTTTCGTTATTGTTGTCTCCTTTAATATCGTATGAAATGAAAAAGCCGCGGCTCACTTGTGAGCGTCGGCTCTAAAATTATGAGCTTTCTTACGTTAAACAGGGGGAGCGAATCGCTCCCCCTCTTTAAGAGTTTTAAAAGAAATTTCTAAGTATTCTCGACTTGTATTCGTCTTTACATCGGACCCGTCGATTCGACGGGTCCGATGTATTTACTGTTAAAAATCAAATTGACTTGTATTCGACTTTAACGTTAAAGAAGTTTTAAAAGAAATTTTTAAATGTTCTCGACTTGTATTTGCCTTTAAAGGTGGTGTCTACTAGACACCACCTTTACGAATTGGGTTTTAAAAATAAAAGTGTCTTGTGTTTGCCTTAATAGTGGCGGTGAATCACCGCCCCTATTTAAAAAAATATATATTCTATAATAAATAAATAGAAATGAATAGGGAGCAGCTATTGAAAAAAATTAATTTTGAAAACAACACGAACAAGCTTTCCGAACTAGAAATCGGAAAACCTTACAAAATTATAAACTTTGAATTCGTGCCAACGAAATACTCGTGGGAGGCTGTTATAGCTAATCTAGGAGAATTTAGAGTGTTCATACCAGAAAGATATATTGAAAAATTTGAAAAAAATGAACTCCAAGCTCTAGTTGAGTACGGTGTTTGCTTAGTGTACCATGGAATCATCAAATCAATAAATGGGAGAGACATGTATAACATCAAGTTTGTTTAATAAAAAACGTTTTAATGGAAATTTTCCATTAAAACAACAATATTATACTAAGATTTTTTCAGAATTCAATTTCCCTCTACATGTTTTTAAAACAGTTTCATAATCTTTTCCGTTTGAAAGTTCTTTTAACACTATCAAAGACAGATGACCGCAAATTGGAGGATCATTATACTTTTGAATTTGTTCGGAATTGTAAAAAATATGTTTATTTTCCAAGTATTTTACCAACTCTTTAGGAGGTGGTGCGTTTCCATAGGAATCGAAATAATATTTTTCTTTTTCGGATTTTTTAAAATAACAAGTCCAGTGACTACCATTTTGATAAGAATTTTCTAAATTAATTATTCCACATTCAACGGGTTTAGATCGATCAGGAAGTTCATCTTTCATGAAAATACCTCGGAAATGTTTTATTTTAAAATTTTTCGCGAAACGATGTAAATCTAAATTACTCAAAGGTTGGTAGTTTTCCGTTTTTTTTCGTTTTTTTAAACCGGACCCAATACTTAAACTTTTTGCTTTTTGAGCTAGTTTTTCCATCTCGAGATTATGACGTTTTATTTCCGCTTCTTCAGCAGCTTTATGTTTCGAATCTATTACTGAAGATGCTATCTACTGCAGCACCTCCACCTAATAACGCTCCAAGTGCTCCCATTCCTGCAAACACCAATGGTAAGAATCCACCCGTGTGATTCAATTGTAGTTGTTCGTAATCCAAAGTTAACGTAATTCCTTTCTTTTCTCCTCTCGCTTTTTCAAATGCTTTTGATTGAGTTTCCCACAGTTTGATTTTATGTTTTCCGTTTCCTGAAATTTGTTTCGCTGTCAAAAGAATTGTAACACTTCTGCGCTTCTTGTAAGCGGCTCGCATTTTGGTTAGTTGATTTTCGGTTAAATCTATTTTTTTCGTAATCATAGTTATTTATTATAGTAAATTTTTTAATAACGAACTCTCATACCAAAGGACCGTTTACTCATTGTAACTTCCTCACCAAAGGATTGTTTACTCATTTCAACTCCCATACCTTCAACTCCCATACCAAAAACTTGTTTACCTTTCATTCCACCCATCACTACAGCTGCAGCAGCTTTTTCTTTCCAACTTGAATCACTCGCGTACATTCTTTCTTTTGCTACTTCCTCCAGTGCTTTATCCGCTATGTGTCTTTCTTTCACGTCTGTGTGATCTCTGTAAAATATATCATGTAGCTTACAGCCTTCGTCCAATTTATTAATTCCAGGATCTCCTCTTTTCAATCGTTCATCTAGTTTTGTAAATGGGCCACAATAGTTGTATCCGGGTAAATGCATTTCAGGTACGAAACCATCTATAGTTTATTCAGCAAAGTATTTAAAACTCCGGATCCACTTTTAATAATTCCTTTCGGCAAACTGTTTACAACTTTCATCAGATATTCTATTCCTTTGGGATTATCTATGTTTTTTTCCAACTGATCGCTTATAAACTTTACAATTCCTAATTTTTCATTGTGAAAATTGTTATTACCAGCTCGTTCTTGTGCGTGCAAATAGAACAAACGCTGTAGCAGCTGTTGGAGGTTGTCGATGTATTTAAATTCCACTGGATTTTCAGAATATTCTATCAAACCCGAACCAACTTTACTTGCTTTGATTTCTTTCCAAATAGGTGCGATCAAATCTTTCCATTTTTTCCCCGTACTAGACTTTACTTTATTGGTAGTTGGATCGTTCTTTTGGTATAGAGAGTTCGTTTGAATGAGAATTTTCTTGTAAACTTTCAAATCCTCTTTAGTGTATTTATCAGGATCAGGTCCTAGAGGATCAGTTAACAAACGCCATAATCCGTGAGTTCCTTTGTAAGTTTCATTTTGAATAACGATTGCATCTCCATTTACTTGAATTTGTTGGTCTCCGATGTAAATTTTGTCCTCTTTTCCCCATATACCAAATTGTTTATCATCCTGTCTGATGTAAAGTCTCGCAATAGGACCAATTCCTTTCGGACCAACGCTATTCGATGGGGTTTCATTCCGATCTACCATATCCATGATGCTTGATAAGCTACTTCTCGTGTTTACTACGGTATCATCTGACGCAGTATCAACTAGTGCAGAAGCTCCTTCGTTTGGATTAATGTCAAAAGTATTAGTTGGTCCAAAAGTTACAACTTTCTTTTTAGGAGAACTAGTTGGCTTGTAGGGAACAATTTCTAGTTTCTTTATGATGTCTTCATCAGCTTGTTTCACACCCATTACTTTTTCAGTGATGGGTGCAAACATCTTTTCTTGAGTTTCTCTTTCGTTAAACTTATCTACTCTAGCTTCTCGGAAAGCACGTCTCAACTCTTGTTTTTGTTTTTGAATTTCGTTAGCTTCCTTGACAGTCATTTCTTTTTTAGGTTTTTTCAGGAAAATTCTATTTTCTGGTTCTGAATCATCAGGTTGATTACGAGTTTCTCTTTCGTTAAACTTATCTACTCTAGCTTCTCGGAAAGCACGTCTCAACTCTTGTTTTTGTTTTTGAATTTCGTTAGCTTCCTTGACAGTCATTTCTTTTTTAGGTTTTTTCAGGAAAATTCTATTTTCTGGTTCTGAATCATCAGGTTGATTACTAGTTTCTGAATCATCACGAGTTTCAATCTTTTTTTTTATTTCCTTACATTTTTTACAACAAAAATTTTTCTAAATGTTTTTCAGTAGACATTTATTATAGTAAAAAAAAATTTTTTTTTGTCGAATATTTAAATCCAAATTTAACGGTTATTTTAACGGTTATTTTAACGGTTATTTCAACGGTTATTTTGATCGTTTAACGGTGTTTTTGACCGTTTATTCACCGACTCGAGAAACGTTTTCTCAAACTTTTTCATGTATCGACCGTCTTTTAATTGTTTTGTTAGGTTTATCGTTAGAAATCCAAAATCATCGTCCCAACATTCGTTGTATATTTCTTTGAATCGTTTGAAAGTAAAATCCGTTCCAGCATACTTATCGTAAATCACTTTCATGTAATCTGGATCTTGCTTGAAAATACACAGGAAATTCAGATTGCCTCTAATCAACTGTCTATCAACTTTAGTGAATGATTGAGTTAGATAAATGCAAGAAATATTCCTGTGACGCCCTTTCGCGTAATAATCTTTTATAACTCGTTGATGTTCAACATTAACACAATCATCGAAAACTACAAGACTGTTTGGTAGGCATTCATCTAGTACAATTAGTTCGTCGCAACTATCGTAAAAATGCACTATTTTCATTTCAAATTTAGCCTCTATTTTTTCACTATTTTTTCTCAAGCCTTTATAAAATTCTTGTTCTAAAGTTGTGGAACATATGTAGAGATTGTCATGGGGAATTCCCCATGGTTTAGTAATCAGGTTGTACAATAGAGTGGTTTTTCCACATCCGCTTGTTCCAACTATTAAACATCGAAGAGGAAGCGGTAGTAATCCATTATGAACTTTGTTTGATTCAAATGGATGAGGATCGATATTGTATTCATGACTCATTTTATTTATTATATATTATATAATAAATAAATAATGTTTATAAAAATTTCAGGAGATACAATATGGTTTGAGGAACCGATTCCACTCGATCCGAATAAAGAGTATCAGTTGGGCATGTCAGCATTGATGTTTACAACTAGGAAAACGTTTGAGATAAAAAACTTCAAGTTTTCATTCACATTTCCTTTCCCCGATGAAACTTACGATGATGTGCATGAACTTAATGGTGAATACACAATGAGTTCGTTCAAATCCGAGTTGATTAGTCATTTGACTAGTTTTCAAAGTATTTTGTTAGCGAAAGTAGATACTTTGAAAAATCCCGAAAACCAGACGGTAGAAATACCAAAAGATAAACAAAAAGATACACAAAAAGATATGCAGAAAGATATACAGAAAGATATACAGAAAGATATACAGAAAGATATACAGAAAGTTAATCCGAATAATTTGAAATTCAATCTCGAACACCTAACTGACGATAGTTACAGAATTGCTGCTAACTTCCCCATGGATATGAAAATTATAAATGAAGGTAACTTTTGTGACATATTCCAATTGAGAACTTGTTCCGATAATTCATTCAAAAAGAACACCAACTACGTGTCAAATAACAATGCTACTCAACTCGTATTTTCGAGCAAAATAATCGAATGGCATTGCAACATTACGGAATACAGCTTTACTAATCACGAGGAACACCCACATTTGCACGTTGAACATGAGTTATTACACGTTTCTTTCATAGAGAAACCACTGTCACCTAATACTATTTACACGGAAAAACCAAAGAAAGTAGTTTTCATTCCACTAAGAAAAGGACTGAAAGAAATAAAAATGATAAAATTGTCAACAAACACAGGAAATAACGAACCCATTCGATTCAACGATATTAAAGCTTACTTGTTGCTGAAAAGTAATTAATTTTTTCATAGTAAATAAAAATTATACTGTTCCCCTCTTTTAGTAAATAAAAAAAAATAAAAAAAAATTATATTTACTATAATAAAGTATGCATCAAACTAAAAAGGTATTTGATAAATATCAAGACTTTATTGTGCGAAAGCAATTTCGTACCATTAATCCAACTACAACGTTGAATTTAAATGCAGAGAATAAAAGAACAATTTTCAAAATAGATTTAGGCGACGAATTTCTGTCTAAAGATATACAATATTACGTGGAGGGAGTTCTAAAGTCAAAAGATCCAACCAAGGAGTATTCAGGTTTAGATACTGTTAAGTTGGTAGATAATTTCGTAGGTCATATGTTTTCGAGTATAGAAGTGAAAAAACACAATGTGACAGTAGATGAAATTGAAAATCCGGGCATTTGTGGCTTGGTGGAAGGTTTTGTCACTCAAGAATGTCCAAAAGATTATAACGGACAAGGTATGAATTCAGGATTCAACTCAATAGTTATCGGAGGAGGGAATTTCAATGCTGTTGGTTACCTTGGTGACTTAGGTTTGGGTTTTTTCAAAGATTTAACAGTTCCAATTTTCAAGGGAGGTTTTGAAATAACTTTTGTGAGAAACAGCGATAATAATATTATTTTTAGATGGAAAAAAGATAGAGAATCTCCTATTCCTAATGAAGGTGTTGTAGAAATTACCTCTTTCGTTTTGAGAGTTCCGGTGATTGAATACGAGAATGAAGCAAAAGTTAATTTGATCACAGATTTGAGAAGCACTCCGTATCAACTCCAATTTAAAAGTTGGCAATGCATAGTTAGGAACGTTACTGGAAACTCGTTACAGTTCGATTTATCTAGCGTTTACAGAAACGTTAATAACCCATTATGGTGCTTCGTGGTATTTCAAACTGATGTTTTGAACGATCAGACAAAAAACAATTCTGAATTCCATCATAAAGATGTGAAAAATTATTGGCTTGAATTAGGTGGAATAAGGTATCCTCAGGAAACGCAGGATTTAGATTTCAATAAAAATAGATATGGTTTGGCTTACGATGCATTTTTAGAGTTCAAAAAGACTATAAGTTCTAAACAATCTATTCCATACATCATGCCTCATTTTTTCAAAAAAGAATATCCAATTTTTAGCATCGATTTGTCTGATCAACCTCAGAGTCTATCTAGTGGTAAAAGCAATTTGATTCTCAATGTTGATTTCAATACATTTGTAGCAGCAGCAACAAGTAGCACAGTAGGTACTACGTGTTACGCTATTATTGTAAGTGGATCGAATTTTGTGTACGACCCGACTAAAAATATGATTAAAAAGGAAATTTTATAATTATTTTATAAGCTATATATTTTTAATGGAGTGATCTCCATTAAAAAAAAATCGTATTAAACTTAAATAAATAATGTACAACGAAATTTATTGCTGTAAGTGTAAGAAAAAAACGAAAAATATAAACGTGAAAATTGTACAAACTGTGAACGGAAGGTGGAGAATTGCAGCTAAATGTGCAAAATGCAGAACTCATAAGAGCAAATTCATTCAAGATCCTAACGGAGAAAAAGCACCAATTCGTGCCATTTTTGATTGGGCTATAGAAGGCAAGGTACCGGACACATTAACCTGATCGCTCCCACGGCCGTGTTTAAGCGCAAAACAACATCGTCGCCGTCGTACCAGGCCCGCGTTTAAGCGCAAAACTCCAATACAGCCCCTGGTCCCAGGGCCGTGTTTATGCGCGAGCCGCACCATCACGCGATCTGAACTCCTCTGCCATCTATCTGCGAGGCTAATGAACTTATTTTTTAGATAGTGTTTACTTGGGTATCCGAGAGACATCGCTGACGTCATAATCGGCCTTGTTAGTTTTAGTGTCACTCGGAAGATCGCAGAAAGATCAGAAAGTAAACATCAGAAAGAAATGAGAAAGAGGGATGGGAAACACACTTATTCTCCTTTGCAAAACAATAAATAAACAACTAATAGTGCATTCCGTTTATTCTTAAGCTGAATCGTAATCTTAATGACTATATTCAGATGTTGAAAATAGAAATATATAAATAAAAAAGACAATGTAACTAGCGAAACATTGTTTGGTTATGAGTTATGATGAAACTTAATCCACACAAAGGAGAAAAAAAACGGGAAAAAACTTGTATTTCAAAGAAAAACATTAAGTGAACACTTTGCTTGTCTAAATGTAACATGAAGTATGACAGGATTGGCGAAAATAGAGGGGTGAACGCAGCGCGAAACCGTCGGGAAAAGGCTGAAAAAAGCTTGGGCTGGAGGGTGAGACGGCACCACAGTGTCTCGGGCTGCAGCGGGAGACGGGCGCGCGATCGCTCGGTACCTATCAGGTTAAAATATCGTATTAGACTTAAATAAAACATGGAGGATGAAATTTATTGCCATAAGTGTAAGAAAAGAACAAAAAATATAAACGCGGAAATTGTACAAACTGCAAACGGAAGGTGGAGAATTGCTTCTAAGTGTGTGAAATGTGAGACTAACAAAAGTAAATTTATAAAAAATCCGAATGAGGAAACTAACGTAATTCCTGAAACTGAAGTTATAAATTTACCTGAAAACGAAAAGTTAGAATTTGCGAAAGAGTTACATAAACCCGTTAGAAAAAGATTTCAGAAAAGAAAAATTGTTACTCATGGAAAAGATGATCTTTGGGCTGCGGACTTGATTATAATGAAACAATACGAGAATGAAAACAAGGGGTTCGGTTACATGTTGAATATCATTGATACTTTTTCAAAGTACGTTTGGTCAATTCCATTGAAAAAGAAAAACGGAATAGCAGTTTCAAAAGCTTTCAAAGACGTTTTGGAAAATGTGAAATTCTATGGTCATTCCACTCCTAAACTCCTTCACACGGACAAAGGTTTAGAATTTGAAAATAGAGTTTTCAAAGAACTTTTAGACGAGTATAAAATTAAAATGTATCACACGGAAAGTTTAGAAAAATCCGCAATTATAGAAAGATTTAACAGAACTTTGAATCAGAAAATGAAAATTCGTTTCGAGGTGAATGGAAATAAAAATTGGATCGATATTCTACAGGAATTAGTTAATGAGTATAACAAACAGGATGTTCATCGTTCTATTGGGATGACACCTGCTCAAGTTGACGCGAAAAATGAAAGTGAAATCCTGAGATATTTATTTAAAAAGAGTGGAAAAAATGGAAAAAAGAAATTTAAAATTGGAAATCGTGTAAGAATTACGAAATCGAAGAAAACTTTTGCAAATAAATATGAAGCAAATTGGACAAAAGAAATTTTTGAAATAGCTGAGATTTTAGGAACGAACCCTGTTACTTATAGAATAAGAGATTTAAACGGAGAGGAAATTCAAGGAAGTTTTTATTCTGAGGAATTACAACTCACGAAATTTTAAATTTTTTTATGATAAATATGGACTGTTTGAATCTTTCATTGTTTATCGATAAGATATTCGTAATTATAATATTTTTAATGACTCTAGTTTTCATCTACATTACACATGAAACTGGAATCAATCACAGAAGGAGCTTCAGAGCAGATTTTAAAAATATTTGCCTAAGTGATATTAAATGAATTCCCATAAAAAAATCAAAGGAAATTTCAGCAAAATGTCCCAACTTAACCGCACATTCTCTGGCTTCTCAACACCTACACAGCATCCATTCCTGTTTTAATGAAGTTTCTTCATTAAAAACTAACAATTTTTTTACCAAAAATGTTGAAACTCTTGAATGAAATCTTTACTTAAATTTTGATACCTGAATATAAATTCCCAATACACTTCGTTTTGAAACTCTTTAATGAAGTTTTCAGATAGTTTTTGACTATATGAAATTTCATACCAATCCACTTTATGTCGAAATTCTTTAATGAAGTTTTCAGATAGATTTTGACTATATGAAATAGATCCCCAATTCACTTTATCTGTAAATTCTCTGACGAATTCTTCACTTAATTTTTGATCACTTGAAATTGCATTCCAATCCACTATATCTGTAAATTCTCTGATAAAATCTTCAGATAGTTTTTGTTTATATGAAATTTCACGCCAATCTACTTTATGCTGAAATTCTCTAATAAAATCTTCACTTAATTTTTGATAGTATGAAATCCATTTCCAATATAACTTATCCTGAAAATCTCTGATGAAATTCTCAGATAGTATTAGATTACAAGAAATTGTATCCCAATCTATAAGATTAGTATACTCTCTTAATATATCTTCAGGTATTTCTGTGCAATTTGAAAGAGTAGCAGAAATAAAATCTATATTTACTGAAATATTCGTCGCTTTACAAAAATTTATATGATCAACTGGATGAGTTATCCTATCTCGGATTTCCATGTAAATTTCAGTTGGTAATACGATTTTGTTATCCATCTTCTATTTTTATTATTATTTTCTTTCTTTTAACTTACTCATCATCTGTATTGCCTTTAATGAGACCCGGTGAATCACCGGGTCCCGGAAAAAAAAAATATTTTCTATAATAAATAAAGAGATATGGGTTTAGACAACGAAGCATTAAATTTATGTGAAGAACATGGAGGTTTCTGGAAGTTTGTAAAGACACCTGAATTTCAATTTTATGAAAAAAATAAAAATACGTTTGCGCATGCGCAGAGTGAAGTATTGATTTGGTAACAATGAAAATGACGGGGAACCGTCTACACCTGGCCCGTGCATTCCCTGAAAATTTCATTAAAATCGGATGAAAACTGCGGAAAATAGACTTGTTTTAAGGATTTGCGGACAAACGACAGACAGACAGAGAGACACAAGAGACACACACACACACACACACACACACACACACACACACACACACACACACACACACACACACACACACACACACACACACAAACACACACACACATACACACACACCCACACATACACATACACACACACACGACCAATCCTTCACGCTCCACGAGGGATTAAGTATGAATTAAGTTTAATATTGGGCGCTGACATCTATACAAAATAAATAAATAGATAAATATGACTGTTTTGACGGAACTTCGGATAATTCAGCTCAATTCTACGGTGGTAAAATGCCAATTTTTACTCGAAAGGTATGTGGGAAATGTCAAATAGCCAAACTCAACTATTCGAATGACTGGCTACATACGTTGAAAAATATAACTTCAATTTTTATCAGCTGAAGGGAAATAAATAGTTAGACATGTAAACGTATAAATACCCTTGTAACCTAGTAGATTTCAAATTAAGTTGGTACCGGAATTCGGGCTCACCACCACCACGACTGACCGGTGGCCATAACATCACTGCCTTTTCATTTTGTATCATCTCTCGAAATTCAATTATTTTCCTGTTCTTTTTCGTGCGATCAAAGTTTTCACCTCACTCAAACTTGACGTTAGGTGGCCATACACGAGCATATACTTTTAACGTATCTACTGATTTTATCTATAAGATATCGTGAACGATCTGGAAAGACCGATGAGACCTCTCGTACCCGAGATCTGTCACCCGATCTCATCCGCTCGTTTTGGGACCGTATCTAGCATATTTCAGCTGCCACAAATATCTGCTCGTATCGCACATAAATGACTAACTACTGATCCCTCAGGTTGTCCCTAACTACTTTTAGAGCCTTCGGATTGCTGTATTGCTTTGGGTACTTGCCTTTTTTGGCGCATTATATAATACTTTTACAGATTTGTTGGTGCAAGATAAAAACAGTCCGTTTTGACTCGATTGAATTTACTTGACTCAATATGTTTTCTTCTTTTATAATCATTTAGATAAAATTGCCTGAAATATTAAAAATAAAAATAAAATTGTTCTGTGAATTTATAACCCATGACTCCACATTCCAATGGGCCAATTTCCCCTTCCTGAGAATTCCTAGCTTATGTTTACAAACTAGTTTTTGGACTCTTACAGGATCAATCCTCTACTCGCTGGGTTTTAACACAGAATGTGTTTTAGCCATGGACTAACTAGCCGAAAATGGAACGCGGGATGGTAACGAAATGTGTGACGGATGATTTTCACGTACAACCGAGTCGTTGCTAGGGATATGGTACTTTGTCGTTTTTCATCCCACAAAATTCGTTGACCATTCGTTCGAAAGCTCTCGATTTATCCAACAATATTATGTTAACTACTGCGAAGTGCGTGTCCAACAAACTGAGTTATGAGCATGGTTATATAAATAATTGTTTACACACAGGTGATCATTCTCAATAATTGATATTGTGAACATGATTGCAACCGCTTGTTAATTTCTGATGATTTCATTGAGCTTGTGTTTCGATGATTTGATTCATAGCAGGTGATCTGAGTATTACGAAAACGGTTTGATTTGTGAAGCGGAGGTTAAATAATTTGAATAGGTAATTTCTATACTTTACACTCAAGGAAGCTGTAATTTCGTTTGTAGCCTCTTTAGGACATTTACTTGACGATGCTCAGGGTCCGGATCAGATGTGTGGCTCTTAAAGCTAATTGCTATGCTTTACACTCTAGGAAGCTGTAATTTCGTATGTAGCCTCTTTAGGACATTTACTTGACGATGCTCAGGGTCCGGATCAGATATGTGGCTCTTAAAGCTAATTTCTATGCTTTACACTCTAGGAAGCTGTAATTTCGTATGTAGCCTCTTTAGGACATTTACTTGACGATGTCCAGGGTCCGGATCAGATGAGTGGCTTTTAAAGCTAATTTCTATACTTTACACTCTAGGAAGCTGTAATTTCGTATGTAGCCTCTTTAGGACATTTACTTGATAAATCGCTCTTGATTTATCACGAATTTATTTCGTATTTTTTTTCGTAGTTTCATACTATAACTATATAAATTGATGTTATAAATGAATAGTAAACAATGACGCTTGTTTGGTTGTCACTTGGTTGCGCGACAACGCAAACACATTCTGTGTTTCAATAATTTCGTCCGAAGTATGTAAATAGAGGTAACCGGGGGTCCAGGGGGCTTGCCCCCTGGCGAGGCGCGGAGCGCCGAGTTTTCTTCCGAGTTCAATACTCTGTTGATTTTTCTCACAAATGGTTTACTCTAGTTGATGTAGTTACCAGGGAAGCCAATGGCATATCCGTTCACTTGTTATGTGTTTGTAGCGTTGTTACTTTTGAACAGTTCAACTACAACTCATGATAATTATTTTGGTCATTCGTATAACTCACCTATGAAACGAAACGCTTGCATACGAGTCTGCAACACATTGGAACATTTCATGTCTTCAGTTGCAGACGCGTAGGTATGTGTAGCAGACTCGTATGCAATCAGAAATTAACAAGCGGTTGCAATCATGTTCACAATATCAATTATTGAGAATGATCACCTGTGTGTAAACAATAATTCAAATAACCATGCTCATAACTGTGATTGTTGGCCACGCACTTCGCAGTAGTTAACATAATATGATTGGATAAATCGAGAGCTTTCGAACGAATGGTGAACGAATTTTGTGGGACGAAAAACGACGAAGTACCATTTCCCTAGCAACGTCTCGGTTGTAAGCGGAAATCATCAGAAATTGAGCATATTTCGTTACGTAACGTAACATAACGAAAATTTGGTTGTGTGCCATAGCAAAGACATGAAATGTCAAAAACGTTTACGTACTAGAGAATATTTTACATGAATTGAAGGAGTATAGACTTAGTAAATTGTTGTTGAAAGAACGTTTATTTGGTGTCGATGGTAAACCACCACTCCATACAAAAGAAAAAGTTGAAGCAGACCTTAATAAAACAAATATTAAGGTTCCTAAAAATGTCACTGAACATCAACTTAGAAAAGTGGCTTATATTGTGTATAAAGCTATACTGAAGAAGCAGTTTGAGGATAATTTTTACGCTTGCTAAAGCTCAGAATGCTTGGGGTATGAAGGAGATTTTATTTTTAATGAGCTGTGTTCATTAAAAAGTTCTTAAGGAAACTTTACAATTCTCTTTCTGAAAAAAAATACTATGTAAACATAGTATTTTTTTATGGCATTTTTTTAGGATAGAAAAATGATTTTTTATGGCATTTTTTTAGGATAGAAAAATGATTTTTTATGAATTTGTGGTGATTGGAGGGAAAGGGTTATTTATATAAAGATTTTTCTTTATATAAACGATAAAGAAATTATAATATTTACTCAAAGTCAATCAGAAAAGCCTTTGTCTTTTTATCAATTCCTTTATAAATAAGTTTTTTGGGGTGATTTTCCGGGTCGTTTCTAACATGTTCAAGAAGTCGACCAGAAATTGTCTTGGGTAAAAATAAATTTAATTCACCATTTTCAGTATTAATAGTAACAACAATAGTTTCACCATATTCCGTATTTTGTATACAATTTGATAAGAGATCGTAAGCCCCCTTATCCAAATCTTTAAACGACGAGTAGTTAGTTTTTTTGGCTGCTTTTTTATAAATTTCGATCGATGCCATTTTTATTATAAAAGTTATTCTTTTAACATACCCCCCAAAAAGTCACTGGTTCTGATGTTTTGTGATAAAAAATGTGTTCTGATGTTTTGTGTTGAAAAAATTTTATCAAGGGTCTAACAGAAAAGCATTTTTAACAGGATTTAACAGAAAATCATTTTTAACAGGGTTTAGCACAAAATCAGTTTTAACAGAGATTGAAGTCGGAATCATTTTTATCAGAGATTTAACAGAAAAGCATTTTCAACAGAGATTGAAGTCGGTGGCCCAGGATGAATATTCGGATACTACTTATATATATATATATATATATATATATATATATATATATATATGTATGTGTCATTCCAGACGATAACTCTCGATGGAATTGAGATAAAAACTTCGTTCTTTCGCGAAAAAATCAAGCATTTCAAAAGAAAGGATGAGTTTGTTGGACAACACTTTTTCAGCACATTAAATTGGTCAAATTTCAAAAAATGTACTCAAAAAATCACTAAAATGGCTAAAAAACGGCCAAAAATGGCCAACAATTGTTAAATTTATAATGTTTAGCGGATTTTTAGTCAAAACAAAATTATCAACGATTAACTAGGACATTAAAACAATTTTGCACAAAATTATGCTGAAAAACGTACTTAAATTTCATTAATATTTGCTGAAATATCTATAAAAACTGCAAAAACACAATCTTTTTCTGAATCACCAAATTTAATTAAATATGAGTTTTTTGCCATAGGGTTTGATTTTTAACAATTTCTTCCTACTGAAATCGCTCAAATTTCAATAAAATTTAACATATTATAATACGATACGTAATTCAAGAGAAATTCGCTTCTACGATCATGCTGCATGACTGGAACTTTTTGGGGACTGAATGGTTCATCTTTTAAGATTATTTAAAACATTTCAATGATTAAAGATCGGACAAATACCATCATTTGGAAATGACGCTTGATGGAATTTTTCGTTTTCGCACGCGTAGCGAAAACTATTAATTTTCGAGAGGTGAAATTGATGGGTTGCCAACCTTAGGCTAATACACGAATTCCCAGGAAATGTCATCAAAATCCTATGAAAACGGTAAAAGATGCTTGTTGTAAGGATTTCACATTCGCGCATGCGCAGCAGGTGCTGATGAAACGAGCATTTTTAAACTTGGTGTGAGATTATTAGACCGTTTTTATCCGACTACCCTCGGAATTTAAGCGAGATCGGACGAATAGACGTGAAAATGGATGCTTGACGGATTTTAAGTTTGATATTCATTAAAAATGGTGTAACTTTGTCAGTATGTCTGGTAGGAACACTTCGAAAGCTGTAGATAATAAATTGAAAAAAAATACGCCACCAGGTTGAATGGAGCATTTCAACAGAGACTCAGTGGAAAGGAAGAGAAATACCGTTTGAATATTGGGTTTAGTAGCAATAAGAACTGTTTATGCACCAATCCGAGTTTTCATGCACTTTGGTATAACGAACATTCGAGACAATGCTTTGTTAAGGTCATGATTCTTTTTGAGACAAACATGAATTTTCAGTCTTCTCTATATGGCATCCCAGAAATATCTCTAATTTTGACTACCAAATCTTCAAGGCCTTTGACAACCAAAATTTGTGTCCATACTACTAAGTCAATACATCCCGGGAACATTAATTTATAGAGGTCAGTAGTAGGTAACGTTTCTTTATTTGGAGAGTTCAAATCATAACTTCACAAAGACAGGCCTTTTCTATCCTTAAATTTTTTTTTTTTTATTATCTCTAAGGTTTCTCCTCAGAAACTGTGGCTTCTTCAGGAAGACGAAATTCTAGGTATAAAATTCAAAATTTGTAAAATACTTATCTTTTTTTTCGGTGATAAAAACGAAGCTGATGTCAATTGCGTACGTCTATTTTGTCATTTTTAAGACCCTTACAAAATACGAAGTTTCACAATTTTACAAAGAAGTTTGTAAAAGTTTTATTCATAAGTGATATTGGCAAAAATACGATCGTTAAGATCTAAGATTGAGTTCTTTGATGTATGAAACGGATTTGTAACCCCCCCCCCCCCCCCCCCCCCCCACTTTAAAAATTTTGAAGCCATCTAAATTCTTGATTAAATTTACGAGAACGCATACGCAGAATGAAGTGTTGATTCGAGAACGATTAAATTGCTCCATCTGCTGCCTAACCCGCACATTCCCTCAAAATTTCATCAAAATCGGATGAAAACTGTGAAATAAATGGACGTTAAAGAGCACGTCCGACCCCCCCCCCCCCCCCCCCCCCCATCACCAGTGCCATCTAGATCCAATTCTTCTTCATATTCGACCTCCGTAACATCATTTTAGGCGTAAATTTGATCTGTTTGTCCAAACATAACGATGCTTATTTCTGTTCTAGAACCAAAAATTTCAACCATGTATCATGTTTTCTCCTCGATATTGATTCGAAATTCTATGAACTTGTTTTTTTTCCTGTTTTTTTCGTCAAAAACACGACACATGGTTGACATTTTTGGTTCTAGAACAGAAATAAGCATCGTTATGTTAAATTGCAATATTAAAATAAATATCGTTGTGTTAAATTAGATTTTAATATTCAGTGTAAATTCAATAAATGAAAAAAATGATTATCAAGGGCCCACATACCAAATCTCAGAATCGTGGGATCATTAGGGAAAAAACTGGATTCTAGAGCCACTCAGCTGATCTGGGATCGGTCAGTTGTGTTCAGAAGTCCCTCAAGGGGCTACATACCAAATCTCATAATCGTGGGATCATTAGGGAAAAAACTGGATTCTAGAGCCACTCAGCTGATCTGGGATCGGTCAGTTGTGTTCAGAAGTCCCTCAAGGGGCTACATACCAAATCTCAGAATCGTGGGATCATTAGGGAAAAAACTGGATTCTAGATCCACTCAGCTGATCTGGGATCGGTCAGTTGTGTCCAGAAATCCCTCAAGGGCCCACATACCAAATCTCAGAATCGTGGGATCATTAAAGAAAAAACTGGATTCTAGAGCCACTCAGCTGATCTGGGATCGGTCAGTTGTGTTCAGAAGTCCCTCAAGGGGCTACATACCAAATCTCAGAATCGTGGGATCATTAGGGAAAAAACTGGATTCTAGAGCCACTCAGCTGATCTTGGATCGGTCAGTTGTGTTCAGAAGTCCCTCAAGGGCCCACATACCAAATCTCAGAATCGTGGGATCATTAAAGAAAAAACTGGATTCTAGAGCCACTCAGCTGATCTGGGATCGGTCAGTTGTGTTCAGAAGTCCCTCAAGGGCCCACACACCAAATCTCAGAATCGTGGGATCATTAGGGAAAAAACTGGATTCTAGAGCCACTCAGCTGATCTGGGATCGGTCAGTTGTGTTCAGAAGTCCCTCAAGGGCCCACACACCAAATCTCAGAATCGTGGGATCATTAGGGAAAAAACTGGATTCTAGAGCCACTCAGCTGATCTGGGATCGGTCAGTTGTGTTCAGAAGTCCCTCAAGGGGCTACATACCAAATCTCATAATCGTGGGATCATTAGGGAAAAAACTGGATTCTAGAGCCACTCAGCTGATCTGGGATCGGTCAGTTGTGTTCAGAAGTCCCTCAAGGGGCTACATACCAAATCTCAGAATCGTGGGATCATTAGGGAAAAAACTGGATTCTAGAGCCACTCAGCTGATCTTGGATCGGTCAGTTGTGTTCAGAAGTCCCTCAAGGGCCCACATACCAAATCTCAGAATCGTGGGATCATTAGGGAAAAAACTGGATTCTAGAGCCACTCAGCTGATCTTGGATCGGTCAGTTGTGTTCAGAAGTCCCTCAAGGGCCCACATACCAAATCTCAGAATCGTGGGATCATTAGGGAAAAAACTGGATTCTAGAGCCACTCAGCTGATCTGGGATCGGTCAGTTGTGTTCAGAAGTCCCTCAAGGGGCTACATACCAAATCTCAGAATCGTGGGATCATTAGGGAAATACTTTCCACTCTGTTGAGATGTTGGGAAAGTAAAAATGGACAATACTTTCCACTCTGTTGAGATGTTGGGAAAGTAAAAATGGACAATACTTTCCACTCTGTCGGGATGTTGGGAAAGTAAAAATGGACAATACTTTCCACTCCTTTGGGATGTTGGGAAAGTAAATGTGGACATAAGTTTCCACTCTGTTGGGATGTTGGGAAAGTAAAAATGGACATTACTTTCCACTCTGTTGGGATGTTGGGAAAGTAAAAGTGGGTAATACTTTCCACTCTATTGAGATGTTGGGAAAGTAAAAATGGACAATACTTTCCACTCTGTTGGGATGTTGGGATAGTAACATCCGTGCGCGGATGAATCGACGCTCGAAATTTCGTACGTCTCTCCATTATGTATTGCGCGGAAAAAAATTGACTCGCAAAATTGACGCTGGAAAATTGCTAGGACCCCAGGGCTAAAACATGATACATGTTAAAAGTCCAGTCATGCAGCATGACCCCATGAGCGAATTTTTGAAGAAATCTTCGACATTTCAGTCGCTATTGATCGTGTAGAGAAATTTTAGTTTATGATTTTGATAGACAAACATGGAATGAAATTTTAAACAAGCACCTACTACCTACGTTTTAAACAGCATGGTTCTAGGATTGGTTATACAGGGATACTTCCATAAGAGTAGTTCAATCTGAATTTGGACAATGTTTCATGCAAATATTACCGATTTTTACAACTAGCGAACGGCATTATTTCGATTTTTGACTGATTTTTCAACTTTGAAATTTTTGAAAACTTGATGCATATTCTTATAGGAAATTTTACGCTGATTCCGAATATACCACATGTTAGTATGCTGAAAAAATTATTTCGCACAACAAATCGCAAAAAACAGGCTATTTTGAAATTTTTGACTACATTTTTGAAAATTTCAACCCGAAGATGTAATCCGATCATGCTGGCCAACGAACTTGAACTTTTGTTTTGTGCCCTTAACATTTTAAAATTTGTTTGAAGTTTCTAGCACAATTCTACGGACAGTTATCGTCTGGAATGACACATACATATATACATATATACATATATACATACATACATACATACATAAAAAAATGCGTTAAACTTCAGAATATGATTCAGAATAGCCTGAAACGGATTTCTGCATAAAAAGTTTTCAAAAATTCACATTCTACAAATTTTGAGGCGAGAGCAATAGCTTAATTTTCTTCAAAAATTCGCTAAAAGTCCAGTCATGCAGCATGACCCCATGAGCGAATTTTTGAAGAAATCTTCGACATTTCAGTCGCTATTGATCGCGTAGAGAAATTTTAGTTTATGATTTTGATAGACAAACATGGAATCAAATTATTAAAAATAATTAGGAGGTACTCATACTTTATTATTATTAAACTAATCTTGTAGATTTAAAGACAAATGTAGGTAAATATTCATAGATTTCGATGTCCAATGTGGTCAGTATTGAAGGCAGTTGAAATCTTAACAGTATCCTATCATAACATCATCAAATCTTGACATAAAATGAAATAACTTTTTTTTTCTTTTTTTTTTTTAAACAAGCACCTACTACCTACGTTTTAAACAGCATGGTTCTGGGATTGGTTATACAGGGATACTTCCATAAGAGTAGTTCAATCTGAATTTGGACAATGTTTCATGCAAATATTACCGATTTTTACAACTAGCGAACGGCATTATTTCGATTTTTGACTGATTTTTCAACTTTGAAATTTTTGAAAACTTGATACATATTCTTATAGGAAATTTTACGCTGATTCCGAATATACCACATGTTAGTATGCTGAAAAAATTATTTCTCACAACAAATCGCAAAAAACAGGCTATTTTGAAATTTTTGACTACATTTTTGAAAATTTCAACTCGAAGATGTAATCCGATCATGCTGGCCAACGAACTTGAACTTTCGTTTTGTGTCCTTAACATTTTAAAATTTGTTTGAAGTTTCTAGCACAATTCTACGGACAGTTATCGTCTGGAATGACACATACATACATACATACATATATACATACATACATACATACATAAAAAAATGCGTTAAACTTCAGAATATGATTCAGAATAGCCTGAAACGGATTTCTGCATAAAATTTTTTCAAATATTCACATTCTACAAATTTTGAGGCGAGAGCAATAGCTTAATTTTCTTCAAAAATTCGCTAAAACTAACCCATGATTACTAACTATCTACCTGTTTTATGATATTTCCAAAAGTAACTAAGTGAAAAATCAACCCATAATAATATACGCCTTAGTGGCTCCACCACATACGTAATTTGTGATCATCGAGAAATGTTCAGTACGGATTCATAGTAAATGTAGATGTTTCACAGCAACCACGAACTCGTGTAACGTGAGCGTGTCACAGAACAATTACGGAGTTTCAGTTGGGGGAATGTTAACCATTAACAACTAGCCGCTCCGGCTCGCTACGCTCGCCTCCACGTCCAGCCGGGGGGCAAGCCCCCCGGACCCCCCATTAAATTGCTCGCTTCGCTCGCAAAGAGTGGCATGTGGGGAATGTTGCTCGCTTCGCTCGCAAAGTGTGGCATGTAGGGAATGTTGCTCGCTTCGCTCGCAAACGATAGATCCCTAAGGGTAGGTTTAACTTCTGTAAGGGATGCTGCTCGCTTCGCTCGCTTGAGGAAGTTATACTGCCCACCCAACTTGGCAGACGTTTTTTTCTGTTGGAAATTCTTACAAACAAATTTGTAATTGATTTGTAATTTGTAATTGTAAAGGATCAACCGGGCAAAGGTCCTTAAGGACTCCACACAGGCCAGTGACCTCACCCTGCCATTGCTCGAACCAGAGCAATGCTTATGAAAATTAAGGCTATATTTATTATAAGAATTAATAATAATACATGTTATATACTTTAATCCAACCTACAGAAATATATTTCATAACAACAAAAACCTATAGATGCTAATATAACTAATGAAACATATAAAATAATCTATAAAATATATGTACTGTCAGTTTTACTTTTACGGCGCCAATTACGGGAGAAATTATGTTATAATGCTAAGAAACGTCGTTTTTTCAAACAAATCGAGGGTTTTCATGATTAATGACCCTTCATGAAAGTTTGGAATCGGTTTCAAAGTATTTTTTCTCGCTTAATCGAGTGGTAGGTGGTAACACTTGCAGAACTCCCCTACTCTGATATTACTTGAGTTTTACGCTTCAAACCACGAATTATTAGTCAATTTGTTTCATGTGCTTACATTTATGTGACTTTAGGGGTAAAACTAGTTATTTATTGAATAAAACTCGGTTATAACGGAGACGGAGGGATCTGCAAGTGTTAGGTAGGTACCTACTATTCAATTCAGCGTGAAAAATTACGTAGACACCGACCCGAAACTCGTCTAACGGTCGTTTTTCAAGAAACCCCACTAATGAATATGATAACCATTGCTTATCCCAAAACCACTGAGGAGAGGGACAATATTACATTGAATTCTATGTTGCCTAGCACACATATTTATGTGTTTTCCCGAGGTAAATAGATTTCATATAATAGTCATACCACACACATTTGACCATATGTTCACCTATAATAATAGTTTAAACCTCTTGTCTATGAAACCCCCTGTTTCTTTCCCTTCCAGACCCCTGGATTGCATCTGTGTACATTTTACTGACCCCTTCATTTATATGTGGCCTAATGATGAGCGGAGGTTCTTTTTTGACATTTTATGTCTTTGCTTTGGCACATAAACAAAAACTCGGCGCTTTGCGCCTCGGCGGGGGGCTCCGCCCCCCTGCACCCCCCGGTTTATTTCTTTTTCCATACTCTGTATGAAATCATAGGAACACAGAAAGCTTGGTTGCTTGGTTGATCGTGAATAATAACAATATTTGGCAATAATAAAATAAATAATTGTTAGACATTTAATTTGGTCTAAAACCCTATAAATATTATATAAATAAATATGTAACTACAAGAAAAATACTATATAAATTGAGAGCTTTCCAACGAATGGTGAACAATTTCTGTGCAATGAACACTGCGGGAGTTCTATTTCCTTACCAACGGCTTGGTTGTACGTGAAAATCATTATAAAAGGCGCATAACGGTTTTTTCTGTCGGTTTTTTGTGACGATTTTTTTTCGGTAGGTCATCGCAAAAACACATTCTGTGTTAAAATCGTTACGTAAACTGTTGACGAAAATTGTCCCAGTTGTTTTCTGATGATTCCCGCATACAACCGAGTCGTTGCTAGGGAAATGGTACTTCGTCGTTTTTGATCTCACAAAATTCGTTGACCATTCGTTCGAAAGCTCTCGATTTATCCAAACATATTATCTTAACTTCTGCGGAATGCGTGGCCAACAAGCTGAGTTATGAGCATGGTTATATGAATAATTGTTTACACACAGGTGATCATTCTCAATAATTGATATTGTGAACATGATTGCAACCACTTGTTAATTTCTGATGATTTCATTGAGTTGGTGTTTCGATGATAAGATTCATAGCAGGTGATCCAAATATTGCGAGAACGGTTTGATTTGTGAAGCGGTGGTTAAATCATTTTAACAGGTAATTTCTATACTTTACACTCTAGGAAGCTGTAATTTCGTATGTAGCCTCTTTAGGACATTTACTTGACGATGCCCAGGGTCCGGATCAGATGAGTGGCTCTTAGAGCTTGCATACGAGTTTGCAACTAAAGACATAAAATGTCCCAATGTGTTGCAGGCTCGTATGCAAGCGTTTCTGATGATTATCGAATACAATTTGAAAATCAAATTTAAAATTGTTTACGTTTTCCACTCGAAATGCAAAGCTTCACAAATTAAGAAGGATGAAAATCTAACGTCTTCACATCTTGTAACCCTCAAGACCTTCCTGGCTTAGGGATCAAAATACTTAGCTGGTAACTACCTACATATATATTTTAAAAAAGTACTGTCATGCAGCATGACTAAAAGAGCGAATTTTCAAAGAAAAGTTGTGGATAACATTAAATTAGGCACTCAAATTCTGATCATTGAGGCCAACCACGTCCTGAATAAAACGGGACAGCCGTTTGACGAGATCGCAAAGAAAATTTTAGAACACGCAGCCGAACTCAAAAATATGGTCAATTATGGGCATTTTTCACATAAAAATCAATTTTTCTCGCTTTTTGATGAATCAGAGATCTGGGAGCGGTCGCAATCGACTCAGCGCTGAAAAATACTTCGACTGTGACACTCCACATGCCCTTTTGTGAAAAAAAAACTAATTTTATTTATCAATTTTCGGGCCACTAAATTGTAAAACTGAGCCTGAAATTCTGGGGCGATCAGGCTGCCCAACGAACTTGACCTGTCTTTTGTCAAGACGGATTTTCCTGTGTTGGAACGAATTTTTTATGTCGTGTTTTACGGGAGTTATCGTCTGGAAATACACCCTATAAATAAATAAATATATATATACATCTCTCGATAGAATTGAGATAAAAACTTCGTTCTTTCGCCAAAAAATCAAGCATTTCAAAAGAAAGGATGAGTTCGTTGGACAACACTTTTTGAGCACATTAAATTGGTCAAATTTCAAAAAATGTACTAAAAAAATCTCTAAAAATGGCTAAAAACGGCTAAAAATCGTTCAATTTATATTTTTTGGTAGAATATTGCTCAAATAAAGTTTATTAACTATAAAATAGAACATCCAAAAATGTATGTACACAATTATGCTGAAAAATGTACTTAAAATTCATCAAAATTTGCTAAAAAATCGATAAAAACTGCAAAAAAAGCTAAAAATTCAAAACCTCTATTTGAATAGCAGGTTATTATTTAGAATACTTTTTTGCCATAAAATTAATGGTTAACGATTTCCTTGCACTCAAAAAGCTCAAATTTCAAAACAATTCAACATTATACAATACGATAATTTACGAAAATTCGCTCATACGATCATGCTGCATGAATGGAACTTTTTTTAGTTCTATTCCCAACATTGATTTCGGATTTTCAACTGTTGTCTTTTCAAATTCTTTTTCGAGTTTTTTAAGAAGATCAACCATTTCATTTCTGTTTGCTCCGATCACCAACCCATCATCTACATGAATGGCTAGAAAAATGTCTTTTTCTTTATTCATGAAAATACATTTTTCAATTTTACTGGGAATAAGTCCTTTTGCTCTTAGAACTGCAGTTATTTTCTTATTCCAGTTTAAGAGCGCTTGTTTTAAGCCATAAAGAGCTTTTTGAAGTTTCACGACTTTTCCTGCTTGTTTGAAACCTTCTGGGAGATCCATAAATATATTTTCGTCTAAATCGCCGTAGAGAAATGCCGTTTTCACATCGAATTTCATCACATGGTATCCGTTGATGGCTGCTAAAGCAAACATCATTCCAAGCGGACTGGTAGCAACAACTGGGCTGTAGGTTTCATTAAAATCTTCTCCACTCTTCTGTTCACATCCACGTATTACTAAACGGGCTTTATATGTTCCGTCATCTTTTATCTTAAAAACCCATCGGTTACTTAATATTTTATGATTTTCAACGGAAGTTTTGTCAATCACTCGCCAAGTTTTATTTTTATTTAGTGAGTTCCACTCTTCCTTAATAGCAGCTTTCCATGCTTCACAGTCATATCCAGTGACAGCTTCAATGTAGGTGAGCAAGACAAAATCTTTGAACTTGGTAGGTTTGGTTTTCATTCTTTTTCCTCTTCCATAAATCTCCATCGCCCCTTCGGATTCAGTATCCGTACCTCCATCTCTCTTCTTGAGCTCTTGATTTGTTTCTTGAATATCTTCAGATTCAATTTGTAAATTTTGTGAAACATCCGAGAAGCCTTCAAAGTCATCGGAGTCAGCATCACTTTCAAATCCTTGGTGTAACAGACATGGGTCATCTACGGTAGTATTATCAAACAATTGTGTTTCTCGGTGAATTTCAGGAGACATTTCGCGTTTCAAGTCAGGATTTTCATCGATTTTCTTTGTTTCAGGATCCATTTCTTCAATTTGAATAAGAGGAAACAATTCATTGGAGCGTAGATTTGTTTCATTTTGTTCGAATTTTACATCTCTTGAAATTATAATTTTGCGGTTCTCCATATCCAGTAGGCGGTACCCATTTGGAGCATATCCCACGAAAATTAATTTGGAACTCCTACTATCAAGTTTTTTTAAGTACCTATCCCAAATTTTTTAAGTGGGCAACATTACCAAAGATTTCTAGTCTTGAGAGATCCGGCTTTTTTCCATGCCAGTGTTCAGCTGGCGTCAATTCAGTGGCACTACAAGGGCTCCGGTTCAACAGATAAGTTGAAGTGAGTACTGCTTCTCCCCACCACTCCTTATCAAGTTGCGAATCGAACAACAAAGCTCTGGTTCTGTCCATTAATGACCGTCCGAAGCGCTCTGCTTTTCCGTTCAACTGCGGTGAATATGGTAAATTTTTGTTTATGACAATACCTTTTGATTTACAGTATCCAAGTACATTTCTGTTAATATATTCTTTTCCACCGTCGCATCTTAGTTTTGATAGTCTGAGGCACCACTTAGACTCCACCAACTCTACGTATTCCTTTATGATGGAGAAAACTTTATATTTCCCCTCCAGGAGATATAGGTACTATAGCAAAATTTGTATAATCATCGATAAACGTGATGACATATCGTTTATTGTCCCAAGTACATGGCTCTATGGGACCTAAGAGATCAGTATGTACGATTTCTAAAGGTCTCGTCGCTCTTGTCCTCTTAGTGTTGAATGAAAATCGAGTTTGTTTTGCTTTGGCACATGTTTCGCAAATTTTGGGAAATGTTTCGAAAAACCTCTGACTTACTTTTAAGCCATTACTGATTTTTATCAATTTGCGCATACCATCCGGACTAAGATGGCCGAGTTTTCGATGCCATATCATCTCTTCATCAAGGTTTGGAGAAATCAACGCATTATCGGCACGTTGCAATTCGACTTCAAAGAGACCATCTTCAGTTTTATGACCCTCTAGAATACACTCTCCTTCTTTCAGAATCTCTACTTTATCATCGGTGAACAACACTGTTCCTCCATTTTTAGTAATGCAATTTATTGAAAGCAAATTTGTACTAAGAGTTGGTAAGTACATATAGGACATTTTGAAGCAAACAGTTTTCTGCTTTCACGCTTCCAATGCCTTCTGCTTTCATAATTTCTTGTTTTTTCACCGTGCCAATATTTTTAGTAATTTCTTGAAAATTGCTAAGGAAACTCGAATCATTCGTTAGGTGAGAGGATGCACCAGAATCGGCGATCCATTTTGTTGAGTTATTTTCTACTGCAACTGAGGTTGACAAAAATGCGACACTCGATTTACTTATTATGTTTATTATACATTTCGTTTTTATCTTTGTTTCCATTTCTATTATTATTGTTTTTATTTCGAAAGAAACAATTCTTTTCCAAATGGTTTCGCTTTTTACAAAAATTGCACTGGGGGTACTGATTTTGATTTTTAAAGCTTTGTTTCCGTTTGTTTTTAGCATGAAAGGCGACGTTTTCATTAGAACTAGAGCCATTTGCGCCTGAAATGCTTTCCTCTTTGATAAGAAAAGAAACAAGCTCCGAATATTTCCTTTCATCTGCGGGTTTAAGGTTCCAAGCTGTCAAAAAACTGATATAAGACGGGGGCAAAATCGAAAGTACTTTCCCTATCATGTCCTCATCCGCGATCTTTTTATCTAGAAGCTGAAGTTCATATTTTAGATTTTCCAACTTGCTAAGATTTGAAGCCATATCTAAGCTATGATCATATTTATACATGAAAAACTGCTGCATTATATCAGTCTTTTTAAGATCTGCATCTTGTTCGAAAATACAGCATAGCTTCATGTACATTTCGTTTGAATTTTTACATGCATGAATTCATTACATGCATCATTATTTTTCGGTCGATCGTTGAGAGAATAATTCGCTGAGTAATAGCATCCTTTTTATTCCACGCAGCTACTTTAGCGGCATTTGCTGTGGCTGCAGGCTTTTCAGTACCATTAACCATGTCAAACATTGACTGCGATTTGAAAATTACATTTATATGGAACAACCACAACGGAAAATTCACTTTACCTTTCAATTTTTCGACGGAGCCGATGTCATTTGAAAACAAATCTTTCTCGGCCATTACAACGGTATGTATCTACTCACCGCCATGAATACCCACATAAAAGTTATGGTTGAGCCCAATGACGTGGCTTGGTGTAGCGATCCACGTAGGCTTTGTATTAGGGGATCATCAGAATACCTAAATTTGTTGCTTACCTTTCTATCTTTCTTCAATATAGGTCTCTGAGGGAGGCTCTATTGATTATATGATGTCCCTGGGCCTCTTGCCTAGATCTCCAAATTCTGTCACAGTTGGACAGAAAGTGCTCAGCTGTGTCTTCCTCCTCTTCCACATTCGTAAAGTAACCTTATTCCTTAGTAACTGGGTGTTAATCAGGCCTTCTGGTATTTGCGATCCCAAATGAGGATGCGAGCCTAGCGGCAGTGAAACGAACTAAGTAGATCCTGACTCAGACTCTCGTGCCATTAAAAGTCGTATCTGTACCTAACATTCTTTGAGACTTCCTCCTCTCTCGTTTCATTTTCATTCGTTTTTTCTGTGGTGGGGAAAGAGTTTAGGTACTTGAAGCATTTTAAATTTTGAAAATACAGTGATAAATGCCCTAATTGGAAATCGATTTTGGTTAAATGGTCGAATGGTGCCTCCCTTCCCCTAATTAGGTAGAGTGACCTACGTAACTACTACCAAACAGTATATACAAAAGTGTTGAAGTTCATCTTACTATATATTATACTATATATTACTATATGGTTCTGGCATACCACCCCTAGTCTTTCTGCGTATATACTCTAATGTTACTTCGTAGGTAGCTTGATTTTGAAGATGAGATTTGATATGCTTCTCATTTGTTTATTCGCTGAGTACTTTCGCCTGTTAAGGCCTCATCAGAGCTTTTGCATTTGTATAGTAAGATTGATTTGTCGATTGTTTAGTAAGGGGGACGTCATGTACTGGCAACCAACCAGTTGTTTTTGGTTGGCTGTTCGTGTATCTCTACTTAGTCCAATCCATGGTAATAGCGTTGTCGATGTGTTTGGTTTCCCTGCAATTGGCTAATTCTTGAATTCTTTCCCACCAGGAGGAGGAGCTCCAAGGCGCCATCCTCGTCGTCCTCGCCAACAAACAGGACATGGAAGGCTGCATGAGCGTCGCGGAGGTCCACCAAGCCCTCGGCCTCGACGCCCTCAAAAACCGGACATTCCAAATCTTCAAAACCTCCGCAGTCAAAGGTGACGGCCTCGACCCCTTCATGGACTGGCTATCGAACGCACTTCAGAACCGCAAATGATCCCGATTCCCGGGGACTCGATCGGAAAACCGCAAAACTTTCAACGCGTCTAAAGTGCTGGGTGGTTAAGTTGTGATCCTGAAAATATTCACCCCCCGACAGCCTCCCATTTTTGGTTTATTATTTCCAATAATAAGCCTATGTGATCGTATAGCAAAAAATTTTTATAACCCCCCCTTCAAACTTTGTCACTTTACGTTTCAAGGTGCGTAGAATCCAAATTTGAAATGTCCGTCCACCGTCCGCCGTCCGCCGTTCGCCGTCCGCCGTTCGCCGTCCGCCGTTCGCCGTCCGCCGTCCGGGCCATAAAAGGCCTTAGAATTGACTTAAAAAATCTGTTCTTTCGCACATAGACTCCACTTGGGGTCTAGTTGGTCCTAACGTCTCGCCAGCTCGATCGCTACACTCTCATGGGTGCTATGAGCCAAAAATAGGTGAAAAAGTGTTTTTTTTTTTTTTTTTTTTTTTTTGTATATTTCAAGTTGTATAGAAATTGGAGATTTATGAGTGAAAAGAAAATGTTAGCTATTAATTTTATGGAAAAAAAGTATTCTAAATGATACTCTTCTAGTATTCAAAAAGAGATTTTGGATTTTAGGCTATTTTTTGCAATTTTATAGATTTTTTAAAACAAAATTTAATGAAGTCAAGTTTTTAGCATAATTTCGTACATAAATTTTTGAATGTTCTATTTCATAGTTGATAAACTTTATTTGACCAATCTTATGCTAAAAAATATCAATTTAACAATTCTTAGCCATTTTCAGTGATTTTGTCAGCACATTTTTTGAAATTTGACCAATTAGATGATATCAATATACAGTATAGGTAACACTTTTATGTGTTGGAAAGATGACTTGGTAATAAATTGTTTTGTTTATCAACTATATTAAAAAGCGTAAAATTGTGAGATTCCGCTGCTGTAATGGATTGAACCCATTTGTGAGGTCCGAAGCTCCGAGTTCCGATACTAAATATACTATAAGCGGCGTTTAATAATTATGGACCAGAGATCTACGTATGTAGAAGGGCTGTCTAATACATAAATAATAAACCTTTGTGTAATAATTTGCAGCGTTTTTACTTTCTTAACGTGAAACTGGGCTTCCATAACCTGATAGCGATATAAATCGGGAATGGGGATAAATTATATTAAAAGAAAAACGGGAAAATACAGGAGAGCGAGAGCAACGGGTTTTAATCAGTAAGAGAACTCAAGTACCAAATAAGACATGTCATGTAAACAAAAGAGAAAACGCTGCAAATTATTACACAAAGGTTTATTATTTATGTATTAGACAGCCCTTCTACGTAGATCTCTGGTCCATAATTATTAAACGCCGCTTATAGTTTATTTAGTATCGGAACTCGGAGCTTCGGACCTCACAAATGGGTTCAATCCATTACAACAGCGGAATCTCACAATTTTACGCTTTTTAATATAGTTGATAAACATAACAATTTATTACCAAGTCATCTTTCCAACACATAAAAGTGTTACCTATACTGTATATTGATATCATTTAATTGGTCAAATTTCAAAAAATGTGCTGACAAAATCACTGAAAATGGCTAAGAATCGTTAAATTGATATTTTTTAGCATAAGATTGGTCAAATAAAGTTTATCAACTATGAAATAGAACATTCAACAATTTATGTACGAAATTATGCTAAAAACTTGAACTTCATTAAATTTTGTTTTAAAAAATCTATAAAATTGCAAAAAATAGCCTAAAATCCAAAATCTCTTTTTGAATAGAAGAGTATCATTTAGAATACTTTTTTTCCCATAAAATCAATAGCTAACATTTTGTTTTCACTCATAAATCTCCAATTTTGATACAACTTGAAATATACAAAAAAAAGACACTTTTTCACCTATTTTTGGCTCATAGCACCCATGGGTGTGGAGCGATCGAGCTGGCGAGAAGTTAGGACCAACTAGACCCCAAGTGGAGTCTATGTGCGAAAGAACAGATTTTTCAAGTCAATTCTAAGGCCTTTTATGGCCCGGACGGCGAACGGCGGACGGCGGACGGACATTTCAAATTTGGATTCTACGCACCTTGAAACGTAAAGTGACAAAGTTTGAGGGGGGGTTATAAAAATTTTTTGCTATACGATCACATAGGCTTATTATTGGAAATAATAAACCAAAAACGCTGCAAATTATTTCACAAAGGTTTATTATTTTTTCAATTGAGTATGATCGTAGTTTTAGTTGGCTAGCGTACGTCATAAGGCCCGTCCAGACTCCTCGGCGTGTCCTACTTCGAGTTGCCACAACCTATACTTCTATAATTATATATGCATGTTTGTATTTCTCGATTTGAGCTCCTATCTATTCAAATAGTTATTGCCTTAATAATATCATTATCTAAGTACATACGAAAAGTCGAGAGGCTATGTTATTAAATATGCGTAGGAAAAGCTTTGGTGTTAACACACAAAAATGACCTTGAAAAAAACATATTCATGCCTCGAAGGAACGCCGGCGCCGTACCCACCACAAGGTGCCGCGGCGCCGGCGCCTCCTCTCACTCCATCCCCCCGCTCACCCCCCTCTCCACCCACCGTGACCCCCTGCCAAGCGTGCCAGGCGTGCGCGCGTCGAATAATACACTTTTTTGCCCGTTTTTGGCCCATAGCATCTATGCGAGTAAAGCGATCGGGATGATTAAACGTTAGGACCAACTAGACCCCAAATGGAGTCTATGTGCGAAAGAACGGGTTTTTTAAGTCAATTCTTAGGCCTTTTATGGCCCGGACGGCGGACGGCGGACGGCGGACGGCGAACGGCGAACGGCGAACGGCGAACGGCGGACGGCGGACGGACATTTCAAATTTGGATTCTACGCACCTTGAAACGTAAAGTGACAAAGTTTGAGGGGGGGTTATAAAAATTTTTTGCTATACGATCACATAGGCTTATTATTGGAAATAATAAACCAAAATGGGAGGCTGTCGGGGGGTGAATATTTTCAGGATCACAACTTAATAATAAACCAAAATGTAGCGACGCCTACCGCGGACAAGATAGGCAACCCGCACCAAGAACAGTTCAAGCGTTTAATGGTTCTTTCGCACTTTTCAACAGAATGCAATATGAATAAGAATGTGGCTTTTGACTAAAACGTGGCTTGATAAGGAATCCTTTGCCTAATGGATAATTTACTTGGCTAAACCGTTAGTAGAAATACAAAGACTGCTTTTTCAAACTATTCAGAATATCTTTCAACAAAGTAAGTTTTGTATTGAAATGACAAGAAATAGAGGACACGTTTTTCGTTTCTTTCACAGATATAGAATGCCCTGAGGCAATGACTGTAACAAGAAGTACCAAATATGCAATTACTTCGGGTATAATAATAACTTTTTAGAAGGTATACAAGTAAAGCAATGAAGTTATTCACTGAAAGAGGAAACGTTTCTTGTTTCTCGTATTAGTGATATAACGTGCCCTGAGGCAATGAAGGTAATTAATGATACCAATATGCAATTACTTAATGTATAGTGACTTGAGACAAGAAACTCAGGAAGAGCAATGTCATTACTTTAGGAAATGTTCTAGATAGGCACAAAGTGAGAAATGTTGCTTATTTCTATACCATTCCTACCTAAATGCACCGGCCAATGTAAGACTAAAAACCGAAGTTAGGGAAAAAACGTTGTCTACTTCCACGAACAATAAAGAGTTACAATGTTAAATCAATTTCAACCGCCGTCATCAGTAACAAACAATAACTGAATACACATAACCCAGCGTCGACCACGTGGGGTCCAGGTGGACCCCATGCGCACCTTTCCCCCCCTCCCTTTTAGCCACTTTGCCCCTCACTGCCTGTTCCTCGAGTAGCTTCCTACTCAGTACTGCTCCAGAGGTTGGCGAGGTAGCAATGGTCCTCCAGGATCGTGTACCTTTTGAATTCATTTCTGTTTGATGAAAATCGTTGTTGGGGTCTGAGTAGACCCCACGTGGACTTCCGTGAAAAAAAAAAAAAAAAAAATTTCGGCACATTCACACACATGTTTTGTCTTAATTTTCAATCGTTTGAGCATACATACGAAGTGGTTACTTAGTTCTCCTGTTTGCGCCATGGAAAAAACTGGGAATGTGAATCAGTCGTTTTTTGTCCATACTAGTAGACAGTGAAGTGGAGGACGAAATCTTGCCTAACGATGACTCAGTGTCCGACGAGTTCTTTGTTGTGAAAACATGAAAAATACCAATCGCAATGTGACTGCGAACAATTGGTTCAAGTCATACGAATTAGCAGAGGTGCTCACTAAATGTAAACTCACTTTCGTAGGCACCATGCAAAAAGGCAATATGAAAAGGCAATTTTCGAAAACGTTCTGTGTTGGCTGAAGTTCCGTATTTTATTGAAAAACAATGGGCCTACTTAGAGTTTATATGCCTAAAAAGTTGACTAAAGTTTATATTTCGTTCTGATATAAATAAAAGACTTGAACGTATTGCTTTTTATTCCTTTCTCCTGCGTTTTTGGTTTTCTAAGATGAGGAAATTCTTTGGCCCATGTAATTTCGGAGCTACAAGCTGCAACTTTGCTACCATAGACACGATATTAGGAGACTATCCTCGTAGACACCTCAGAATTGATTGCATGATGTTTTGACGCTAGTCCCATGCAACAATAGGGCGGCACAGCCAGAAATGTGAGTGGGGTCCTGGTGGACCCCACGTGGGCGACTATTATTCTAGTTCCCACGTGGTCGACGCAGGGATAAGAATGGACACAGCTTATATAGTCACAGGTGAAGGGAGATTGAATTGAGTGAAATTGGTTGTACCTCCAGCCCCCTTTCCTTTCTCTCGACCAATGGGATTCAATCTCCCTTCATCTGTGACTATAAAAGCTGTGTCCTTTCTAATGTGTGTTCAGTTATTGTTTGTTACTGATGATGGCCTAATTGTCGAAATCGATTTAACATTGTAACTCTTTATTTTTCGTGGAAATAGACAATGTTTTTTTTCACTAACTTCCGTTTTGAAATGGGTTTCCACAACTTCGTCGCGAGTGATTTAGTTCGTATACATTGATTGATGTTACGGAAACGGGGAAGCTGACAGCTGTCACTAACACGTCACGAACAGCTTTGCAGAAGTTTTTATCTCAATCCTAAGGACAGTTATCCTTTGGATACAAATAAAAGAGTATTAAACTGCAAGAAGCGTTTTAGAAGACCCGAAACTGACTTCCATGCGAAAAATTTGACTTTTTAAAAATTTGGAGCCATCGCAATAGCTTAATTTTCTTCAAAAGCTTCCCACGTTGATCAGTAGACAAAATGGCTTTGGTGCTCACTCAGCTGATCGATGACCTCTCATGCATCTTCAGCATTCTACCTTGAGCCTTCCACTCAAATTTCAGCTTCCTGTGTTGAATAGGAGACAAAATGGCTTTGGAGCACAACCAGCCGATTGGTGACCTCTCATGCGTCTTCAGCATTCTCCCTTGAGACCTCCTCTCAAGTTTCAGCTTCCTGCGTTGAATAGGAGACAAATTGGCTTTGGAACTTGGACAAATTGGCTTTGGATCAATGACCTCTCAGTCTTCAGCAGTCTTCCTTGAGCCTCCCTCTCAAATTTCAGCTTCCTGTGTTGAATAGGAGACAAAATGGATTTGGAGCTCAATCAGCTAGTCAATGACTTCTCAGTCGTCTTCAGCATTCTCCCTTCAGCCTCCCTCTCAAATTTCAGGTTTCTGTGTTGAATAGGAGAAAAAATGGCGTTCGAGTTCACTCATCTGATCAATGACCTCTCATGCATCAGCGGCCCCTGATACATCTTTATCCTCGCCATGTTACAGATTACATCCACACCAAGTTTTATCAAAATCGGACGTCGGGAAGTGGCATTTAAAACGATTTTATGAGGATATACATACATAAATCAGCGGACAAATTGAACACAATAGCTCATTCTTCCTTTTATAAAAGCAAATGTGCTAAAAAGATTAAAGGGTAAAAAACCAATGTTCAGGGAAAAACGAAAAAAAGGGGGATTTTTTAGATTGATGGGGTCATACCGGATACACGGTACGACCCCGTCCCTTGGTATACGGAAAAACCCCAAAGGTAGCCTTATGCGAAAATGGCTGCCATCTGTGATGTTGGCAACTTAAAGATACAGCAGTTGAAGAAATGCAAAGAATAATGACCAATTAACACTTTCTGTCACTTAACATAGAAATTCGGATTGAGTGGACAGCTCTAGGGAAGCGTTTCGAAGACCTCCATGCGATACAAATTTAACGAATCGATGAAAAAACTCAAATAAACTGTTCAAGCGTCACTGCCAGACAGAGATCAACAGTGCACTGTCTCACGTGACATTGGAATCACGATAGGAGAGGGTAGCGTCAGATTTTAGCACCTGCAGAGGAGCCAAGGTGGTATCCGGTATGACTCCGGTATCCGGTACTGCCCCGCCTTCCCCTACTTCAAAACACCCTTTAGTCCATAAGCATGCAGCTTTCCATGGTATGATCAACCGAGTCTATCACACAACACGATCAATTCCAATGAGTGAACGAAATTTATCAAAAGAAAAATCCATTATCAAAAGCATAGCGGCTAGTAATGGCTACGGAGGAGATCTTGTTGACCATATGAAGGGTACAAGGGAAAAAAGTGCTATATTACATTTTTCTAATTTTACAGGAGAGGAAATTTAGTGTAGAAACCCGAACTGAGTTTCACCCATGACTCTCAGAAATAATGAAAAATCATATTCTAAATCTTGAGGAAAAATGGAATACGCCAATAAAAAAAAATATAATTTACATAAATCAACTAATGTACAGGAATCTACATAAACGTCATTTGATTTTCATAAACTGATAAGTTTAAATTCGATTTTTTATCGCAAAAAGAAAACGATGAGTAGATAGGTATTTTACAATTTCGAATTCGATATTTTGAATTTAATTTTCGTCTCCCTTATGAAGCCCCAGTTCCTGGGGAGCAACGTTGGAGATGAATAAAATACCAATTTAAGGACAGAAAGGCCTCGTAATAAATGATTTTATCTGCAAGTAAGGAACAACTAATACAATTTAAGGACAGAAACGAGGGTGCGACTGTTATGGATATTCTTGGTAAGTACCCACAGAATCTACTTTCATTCTCAAAAAGAAAAAAAAAGCGTATTTCTGACCCTTGCGTATATTCCCTCATGAGAGATTACTATGTGCGCGGACTCATTGACATAATTGCCAGTCGTTACTCTGATCGATGGAGGCCGAAGTAGGGTTTCAGCGACGAGGTACCTAGTTGAGCAATGCTCTAGAAAGCTCCAGATCCCACTCAGCTGTAGATATAAGTCTTGCAGTGCTGCCTACCACCCGCCCCTATCAAGATGGAAATGTGATGCAGACCTCTTATATAACTTGTCGCGGCCTCCTAGAATTATTCGCGCACCGACCCGAGGCATTTTTCTTTCAGGTTTCGGGTTAAGGGTCCTGTCCCGATTATTATATGAAGCCGAATTATTTTTCGATTATAAACTCATAGATCAGTTCTTAATGGAAACACATTAGGCGACTACCTACCCGTGGTAGGCGTAAATTTAAGAGCGGTAGGTTAAGCGGATCAGTGGAATACGGAGTTAACCTTCGGTAGGTACCACCAGCTATGGTCATCAGATCCGGCCACGAAGGGCAAGAAATCCTCTTATTGGTGACATTCTTACAAAATTATTTCATATTGCACAATCGGGGATATCAGTAGCAATACGTACCTTGAAATTAAAGTTCCGATCGATGACTATTACCTTATTATTAACAGTCATTATAAATCCCTGTGGGGTCGGCATTACGTTGAAACGGAGAAGGGGAGTTTATATAAGCTAATTCACCATAAGCCTAATTTATCTCCATGGTTTTCTGGGTTTACATCCAACAGAGCATTAATTGTGACTATGTGTCCAACACGATCTAGTCCAAAACGGAAGTTAGCGAAAAACTGTCCATTTCCACGAAAAATAAAGAGTTACAATGTTAAATCGATTTCGACGGTTAGGCCATCATCAGTAACAAACAATAACACTCAAATGTATAAATAACTCTCAAATGTACTCCACTTATTAAACCAAGATTGGACTAGAATTATTTTAGATTTCAATCCACTTTTGAATTACTGCTAATCAAATTTTGTAGAGCCTGTGTCTCAACCTCCTTGCTTGAGACCCAACTTTTATGCTTGACATGTTTTTTGATAAATAATAAATCTGATGAGAATTTACTTATTATATTACTTTACTTATAATATTACTTCTTACCAAATTTTATTTTTTCCTCTAGAAAAAATGGCGTTATTGAAAATGATTGAAATAATGTACGTTTTTGAAAATGTTATACCTACAAATTTTTATAAATATAAATTTTCCAATCGTTGCATTTGTTGAAAAATTAATGAACTCAATTAATCTTTCACTTGTGGAGATATATTATTCTCTCATGATTTTTGTACCTCGTCATTTTGTAGATTCATTTGATTTATGTATATTAAAACACACACAATAAGTTTGAAATGGGTTTCCACAACTTCGTCGCGAGTGATTTAGTTCGTATTAAGATCCAGTTATGGTTTAGGTGCAGCATACAAGTATAGGTTTTCGACTCCAGGGTGATCATCACAGTGTTAGGCTAGTGAGAATGGCTTCCATTATGTACAGTTACTCTCAGAAAAAGTAACCTGATTCATCTATGAAGTTTTTAAAAGTTCAGGACTGTCAATTTGATTTGGGAATTATCCATGTGTATTTTTTTTTTTTTTTTTTTTTTTTTTTTTTTTTTTTTTTAATTATTCAACAAAATATATTTTAAATTAGATATTAAAGATTAGGCTCGGGGTCTTCACGGTAAAGTTTCTAAGCTATTTTCTTTTTGCTCAATCCTCTGGTATCGGGAGTGGAGCGCCATCCTCTAGGTTCATTCCAACCCCCTCCTCTTGTCGAAAGTGTCCATGGTTTTCAATTTTTCTTCTAGACCCCCGCAGTCTCATGGAGATGGCCCGGATGATGGTCATCTGGAGCTTCACTCGTACCCAGCCTGCAACTTGGGACCGGGGTTTTTCCCATTTATTTGCTAGAACTGAGACCAACTTCTTTACAAAAATGTTGAATTCTCGATGCAGTACTCCCTCACATGAGCTGATCAGGGGTGTGAATGATCCCCGTAAGTCTTCGGCTGCACCATCGTACTTCCTGTGCTTCGCTCGGGCGGCTTCGTCAGCGACTGCGGACCACTCTCGTGTGGAATAGGAAGGAGCGTCGGCGTTGATAACGCGGTTGTCAAAAAAAGCCGCTCTCTCCCTATCCCACACTCCGTGTACCTTGATGTCAGCGATCAAGCCGGGTGAACCGTCTTCGGCCTCCTGCATAATCGGTTCAACAACTACTCCTCTCCAAGCTAGTTTGGCCAATCCTGCAACTTCATCCCTTATCCAGTCATGCCCTTGCTTTACTAGTCCACCCCTTTTGCAGTTGAGGGCATGATTCACCGTCATGTGTTCACCGCATCCATCGCAGGTAACTGGAAGGCCCATCAGATTTTTTCCGTATCGCATTGAAAGTGCGTCCCTGAATTGAGTAGGCGATAAATCCAAATTATCCGCTGCCAAAGGAATAACGGAAAGCCACTGTGAAGCGTTTCCTTCGATAATGCGTTTTATAGTCTTTCTTTCGTGTGGGTCGAGGGCTTCCATGGCTTGCTGACATTTTTGTTCGCATCTTTCCATTTTCAACTTTTTTTCTCTCTTCAGTTCTTCTAACACGTGCAATCTATGGGCTTCTTCATCGAATTCGGCTCCTGTTACTATGCATGATGTCAGTACTGACGTGGCCCGAATGGATGTGTCAAAGGCTTCTGTGGCTGTATACACCGGATCTTCTAGGGCTAGACCTCCAAACTTGACTGGTAGAGCATATAGATTATGCTCGTGATCAGCTATTTCCCGACCCAAGATTGAAGGTGTCAGTTTTTGACGGATCACATTTCGCAGTGGTTCATATTGATTTGGGGCAGCACTTACCACTCTCTGTAGATATGACCATTCTCTTTGTAAAGATTTTGTGAAGGTGGTGTAAACTGCTTGGGGGCTTTCTTGGGCGAACTCACTGAAGGTCAAAACGTGATTTACCCACTTATCCACTTTTTCTTTGACATAGTCATTTTTCGCTTCACTTGACCCTAACACCCCCCCAAGATATCTATGACTTGTCACAATATGTATGTTGGGAAACATATCTTGGGCTCTTTGTTCATCTTCTGGTTTTACGATGAGGTAGCTTTTTTCAGGTTGTGGAAGATAGCCACATTTAGGTCCTTCAATTTTGAGTTGAGTGAGCCATGCTTGTATGTTTTGGAGGTCTCCTGCACAAGCTGCGTCATCCGCATACCAATTTTGATGCCACTGTGTGCTTTTCAATTTTCTTATGAGAGGAAGGGTACCAACAGCGTACATCAGCATTCCAAGAGGATCGCCTTGTGTTGTACCTTCTTGACTTAGGATGGAGGCTTCGCTGCCCCTGAACAAGATTCTGGGGAACCCCCGATAGGTGTTGAAGAGGAAACGGGCGCATCTTGGCCATAAGACCCTTGCGTTCCACAGAGCCAGTGGACGGCTTAGTGTGTTGAAGGCATTTGTGGCATCCATCAACAAAATCCCTTCGCACCTATTTTCTCCCTCAAACAACTGGGATATCCCGTGTACCGCCCCTTCAATCCCCGCTTTTGCTCCCCCACACAATTGATCCGCACCGCATTCCTCCTTCAAGTCTTCACCGGTGACCATTGCCATAGTTTTTGAGCAAAGTCTGTAAAGTACCTCACCAACACCTATAGGGCGCACCCCAGGATTTTTATCCAAAGCAACCCCTCTTCGTGACAACAGTGCCTGGATTTTAAACCAGTCAATTACATTGTTTGCCAACGAGCGGGTCAGGGTTGCGACAGCCTCTCTCAGGCGGAGGCTATGGGTTCCGTATCGAAGAAGGACGTTTCTCCACTGCTCGGCATCCATACCGCTTGGCCCAGCACTTCCTTTCATGCGGTGTGCGGCTTGTTCTATGTGACCCGCCGAGATGTTCACTTCGACCAGCAGGGGAAGGTCATCAGAAAGAAAGAGATCTGAAGTAGGGACCATTTGAGATGGGTGTTTTCTATTTAAGATGTCTAGAACTGTTTGACCTTCATTGTTCACAACTTGTTCTGGCTGTAGAATCCCTTCTCCTTCTCCCCGTCCTGTCGCCCATCTTGTTGCGTCACGTAGTCTTCCACTTGTGGCGAGCCTTGTGAAGACTCTAACCTTTTGTCTATGATCCATTTTGTGATTGTTTTGTCTTATTGTTCGATCACATCGAACCGCCTCTTGCACCAGCTCATCGTACTTGCCTTGTTCCCATAGTTCCATTCGTTTGTTTAGAGACCTCCTTATGTCTGGGCCTGATTTTATTAGTTTTTCTCTTTGTAGAACTACAGCACAAAGAACCAGTATTTTTTCTGAAGTGGATTCTCCGTTTACAACATTCAAAATTTCGGAAGTCAACATAGTTGCCAATTTTCGGCCCACATTTCCTTGTGGTATTTTATACTGCTTTCCTTTCAGTCTTGTTATTTTACGCCAGCGGTTCTTCCAAGCCACATCCCCTCCATCGTCCTCTGTATTCACCAGTGGTGCCCCAAACCCTCTGATAAAATGTGCTTGTATGTAGTCTGGGACTGTGTCTCCTATAGCCTCTTGCGAATCTCCCGGGTCATTTGCGACCACACCTCGGTGCGCCAGTCGTTGGTGTACTAGAAGTCCTCGTCTCCTAAAAGTTCTATCACACTGTGGACATCGTACGTCGTCACTCCGAGAATCATTCATTTTCACGTTTCCTAGCTATTTCCCAGCAACACTCAAACAATAAACAATGAAAAACTCAACTTGAAAAATCAAAACGGTTCAAAAAGTTTTTCTTAGTGATTTCGGTTTAAATACTGGTAGAATTTTGATATCTTAATTTCCTTCATCTTCCTGACCCTTCAAATAACAAAAACAGCCAAAATTCACTTTCGTACACTCACTTTTTCCCGGATAAATTCACAAGTTTTCACGGAGCAAATTTCCCATTCAAATTAGAATTGCCTCAGAAAGTAGGCAATACTTGTGGAATACTGAGCCAGAAATAAAAGTATGGCTGGAACAAATGAACGTGACTACGATAAATATATGGAGTAAGTAGGTATAGAGTATATATAGAATAAATATATGACAAATGCATAGGTGGTTGTAACAACGTTGCAATAACGAATTTTACCTGAGGGCTGTTTTACTACAGTAGTTCCATTTGCCCTTTGTCCTATCAACCCTGCTAAGAACCACATGATAACTATACTTCACTCTCTAACTGGAAACAATTATTTCCGCCCACATACATTTACTACCACAAAAAATTCTTTGATCATATTGGAACATATCTCTTGAAAAGAACCTACATAAAGATAAACATTAAGATTGACATCAAGATAAACATTAAGATAAACCTATGACAAATTATATTTAAAGTTTTGATAGATAAATTGTAACTTTTGACAAATAGATTTCAACTTTGGACAAATAAATTTGAACTATTTATATGTCGCGTAGGTAAATCGTTGCTGTGCCTGTTTGTCAGGGGTGGGGGAGGGGGGGGGGGGGTTGAATTGCTTCTGCGCGGGTGGCGTAATCTCCAATCATAGCACTTAAGGTGTTCGTCGTTTTTTGAATGGTAATGTGATCAATCAATTCGTTAATTTTCATATATTTTTTTCGACGATAAGATTATGCCCAACACTGATGTAGAGTGCACTCAGCTGATCTGACGAGCACCTAAAATTCGTATTCTAAAATTCGTATGAGACCATCGTAAGACCTCTAAACTACCCTTATTAGAGGTCCGATCTTGAAGTCAAGGATCTTCAGCTAACTAGATTCCAAACGGAGTCTCCATACAAAATTTCAAGACAGGGACGTCCCTATGTATGAGGTGAATGTGATTTTAGTAAGAACAGCGGATAGATCGTGATTTTACTGGATGTTCCAGTACCTACCCCCTCTATCAGTGTTGGGCATAATCCTATCATCGAATACGAATACGATTGTAATCGCGATAATTATTCGTTGATTCTGAGTCAACTGCGATTATATTCGTGTAATCGTATTCGTCTGTCGGCGATTACACGAATACAACCCATAAAAATGCGTCACGGTCATCAATTTCAATAGGGCGTCCCTCCTATAATATGCAAAGCCTTGCTAATATTACCTAGCTTCAGAGGGGCGTCCTATTGAAATAGATTTGAGACAAATAGGCTGGCCTCCAATCGCTGAATTCGCTTTAAGGACGTCCCTATTCCCTCGTATTCGTATTCGACGATTAGATTATGCCCAACACTGCATCAATCCCTGGTTGCTACCAAAGCTTTTGAAAAATCATAGAAAGAAAAAACTTATGGCAGAAGAGTGAAGTGTCTGCATTGTTATAGAAATATAGAATGAGATAGAATCGTCTGCTTTCGTTTGGAAATACAAATAGGATATGCATGTTTCTCTCTTCATCAATCACCTTGACTATTATACTACAAGAAAAACACTTCGAAATATGTCGAAACTATCCCATAGACTCACTAGAAGTCAATTTTGGAAGACTGTGTCGAACCAGAGTCTTCTGTTGTTATAACAGATTTCGTCAAAATCACCCACTGAGAAAAGGTTGAAAAAAATAAAAAAAATTCTATCAGGTCTCCGTGCCTTGGCCTCTCATTAGCTACGCTCATTTTCGATGAAAGACTCCGCGACGCCATCCACATTCAGAAACCCATACGCGTGAGGAGCAATTTTCATTCCTCATTCCCACGTTTTTTCAACGTGTTTTGGTTTCAGTTTACACTAGCAAGGTTGCAGCTACTTTTTGCTGCCAGACAACGCGACTTGTACTTGAAGAAACAGTTAGGGAGGTAAATGTAGCGTGTGCAGATGAATTTTGGTTTATTATTTCCATTAATAAGCCTATGTGATCGTATAGCAAAAAATTTTTATAACCCCCCCTCAAACTTTGTCACTTTACGTTTCAAGGTGCGTAGAATCCAAATTTGAAATGTCCGTCCGCCGTCCCCCGTCCGCCGTCCGCCGTTCGCCGTTCGCCGTCCGGGCCATAAAAGGCCTAAGAATTGACTTAAAAAACCCGTTCTTTCGCACATAGACTCCATTTGGGGTCTAGTTGGTCCTAACGTTTAACCATCCCGATCGCTTTACTCGCATAGATGCTATGGCCCAAAAACGGGCGAAAAAGTGTCTTTTTCGACGCGCGCACGCCTGGCACGCTTGGCAGGGGGTCACGGTGGGTTGTGAGGGGGGGGCGAGCGGGGGGGTGGAGTGAGAGGAGGCGCCGGCGCCGCGGCACCTTGTGGTGGGTACGGCGCCGGCGTTCCTTCGAGGCATGAATATGTTTTTTTTTTTTTTTTTTCAAGGTCATATTTGTGTGTTAATACCAAAGCTTTTCCTACGCATATTTAATAACATATCCTCTCGACTTTTCGTACGTACTTAGATAATGATATTATTAAGGCAATAACTATTTGAATAGATAGGAGCTCAAATCGAGAAATATAAACATGCGTATATAATTATAGAAGTATAGGTTGTGGCAACTCGAAGTAGGACACGCCGAGGAGTCTGGACAGGCCTTATGACGTACGCTAGCCAACTAAAACTACGATCAAACTCAATATGAAAAAATAATAAACCTTTGTGAAATAATTTGCAGCGTTTTTCCCTTTCACGTGACACCTTAGGAATGTCATTGGCAATACGGGCAACGAACTTTCATTATCTAGTTACTACTCGTATTTACTCGTAAATTTTATAATTAGAAATTGAGCCGCTTTTGGAATGCTGGGTTATAATGACAGCGTTCGGAGCCACCCTGATCAGCAGAGTGAGACCAGCTACTTAACACCGAGTTATTTATGCACCCCGACTGGGGAAACGCCGAGGTAATCGGATGGTTTTGAATAATCTTAAAATATGAGCCATTCAGTCTCAGAAATTATGATCGAAATCAGATGAAAACTGTGGAAGTCATGATCGTTACCAAAGTTTACTGTTTGCGCTTGCGCAGCAGCTATTGATGAAAGGTTTGTGATGTGAACTCATATGGGTTCATCACATCGTCATTTCCCTATTACCCTTCAAATTAGAGCGAAATCGGACGATTACGATGTAAGAAAACGACGCTTGATTGATTTCACGCATGCACAGTAGAAACTATCAATTTCTGAGTGATGAAGTAATTTATTTTCGGCACTCCGTAGGTCCAGATTATTGCATGCCAACAAATAGCATGAAACCCTCTTAAAAATGACGCCAGTCTGCCGACTATATTCTTTCGATTAATTTTGAAATAATTGTTACGTAATTGACTGATTTTAATGTTGCAAGACACCCTAGAATCGGTTAGGTTCGCCAAAAGAGAAGCAAACATTGAATAAACGGTTTTCTACCTTTACTAATCAATATGCTGATTTTTTAATATATTGTTGCTTAGTAAAGATAAGTAACAAAGAAATTTCTGATCACTTTCCTTCCTCTATACGTTTTCCCCTTTTCTTGCTTTTACGTTTCAGAGTGGTCACCAATTTTGGTTTCGTGTCTGTCTGTCTGGCTGATACCTTTCTGTCCGTTTATCTTAAGTGTTCGTGCCAATTCCTTGTCTTGCGCAAAACTATACTAGGGTTTAGTCCGATATTAAAATTTCCAGAAATTGTGGGAGTTAGCCCCTAGATGGTTTCCTGTAGGTGCATTTCTTCGGCATAGGATAAACAGTTCTTACGGTCCTTATTTCCGATTCCCTTCAAAATCGGGGGGTAGTGGGGTATTTATAGGTTTCAGAGTGGTGCTTCGAGTTTTATTCTGAACCTAAATTGGTTGACAGTGGCGAACTCCTAGACTAATAGAGCATTTTTTTGAAATCTCCAGATGTGCGGGTTGACCCCTTGATAATCCCCTTCCGATTCCATTGCCGTCGAATGAATAGAAGCGTGGGCGCATTTAACGATATCGTGAATATCCAGAAACTAAATTATCTCATTTTCAGGATGTACTTTAATGTCAGCCTACAAGGAAATCCTTGTTCTAGACTTATATACGTTTTCGGTTTTAATCGAGTGTCGTTAGTTGGCGGACTCTCACCACCCTTCCCGCCTTCCTTCAATTTTCCTCTCCTGTATAATTTCAAATTCCAGTTTCATTTCATCTGGAAGTAAGCTGTTCTTTATCTGATGTAACTTCAGTTATAATTTTAACGTAGACAAACAATGTGCTAAGCAACAATGTAGACAAACAGTAACAGCCTTTCCAGAAGCCTGAAGCTAAACAGAGAAGCTTTCCGTCAAACATAGTAGGTACCTGTATCTTATCATCATATCCCGTCTATATCTGGGTCGTTTTTATAAAAGATCATAAACTTCCTAAAACTGTTCGAGAGCTTCGAAGATTTTTAGGAATGTTAAATTTTTATAGACGATACTTAAAAAATGCAGCTATGCATCAGGCACTTTTGAATAACTACTTGAAAGGAGCTAATAAAAAAGATAACAGACAAATTCAGTGGACAGACGAAACAATTGAACAGTTTGAGAAATGTAAAGAACAATTGGCAAATGCCGCATTACTCACCTACCCTGACACAAAATTCGAACTAGCCTTATTCGTGGACGCTTCCGATTTCGCTGTTGGTGCAGTGCTTCAACAAAAAGAACCTAATGGTTGGAAGCCAATTTCTTTCTTTTCGAAAAAATTGAATGATGCGCAACAAAAGTATAGCACATACGATAGAGAACTTCTTGCAGTGTATCTTGGCATAAAGTACTTTAGACACATGGTAGAAGGAAGAGACTTTGTTGTGTACACAGATCACAAACCATTAACATATGCTTTTAGTCAAAGAAATGAAAAGGCTTCTCCACGACAATTGAGACACTTGCAATACATTTCACAGTTCACCACCAAACTAAATTATTTAACAGGCAAAGATAATGTAGTCGCTGATCATTTTTCAAGAATTGAAGAAATAAACCAAATTGATTACTCCGAAATAGCGAAGTTCCAACAAAATGACGAAGAGTTAAAAGAGCTCATGAACAATTCATCACTAAAATTCAAAAAGTATTCCTTATTTCCGAATGTTTCCTTATATTGTGATATTTCAACAGAAAATATTCGGCCATATATCCCGTCAAAATTCCGTCAATCTATTTTCAATCAATACCACAACTTAGCACACTCTGGAATCAAATCAACTGTAAAATTGATAACAACAAAAGTAATATGGAAAAATATCAAAAGTGATGTATCTTTATGGGCTAAGACATGTCAAGAATGTCAAAAAAGTAAAATATCCAGGCACACTAAATCTCCAATAGGCAAATTTCCAAAAACTGATGAGCGATTTCATACCATTCATATAGATATTGTGGGACCTCTTCCATTGTCAGATGGATTTTCCTACTGTCTAACATGTATAGATAGATTTACGTCATGGACGGAGGTTATCCCATTGAAAAATATAGACGCCCAAACAATTGCAGAAAATTTTTATGTTAATTGGATATGCCGTTTCGGAACACCCACATGTATTATCACAGACCGTGGAAGACAATTTCAGTCGGAACTGTTCCACGAACTTGCAAATTTATGTGGAGCAAAAGTTCAACACACAACTGCTTACCATCCCCAAGCCAATGGAAAAGTAGAGCGGTTTCATCGAACACTCAAAGCAGCGATCAGGGCTTATGGAAAGCAGAAATGGACAGCAGTCATCCCAACAATTCTGTTAGGCTTGAGATGTGCATTCAGAGAAGATGCCATGTGCACAATCGCGGAGATGGTGTACGGAACAACGCTGAAGATACCTGGAGATTTCCTTGAAGAGAGAGACTCTAAATTAGCGGAGCCATCTGTTTTCGTCCATCAGTTACGAGAACAGATGAGAATGCTGAAACCAGTTCCTACTAAAACAAGACACAGCACATCTACATTTGTACACGAAGATTTGAAACGGTGTAGCCACGTTTTCTTGAGGGTCGATAGACTGAAACCCTCGTTAGACAAACCATACGAAGGTCCATATGAAGTACAAGCACGTACAGAAAAGTATTTCACTCTCAACATTAAACAAAAACAGATAAACGTAACAGTAGACCGACTCAAACCAGCATACATCCTTTCAGAAGACGAAAACTCAAGAACCACTAACAACAGAGAAGAATACAAGAAAGAAGAACACATGAAAGAAGAACACAAGAAAGAAGAACTCAAGACAGATGAACAAATCACACGCAAAACACGCTTTGGAAGAAAAGTCAGATTTCCCTCTCGATATTTGGAATCGTAACTTCGTTACTAAGAGGGGAGTGAATGTGGGCGACGGAACGAATTTAATTTATTTTTGTTTTCATGATTTGATTTATTTTCAAAGTTAATTTTTCGTTTCCAAGATCAAAATTACTAACTTCATGTTTGATTATTTTTAGGCCCACATGTTAATTTTATTACTTAGAGATTTTTTCATTCGAATAAAAGCAGTCCGTTCTAAAACTCAAAACCGACCATTTCCTACAAATTAATTTTTCATAAATATTTTCAATTAAGTACAGCACAAAAATAACACAGTTAATAATTTACACGTCCCACAAGTACATCACGAACACGCACAATAAGTACCTTCTAATTAACAACAGATACAAGACACGAGGGGACACCTACTTTACATTCGTTCTGAACGGTGGGACAACATGGATGAAGTTCCCGGAAGCTCATGTGGTCCTGATAGCGTTGACCATGAGTATGCTCACGATTTTCTTTTTTACGTATCGTTTTATTATTTGGGCCTTTTTTGTTATATTCCCGCATATTTCCGTTAATTCTCTACTATTCATTCATTCTGACCTGTATGCCCAACTAATTTGTATTTTTACTAAGGGATGGACTACTTGATGTTATGTATTTTTGAGATGCGAGCTTGCAAGCATCCAGACCACCAAACTATACACAGCATTCTGACCTATTTTATCACAGTGGACGTATAAATGATTGAGGATCATCAATCCGATCAATCCCCATTCTATAGAAAATAGTTTGTAAATGCGGGTATATAACAGAAAATACCCTAATTAAGTTTTTGTTACGCCATCCAGTTGCTCTGGTAGGTAGATTGTGATGAGGATTTTTATAATTATTACAAACTTGTTTCTAGCAAGAAACTTACTACGATAGTAGTAGTTTTTCTTTAAGGGGAGTCAGTCCGAAAATTAAATGTTAACTTGATGCATATTAAGTTGCTTTTTATCACTGGTAGGTGTATTGGGGGGGAGGAAAACTTGGCAATTCCTCTGTGGTTTTAGCAAATTTTCGTAAAAAATAAAGCTATTGCAATGGCTCAAAAAATTTTAAAATAAAAATTTTCGAAAAATTTCTTCATTGAAATCCGTTTTGAGGCATTCTGAGACGATTTCTGAAGTTTGCGCTTTTTCATATATATAGGTATATATATATATATTTATATATATATATATATATATATATATATATATATATATATATAGGTATATATATATATGTACTTATGGTTTGTTTGAAACAGTTCTATAAGAACAGTATATCTTTTGGAGAGGATGTGAAGTGAAAATTACAACACAAATAAAGAATGAAAGCTTACACAATTATTAATATTTCGGCGTTTGCCTTTGTCAAAACCTTTGTCACTCCAGATGATAACTCTCCTTAGGATTGAGATGAAAGTACCGTTCTTGCGCCGAAAAATCAAGCATTCCAAACGAAAGATGAGTTCGTTGGCCAATAATTTTTGAGCACATTAAATTGGTCAAATTTTGAATAATTTTCTAAAAAAAATCACTAAAAATGGCTAAAAACGGTCAAAAATCGTTGAATTTGTAATTGTTTGCAGAATCCTAGTCAAAACTAAATTCTCAACGATTAACTAGGACATTTAAATTTTTTTTCTCAAAATCTCTGTGTAATCGGTTTCGGCATTTTTCAGCCCCTTTAATAGAGTAAAAGTAACCTAATTCTACTTTTCAAAGGTCGTAGTTGATCGCGATAGAATCACCTTCTTTTCGAGGTATTCCAACTAAATCTCTTAAACAGGTTTTCAGGTACCTATTATATATCATTGCAAATGTGTCATTCCCGGTGTTGAATATGCAGTTTTGAAAAACCTTAATTATAATCCGATGTACATTAACGCATGGTGATCTGAAATCGACAGTGAGAACTACTTCGAGAGGCTTCCTTTTGACGCTATACTGAAAATATTCGAGTGGCTGCCGATTAAAGAAGTTGTCATGTTGAGAAACGAGAGCACATTGTTGAACTCAGCAGTCCGCTACCATCTCACGCACTCAATGGTTGGTCTCAGACGAAACTGCGCACAGGCCCTCCCCTGTCTCCAAAATGAGCTTAAGCGTATACCTTCGCACCTGGATAGCCGGAGACTCGTCGGTGTATCCATCTTACTCGTGAGGTAAATTAAAAACTTCAATAGCAATTTATCTGGTTCGTAAAATATATGTAGAGTGATTCCTCAGTAACTTAAAATAATAAAATGCGTGCAACTAGACCAAAAATGGAGTAGAACACCACCAACCACCTTTCTACCTCAATCCGTTGCCAAGATTTGATTTTTTAAAGTTTTTGTTGTTGTAGGAAACCACTTTTTAGGACGTCCTTCTGAACCTGTCCTGTAGGCAAGGCTTCGTAAAAACGAGGGACGCCTATTGGAATTGATCCAGGGGGGTAGGGAACAACCCAAGCATGAGGAAAAAACGTCTGCTAAGTTGGGGGCAGTCTAGCTTCCTCACATATTGTAACATGGACATACAGAATTAGTTGAAGAACAAAGTACGAGTCGAAATGATTGATGAGTTGGCGTTATAAGAAAATAATATTTGTGCATGCGCACAGACTACTATTAATCCAATGGCAATGTAATTTATGGGGGAACGTCTAGGAGTTAAACCGCACAAGCCTTGAAAATGTCATAAAAATCGGTCCATTAGTCTCGGAGTTTTGTCTGTGTCGATGAATTTTAGTTTTGCGCATGCGCTATAGTTCAACCAATCGCGATATAATTCATAGGGAACGCCCTCAACACATTACTAAGCTAGTATGATGTACTTTTTTCTAGCATACTGTTTTTCTAGTACTCTAGTACTTTTTTCTGATTTTCAGATATTTATCTAAAGAAATTGAGATTCTTTTCGCAAGCGTTTGGCGACTGAGAGATGACGAACGTGCATGGACAGAGCTCGCTCCTGATTTGGCGCCGGTAATTCAAGAATTTAACAATTTCGTCTCCTCCATAACCAACGAGCCTTCACGTCAATCTTCGGTCGTTTCGGTCGTCCAATGGCACCAGTTTTTGGACAAAATCGATGCTGGATTGGTAGACAGGTTGTACGAAATCTAGTTTAAAACGTCAGCCAAGTTGGGTGGGCAGTATAGCTTCCTCACATATTGTTAACATTGACGTACAGAATTGGTTGAAGAACAAAGTGCACGAGTACGAGTCGAAATGATTGAATGCAAAACACAACGGTATCTAATACATGTTTATACAAGCTATAACGCAAATTAGGGCTATTATTCATGTTTGCATGTGCGGAAAGTGTCCAAAGGTTAATCCACAAAATGATTGAAAATTTCATTAAAATCGAATCATTATTCTCTGAGTGACATCCAATATTGGTTCGTGTTTTCGCAATAGTTACCTATTATTATTCAAGCAAATGTAGTAAAATACAAGAAGCATCATCCTGTACCCACCAACTTCTTCAGTTTGAACGAAATCGGTCCAATTGATGCTAAGAAATAGACGTTGTAAGAAATTAACGTTTGCGCATGTGCACAGACTACTATTAATTTATCAATCATTACAATGTAGTTATTTTATCAACCATGCAATATGGAATTGTATCTTTGGGGGGGGGGGGGGGGGTTATCCGACTTATTCGAAGAAAGTAAATATTATCCAAAGGAGTATTATTAAAACCATAATGGGATAGAGGCGTTTCCACTCCAATCTAAATACTTTGAGTGAATTAAATGTTTTTTCCCCAAGACAACTATTTTTGAAATCTCTACTTCTAATATTGCATAGAAACCCTAATATAGTTCTAGATGGTCAGCCACACCATTACAATGCAAGGTTAGGTATATCACTAGGAAATCTTGTTGCACCAAAGCCTTCTCTCTCACTAACCAACTATTTAATTTACATTGTCTACCGAACTGTTCATCACCCGCTCAAATCTCCGCTTTTATGTTCCCGCGTAGCGTTATAAAAGACAAATTTCGAATGGTTGATTAAAGTGGGAGTGGAAGTTGCCGAAAAAATGATTTGTAGCAAATCATCATCAATATTGTTGATATCAATATTGAAGAATTTTTCATTTTGACATTTTATGATGTCTTTGCTTCGGCACATTAAAATAAAAACTGTCACGAAAAAGTGTCCTCGAAAAGCGTAACCTACATTTTCTGATGATTTCCGCTTACAACCGAGTCGTTGCTAGGGAAATGGTACTTCGTTTATTCAGGTTCTTACTTTGAATTTTTAAACATAGTCTAATATTATAAAAAATAAGTGGTTGCCACTGGCCATACAACCGTTTTGCCACTGGCCATGCCCGTCTTACTCACAGACACCTGCTTAGTGCAGAAGCTCGAGATGTTGTGTGTGGGAGGTGTGGGGGTGATCTGTCCATCCGCCTCTTTCTGGAGGACTGACCAGCCCTTGTGGACCTTCGAGTCCAGCATCAGCCGGTTGACGTGTTATCCGGACCAGACAAGGTCCGATCCCTGTTGACGTACCTGAGAGCCGCTGAGCTCTACTACGAACTGTGATATCTGATCAGTGATATATTTATATACATCTAGTCGTAGTTTTATTTCACTTTGCTGATTGTATATAGAGCATGTATATAGTTATTAGCCTATTTTACATCTAGTCTTAGTTGTATTACTTTATCCACTGGTTTTTTAATCCACTTTGGGGGCTAAACAGTGGTCATCACTGTACCCCTCTTTTTTTCCCCCTCCGAGTTGCCAGTGGAGTCCATGATGGCGCTCCTTTTTAGTCAAGGATGGCAACATGGCTCCCCTTAGAATCCTGCCACTTCCATTGTCCTTTTAGACACCTTATTCAATGCCGCTAATGACCCTTCTGGTTGAGGTGAAGCTTAAACCTTAAAAAAAAAAAAAAAAAAAAGAATAAGTTTGGCACTATTCTTGTGAGGCGCTACAAACTCTTACTAAGACTATTGCCCTGCAAAAATGTTGTTTCATTATTAATTTATTTCATAATGACATATATTGGACAACTTAGATAAATGAATGAAATAAATGAAGTAACCCAACAGCAATGAAATTTATAGGTGACCTTCTAGGAGCTAAACCTCGAGAGCTAAATCTAGAGAGCTTTGAATAACGATTTTGTATGGAAAACTTGACTGCTATTTACAACTTTGGACTACTGAGCACCTGAAGATTTCATTGATTTAATCAGATTGATTTCAGATTGTACGCGATGGCCTCAAGAAAAACTCCATTCGAAATCCACGTCATCGACATGCTCATGTGCGCTCCGAGTTACAACTTCCAACTCGGTCTGAGGAAGCGAGTAACCGGTGGACCTTTTTACGACGTCTACGGATTTTTCAAAACTGCCAACCTCAAACCTGTCGGCCAAGTGCCCGACGTTTTCAACGCGGAACTCAACATCGTCCAGAAGAAAAAAACTTTGCTCAAGTATTTGAGGGAAACCGTTAGAGAGGAAAACATTCGTTTTCATGGCAATTTGTGCTTAAGGTAGGGACAGTCACACAACTGCATCCAAGTTGGACGAAAAATATAAAATTTAGGCCCCGTTTCACCTGTGTGAGCTAATGTCCCGTCACCTTAACCTGCTGTATTAGAGTGGGTTGGATTGTTTCTGGGGCCATTCTGGCCCAATAGGATCTTAGCAGGACTTGATAATTGCGGCACCGTCAACTTAACCAACAGTAACGGGAGACCGGCGATTAAGAGCAGCGTTAAGGAATTATCTTTCACTACGTTAATTCGGACGTCAAAGTAATCGACCCCGTGGCCGGTTATGGATTGGTTAAGTTAACGTCAAAACGTTTCATTTTGCCCATCAATCATGGAACCGAATGGACAGAAAAGTGGCTCCCCAGAGCTTGCCATCATAACCTAAACAACTTCAACATCGGTTACTTATCCAATTCTTATCGCGATTAGGAGTTGATTTTTTCTAAGTTGAAACACCCAAAGTAATCAAAAACATCTGAAATTTATAAGAATTGCATGAATTTTGAATATACCTTTAAATGCGAGAGAGAGTAAAAAGCACTTGGTACCTTCGCTTGAAAATCTTTTTAAATGAGGAACCTGTGTAGTGAAGTGAAATGAAACATAAATTAATATCTTTCTATTCTTTTGGTGGCCTAAACAGTATATCTTCCGGCACTGGAGGGTATCATGCCTACAATACAAGAAATTCACATGTAGGAGGATACTATTTGATGGAAGGGTTGTGACAGAAAACTATGGAAATCTCATCAGATAAGAAGTAAATACATACAAATCTCTACTTCTCAATAGGAAACCTATAAATCGGGTAATCAAACTTGGTTAGGTACTTACCAAGGTAGTAAGCTACTAATCTATGCTGGATGAGTCAAAGCACTCTGCCAACATCGGTTTTCATCTAGCTCTAGAGAACAATTTCCCTTATGACTCTAGGTCGTTGTCACTTGAATAGCATTCAAAACGAGCAAACAAAACAAGCCGCTCGTAAGAGCTTAGTGATCTCTGATTTCATGTCTACTTTTTCAACTAACGTACCTACTGCTGGCGTTTCATACTTCATTGATATTAATGCGAAACGAGCTTGTGTACGAGAAATTTGAAATGTTGCGTCTTATTCAATACAAACTCGTCAATGGGGGCACAGGTTATGTGAGTGACATTATTTTTATCTAGTGACTTGTGGCGGTTCTTGAAACAATGTTGTACCTAAATGTTTAAAATAATTAAATATTATTATATTAGCGAATTGACGTAGAAAATTAAGCTATTGCAATGGCTCAGACATTTTTAAAATCAAAATTTTCGTTAAATTTCTTCATTGAGACCCGTTTTGAGGCATTCTGAACCGTGGATTCTTATATGAATTGTACCGTTCCAGACGATAATTCTCCTTAGGATTGAGATAAATATCCCGTTCTTGCGCCAACAAATCAAGCTTTTCAAAGGAAAGGATGAGTTTGTTTGCCAGCACTTTGTGAGCACATTAAATTGGTCAAATTTCAAAAAATGTCCTGAAAAAATCACTAAAAATGGGTTAAAACCGCAAAAAATCGTTACATTTATATCTTTTTAGCAGAATATTGCTCAAATAAAGTTTATCAAATTTAAAATAGAACATTAAAAAATTTATGTACAAAATTAGGCTGAAAAATTTACTTAAATTTCATTTAAATTTCTTATAAAAACTGCAAAAAATTTTCCAATCATGCAGCATGATCGTATGAGCGAATTTTCGTAAATTATTGTACCTACTATATTATTTTACATTGTTTTAAAAATGGAGGACTTTGTGAAAAGAAATTGTTAACTACCAATTTTATGGCAAATAACTCGTATTAAATAGGTAGGTAGTTTTTGCGATTCAAATAAAATTTTAAATTTTAAACTTTGTTTTACAGTTTTTATCTAATTTTTTGGCAAATATTAATGAAATTTAAGCATATTGTTCAGCATAAATTTTTTCATAAATTGTTTAATGATCTATTTCATCGTTGATAAACTACTTTTTACTAAAATTCTGTTCAAAATATAAATTTAACGATTTTTAGCCGTTTTTAGCCATTTTTCGTGATTTTGTTATCACAATTTTTGAAATTTGACCAATTTAATGTGCTAAAAAAATGCTGGCTAACGAACTCGTCCTTTCGTTTGGAAAGCTTGATTTTTTGGCGCAAGAACGGAATTTTTATCTCAATATATATTATATTATATATATTATACAATGCTAAGGAGAGTTATCGTCTGGAAGGACAAACGCTTTTTTTTTTTTTTTTTTTTTTTACGGAGGGGGCACGCCATTAACAAAGAGAAACGAAAAAACTAAATTAAAAAGTGGGGAGGACGCCCAGGTTTACCCGACGCCGGCCCTAGGGATTAGGGAAGTTGAAGAAGATGGAGGAGGGAGAGAGGGATGAAAGGAAGTGCCCCTTAAAAATGACCACCAGTTTTACCTTAACTGGTGGTCATTTTATAGGGGCACTCGAAGGACGCGGGTGGTGATACCACGGAGCACTCCTGCCGAGGTGCCCAGCTCGAGAAGCCCCGTGGCACTTTTCCTGCACCACACCCTGCGCCATGACACGGTCGCGGCTATGACGTTGATGTTATTAGGCGCCACTCCTATTAGCTCAGATATCGCTTGCCGCAGGTCGTTCCTATCATATTTACTTATTTGAGCCCTCCAGGTCTGCTCCATGTCCATGCTGCCACTGACAACTTGGACATCCAGGGTTATGGCAGACCCATTCTGCTTCATGGCAACGATATCTGGCTTCTTGCCCCGGTCACTCGGCATATGGTACAGTCTATCTCTCTCCACGTCCCAGCCACTAGATGACAAAGCACCTACTATCTGCTTGGCAACCGCATCATGTGGCAGAATGCGGCCACCATGAGTCCGTGGACACTGCTGTACCACATGATAAAGGTTCTCATTTTTACCCCGACAGGCACGGCAAAGGGTGTCTACTGTCCCACGACTAAGGTAGCCACGCGGACGGCATGAAAATGTCGTTAGTCGCGGGCCCCAATGCCCTCTGAAGCCCATTCAACCCTCTGGGAGGAAATGGTGGATTCAGAGTACTGTCGGAGCACACACACATAGGTATATATATATATATATATATATATATATATATATATATATATATATATATATATATATATATATATATATATATATATACTTTGTTTTTCAGCGCTGATTCACGTGGTGCTGTCAGTATTTAGATTTAGCTCAGTTTTTTCGATTTTATAAGCTTAATCTACGTCTTTTGGTGAAATATTACAGTTTTTCCGAAGTATCAACTTTGGCAGTAGATTTATTTTCCCTCGCCCTTTCGCAACCTGGGTTTGGGACCGGCTAAGGCGGCCTTAAAAATAAATTACGTGGTGTTTTTTTATTGAACTTGATGAATCCGAAATAACAGCCGGAAACATGGTCGTTTTTTTAAGAAAAAAGTGGCTTGGTTCCTGCACCCAGAAGGATACTCTGAGAAATCATGAATGTTATGGTACCAAAAGCGTTTGAATACGATTGAATCACAAGAGGTAAACAACTCGGATTTCTCGATTCTCGGACTGCTTATCTGCTGCACTTTGTGACGAGACGTCACTAACCGCTCACGTTACGACTTCAACTCCAAGTTGATCTGTACCCGTTATCATATTTATTTTGTCTTTAATCGTGAGAAGCAACTGATCCGGTTAATAGTCTCACTGTGAACGTTCTTGAGTGCGTATCATGCCGCGTTTTACCCAAAACGAACTGACCGAGATGGTGCGGTTGTACTACACGCACGACGGAAATGCTCGAAAAACTGCAGCCGCTTGTCAGCAAGTGTTTAATCGGCTGGTTCACCACCAGGCGATATTACGAACGGTTCGCCGTTTTGTTCGCACGGGCAGAGTTGACGTTCCTCGTCCACCCGGAAGACCTTCCGCTGTACGCTCCTTCAACTTTGATTTGGACGTGTTGCTGTATCAACGGGAAAATCCTCACTCTTCCGAACGTCAGACGGCTCGAGTAGTTGGTTGCAGCAAAACCACAGTTCATCGGGTCCTTCACACCTATGGCATGAGGCCATTTAGGTCTCATGTCGTTCATGGCCAGCGTGAAGGGGATAAGGAAAGGCGGCTGCTTTTCCTCGCACACATGGAGGCGCTCCGCGAACAGGTCCCACACTTGGCCACCGCTCTTTTGTGGACCGACGAGTCCACATTTACAAACAATGGACTCTTCAATCGTTGGAATTTTCGAACGTGGGCTGACGAGAATCCACGATTATCGTATTCCACCAGACACCAGGTGCGTTTCACGGTAAATGTATGGTGTGGGTTGGTCGGCAACCACCTCATTGGGCCACATTTCTTGACCGGTGGTAGCCTCAACGGGGAGAGATACCTTCAGTTTCTCCAGGAGGTTCTGCCTGAATTGTTGGAGGACGTCCCTCTCGCCACCAGGCAGGCAATGTGGTTCCAACATGATGGTTGTCCTGCCCACAACGCACGGGCTGTTACACGCCATTTGGATGCCCGATTCCGTTCTCGGTGGATTGGCAATCGGAGCCTGATTTCTTGGCCACCCCGTTCTCCGGACTTGACTCCACTAGATTATTTTTTATGGGGTTACCTGAAGAACAAGGTCTACGACGCCTCCCTCCCTCCTATCGCAAGTGCTGCCGAATTGCAACAGCGGATCATCGACGCCTGCGATTCGGTATCTCCGGCATCTACGTTCGAGGCAGTCACCACCGAATGGGAACGTCGAGCTGCCGCCTGTTTGGAGGACGACGGCGGTCCATTTGAACGACTACTGTGAACGATTTATTTTCTTAATTTTTTTTCTTTTATTCTTTTTTAAAAAAGAAGGAATTGTTTTTGTTGTATTTTAGCAGAAAAATTATCGAGGAGTGTGATTTATTTTTAAGCCCGCCTTAGCCGGTCCCAAGCCCGGGTTGCGAAAGGGCGAGGGAAAATAAATCTACTGCCAAAGTTGATAATTCGGAAAAACTGTAATATTTCACCAAAAGACGTAGATTAAGCTTATAAAATCGAAAAAACTGAGCTAAATCTAAAAACTGACAGCACCACGTGAATCAGCGCTGAAAAACAATGTAAAGTCATGTGCCACACTTGGGGTTTACCATAATCCATGTTTTGCGCAATTTTGATGACTTTAGCAACTTTGAACGCTCCTGGCGCCCGTTTCGCGCAGTGGAAAAAAAAGTTGTCGAAGTAAAATGTTCATGAAATTTGATGTAGAATGCGAATCTGCAATAAAAATGGGGGGGTTCCATTTGAAAAAACAAAGTTGGTGCGCGCAGCGCGCATTTGCGCGCATGCGCGACGCTTCAAACTGCAATTTTCGAATTCTTTGCAAAAAAATAAGGGGAGGTTACTTCGACAAGTTTTTTGATTTCTCCACAACCAACGAAATTGAAAGGGTGGTACGTTCATTAAGGACCACCCTGTATATAGTATTACGAGGGGTCTTTCTGGGCCCTCTCGTTCAAGCAGCTTTTGGAACCCACTCCCCGGGCCCAGAAACACCCCTAATTTCTACCACCAATATTCTTATCTTCCGGGCTCCGAAAAACCCCTGGTTTCAACCACCAATATTCCTCTCTCTCGCAGGGCCGGATTAATAGATGACACCCGACTTGAGCACTGAACTTTGACATTCTACGTTCTTAGTTTCACCTGCCCCATGGGAAATATAATTTCGAGCATCTTTGCTTTTCGTCATGGAAAAAGACTCTCACTACAATACGCAAATTATTACACAATGGAGTTTTTTTATTTTTTTTATTGTTTTTATACCACGCCTCAAATCATTACACATTGACATAATGAAAAACCTCCCACTGTAAGTTATTACACAACGGCTTAACGAGGCATCGTTTTGCAAATTATTACACAATGGCATAATGACAACTCCTCACTGCAAATTATTACACAATGGCTTAACACAGAAACCCCAGTGCAAATTATTACACTATGGCTTAACATAAATCCCCTGATTGCAAATTATTACACAATGGTTTAATGAGAACCTCATAGTGCAAATTATTACACAATGGCTAAATGAGAAACCTCCGCTGCAAACCATTAAACAATGACATGTACCTAATGAAAAACCTCCCACTACAAATTATTACACAGCGGCTTAATGAGGCATCCTTCTGCAAATTATTACACAATGGCTTAATGAGAAAACCTCACTGCAAATTATTACACAATTCCTTAACACGGAAACACTCACTGTAAATTATTACACAATGGCAAATCATGAAAATCCTCCCACTGTAAATTATTACCCAACGGTTCAATTTGGAAGCTTAATTTGGAGGCTTAATTTGGAAGGCCACGGTAATAGAAAATTCTTTAAATATCTCATAGGAAAGATTGTCAGCCCGGAGTGTGATTTTCGCCATGAAGATGCTTCCCATCAAAATATTTACCATATATTTCAAGAAAGTTCTGCAACAAGATCCGAATTGAATTAGTTTCTGAGAAGTCAACACATCGACGAAGCGAACTCAATACAGTAATTTTCGAAAATGAATATCCTTGAAATTAAAAAATTGAATGAAATGAACGAATGGATTCAATACCGAAAACGCTGCAAATTATTACACAAAGGTTTATTATTTCTGTATTAGATAGCCCTTCTACGTAAATCACTTATTTATGTTTATTAGACGTATTCTGTGGTACATTATCTGGGCCATTCTACAAAAAGGTGCCAACATTTGCAGAAAGGTGTGTGGAAATTTTTCCTGCAAGGAAATCATACAAATTTGGTATCATTCGACTCGTTACGATGTTTACTACTCGTTACTGGAAAGGGCGAGAAAGTTTGACCTTTTTTGGGAATGGTACACTGCTTTTTAGGTTAAAGAAACGTTGATGAAAAGAATGGTGCCGGCTCTACTTTCATAAATCCATTAAAATTAAGTAAATCGGTTTGAACACCAACTGTGGAAGTCAAAGCGTTTCTGTATCATGATCCGCGTCGGATAGAATTAGTTTCCCGGTGTTTACCTCACAAAATGAATTTATAGGCCAAAAAATGTTGCAAATTTTGTGGTTTTTATAATTTGGATGGATTTATTCTTCTTCCCAGTCTTTTCCAGGTGCTAGTGGTTGTGAAAAATGTCTACTTTTCATCACCTCATGACGTATTCTTCGAGTTACAACAGTAAGCTTCTCAAAAAATGAACTCTTTTATTTATAAAAAGGCCGAGTTTTAAGTATTCTCGTTAGGGACGGTCATGGGTTGGTTAGATCATCTCACAGGGGCCTATGATGAAGCTGGGCCGTTTAATATAGGTTCAAGAGAAAAACCTAAAAAAAAAAAAATCATCGGTCAGAATCTCAGCAGTTGACTCAGAAAATATGAACTCAGTAGGTAATTTTCAGTTTCGTTAAATTATAATTTATTGATCACAGGGTAGTATTTTGGTTTATTATTTTCAATTATTATTAACCCCCCTTAAAATTTTGTTGTTTTACGTTTCTAAATATTTAAAACCCGAAAATCAAATGCTAGTAAATAAAATCCGACCGATCATCAACAAGTGAGGTTAATAGGACTGTGATCCTTTTTAGCCGTCAGCGCACGATCTCTGATCTTTTTTTTTTTTTTTTTTCGCCACCTAAAATCTTTCTCTCTGTATTTTGACGCTAACCTTTATCATTCTTTCCCGAAGCGATACATGCGTTTCTTTAAGACCTGCAAGATGGCACCACTATCTCATTTCGGACCAAAAATTGACTCTGATCGTTCTTTCCCGTGACCCTTCAAATCTTATGTTATATATTTGCGGACAAGTGAAGCGTAGGTAGGTGTTTATGGTATCTCATTAAATTTCAGTTGTTCTATCGGTGGATTTCCACGTCGTGTCGATATACAGTACATTGCACCATTGTAGGTATTTTGACATCAGCTTTTGTTTCGTACAGAGGGATTGATGTTCACGAAGTCATCACATAATACAAGGTATGGAGACACACTGATCAGCTGAAGGATCCTTGTGGGTAATTCCTTTCTAATCGATATACCGTGCTGAAATATAAGTAGTATACCTAGCTCTTTTTATGGCATTTAGAATACAATTACAAGTTAACAAAGCGCCGAAATAGGATAATGTACCAGAGACAACATCTTATGGACATAGATGAGTGATTTACGTAGAAGGGTTATCTAGTTCAGAAATAATAAACCTTGTGTTATAATTTGTAGCGTTTTTAAAAATAATGTTCAGTCTTCGTCCAACTTCATGTTCAGTCTTCTTCAACTTCAAGGTAAATAACATTTTTTGAAATGGCAAACTTAAGTAAAACTTAACTACCAGTTTTATAAAATAACCGGAAACTGAAATCGTGAACTAACTCGTAAGTGAGTCAGATTCTCAACGGTGCGTCAGGTTTTGAGGATATCATATCACTAAAGTATGTACCATTTTATCAAGGTAAATTTTCTCATGATCATCTTCTCCCGAGTAAAATGCGCAGGAGGGCTGTTGAGTTGCACTTTGTGTTCAATAACCACTAATCTACTCGTACACGTGCCCTTCAAAAATTGGAAGTGTCCTCCCAAGAAGGAGGAAGACGTATCCGTTTTATAAGCTGATTTTTTTAAAAATTTCTTCTTCATGTCCCTTTCTTCTTTTTCTCAACTTTTTCAGATTGAATCACTGCCTAGTTTTTCTTCAAGGCTTCTTGCATCAATTTTAGTTTGATTAGAAAGCTGATGTGGGAGGCTCTTTTATGATTGCGCACAGTCTAATTAACGAAAAAATAATAGATATCAAATTTGTAATTTTAGTGTTCAGCTTATTTTGGGTTCAATTTCAGTTGTAATAGCTATTGGGTACCTGCGGAACTGCTTCATAATGTCTAAATGAACTTCTATTATAAGATTTGATTAGAAAGCTGATGTGGGAGGCTCTTTTCTGATTGCGCAAAGTCTAATTAACGAAAACTCGGCGCTCCGCGCCTCGCCAGGGGGCAAGCCCCCTGGACCCCCGGTTACCTCTATTTACATACTTCGGACGAAATTATTGAAACACAGAATGTGTTTGCGTTGTCGCGCAACCAAGTGACAACCAAACAAGCGTCATTGTTTACTATTCATTAATAACATCAATTTATATAGTTATAGTATGAAACTACGAAAAAAAATACGAAATAAATTCGTGATAAATCAAGAGCGATTTATCAAGTAAATGTCCTAAAGAGGCTACATACGAAATTACAGCTTCCTAGAGTGTAAAGTATAGAAATTAGCTTTAAAAGCCACTCATCTGATCCGGACCCTGGACATCGTCAAGTAAATGTCCTAAAGAGGCTACATACGAAATTACAGCTTCCTAGAGTGTAAAGCATAGAAATTAGCTTTAAGAGCCACACATCTGATCCGGACCCTGAGCATCGTCAAGTAAATGTCCTAAAGAGGCTACAAACGAAATTACAGCTTCCTAGAGTGTAAAGTATAGAAATTACCTATTCAAATTATTTAACCTCCGCTTCACAAATTGAACCCGTTTTCGTAATACTCAGATCACCTGCTATGAATCAAATCATCGAAACACAAGCTCAATGAAATCATCAGAAATTAACAAGCGGTTGCAATCATGTTCACAATATCAATTATTGAGAATGATCACCTGTGTGTAAACAATTATTTATATAACCATGCTCATAACTCAGTTTGTTGGACACGCACTTCGCAGTAGTTAACATAATATTGTTGGATAAATCGAGAGCTTTCGAACGAATGGTCAACGAATTTTGTGGGATGAAAAACGACGAAGTACCATATCCCTAGCAACGACTCGGTTGTACGTGAAAATCATCCGTCACACATTTCGTTACCATCCCGCGTTCCATTTTCGGCTAGTTAGTCCATGGCTAAAACACATTCTGTGTTAAAATAATTGATATCAAACTTGTAATTTTAGTGTTCAGCTTATTTTGGGTTCAATTTCAGTTGTAATAGCTATTGGGTACCTGCGTGACTGCTTCATAATGTCTAAATGAACTTCTATTATAAGATTGCAAGTAGGGCTGGTAAGAGTAATTTGGAAGTATTACTTCAGTAATATGGTATCGTCAGAACCTGACGCACTGTTGAGGTAATCACTCATTCACGAGAACGCTCAACAGCCCAAGGTCGGAAACGACTATAAGTACATGAACCAGAGCGCTATTGGTGAGGCTGAGTTCAACGAAAAAGAGTCAAGCGACGGTCATGAGAAAAATCAAGTTATACAATTTCGAAATTTCCCCTCCATTCCCTGCGGCCAATAAAATTGAGAATTGAGAACTAGAATAGATGGAGAGCATGAAAAGTTTTCAGTTGGACCTGAAAAATACATTACCCCATGAAATTTTCATTTTTATTAGAAAGTTAGGGCTGAGTTACAGAGACAGTCAAAAGGTGTTGGAACTTACAGTGTTTGAAAATAGTAATAATCGCATAGTGAGAGAAGAAATTGTTATAGGTGCTGATCCATTCGACATTCATTAGTAACTGTCGGGGCTGAAAAATCAACATTAAAAGATGAATTACATTGACTTGGCACCTTTTCGTATAAATGCCCATCTAAACTCGGCTCCACGCGCCTCTATACCTTGTAATTGTATTCTAGATGCCATAAAAAGAGCTCCATTTATAATTCAGCACGGTAGATCGATTAGGAAAGAAATTAGCCACAAGAGTCCTTCTGCTGACCAATGTGCCTCCATACCTTGTAATTCACTTCTAGAGTGACTTCGTCTTGAATATAACTCCGTGAACACCAAACTTTACTAGTCCCTTTGTATGAATCAAAAGCTGATAAAGCAATAAAAGCTGAAACGACGTAGAAATCCACTGTTAGATCAACTGAAGTTAAACGGGATAAAATAGAACACCTACCTACGCTTCACTTGTCTGCAAACATTTAACGTAAGTCATGAACCATTGCTATTATATCAGCTGATTCTTTCGTCTTTTGACGCTTGGACGCTTGGACACTTGGACGTCTTTCGTCCACTTGACGCTATTCCCTCAGGGTGTTATTTTTTTATTTATTACTGTTATTTCCAAAGTTTTCGATATTCTGATTTTTCAATATATCAGCCCTTTGATTCCACCTTTTAAGACAAACAGACAGCGATGCCTCGAACTCTGTCTTAATTAGACCCCTAATGTGATTTTTGACCCATGTTTCATCAAGTGTGATCCAGTAGTTTCGGAGAAAAGCTCTGGACGGATTTTTTTTTTTTTTTTTTTTAATTTTGGGATTCTAATCTATAACGAACTTGGAGTCCCTAAAGGTGCAATGGGGGCCTAAATCCACACACATAGAGAGAGAGGTGGGTCAACAGTACCATAAGAGATACAACTCGTACTAATAGCATCTGTGCTATGTTCGGAGAAGATCATTTTCTGTTTCTCGGATCCTCATCTATCGCCAACCATAGCAACTCGGCAATGTGAGAATGGGCCGCCTGGCTCCAAAGCGACAGACGTGCAGCGCATTCTCTTGGATATTGCGGGAACTGTCACAAATCATCTTGAAACCCGAAACATAAAATCTTGAGGGGGATTAAAATTATTTTTTGTCTTGTTCGATTACAAAGGTTCATTATTGAAAATAATAACCAATATACAACTGTAAGATCTACTTCAACACCAACCACGAAACGCCCTGTGCCCGACATTTAAAAGATAATAGAAGAAGAAAGAGAAGTGCCTACACCAAGTTTCAACTAGTTCACCTAGTTTCTTCTACTAACAAATAGGTTAAGGAGGGACCGGATAGGATGTAAAAAATTTGTAAGTATTTTTCTCAGCCATTTTTAGGACAATTTTGATGGAGTTTGCGGCATTTTCCTATGGAAACAGTTCCATACTGCAACTCACCATTTAAAATCCAATTTTGGAAATTTCGCTAAACATTTTTTTTTTTTTTTTGCATGAATTTGAAATTTTAATTAAATAAAAAATACACATGGCTAAAAAAGTTGTGGTGTTCAGTAGTTAATATTATAAAGAAACGAATGTCATCTATCGCATCATCATATGGAATAAATTAGCTGAGAAATTTTTGTTATCAGGTAACGGGGAATTCCGAGATATTCATAGGCCATACGGGGGTGGGAGTGGATTGTCAAAGTCACGCAAGTTCAGCCGGCTACTGGTAGATGGTATTATTGCGCTCACTGTTCACCCCGTGTCCACTACCTTCCCCTCCCAGGGGATTGTATCACCTGCCCGCCCATGACGGGTGCCTGATCCGTCCCCTCGCTACCTCTCTATCTACTCATCTTCGGTGCCTGGATTTATTGACAAGCTCGGTTCACTTCACTTTTCTTCAGAATAGACATGTATACATAATATCGGTACCTACCTACCATTTTACTACCTCATTACAGAACTCACACAAAAATAATCTTGTCTCCAAAATTACCAGTGCATTGTTCCCGCCAAAATGGCAGACCAACAGCAGACGTCACGGCAACACTCAACAGGGGGTCCTCTAAGATCATCCCTCCCCCTCCCCCTCTTGCAGACTGCAGATATGAAGGTTCCCTGTTTTGATTACGAGTACAAAGCTTGAAAACTGAACTCAAGGGGGAGGGCGTGGAGAGTTTGGCGCGAGCTAGGGGGGTTAATGATCTTAGAAGACCCCCTGTTGAGTGGTGCTGTGAAGTCTGCTGTTGGTCTGCCGTTTTGGCGGGAACAATGCACTGGTAATTTTGGAGACAAGATAATTTTTGTGGGACTTCTGTAGTGACCAAGCGAAAGGTAGGTACCGATATTATGAACACATATCTATTCTGAGGAAAAGTGAAGTGAACCAAGCTCGTCATAAAATCCCGGCACCTAGGATGAGTCGATAGGGAGGTAGCGAAGGAACGGATCAGCCAGCCGTCTTGGGCGGGAGCATGCGTGACTTTGACAATCCACCCCCCCCCCCCCCCCCCCGCGGCCTATGCATACCTCAGAATTCCCCGTTACCTGATAACAAATTTTTCTCAGCTAATTTATTCTCTATGTTGATGCGATAGATGGTATTAGTTTATTTTTAATATATTCTACTGAAAACCACAATGTTTTTAGCCATGGGCATTATTTATTTAATTCAAATTACAAATTCATGCAAAAAAGATTTTTTTTTTTTTTTTTTTTTTTAAGCAAAATTTTCAAAAATTGGATTTTAAATTGTGATTTGCAGTATGGTACTGTTTCCATAGGAAAATGCCACTAACTCCATCAAAATTGTCCTAAAAATGGCTGAGAAAAATACTTACCAATTTTTTACATCCTATCCGGTCTCCCCTTAACCTGTATGTTAGTAGAAGAAACTAAGTGTGACTTGGTGAACTAGGTGAAACAAGGTGTAGGCACTTCTCCTTCTTCTTCTATTATCTTTTAAATGTCGTAGGTCTTTAGAGACTTATGTCGGTCACAGGGCGTTTTGTGGTTGGTGTTGAAGTAGATCTTACAGTTGTATATGGTTTATTATTTTCAATAATGAACCTTTCTAATCGAACAAGGCAAAAAATAATTTTCATCCCCCCCTCGCGATTTTATGATTTGTGTTTCAAGATGATTAGAATCCATAATTCGAAAGAAAAAAAATTCCGTCCAGAGCTTTTCTCCGAAACTACTGGATCACACTTGATGAAACATGGGTCATAAATCACATTTGGGGTCTAATTAAGACAGAGTTCGAGGCATCGCTGTCTGTTTATCTTAAAGGTGGAATCAAAGGGCTGATATATTGAAAAATCAGAATATCGAAAACTTTGGAAATAATAGTAATAAATAAAAAAATAACACCCTGAATTCCCTCAAGTGTCCAAGCGTCCAAGCGTCAAGTGACGAAAGAATCAGCTGATATAATAGCAATGGTTCATGACTTACGTTAAATGTTTGCAGACAAGTGAAGCGTAGGTAGGTGTTCTATTTTATCCCGTTTAACTTCAGTTGATCTATCAGTGGATTTCTACGTCGTTTCAGCTTTTATTGCTTTATCAGCTTTTGATTCATACAAAGGTACTAGTAAAGTTTGGTGTTCACGGAGTTATATTCAAGATGAAGTCACTCTAGAAGTGAATTACAAGGTATGGAGGCACATTGGTCAGCAGAAGGACTCTTGTGGCTAATTTCTTTCCTAATCGATCTACCGTGCTGAATTATAAATGGAGCTCTTTTTATGGCATCTAGAATACAATTACAAGGTATAGAGGCGCGTGGAGCCGAGTTTAGATGGGCATTTATACGAAAAGGTGCCAAGTCAATGTAATTCATCTTTTAATGTCGATTTTTCAGCCCCGACAGTTACTAATGAATGTCGACTGGATCAGCACCTATAACAATTTCTTCACTCACTATGCGGTTATTACTATTTTCAAACACTGTAAGTTCCAACACCTCTTGACTGTCCCTGTAACTCAGCCCTAACTTTCTAATAAAAATGCATTAAAAAAAAAATAATAATAATAATGCATTAAAAAAAATAAAAAATAAAAAAAATGTAATGTATTTTTTAGGTCCATTTTTTTCTCATGCTCTCCATCTATTCAAGTTTCTATAAACCTCAGTTTCTCAATTTTATTGGCCGCAGGGAGTTGAGGGGAAATTTCGAAATTGTGTAACTCGATTTTTCTCATGACCTTAGCTTGACTCTTTTTCGTTGAACTCATCCTCACCAAGAGCGCTCTGGTTCATGTACTTATAGTCGCTTCCGACCTTGGGCTGTTGAGCGTTTGCCCCCGTGAGTGAGTGATGACCTCAACAGTGCGTCAGGTTCTGACGATACCATATTACTGAAGTAATACTTCCAAATTACTCTTACCAGCCCTACTTGCAATCTTATAATAGAAGTTCATTTAGACATTATGAAGCAGTCACGCAGGTACCCAATAGCTATTACAACTGAAATTGAACCCAAAATAAGGTGAACACTAGAATTACAAGCTTGGTATTAATAATTTTTTCGTTAATTAGACTGTGCGCAATCATAAAAGAGCCTCCCACATCAGCTTTCTAGTCAAACTAAAATTGATGCAAGAAGCCTTGAAGAAAAACTTGGCAGTGATTCAATCTAGAAGAAGAAGAAAAAAAAAAGAAGAAAAAAAAAAAAAAATCAGCTTATAAAACGGATACGGCCTCCTTTTTGGGAGGAAACCTCTAATTTTTAAAGGGCACGTGTACGAGTAGACTAGTGGTTATTGAACACAAAGTGCAACCCAACAGCCCTCCTGCGCATTTTACTCGGGAGAAGATGATCAAGAGAAAATTTACCTTGATAAAATGGTACATACTTTATTGATATGGTATCCTCAAAACCTGACGCACTGTTGAGAATCTGACTCACTTACGAGTTAGTTCACGATTTCAGTTACCGGTTATTTTATAAAACTGGTAGGTAGCTGATTTTTACTTAAGTTTGCCATTTCAAAAAATGTTATTTACCTTGAAGTTGAAAAAGACTGAACATGAAGTTGAATGAAGACTGGACATTATTATTTCTGAACTAGATAACCCTCCCACGTAATTCATTCATCTATGTTCATAAGATGTTGTCTCTGATACATTATCTAAACTCGGCGCCTTGTTACCTTGTAATTGTATTCTAGATGCCATAAAAAGAGCTATACTACTTATATTTTAGCACAGTGTATCGATTAGAAAGGAATTACCCATGAGGATCCTTCAGCTGATCAATGTGTCGCTATACCTTGTAGTATGTGATGACTTCGTGAACATCAATCTTTCTTAGTCCCTCTGTACGAAAGAAAAGCTGATGTCAAAATACCTTCAATGGTGCAACATACTGTATATATACACGACGAGGAAATCCACCGATTGAACAACTGAAATTTAATCAGATACAGTAAAACACACACCTAAGTTTCACTTGTCCGCAAATATAAGACATAAGATATTTTGAAAACCTCGTTTCAAAAGGAACTCTTGTAAAGATAATGGCATTGTAAATTACATCAGTTGATTCGGCCGTCACAGTTTATTATGTTCAGGCTTACTTACTATGCTTACTATTATAGGCAATTTTTACTATGTTCAGAGATTTTTGCATTCATATTCGTGTTGAAGTTGTTTTTCTTTTTTTTTCTTTCATGTTCTAGCCCTTAGGGAAAGCGAATGGTTGAATGTTAAGCGATCCGAGTGGACTCATTCGATTCATTGAAGGGATGACTATCAATAACGAACATAAAAACAGTGGAAAGTTTTCGATATTCTGATTTTTGATATTTCGGCCCTTTGATTCTACCCTTTAGGATTGAAAGAAAGTGATGCCGAGAATTCAGTCCCAACTAGACTATAAAAAATTCGACTTTTGACACTAGTTTCATTTAGTTTGGTCCAGTATTTAGTTTCGGTGAAAAGCTACGTACGGTGGACGGTCGAATTTTATTTACTAGCATTTCATTTTCGGGTTTTAAATATCTAGAAACGTAAAACAAAAAATTTTTAAGGGGGGTAAATTTTTTTCTGGTTCGACTACAACATTCATTATTGAAAATAATATACCAAAATACTACCCTGTGATCAATAAATTATGATTTTCGAAACTGAAAATTACTACTGAGTTCATATTTTCCGAGTCAACTGCTGAGATTCTGACCGATGATTTTTTTAAATAGATTTTTCTCTTGGACCTGTATTAAACTGCCCAGATTCATCATAGGCCCCTATGAGATGATCTACCCAACCCATTACCGTCCCTAACGAGAATACTCGGCCTTTTTATAAATAAAAGAGTTCATTTTTCGAGAAGCTTACTGTTGTAACTCGAAGAATACGTCACGAGGTTTTGAAAAGTATAAATTTTTCACAACCACTAGCCCCTGGAAAATACTGAGAAGAAGAATAAATCCATCCAAATTATGAAAACCACAAAATTTGCAATATTTTTTGGCCTATCAATTCATATTGTGAGGTAAACACGGGGAAACGAATTCTGTCCGACGCGGATCATGATACAGAAACGCATTGACACCACAGTTGGTGTTCAAACCGATTTACTTTTTTTAATGGATTTATGAAAGTAGAGCCGGCACCATTTCTTTAACCTAAAAAGCAGTGTACCATTCCCAAAAAAAGATCAAACTTTCTCGCCCTTCCCAGTAACGAGTAGTAGACATCGTAACGAGTCGAATGATACCAAATTTGTATGAGTTCGTTGCAGAAAAAATTTCCACACACCTTTCTGCAAAGTTGGCACCAAAGTACCACAGAATACGTCTAATAAACATAGATACCTAAGTGATTTACGTAGAAGGGTTATCTAATAAAGAAATAATAAACCTTTGTGTAATAATTTGCAGCGTTTTCGGTGTTGAATCCATTCGTACATTTCATTCAATTTTTCTATTTCATGGATATTTATTTTCAAAAATGACTGTATTGAGTTTGCTTCGTCGATGTGTTGACTTCTCAGAAACTAATTCAATTCGGATCTTGTTGCAGAACATTCTTGAAATATATGGTAAATATTTTGTTGGGAAGCATCTTCATGGCGAAAATCACACTCTGGCTGTCAATCTTTCCTATGAGATATTTAAAGAATTTTCTATTACCGTGGCCTTCCAAATTAAGCCTCCAAATTAAGCTTCCAAATTGAACCGTTGGGTAATAATTTACAGTGGGAGGATTTTCATGATTTGCCATTGTGTAATAATTTACAGTTAGTGTTTCCGTGTTAAGGAATTGTGTAATAATTTGCAGTGAGGTTTTCTCATTAAGCCATTGTGTAATAATTTGCAGAAGGATGCCTCATTAAGCCGCTGTGTAATAATTTGTAGTGGGAGGTTTTTCATTAGGTATGTCATTGTTTAATGGTTTGCAGCGGAGGTTTCTCTTCATGACATTTTGTAATAATTTGCACTTTGAAGTTCTCATTAAGCCGTTATGTAATAGTCTGTAGTGAGATTTCTCATTAAACCATTATGTAATAATTTGTAGTGGGGTTTCCGGGTTAAGCCATTGTGTAATAATTTGCATATGGAGCAATTTCGTAAGTATTGATCAAGCATAGCAAAAATTTCCAGAGATTTTGGGACATTTAGGAATAAAAGCTACTGTAATATCAAGTTCAATAACATTTGTTCGAAAAAACAATACGAGATGTTCCCAATGTTCTTAAACTTGCATATCATGTCTGAAAATTAAAACTTCCATAAATATTTTACTTTTTCCTTCATTTTTTCCATAATGTAACCTTTTCAACCTAAGATGTACATAAGTATGTGTTTTTATTGTTGTGTAACATTTTCAAACAGGTTAGAACAATGATTGATAAATGTTAACTTCTTTGAGGATATGAGCGGACATTTAAAAACTAAGGAGTTCATTTCCCTTCCACTGCCAGATGGTGTTTGTGACTGTGTGGATGTGTGCGAGTGAGAGAGCACATTGAGAGAAAGTAATTAATGGCATCGGTGGTATAAATCAGGGGGTTTTCGGGACCCGCAATATATATATAACTAGGTATACAAGGGCGGGTCCCGAAAACCCCCCGATTTATACCACCAAAGCGCAGGAAAACGGAGCCCGCTTTCGGGACCCACTCGGGACCAGAAATACCCCTCATGTTGATTCAGGGACCAGAAAGACCCCCTCTAATTGCCTATATATATATATATATATATATATATATATATATATATATATATATATATATATATATATACTCGTATATATGAAAATTTTTTAAACACTTGGATTCGTTACAAAATGTCCCATAATGTATTTCAATGAAGGAAACTTTCGAAAATTTTGATTCAAAAATTTTTGGAGCCATTGCAATAGCTTCATTTTCTATGAAAATTCGCTGAAAGCTAAATATACAAAATCCCTATTTGAATAGCAGATCATTATTTGGAATACGTTTTTGTCATAAAAATAATAGGAATGAATTTCTTTGAACTCAAAAAGCTCATATTTCAAAACAATTTAACATAATACAGTACAATAACTTACGAAAATTCGCTTATACGATCATGCTGCTGCATGACTGGAACTTATTTTGGTAATTAAAATGTGGAAATTGAAGGCTCCGTACAACTTAATGATAATCATCCGTTAACCTCAGTGTTCTGTTACCTACTCTGTTGTTAACCTCCTAATTCCTCGAGGGTCGGGTAATTAGTTAATCAGCTTTGGTAATCAGATCGTTAAGTTCTGACGGTCGAGTTAACCAACGACGGGCGTTGGTGAAAGAAAAATTGCTCTAACGTCTGATTAAGTTTTAACATAATGCCGCGTTAACGCTAATTCTTGATTAACTCAATCGGTGACATTGGCCCTTGCTTATTGTTATAATAGGAAATCATAATAATTATATAATAGGGTATATAGATAATTACTATAATAGGAAATTGGCCGTTACGGCGTGTTACGTTTGCACATAATTATGCTACCGCTACTACAGATACGGAGGCAAATTTACTTAGGACCTCCTAAGGCTCGACTCAATTAATCATCGGGGAAATGTAATAGGGTAAAAATGTTTACGTTAAGAGTGTTACAAAGATTATTCGTTAAGTCATTTGTAGTTTTCCATTCGTTTATTTGTTTGGAATTTTTCGCCAGTCAGTGTCTGTGGTTAAAAAAAAAAAAATTGTTCGCAGCTTGATAGCTTTACATTGTAGATAGTACATTGATAGCTTGACATACATTGTAGATCTCTTATTTTTCCTACTAGTCTTGTTTTATTTTAATTACTACAGCATAAATTTGTATTGTGCTTGCCCGTATTAATAATAAAAAATAAATAAGCTGGCGCTCGGTCCCTAATGAGCTCCATCTCCAGCGAAAGGCAGAAATCGGTGTCAACTCTCCCGTTTATCTTCGTAATATCACGTATACCTTCATACTATAAGTTTAAGAAGAAATTCACATGTAAATATCCAAACATTTTCGTATTTATTGAAGCCCTTATAGAAACTCGATTGACATTATGGTTGCCGTGAATAGTGGTCATGAGTGAAAAAGTGGTCGAAAATTTGGCCAAAATCGACGAGTACATCTCGGGTCGAATCACACGTGCGGATTACGTGAAAGACGTATCATCCCTTAATAAGCCGGCTTTCATCTGATACCCCAAATATAGACGACAGAGTCATCACTTCGGATTTTCGCTTCCGAGTCTACCAAAATGTAGCGGAAGCATTGTTTTCATTTTCGGGAGACAAACAATTTTTGGTCTCCAAAATCGAAATGTCCACTCGTATTTTACGTTCTAGACCAACTTTGATTGAACAACTTCTGAACAACTTTGGTTCCGTGTCTGTCTGTGTGTGTGTCTGTTTTTTTTTTTCCTTCACAGTAACCGTGCAGGAAAGGAGTTTATTCGTACCTGCGCCCTATTGCGACTACAGATAATGTTAAATATAAGTAATTTACCAAGATAAGTACTTCACTACTACATGGAATTCAACAACTGTAATGCTATACATTAATGGCAAATACGTCAGTCTATTGAGGCAATAAATATAATCAAGTCATTGAGAAAGTCTTTAACTAGGAAGCTGAACTCAGCTGGCCAACCAGCACCAGACAGGACGACTTTCCGCTGCAATCTTGCTCGTGGTATCTCTGCGTAATTACACTCGTTAATAAGATGATCCCATGTCAGTGGTCCTCCTTTGGAGCATCCACACGTGTCATCCTCAGTGTGTGTGTGTGTGTGTGTGTGTGTGTGTGTCTGTCGTGTGTCCGCAAATCCTTGTGACAAGCTTATTTTCCACAGTTTTCATCCGATTTGGATTAAATTTTCAGGGCATGTGCGGGCTAGGGGGTAGACTATCCCCTATCCGTTTCATCGTTCTTGACTCAATACCTCACTCTGCGCATGCGCAAACGTAAATTGTACCAAGCATCATTTTCTCACGCCCTAGTTGTTCGATTTCGCTCAAATTCGGAAGATAGTTTGGGGATGACGATTTGATCATCCCATATCAATTTCAACATGATTGTAGCATTAATAGCTACTGCGCTTGCGCCTATGTGAAATCCTTGTAACGACCTTAATTTCCACTGTTTTTGTCCGATTTCGATGAAACTGTCAGAGAATGCGAGGGCTAGGTTGTAGATATGGTCCCCTATCAGTTTCATTGTTGCCGAATCAATACTTCATTCTGCGCATGCGCAAACGTTTTTTTCTTTAGGTAAGCGAAAATTTGATTGTTTTGTCGTTCTTGGGTCGGGAGAGCTGACACGCAAACCAGTAAGAGTGTTGTCAACTCTCCCGAAGGGCAGGATTACCTCACCGGGGGAGCTGAAAAACCTCCCATCGGGAGAGTTGACCGCATCCCCCGAAAGGCTATTGCAAATGTGCTGCAGTGAGATGGCTTCTATTTCACTATCAATGATGTCAATCATACTGGAAATGATTGCAATACAGGTCTACCACGACCTTTCAATTATACCAACATTATGATATTTTGTATATAAATCTTTGCTAATGTGAAGTCTTATTCCAATGATATATCTCCCAAGGATTCACGATTTGGTGTTAGTTCTCATGACAATGTCGAACGAAGTACAAGACAGAAACAGAGTTTGGAGTCTTTTGTCTCGATGTTACAGGAAAATGCAGCAGTCCCCGTATTCGAAGGTGATGAAAAAGAATAAATATCTTTCCTCTAAGGAGCTGTACGAAGAGTACTACGTCAGGTACCTACATGCTAAGGGGTTTCTTTCGATTTTTCTGATTAGCTAATTAACTAGTTGTTGAAGAGAGTTATAGGTGATGACTCCATTGAGATGTTGCTTGTATACGCACTGAGGATCAAATCTCCTACTTGCATCTGGATTGAGCAATGGGAGGGTGGTGTCCTACAGGACCTGCACCCGGTTGGCTCTTTCGTAACCCAACTTTCTAGGCGATACCTAATAGTGGTCAATTGGGTCATCTCTGGTCATACCCGTCTTACTCACAGACAGTCACCTGCTTAGCCCAGACCTTATGGACCTCCGAGTCCTGCATGGTCAGTGGGACGACGCTTTATCTGGACCAGAATTACAAGATCCAGCCCCTATAGTTGAACCTAAGAGCCGCTGAGCTCTACTTCGAACTGTGATATCTGACCTGTGATATATTTATGTGCAGCTAGTCATAGTTTTATTTCACTTTGCTATGTATACATAGTAAGATTTATTAATTTTAAGCCTATTAATCATCTATTCTCAGTTGTATCATTTTATTTTTGGAGTTTTTTATCAGCTGGAGGGGCTAACATTGATAACCGCTGTACCACTCGTTTTTTCTCCTCCGATTTTCTAGTGGAGTCTGTGTAGTATTTGCTTTGAAAGAGTAAGGTGTATAATAACTAATAATATAGAATAATAGAACAAAAAATGTCTGTAGAGAAACGATAGAATGGGAATGGAAATTAGGAAATGACACAAGGACAAGGATGATACTTACAACCTAGAAACATGTGACAGAGCGTTGGGGTTACCATGACGATAGAGTGACAATGAGCAAGTGAATTTAGAATAAAGTTGAGCTTTAGAAATCAACGCAGGTAGGTATAGTACAGAGTCCATGATGGCATTCCATTTAGTTACTGAGGCCAACATGGCACCCTTTAGAATCGTGCCATTTGCAGTGTCCCTTAAGACACCTTGTTCAATGCCGCTAATGATCCTTCTGGTTGAAGTGCGGCTTAAATCATTAAATAAAAAAAAACTGTTTATTAACCCTTCAGGTGTCAGGAAAAAATTAAAATTGAAATTACCTTCTCTTACTTATTTGAAAGCTCTGAAATCAAACTATATTACATTCTCAGAATTAATCTTGATTGGAATCACGCTTTGCAGATGCTCCCATGAGAATGTGAGTTACACAGGGCTAAACTGTGTAATAGTTGCTCCTCAACAAGAAGTGAGGAACCTGCCTCTGGTGGTTCCCTTTCTCCGTGGCAGGAGACAGAAACTCCTAGACAGCCTCGACACAGTTGACATGGAAGGGTCGACCGACCTGTCCAATCTCATCCCGCCATTCATTCGCCAGGAAGGAGATGGTGTTACAAGCAGTTCCAATGAGGGTAACTCCCAGACTACTGGAAGTTCAAATAAAGGTGTCTCCTCGACAAAAGGCAACTCTTCTAACGATGGCACTTCTAACACTGGTAACTCCTCGACGACAAACAATACCTCTAACAATGGCATTTCTTCTAACATCGGTAACTCCTCGACGACAAGCAACACCTCTAACAATGGCAGCTCCACTTCCAACAACCCCTCTTCCGCAACTGTTAGCTTTTTGACTATTGGTAGCCCTTCTACCACAGATAGCTCAGCTAGCTGTTCCAGCACAGTGCGGTCTACTTCCAAAGCGGAGATCAGGGGATCGAATGCAAAACCGAGGCTGCAGCTCGTCATCCACTGCATCGACCATATGTCCTCCGTTCGGTCCCCATCTGAAGTCGTCGTCAACATCGGCTACGATGACAACGACACGTGCTACCTGTCATACCACAATCTGATGGGAGAGCCTCTTCATCCAATTCGCCCACCGTCACCCACTACATAAATTAAACGTTTAAACATGTAAACCTTTAAAATTTGACATTCAAAATTTAAAATGTCAACATTTAACATGTTATAAATTAAACATTTAAACAGTACATTTAAACATTAACATTTAAACAGTCATAAATTTAACATGTCAACATTTAAAATGTAAACCAAACATTTTAAATCATCAAACCTTCGAGACTAGCACATTAAAAAAGTACGAGTCGAAATGATTGGATGCAAAATATAACAGTATCTAACACATTAGTATACATGCTAGATGAAAATTAGGGCTGTAATTCATGGTTACATGAGCGGACATTGTCTAAAGGTTAACCCACACAATAAAAATAAAAAAAATAAATTTCATCAAATTCGATTCATTATTCTGTTTGATCCAATATTGTGCTATAGTTTCCTATTATTTAAGCGAATGCGATAAAATACAAAGGACCAAACAACCTCTAGTCTCTAGAGTGAACGAAATCGGCCCGAGATGAAAGAAATTTACATTATAAGAAATCAACGCATGTGCCTGCGCACAGACTAGTTTGATTCAATGGCAATGAAATTTTTAGGCAAAGGTCTATGAGCTAATCAGCGCAATTCCTGAAAATTTCATTAATATCGGTCCATTAGTCAATGTTGTGGAGCCAACGGATGAACGTAGAGCAATCCGGATGGTCTCATTGGATTCATTGAAGCGATCTCTATCAATAACAAAACACTAGGTATACTTATTTCATATTTTATCAAAATCAGTGACTTTCTTCCATTTCTAATACTTAATTCCCATTACTCACAGTGAAATATTGTAAACTGTTCAATGGGACTTGTCTTTTGAACTTGGACGCCTTCTAGTATACAACGCTACGTGCACTGACGTAATGTTGGTTGTGCCCTTGGTTCGAGCATCCTGCTCGCCTTTCTTCAACCGCATTCAACGAAAAAGGAAATTCTATGTAGACGTTTCAACAGGTACTAGTTCCTCTTCTGGAGTTCACTCCACAGGTGAACCTTAAAAGTTACCTCACCAGGGATCCAGTTTATCTGGAATCCCCTTTCATTTACCTTAATAGATCTCCATTCAAATTTATTAAAATAAAGCGACCACAGCGCCGTTTATAGTGGTTCACCAAACCACACATGTACCTACTCTAATGAGTCGGTTTTAGAAATTGTCCTGGTCATTCCGTTTTAGGCTTTCTATTGCCTTACCTGATCTGGCTGGGCGAAAAAAACTGTCATATTGAAATTGGTCAATAAATAGTATTAATGAAAAAGTTCCCAGACGTTCTACATGTCCTTATGGGAATATTTCGGAACGAAAAGTGAGCAATTCGTCATCATAGAAATCCGTTATGGAAATCTCGGCAACGATATCTAGATTTAAGGTGGGTTCACATCCATGCGTAAATGCGTAAATGCGGCTATGCGTTTGAGTAGTGGAGGGCGTTGGAAGTAGTAGAGGGGAGTGCGTAAATGCGTCAGGCCGTTCACAACCATCCGGCAACGTTATCACTTTATTTTATCACCAACACTTGAAGAGAAACAAAAGTTCGCTACCTTCTTATCTTATCTTTCATTATCAAACAAAAGAAAACTGCGCAATGGGCAACTGCGCACATGCGTAAATGCGTCTATCCGGTAAAATATCTAATTTTTCAGATTTTCAGATGTTTCAGTCTGTCCGTTTCTCCGTCAAGATTCACCCCACTCCTCCGACTGCCGCTAGCCAATCAGAAGGCCGAACGCATGACCGGATAGCCGCATTTACGCATTTACGCATGGATGTGAACCCACCTTTAGTCATTAGCGAATTTAAAAAAAAGAGCCATTTAGATGGTTGCAAAATTTTAAAAGTGGGTTAGAAGGGTCGGGGAGCCCCAACAAATCTGTTTCATACATCAAAGAACACAATCCAAGATTTTAACGTCGTATATATATATATATATATATATATATATATATATATATATATATATATATATATATATATATATATATATATATATATATATATATATATAAGTAGTATCCGAATACCAATCCTGGCTCACCGACTTCAATCTCTGTTGAAAATGCTTTTCTGTTGAACCTCTGATAAAAATGATTCCGACTTGAATCCTGTTAAAAATGATTCCGACTTCAATCTCTGTTAAAACTACTTTTGTGCTAAACCCTGTTAAACCCCTGATAAAACTTTTTACCACAAAACATCAGAACACATTTTTTAACACAAAACATCAGAACCAGTAACTTTTTCGGTTTAGCGACTTGAATCTCTGTTAAAACTTTTTTATCATAAAACATCAGAGCCATTGACTTTTTTTTAAAAAATATTTTTTATCAGAAACTCTAGTGAACTCTAAAAAAGCTTTAACAATTTAGGGAGTCGATATTTTCAAAATTTATCTCTCTCTGATGTTTTCACTAGAAAAAAATAAAATGACGTCACGCTAAAAAAAATATTTTTTGAATCTAGTCCAAGCCATTAAAGGCGATACGGGACCCGTCGATTCGACGGGTCCTATTAAAGGCGGTACATCTTTAAGAACAACTAGATTAATAGGAGAAATGTGTGAATGCACGGTAAACGAGACAGCCCATGCTATCTAGCGGACGCAGTAAACGAGATAGCTCATGCTGCCTAGCGGACGCGGGATGCGAAAAAGGCGTTCCACCTAAAAGCGGAACGATAAAATAAAAGGGAACGATGAAAAAAAATATTTTTTCGTGAAATATTTCTCAGCTCGTTGAAAAAATCGTTCCCCTTTTGCGAGACAGAGAGGGAATGATATTGTCGTATCTTGTCGGAGGTCTTGTTATCTTTTGAGATAAGATTGGTTTCCAGCTCGCCCGTCCTCCAGTCAGTCTGTGGAATTCAATTGAGGCAGTGAGTTAAAAGGATCTCTCTTCTAATAAAAATGGAACACTTTAAAGCATTAAAAGAACTCGAAGATGGAAATTGTCTTTCCAAGAGTGAGTGGCAGGAAGTATCTGAATCTGGAGAACTGACTGATTATTTCGTGAGGAAGTATCACAAGTTTTTGGATTTACCAACTGTGAAACGTAACTTTCTCAATGGAAAAAATAAACTAACTGAAAATATCCTAAATTTTACTCCTTTCAGAAATATTAACGTTTGCAAAAATTGTGGGGTTAGAGTACGAAATGGTAATATTTGTTTTGAATGCATCGAAGAGGATAATCAAATTATGCTAAACTTTGTGCACAGTATATTTGTAAGAGGAGGTCCACATTAGGTTTTTATAAGGGATCCCTTATAAAAATTATAATTTAGTATTTACTTTAATCCTACCTATAATTCCATTTTCTTTCTCGTTTTGTGTTTTCGTAAGTTCCTTCAGATGATCTACGAAATTTTCTTTTCCTATTCCAATTTTATGGTGTCCCCAAGCAAGAGTATCCATACCATTTTCCAGAATATGCCTTTTATCATCGTAGGCACTGAGCGCTTTCTTGTTCTGTTCAATGGTATAAATATCATGCTTGTTTGATCTAAACATCATTTGCGTTTTGTAGATCGGTTTCTTGGTCAACAGACATTCTTTGAAATCAATGAATTTAATGTCCTGTTCAATAACATTTTTCTTGATTCCTTTTGCTTTCTTTGTTTCTTTTTGATTCTCGAACGTTTTGTGTGCGTAAAGTTTCGATCTTAGTCCGATAAATTCCTCCATTACTTTTCCGTTCATTTCATCTTTGAATTTTCCAAGTACTTTCTTGTTCACTTGAGGTATACCGTAGACATTTTCTTTCGGATAATCGGACGTGTCAAACTGATCAATCATGTTGTTTTTAATATCCGAGTAAAAGTCTTCAGTCTTGATATCCATGATCAAACTGTCCGTGTCACAGTACATCAATTTAACATTTTCTCCGTATTGTTTCTTTATCGTGTTGTAATAAAAATCGTACATTAGAGTTTTTGAAATGTCCAAAATACTCATTCCGATGTAGATGGGTTTATTGAAAAGAATTTTGGTCTTTTTCATGTGAACTGCTGCTAAGTTTTCAGTGAATATTGTTCTACGATCAAAAGTTGGTTTTGCTATCAATGATTCCAGTTTCTTTCCATTTGAACATAATTTGATATCGACTCTTTGCCTGATATTTTCCATCGTTTTTCCGAATACACTGTTGTTCATCAATTTGAAAAATTCCTTTTCAAAATCATTTTTCGCTTTCGTTCTCAGTTCCGTGTTGAAGTCAATGTACACTTTCAACCAATCCGATTGATCAAACTCCAGAACTCTATGTACTTTCTTTAGTTTCATCCCCATGCTCAGACATTGTTTCAAATTCCTGTAGTGCAAAACGTATCTATCTTTGTTGTACAAAGTTGTCATCAGTTTAGGTAATTTTGTATTTCCAATCCTGTTTTCAGGTGCAAGTGGTAGATCCGAATGTAAATCGTGCAGTTCTTTAGGATATTCCAAGTCAACTTCTAAAATATAACCTTTAGGAGATTCATCATCAATCTTTTCAATGTACAAGTTCTCTACCCATTTAAAACCACCATATGGTAAGTATTTTGACATTGCCCATCCATAAAGGTTGTTAGCGTCTACGTACGCTATGTAACTCGAAGGTTTAGCTGGGTCATATTTATCAATCATATACTTATTGTTTGCTTTCGCGTACCTGTTACTACATTGCGATATACCACCACGAATTCCTTTTTCAATCATTAAAATTTTATCGTAATCGGTCAAAAGTTCCAACTTAACTTTAGTCATTTTCAACATACAGTCCCACGAGAATCCAGGTGTTGTGTAATACCATGCAGGATCTAGTTTGTATGTTTTCAGGGAAATATCTCTGAAATTTTCCATTACATCTGCAAGCAGTAAGATGTCACTTTTGTTGTAAAGCATGGTGAATTCTCTCATGTTTTTGATTCCAAATCTTTCCCAAATCTCCTGCGCATTTCTGTACTCGGACTCTTTTACTCCTTGTTTGTTCAAGCTGCTGTAAAATGCTTTAATAGGTGGTAAACAGGTTTCATCGTACTTTTCCGGACTATCCATGTACTCATATGGGTAAGCTAGTTTCCTTGTCATCAACTCCAAGTTCTCTGTTCCAAAATGTTTTACCAGTTCCTTAAATTGATCTTTCGTTAAATTTCCTACTAGTTTTTTCAAAGAGCTCGCTAGAAATTTGTACGAATCCACGAACCTTATTTCAATTTTATTCATTACTTTGTTTCCTTTCATATCCAATTTTCCAGAGTCGTACCTGAAAATCTTTGAAAACGAAATGTACTTTTCCTCAGTATTTGGAATCAATCGTATGCCCCCTTCATCCTCTCCGAGTTGTTTTACGAACAGGTGGGCATCGTACCCAGCCAGGTTGTGGAAAAATACAGGTACGAATCTTGGGCATTGGTACTCCAAATTACACAGAGAATGGGCGGCACCTCTAAATTCCCCTGACAAGTGGTCATGGTCAGCCACACGACTTTTGTTCATATTGATATTTTGTTTTAATTCGGTCAATTCCGTTTGTATTTTGTTTGCATTACTTTCATCTCCTTGCATGTGAAAGTAGACCAAAGCTTTTTTCATCTCCTCGAGTTTCTTTTCAAGCATTGGAGGCAATTCGTTAAAACCTCTCTCGCAAATGTGACAAGCTTTAGCATTTTTGAATTCTTGTTTCTGTTCGTTTGTCAATGGTTTCATGGGTACAATTTTATCGTAATATTCCTTAGCAATGTGTAAAACTTCCTCTTTCAGTTTCTGATAAAATACTTTTGGAGAATCTGGACCAGAATATTCGACTGGAGGTTTATAATATCCGTTGGAATACTTTATGTAATATGAAAAACTGCTAGCTTCGTGTTTTTGAATTTTATTAGTGAACGCATTAGTTTCATCAGGTTGACAAGTTTGAAGTTTGCTTAGAAAACTTTCAAAGTCCGAGTAGATAACGAATGGTACTTTCATGGAGCGTTTATAATTTTCAAATTGTAAAACATTATCGTAAGGTTCTGGTAGTTCTACTTTAACAGCTTTATGAGCTCCGCAATATTCTTTATGTTCGTTTAATTTAATCTGAGTTCCAAAGCTATTTAAACACATTTTACATAAAAATCGTTTGTGGCCATCCTTTGTTAGCTGACTATGACCAACCAGTTTCCATAGATTTTTGATCCAGCAGTAATGTTCAGTTTCCTCATTTTTCAAGTACAACAAGTCAATGTGCCTTTCCTTTTCCTCTTTCGTTATTTCCAAGGGAACTATAGTATTATTTTCATCCAGACAGTAAACATTTATGGAAATCCCGGTTCTTTTCTCAAACAATTTTATACTCGTAAGTTTCATAGGAAAACTGATATCTTTCAACGCTTCATCAAACTCATGTTCCCACGTTATGTACTTTCCTATTCTATCAGAATTTTTATCAGCTGGATGAAGTGCAGACAGAACAGACCAAAGGAAACATTTATTATCGTCATTTTTCACATTTATGATTGCTTTCCTATTTTGTAGAAAATCAGGGAGTGGGATGTAAGACGATCCTCTCAAAGGAGTGTACTTGTTAACGTTCAGTTCCAAATGCTTGATTTTGTGAAGTTGCCATTGAGATCCTTTAATTTCGAACGATTCCATTTCATTTAGAATTTTCTGTTTCATTTCCTCGTAACAATTTGGTACTTCTGCTGACTGCAATATTATTACGTTTTTAGTTTTGAAATTGAGTTCATGATACTCTATGTTATTTTCGTTAGTTCCTTTTTTAAATTCTGCGATTAAAACTACATTAACTTTTAGTTTCATTTTTCTAAGTGCCCTGTTGATTAAACCTGTTACGACATTTTCAATACTGTCAAGAAATTTGGAAGCATCTTTAAATCCTTTCATATTTTTAATATCGTAAGTCACTAATCTAGATTTAAATGCAGTTTCCTTTTCACCAACTTCAGTTCTCGGTTCTTTGCTTTTTTCAAATATTTTTTCACTAAAATTAAATACTTTGTGCAATTTCCTCGGATTTACAAATACAGGTTTAGCTTTCCTAGATTCTTTCCTAGATTCTTTGCTTTTTTCAAATATTTTTTCACTAAAATTAAATACTTTGTGCAATTTCCTCGGATTTACAAATACAGGTTTCGCTTTCCTAGGTTTTCTGATAGTCATTGTCCGGTCCGGGTCGTTTTTTCCATGGCGCTTAGACTTTAGGTGTCTAGCCCAATTTTTATAAGTAGTGCTAACATCGCACTTTTCACAATGCCTTCTCGCATCATACATTTTGTTATAGGGTTTCATTTTATTATAGGATATATAATTTTTATTAGAAGAGAGATTCTTTTAACTAACCCCTCATTTTTTTGAATTCTTAAAGGTGGCGTTGAATCGACGCCACCTTTTTCTTTTGTCTATTATAGTAGAGATCCTTTTAACTAGCACGGTGGTTGTTTAGTTTACTATGGAATCACCAAATCAAAAAATGAAAAAAATACATGCATAACATCAAGTTTGTGGTAGTTTCGTTATTGTTAACCGAGATCAAATTTTGCGGCTCACATGTGAGCCATAAAATTTCGTATGAAATGAAAAAGCCGCGGCTCACATGTGAGCGTCGGCTTTTTTAGTCAACTGACTTGTATTCGACTTTATCGTTAAAGGTGGAGCCGATTCGTCCCCCACCTTTAAGGAATTGTGTTTTAAAAGAATATATTCTATAATAAAATAGAAATGAATAAGGAGCAGCTATTGAAAAAAATTAATTTTGAAAACAACACGAACAAGCTTTCCGAACTAGAAATCGGAAAACCTTACAAAATTATAAACTTTGAATTCGTGCCAACAAAATACTCGTGGGAGGCTGTTATAGCCAATCTAGGAGAATTTAGAGTGTTCATACCAGAAAGATGTATTCAAAAATTTGAAAAAAATGAACTCCAAGCTCTAGTTGAGTACGGTGTTTGCTTAGTGTACCATGGAATCACCAAATCAATAAATGGGAGAGACATGTATAACATCAAGTTTGTTTAAAACCCAATCTATTAAAGATGGGGGCGAATCGCCCTCACCTTTAAATATTAATAAAAACGTTTTAATGGAAATTTTCCATTAAAACAACAATATTATACTAAGATTTTTTCAGAATTCAATTTCCCTCTGCATGTTTTTAAAACAGTTTCATAATCTTTTCCGTTTGAAAGTTCTTTTAACACTATCAAAGACAGATGTCCACAAATTGGAGGATCATTATACTTTTGAATTTGTTCGGAATTGTAAAAAATATTTTTATTTTCCAAGTATTTTACCAACTCTTTAGGAGGTGGTGCGTTTCCATAGGAATCGAAATAATATTTTTCTTTTTCGGATTTTTTAAAATAACAAGTCCAGTGACTACCATTTTGATAAGAATTTTCCAAATTAATAATTCCACATTCAACGGGTTTAGATCGATCAGGAAGTTCATCTTTCATGAAAATACCTCGGAAATGTTTTATTTTAAAATTTTTCGCGAAACGATTTAAATCTAAATTACTCAAAGGTTGGTAGTTTTCCGTTTTTTTCGTTTTTTTAAACCGGATCCAATACTTAAACTTTTTGCTTTTTGAGCTAGTTTTTCCATCTCGAGATTATGACGTTTTATTTCCGCTTCTTCAGCAGCTTTATGTTTCGAATCTATTACTGAAGATGCTACTGCAGCACCTCCACCTAATAACGCTCCAAGTGCTCCCATTCCTGCAAACACCAATGGTAAGAATCCACCCGTGTGATTCAATTGTAGTTGTTCATAATTCAAAGTTAACGTAATTCCTTTCTTTTCTCCTCTTGCTTTTTCAAATGCTTTTGATTGAGTTTCCCACAGACTGATTTTATGTTTTCCATTTCCTGAAATTTGTTTCGCTGCCAAACGAACTGTAACACTTCTGCGCTTCTTGTAAGCGGCTCGCATTTTGGTTAGTTGATTTTCGGTTAAATCTATTTTTTTCGTAATCATAGTTATTTATTATAGTAAATTTTTTTAATAACGAACTCTCATACCAAAGGACCGTTTACTCATTTCAACTCCCATACCTTCAACTCCCATACCTTCAACTCCCATACCTAAAACCTGTTTACCTTTCATTCCACCCATCACTACAGCTGCAGCAGCTTTTTCTTTCCAACTTGAATCACTCGCGAACATTCTTTCTTTTGCTACTTCCTCCAGTGCTTTATCCGCTATGTGTCTTTCTTTCACGTCTGTGTGATCTCTGTAAAATATATCATGTAGCTTACAGCCTTCGTCCAATTTATTAATTCCAGGATCTCCTCTTTTCAATCGTTCATCTAGTTTTGTAAATGGGCCACAATAGTTGTATCCGGGTAAATGCATTTCAGGTACGAAACCATCTAGTTTATTCAGCAAAGTATTTAAAACTCCGGATCCACTTTTAATAATTCCTTTCGGTAAACTGTTAACAACTTTCATCAGATATTCTATTCCTTTGGGATTATCTATGTTTTTTTCCAACTGATCGCTTATAAACTTTACAATTCCTAATTTTTCATTGTGAAAATTGTTATTACCAGCTCGTTCTTGTGCGTGCAAATAGAACAAACGCTGTAGCAGCTGTTGGAGGTTGTCGATGTATTTAAATTCCACTGGATTTTCGGAATATTCTATCAAACCCGAACCAACTTTACTTGCTTTGATTTCTTTCCAAATAGGTGCGATCAACTCTTTCCATTTTTTCCCCGTACTAGACTTTACTTTATTGGTAGTTGGATCGTTCTTTTGGTATAGAGAGTTCGTTTGAATGAGAATTTTCTTGTAAACTTTCAAATCCTCTTGAGTGTATTTATCAGGATCAGGTCCTAGAGGATCAGTTAACAAACGCCATAATCCGTGAGTTCCTTTGTAAGTTTCATTTTGAATGATGATTGTATCTCCATTTACTTGAATTTGTTTGTCTCCTATATAAATTTTGTCCTCATTTCCCCATATACCAAATTGTTTATCATCCTGTCTGATGTAAAGTCTAGCAATTGGACCAATTCCTTTCGGACCAACGCTATTCGATGGGGTTTCATTTCTATCAACCATATCCATGATGCTTGATAAGCTACTTCTCGTGTTTACTACGGTATCATCTGGCACAGTATCAACTAGTGCAGAAGCTCCTTCGTTTGGATTAATGTCAAAAGTATTAGTTGGTCCAAAAGTTACAACTTTCTTTCTAGAACTAGTTGGCTTGTAGGGAACAATTTCTTGTTTCTTTATGATGTCTTCATCAACTTGTTTCACAGCATTTATTACTTCAACTACTTTTTCAGTGATGGGTGCAAACATCTTTTCTTGAGTTTCTCTTTCGTTAAACTTATCTACTCTAGCTTCTCGGAAAGCACGTCTCAACTCTTGTTTTTTTTCTTGAATTTCGTTAGCTTCCTTGACAGTCATTTCTTTTTTAGGTTTTTTCAGGAAAATTCTATTTTCTGGTTCTGAATCATCAGGTTGATTACGAGTTTCTCTTTCGTTAAACTTATCTACTCTAGCTTCTCGGAAAACACGTCTCAACTCTTGTTTTTTTTCTTGAATTTCGTTAGCTTCCTTGACAGTCATTTCTTTTTTAGGTTTTTTCAGGAAAATTCTATTTTCTGGTTCTGAATCATCAGGTTGATTACGAGTTTCTCTTTCGTTAAACTTATCTACTCTAGCTTCTCGGAAAACACGTCTCAACTCTTGTTTTTTTTTTTTTTTAATTTCGTTAGCTTCCTTGACAGTCATTTCTTTTTTAGGTTTTTTCAGGAAAATTCTATTTTCTGGTTCTGAATCATCAGATTGATTACTAGTTTCTGAATCATCACGAGTTTCAATCTTTTTTTTAATTTCCTTACATTTTTTCAACAAAAGTGTTTGTAAATGTTTTTCAGTAGACATTTATTATAGTAAAAAAAAATTTTTTTTTTGTCGAATATTTAAATCCAAATTTAACGGTTATTTTAACGGTTATTTTAACGATTATTTTAACGGTTATTTTGATCGTTTAACGGTGTTTTTGACCGTTTATTAGAGAGTTCTTGGTTACCACGGTGTCTTAATACGGTGTACGTGAATCTAGGGAAAATGAAAATTGTCGCTAACAACAATGGCTGCTACTACGGTGCACGCTTGGCATTTCATACTTCATCAAACGTCTTCTGTTATCAAACATTTATAACCTGACACATTCGAAATCCAATTTTTCCAAAATCGTACCTACACTTCATCCAACTTTTGGAATTTCCATCATCGCGTTGTTTTATTGTTTTTTTTAAACTTTATTGTCGCATTTTTCTACTGTTTTGTTTTCAAATCTGTTTATCGAAATGGAACGGGAAATCTCCGATTTCATTCAATTGTACAACGCCGGTTTAATTCGGGAGGACGAGCTCGGCGACGTGTTCGAACTTTATCTTGAGGAAACTTCCTTCAGAAATACTCCTCGATCATTCAAGTAAGTTCATTCTCAACTATGTGTGTAGTAGTATTTGTAGATATAGAGGTTGATATATAATTATTATAAGTATTTTGTACAAAGACTCGGGAAAATATCACATACCTAGTGTTGCTATGTAGTTGTGCCTTGGAAAAGGAAGATAATTGATATCAAGATAAACAGATTTTGTTTGTTAGTCACTTCAAATCTATCGTATCTTGTTGTAGGGCTCGATTTGGTGAATTCAACTTGGGGAGGATGGATGACGAAGACATCCTCCTCAATTTTCGATTCGCTCGGATCGACCTTGAAAGGCTTCGGAGATGCCTTGAGCTACCCAATGAATACATTACCAAATACAATCGCATTCCTGGGATGACAGCCCTATGCATACTACTAAGACGTCTGGCATACCCAAATAGGTATTTAACTGTTGTATTAACTTTGGTTCATTCCTAGTCATCATGTCAATCATATCATATATAAGTAAACATATGATAATTAACGACGTACATCATCAATTATACTTGCACGTATGTTATCTAGGCTGTCTGATCTTTGCCCGATATTTGGACTTTCGAGATCTTCTTTGTCCAAACTCGCAATATCAGTTGCGAATGACGTAATGACTCGCAAAGGACATCTTCTTGAAGACCTCTCTCGTCTGAACTGGCTGACACGCGACCGATTAGAAGCATATGCTCAGGTGAGTGTTACTCTACATACTCATGCATCAGTGTATGGTAGTTTTATTTATTAATGTAGCTTTCAAAAAATATAGCAATATATATTTTTATGTCTGCATCAGAGGAGAAAAAAAGGTGAGTAGGTAATTCTCGACGTATTGTTAATTCTAGGTGGTAGCTGGTAATGGCTCCCCGCTCCAAAACTGTTGGGGTTTCATTGACGGGACAGCCCGTCAAATTTGCAGACCCTCACTAAATCAGGAGCTCTACTACTCGGGTCACAAAAGGTACCACTGCGTTAAGTACCAATCCATTTTGACGCCTGATGGCATGGACGTAAGCCTGAAGGGACCCTACCACGGTAGAAGACATGATGTAGGTAAGAAGTAGCTTAAGTTATAGCTGTGATTTGAATGTTATTTGTGATTGTGAACTGTGTTCGGGCTTTTAGAGGCCGTCAAGCTATTTTGCGGAAGTGATAGTATTTGTTTGTTATAAATAAAATACTTACTACTATTCGTAAGTGGTATCACAACCTTCCGAAAACTTGACAATATATTTATGATAATTACATCAATTTCCGTCGATTTATGTTGGAACAAAGGCAAAAAATGAAAAAAAATCGGTTACAAGTGAATATTTTAAAAACAAGCTATTAAGGGCGTTTCAAGTTCCTATGACTTTTCGTAACTAAATTTTCTTTTAAAGTAAATTGTTATTAATGTTAAGAAATTTCAAGTTTTCTCCAAAACAACATGGGTTGAAGTTTTAAGGTTAATTTGAAGCGCATGGAGACATTCATATACATTAATTTTTATGAAACGTCAAGATGTGTTTATATTTTCTTTCATTTTTTATCTTTCTTCTATTTCAGGGATCTGGAGACAAAGTGGAATGGCGACACAACTCCAAGAGCTGTGCCATACTCACAATGGCAACTTTGTGTTGTATGGCGATCCGGCCTACCCGTTGTCAAACCAACTCATTACACCATACCCCACCACAACCACCGTGAGACACGCAGCAATTGATTATGATCATCAAGGCTACATTACTGTTACTTTTTATTAACGTAAAAATATCAATAAAATGATCAATAAATCAATAAAAATTTAATAGCTCGTGTTTAGTTTACCTATGCTGAAAAAATGTGCCACATTCGTCATACAAAACGCCCAACGTTAGAAATCCTATATTTTCATTTAAACATTGCTCATCGTGCATTCTGCTCGATGACCGAAACTGAAAACAAACTGCTTAAAGTAAGTAGGTACCATTTAAAGAAATACCTAAATACGGTACCAACATTCTTCAAAGTCACAATCTGCCTACAACAAAATGTAAAAAAGTTCTGGATCAGTCCTAGTTGTAAGAGGAGGAAGTCTGCAATAGTCCAATTCTTATTTTTTTGGCAGCCTAGTTGTACTTACTATTACCAAACTAATTACAAATACAAATATTAGTTTATACTAATAAAGTTGTAAAAATTGAGCTGTATTAGGTAAATACCTGTCTAGAAAAAGGATCGGTACTTACCAGAAAATTGAGCGATACAGAACTGGGTAGGTATACAACTAATAAATAAATCGTAGAACAATTCACTTTGTCACTGCTTCGCGTAGCTTCACAACAAGATGAATAAATATGAATAATAAACACCTACTTTTCACTTCATATTCAAACTTACCTTCTTTACGAAGATGGTAAGTTTGAATATAAATTTGAACTAAACACTCTTATCACTGAAACCTTCCTCGGGTTTATTAATTTTCCCGCGATTGGTTGAAGACGTATTAATGAGCACGTACTAAGACTCGCTGTTGCGTTGTCAATCAAGCGGTCCCATACTCACGTCGTCCATCTCTACGGGTTAGTCAGCTCTCATTTGTTTCCACATCAGCTGATCATGGCTCACGGGCACCGTGTAAAGTAACAACGTAGTAACCAAGAACTCTCTATTCACCGACTCGAGAAACGTTTTCTCAAACTTTTTCATGTATCGACCGTCTTTTAATTGTTTTGTTAGGTTTATCGTTAGAAATCCAAAATCATCGTCCCAACATTCGTTATATATTTCTTTGAATCGTTTGAAAGTAAAATCTGTTCCAGCATACTTATCATAAATCACTTTCATGTAATCTGGATCTTGCTTGAAAATACACAGGAAATTCAGATTGCCTCTAATCAACTGTCTATCAACTTTAGTGAATGATTGAGTTAGATAAATGCAAGAAATATTCCTGTGACGCCCTTTCGCGTAATAATCTTTTATAACTCGTTGATGTTCAACATTAACACAATCATCGAAAACTACAAGACTGTTTGGTAGGCATTCATCTAGTACAATTAGTTCGTCGCAACTATCGTAAAAATGCACTATTTTCATTTCAAATTTAGCCTCTATTTTTTCACTATTTTTTCTCAAGCCTTTATAAAATTCTTGTTCTAAAGTTGTGGAACATATGTAGAGATTGTCATGGGGAATTCCCCATGGTTTAGTAATCAGGTTGTACAATAGAGTGGTTTTTCCACATCCGCTTGTTCCAACTATTAAACATCGAAGAGGAAGCGGTAGTAATCCATTATGAACTTTGTTTGATTCAAATGGATGAGGATCAATATTGTATTCATGACTCATTTTATTTATTATATATTATATAATAAATAAATAATGTTTATAAAAATTTCAGGAGATACAATATGGTTTGAGGAACCGATTCCACTCGATCCGAATAAAGAGTATCAGTTGGGCATGTCAGCATTGATGTTTACAACTAGGAAAACGTTTGAGATAAAAAACTTCAAGTTTTCATTCATATTTCCTTTCTCCGATGAAACTTACGATTATGTGCATGAACTTAATGGCGAATTCACAATGAGTTCGTTCAAAGCCGAGTTGATTAGTCATTTGACTAGTTTCCATAATATTTTGTTAGCGAAAGTAGATACTTTGAAAAATCCCGAAAACCAGACGGTAGAAATACAAAAAGCTACACAAAAAGATATACAGAAAGTTAATCCGAATAATTTGAAATTCAATCTCGAACACCTAACTGACGATAGTTACAGAATTGCAGCTAACTTCCCCATGGATATGAAAATTATAAATGAAGGTAACTTTTGTGACATATTCCAATTGAGAACTTGTTCCGATAATTCATTCAAAAAGAACACCAACTACGTGTCAAATAACAATGCTACTCAACTCGTATTTTCGAGCAAAATAATCGAATGGCATTGCAACATTACGGAATACAGCTTTACTAATCACGAGAAACACCCACTTTCGCACGATGAACATGAGTTATTACACGTTTCTTTCATAGAGAAACCACTGTCACCTAATACTATTTACACGGAAAAACCAAAGAAAGTAGTTTTCATTCCACTAAGAAAAGGACTGAAAGAAATAAATATGATAAAATTGTCAACGACCACGGGAAATAACGAACCCATTCGATTCAACGATATTAAAGCTTACTTGTTGCTGAAAAGTAATTAATTTTTTCATAGTAAATAAAAATTATACTGTTCACGTTAAAAGAAATTTTTAAAACTTTTAGACCCGGTAAATTACCGGGTCTAAAAAAATTATATTTACTATAATAAAGTATGCATCAAACTAAAAAGGTATTTGATAAATATCAAGACTTTATTGTGCGAAAGCAATTTCGTACCATTAATCCAACTTCAACTCAGAATTTAAATGCAGAGAATAAAAGAACAATTTTCAAAATAGATTTAAGCGACGATTTTCTGTCTAAAGATATACAATATAACGTGGAGGGAGTTCTAAAGTCAAAAGATCCAACCAAGGAGTATTCAGGTTTAGATACTGTTAAGTTGGTAGATAATTTCGTAGGTCATATGTTTTCGAGTATAGAAGTGAAAAAACACAATGTGATAGTAGATGAAATTGAAAATCCGGGCATTTGTGGCTTGGTGGAAGGTTTTGCTACTCAAGAATGTCCAAAAGATTATAACGGACAAGGTATGAATTCAGGATTCAACTCAATAGTTATCGGAGGAGGGAATTTCAATGCTGTTGGTTACCTTGGTGACTTAGGTTTGGGTTTTTTCAAAGATTTAACAGTTCCAATTTTCAAGGGAGGTTTTGAAATAACTTTTGTGAGAAACAGCGATAATAATATTATTTTTAGATGGAAAAAAGATAGAGAATCTCCTATTCCTAATGAAGGTGTTGTAGAAATTAAGTCTTTCGTTTTGAGAGTTCCGGTGATTGAATACATGGATGAAGCAAAAGTTAATTTGATCACAGATTTGAGAAACATTCCGTATAAACTCCAATTTAAAAGTTGGCAATGCATAGTTAGGAACGTTACTGGAAACTCGTTACAGTTCGATTTATCTAGCGTTTACAGAAACGTTAATAACCCATTATGGTGCTTCGTGGTATTTCAAACTGATGTTTTGAACGATCAGACAAAAAACAATTCTGAATTCCATCATAAAGATGTGAAAAATTATTGGCTTGAATTAGGAGGTAGAAGGTATCCTGAGGAAACGCAGGATTTAGATTTCAATAAAAATAGATATGGTTTGGCTTACGATGCATTTTTAGAGTTCAAAAAGACTATAAGTTCTAAACAATCTATTCCATACATCATGCCTCATTTTTTCAAAAAAGAATATCCAATTTTTAGCATCGATTTGTCTGATCAACCTCAGAGTCTATCTAGTGGTAAAAGCAATAATTTGATGCTCAATGTTGATTTCAATACATTTGTAACAGCAGCAACAAGTAGCGCAGTAGGTACTACGTGTTACGCTATTATTGTAAGTGGATCGAATTTTGTGTACGACCCGACTAAAAATATGATTAAACGGGAAATTTTATAATTATTTTATAAGCTATATATTTTTAATGGAGTGATCTCCATTTAAAAAAAATCGTATTAGACTTAAATAAAACATGGAGGATGAAATTTATTGTCATAAGTGTAAGAAAAGAACAAAAAATATAAACGCGGAAATTGTACAAACTGCAAACGGAAGGTGGAGAATTTCAGCTAAATGTGTTAAATGTGAGACTAACAAAAGTAAATTTATAAAAAATCCGAATGAGGAAACTAACGTAATTCCTGAAACTGAAGTTATAAATTTACCTGAAAACGAAAAGTTAGAATTTGCGAAAGAGTTACATAAACCCGTTAGAAAAAGATTTCAGAAAAGAAAAATTGTTACTCATGGAAAAGATGATCTTTGGGCTGCGGACTTGATTATAATGAAACAATACGAGAATGAAAACAAGGGGTTCGGTTACATGTTGAATATCATTGATACTTTTTCAAAGTACGTTTGGTCAATTCCATTGAAAAAGAAAAACGGAATAGCAGTTTCAAAAGCTTTCAAAGACGTTTTGGAAAATGTGAAATTTCATAACCATTCTACCCCTAAACTCCTTCACACGGACAAAGGTTTAGAATTTGAAAATAGACTTTTCAAAGAACTTTTAGACGAGTATAACATAAAAATGTATCACACGGAAAGTTTAGAAAAATCCGCAATTATAGAAAGATTTAACAGAACTTTGAATCAGAAAATGAAAATTCGTTTCGAGGTGAATGGAAATAAAAATTGGATCGATATTCTACAGGAATTAGTTAATGAATACAACAAACAAGATATTCATCGTTCTATTGGGATGACACCTGCTCAAGTTGACGCGAGAAATGAAAGTGAAATCCTAAGAAATTTATTTAAAAAGAGTGGAAAAAATGGAAAAAAGAAATTTAAAATTGGAAATCGTATAAGAATTACGAAATCGAAGAAAACTTTTGCAAATAAATACGAGGCAAATTGGACGAAAGAAATTTTTGAAATAACTGAGGTTTTAAAAACGACTCCAGTTACTTACAGAATAAGAGATTTAAACGGAGAGGAAATCCAAGGAACTTTTTATCCCGAGGAATTACAACTCACGAAATTTTAAAATCACTTTATTAGAAGCTCACTTCGTTGTATCTCAATATGTTTTAATGGAGAATCTCCATTAAAACGAACAATATTAAACTACTCTATCTTGAAACTCTTGGATGAATTCATCAGAGAGTTTTTGATGTCTAGAAATCCAATACCAGTCTACTCTATCTTGAAACTCTCTGATGAAGTCTTCGGATAGTGTTTGTTTAAATGAAATCGAATTCCAAACTACTCTATCTTGAAACTCTCTGATGAAGTCTTCGGATAGTGTTTGTTTAAATGAAATCCATCGCCAGTCTACTTTATCTTGAAACTCTCTGATGAAGTCTTCAGATAGTGTTTGACTAAATGAAATATCATCCCAATCTACTCTATCTTGAAACTCTCTGATGAAGTCTTCGGATAGTGTTTGACTAAATGAAATCTCATCCCATTCTACTCTATCTTGCATTTCTCTGATAAGGTCTTCGGATAGTGTTTGCTCTACAGAAATCAAAATCCAATCTACTCTATCTTGAAACTCTCGAATGAAATTCTCAGAGAGTTTTTGCTCTCTAGAAATCCAATGCCATTCTACTCTATCTTGAAACTCTCGAATGAAATTCTCAGATAGTGATTGGTTAATTGAAATCTCATCCCAATCTACTCTATCTTGCATTTCTCTGATAAATTCTTCAGATAGTGTTTGGCTAATTGAAATCAATCTCCAATCTACTCTATCTTGCATTTCTCTGATGAATTCATCAGATAGTGTTTGGTGAATTGAAATCTCATCCCAATATACTCTATCTTGCATTTCTCTGATGAATTCATCAGATAGTTTTTGCTGTCTAGAAATCTCATACCAATTTACTTTGTCTTGAAATTCTCTGATGAATTCATCAGATAGTTTTTGATGTCTAGAAATCTCATACCAATTTACTTTGTCTTGAAATTCTCTGATGAATTCATCAGATAGTTTTTGATGTCTAGAAATCTCATCCCAAGGTATAAAATAACCAGACTCTTCAACAAAATCTCTAATAAACTGTTTATGTTTGATCGAATCAAAATTTAATATGAAGGTTTGTGGATTTACATTTAAGAATATACATTTCTCTTTATTTGCTGGAATATTCATAGCTTTGCAAAAAATGAAATAGTCATAAGCATCTGTGATCTTGTCTCGAATCTCCATGTAAATTTCAGTTGGTAATACAATTTTGTTATCCATCTTTTATTTTTATTATAGAATATATTCTTTTAACTATCCCCCTCATTTTTTTTATCCACCCACTTTTTCTTTTGCCTATTCTTGTATGGATACTATTTATCCTTTTAACTTACCCAACATCTGAATTGGATACTTAAAGTTGGGTCTCTAGATTCAAAAAATATTTTTTTAGCGTGACGCCATTTTATTTTTTTCTAGTGAAAACATCAGAGGGAGATAAATTTTGAAAATATCGACCCCTAAATTGTTAAAGCTTTTTTAGAGTTCACTAGAGTTTCTGATAAAAAAAAAAAGTCAATGGCTCTGATGTTTTATGATAAAAAAGTTTTAACAGAGATTCAAGTCGCTAAACCGAAAAAGTTACTGGTTCTGATGTTTTGTGTTAAAAAATGTGTTCTGATGTTTTGTGGTAAAAAGTTTTATCAGGGGTTTAACAGGGTTTAGCACAAAAGTAGTTTTAACAGAGATTGAAGTCGAAATCATTTTTAACAGGATTCAAGTCGGAATCATTTTTATCAGAGGTTTAACAGAAAAGCATTTTCAACAGAGATTGAAGTCGGTGAGCCAGGATTGGTATTCGGATACTACTTATATATATACAAATTGATTATTGGTTCTACAGAACTTTATAAATTATTATTTAAGAAAGAAATTTCACAAATAGAAGAAGAAAATTTAGGTTCTGATATTTCGAAAAAATCTTGATCGCAGAATAGAGAAGGAAAAGTAAATTTAACTTGCGTAGTCCCTGGTAGCTTGAAACGTAATTAATGAATCCATGGCCGTGATTGTAGACACATATTCAATCGTTCAAATTGAGGCCAGGTGGTCGGTATATATATATATATATATATATATATATATATATATATGTATATATATATATATATATATATATATATGTCAAATAGAAATGAAACGCCAATACACGAGTCTGGATATCTTTATTCACACTTGTACTGTAGGCATGGTAGAGACAATGGAGAACCGCGGTGGGAAGATAGCAAATACATCAAGCAGACTAACTATTTGAATTTAGAAACACTTTCAATTACGACCGTTGAAGGAATAATATAAAGACAAATTTCCTCGAGGGATGAACTCGGATAACTACAGGACACAAATCCCACTTAATGAAACTCAGAATCAGTTCGTTTGGTTTAACAGGTACGTCACCGTCGGCAGTCATCAGGGAATAGAAGGAGCCGAGGGAGAAGGACAAGCGGCCTTCTGTATCGTCTGCAGTGTTGCCATCCTCTCGTTGGTTGGCAGCTCCGCCGTCCGAGTTCCGCTTCACTAGCGCTCCTCGCGGTAACTTGTTCCACATCAACGTCGGTTTTCGTTTTTGCCGCCTCCATTTGAATTATGCACTAGACCTAATCAGGGGCCGACACGGCCAATCCTGACAGGCTAGCGCCTCGCAGCCTGAAAATGAAATTCAGAGCGATAGACACTGGTACTAACAAGGGGTACAGCCTACCAACAATTTTAGTGTAGACTGATTAATCAAAGTGATGTTGCTGAAAATTGTTCTAATTTTAATTTTTTCTAACTCTGATCCCGACACTGGCCCTGACCATTCGGCCATACTGAAAAAAATTAGCACTAAAGAGGTATGCAGTATGTACTAACTGTAAGGTTGAATCAACATTCTCAATACCTATATGAAATTAACTGAACAAGAAAATACCTTTTCAAGCGAATAAATTATTTCACATTTATTTGATAAATGAGTTTCTTGTAGCAAAGGATCTAACATATGATCTTGTGGACACATGATCTTCCACTGCAGTATTTCAACATAACTTTTTCTTTCACTAATCGTTATAGTCTAAGAAGTAATCTTGTAAAGAGTGAACGGAAGTACGTTCCTATAGGCACACACACATTCTTCCATCATAGCACATACAACAGTACTAAGAAGACAGTCTTTTTTTTGTAAGATTTTCTTACGAAACCCAATGTAGCATTCTGCATTTGAATCTACAAAGGGCAGCACAGAAAGATGGTAGTCTTGGGTGAAATCGGTATCATGGGCACAGGATATAGAACCTCCAGCGGATATAGACCTCTAATGTTGAACAGTTCCAATGGGTCCTTGACACCATCTGTTCGACCACAGGCAACCTACGTTGGCATGCAAGAGGACTCCGTATCGAGGCGTCCCCCGATACCAAATCCTGAGCAGTACCGTTAAACATGCCTCACCAGTAACTCTTTATGAGTAACACGCAACTCATCCTGGATCAGACGGTGCCACTGTCCATCTGTTTAAAACGAAAAACTTTAACTCCCGAGGCAATGGGATTAAGACCTGAGAGCAAGTAAAATTTAGCGCGCATAAACGGCAAACCTATGACTTTCGAGTGCCGTACCAGAGAAAGACATAACTCTGAACAACGATGGAACCTAGGAATTTTGAATGCTGATCGCTTACTGGTACAATCCAACATCCTCCGGGTGGCCACCACGGAAACAACACCTTATAACAGCCCAACCGATAACCCCTCAATCCAACACAATCTTGCTAACAGTGTGGTGCAAAACAATGCGTGTTTTAGTAGGGGTTGATTCCAATTTTCAAAATGTCAATTCATTTCCAATGCATTCAATTAAAGTTAATTTTAAAACCAAATTGGCATAACAATCAATCCCCTAACTCCTGGATTCAAAGATTTCAATCCAGCAAGAGGTCTTTAAGTAGCAGATGATACCCATAGCCAAAGGCATATGATATCAGCATGCAATAGCATAATAACTACCAACATGTCATAATGACTACCAGATTGTCAATATCAGGAGATCTCAAATTACTCATCAATATTTTATAAATTATTGACCAAATCATAAAATGCTTCAACACTTCCACCATCAGGTGTTAGGTTAGCAATAACCAAAACACGTTGATACGAAAGTAACAACTTTTAATATTTAACCATAGCCAACTCGCTAACATGGAACTGAATAAACAACAGTTTCTCAAATCAAAGACATGAACGAATGTCATCATAAAGAGTCTCATTAACTAGGAGTTTCATCATAAAAGTCTCATCATAAGAGTTTCATTAAATAGGAAATTACCATACGTTATTAACACACGTACCATACGTAATCAACATACGTTAAAATGAACAGTACCAATAAAAGTGGTAAACACAAGTATCATAGTAAACAGTAACAAGGAAGTGAAACAAATCTAATGACCATTTTCATTAGGGGTGGAACAAATTACTATTAATCATGTTATGAAAGTAAACCAAACGTTAAAACCAGATTATTCCAAAAATATTCTGTACTAGTAGATCAATCTTCATCAGAAGCAGAACTGTTCTCATATGGAACCAGATCGCTTTGATCAGGGATTTTTCTAACATTTTCGTGAGCGTATTTATAGGTACGGTTGTCTTTCAAATTCCAAAGTAGGTAACGGTCATTTTCTAAAATCTCAATAATTTTGAAAGGGCCTTTAAATTTAGGATCGAGTTTACACTGATGACGTGGCTCATTTCTCAATAACACCAAGTCACCTTTCGGAAAAAGTCTACAGTAGCTTTAGTTTTATCAAATTTAGCTTTGTCATATTTAGATCGCTGGGTAATATTGTTAGATGCAAGTTCACGAACAGAATCTAAGTCTAGTCGAATTTGGGGTACCACAACAGGAGATGGAGTTATCATACCAACAGGCAGTGGCGTAGCAAAGCAATTTATCACGGAGGGGCAACAACAACAGCCAAAGATTATAGGTATATGTAACTATAGTATAAAATGTGTATGGTGGGTACTACTAGTCACAAAGAGGGCATTGTAGCATGTATACAGGGTGTCCCACAGAAAGGTTACTCCCCCCCCCCCCCCCCCTCATTTCCCCTGAATTCAGCGTAAAAAATTATGAAGAATGATGTTCTTCATAATTTTTTAAGTAGACCTCAGGAAAAATACTTTCGCGTGCGCCACTTGCACCAGAAGTTTAGCAATTAGCAAATTAAATGTAAAATCACCGAAATTATACCTTATATCTGCACAAAACCGAAAATCCAAATTTAAAGTCCTTGTCAAAAAGTCCGGGTCATATAAAATCAATGGAAATCTGATGTATAATAAATTATAACGAAGAGGAGAATGTAAGAAGTAGATGGGAAAAAGCGTTATGCTTAGTACGACGCACAATAGGTATTTATTTTGTACTTTGTCCCGAACGAACCTTGAAGTGACAATCGGTATTTTTACCCATCTGATTTCGCAAAGGAGAAATGCCTCCCTCGATGCCGATGCCAGAAATAGTTTATTGCAAAGGTTCATTGTTGAACAAAATTAAACGAAAACAATCACTTTAGAATTACCTAATTTGAATTTGAGTCTTAGGTACCTACCTACCTACCGAGAGAAAATGAACATAAAAGTAATCATTATGTAGGGAGACGAATAGGGAAGAGCAGACACATTGTATTATTTTTACAGCATAACCTTACGTACCTTAAATTAAGGTAATTAACCCTTCTTTTGATGGACACAAAAAGAACATTCTTACCAAACTAAATCTGTCTTTATTATGAGAAAATGCTCATGAACTGGGGAGCACAAGGCTTGTCATTGACTTACCGTTTCCAATCCAATCGTCTTTGTAGATCTTGATGTATCCCTCCAAGGGGTTCATAACTCGTAACTTTAGCACTCACTTTTACACTAATTACGGTTCCTTTCATGTTAAACATTGTATGACAATTACCACGGAATAAGATACAGGATATAGGGCATTAAACGTTTATGAGAGACTCACAAACAGTGGCGTAGCAAAGCAATTTATCACGGAGGGGCAACAACAACAGCCAAAGATTATAGGTATATGTAACTATAGTATAAAATGTGTATGGTGGGTACTACTAGTCACAAAGAGGGCATTGTAGCATGTATACAGGGTGTCCCACAGAAAGGTTACTCCCCCCCCCCCCCCCCCCCCCCCCCCCCCCCTCATTTCCCCTGAATTCAGCGTAAAAAATTATGAAGAATGATGTTCTTCATAATTTTTTAAGTAGACCTCAGGAAAAATACTTTCGCGTGCGCCACTTGCACCAGAAGTTTAGCAATTAGCAAATTAAATGTAAAATCACCGAAATTATACCTTATATCTGCACAAAGCCGAAAATCCAAATTTAAAGTCCTTGTCAAAAAGTCCGGGTCATATAAAATCAATGGAAATCTGATATATAATAAATTATAACGAAGAGGAGAATGTAAGAAGTAGATGGGAAAAAGCGTTATGCTTAGTACGAAGCACAATAGGTATTTATTTTGTACTTTGTCCCGAACGAACCTTGAAGTGACAATTGGTATTTTTACCCATCTGATTTCGCAGAGGAGAAATGCCTCCCTCGATGCCGATGCCAGAAATAGTTCATTGCAAAGGTTCATTGTTGAAAAAAACTAAACGAAAACAATCACTTTAGAATTACCTAATTTGAATTTGAGTCTTAGGTACCTACCTACCTACCGAGAGAAAATGAACATAAAAGTAATCATTATGTAGGGAGACGAATAGGGAAGAGCAGACACATTGTATTATTTTTACAGCATAACCTTACGTACCTTAAATTAAGGTAATTAACCCTTCTTTTGATGGACACAAAAAGAACATTCTTACCAAACTAAATCTGTCTTTATTATGAGAAAATGCTCATGAACTTGGGAGCACAAGGCTTTTCATTGACTTACCGTTTCCAATCCAATCGTCTTTGTAGATCTTGATGTAACTCTCCAAGGGGTTCATAACTCGTAACTTTAGCACTCACTTTTACACTAATTACGGTTCCTTTCATGTTAAACATTGTATGACAATTACCACGGAATAAGATACAGGATATAGGGCATTAAACGTTTATGAGAGACTCACAAACGTAAACAAACTGAAGTAAAATGATTTATCGGTTGGTTCACATATCGATTCTTTCAATCGTTTCCATTCGACTATGGATATTTCAATCACCACAGCACAGACATTTTTTAGTCCTTGTAAGATTCTATTAATTTTATTTTACCGTTATTCCTACTGGGACTCATACCAAAAATCAGGGACAATTGAAGACTTTTATGAGTAAGAAAACTTATTGATGGTAAGAAGGACGCAATCGATGCTACTGCATTGAATCGATCAATCGAACGTGAATCGGAGGTGGGGAAAGGTAGGGGCAGTGAGAGTGGGGCGAAAATGACTTTGGCTTCCAGGAGGGAAATGAGGAAGGGCGCGCCCCCCCTCAGGAGAGGGGGAACGACATAATTTCACCACTGTTTCACTTTATAGTATCCAGCATACCATTATTTTTACTGTAGTTATTTCGCTTCTGTTGGATGGGCATTATGGGCAATTATATTATCCACGGCGTTTGGCCCTCCCTGGAACCAGCCTTGGAGGAGCGTTCCTAGTTAGCCTTGAAGTTGCTAGGTAACTGGACCCACATAACAGGCGTGCTTTGCGGGTTGCGTTCTCGAACTTACCGTAATTGGTACTGACGTTAGTAATGTGAAATTATTAATTATTGTTCACGCAGCATCCGTTTCAAGAAGAACTTCTACATCCTCTGTGATCGTGGGGGGGCTCTGCCCACCCTGCCCCTCCTCAAATTACGCCACTGCTCACAAACGTAAACAAACTGAAGTAAAATGATTTATCGGTTGGTTCACATATCGATTCTTTCAATCGTTTCCATTCGACTATGGATGTTTCAATCACCACAGCACAGACATTTTTTAGTCCTTGTAAGATTCTATTAATTTTATTTTACCGTTATTCCTACTGGGACTCATACCAAAAATCAGGGACAATTGAAGACTTTTATGAGTAAGAAAACTTATTGATGGTAAGAAGGACGCAATCGATGCTACTGCATTGAATCGATCAATCGAACGTGAATCGGAGGGCTGTGAAGGTGGAGAAAGGTAGGGGCAGTGAGAGTGGGGCGAAAATGACTTATGGCTTAACAGGATGGAAATGAGGAAGGGCGCGCCCCCCCTCAGGAGAGGGGGAACGACATAATTTCACCACTGTTTCACTTTATAGTATCCAGCATACCATTATTTTTACTGTAGTTATTTCGCTTCTGTTGGATGGGCATTATGGGCAATTATATTATCCACGGCGTTTGGCCCTCCCTGGAACCAGCCTTGGAGGAGCGTTCCTAGTTAGCCTTGAAGTTGCTAGGTAACTGGACCCACATAACAGGCGTGCTTTGCGGGTTGCGTTCTCGAACTTACCGTAATTGGTACTGACGTTAGTAATGTGAAATTATTAATTATTGTTCACGCAGCATCCGTTTCAAGAAGAACTTCTACATCCTCTGTGATCGTGGGGGGGCTCTGCCCACCCTGCCCCTCCTCAAATTACGCCACTGCCAACAGGTTTAGCTGTCTTCCCTATCAATAATTCCAATGGGGAGAATCGTGTTACTGAATTTATTGTCGAATTTATAGCTAATTGAACGTCTCCTAAAGCTTCTTGCCATGTCCTTTCACCAAGTTCAATGGTTGTCAACATATTAGTCAAAACAGACATTACTCTCTCACATTGGCCATTGGCTCGTGAGGCTGAAACAGCTATCAAGTGAAGATCTATTTGTAATTTTTCACAGTAAGATTTGAAATCTTTAGAAGTAAAGCATCTACCTTGGTCGGCTACAATTGTTGTAGGCACACCAAACAAGGAGATAAGTTTATGTAATCCCTGAACAACGCTAGAAGTATCTAGGTTAGAAATATGATGCAAATAAACAAATTTAGAAAAGGCAATATTCCTTACTGTCTCTTTTTCCTGTTAATTTTCCTGAAATATCAATATGGATAACGGACCATGGTACAGTTCCCTTAGGAATTGGGTGTAGACTTATCTGTTGCCTCCCTGATTGGGTTTTAGCTACCTTACATGTCAAACAATTCTCACAAAATCTCCTAACATATTTGGCCATACCTTCGAACCAATAGAAATCAGCTATCTTTTCCAACGTTTTTTCAGCACCTAAGTGCATTATAGATTCATGGACATTTTGGACTACAGCATAACGGTGAACTTTAGGAATTATAGGTAAGGTACGGTTCTTATGACCCCTGTGGTGAAATCCACCCCCTCTTGTCAACAGCCCTTTTCAGGGCTACCAAAAAGAGGTAGATACAACACAAAAATATTTACAAGACGTCGAATTATAACTCCGTCAAACAAAAATATTTCACCAGAGAGAAAATACTAAATTCTCTCCCAAAAGTGAAATATTAAAGAATAACACACAAGGCGACCTCCCCAAACATTTACTGGGCGAGAGAGATTCGACAAACATCTCGAAACAAGTCGCCTTGAATGAGAAACCTCAAACAGGAAAACTCAAGGTCGTTCAGCCACCCCCGGGGACCCCGTCAAAGCGACGGACGCAGGGAAACCACCTCGGAAGACCAACTCAGTTATCATATGCACAGATACTGAGAAAACACTGTGCGAACCAATGAGATTGCACAGTCGAATTTATGAAATTAAGCGAGCCAATCCGAAGCTAGTTTGATCGTACCAAATTATTTGACGAAACTAATTTGCATACTAACCATAAAGTGGCCACCACTTTTTGGTTATAAATACCTCGCTCAGAGCCTGGCATTTCATTCCACTCTCCGCTCTCGACGACGACACACTCTGAAGTACGAAGAATTCTACACGCTCCCAGCTGACGAACCTTCTGCCTCACGAAGTCATCTCAAGAACGGCTCTCTACTGCTTTCTACAAGCCAGTCCTTCTCTCCACGCAGATCTCGCATTGGCATCTACGAGTCCAGTGATTATTCATCCTGCTCATTGCCCAACGTAGTTCATCTGTTAGGACGCCACCCGGTGCAGCTATCGATATTCTCTTTAGCTCGCACGCCCGAGGGACGTTCTGAGCCGTGTCGCCCGGATTACGTAGCCTTAAGCTCGTAATCGACCGCTGTGGGCACGCCGGTAAATTACTCAGCTCCTCCGCTCTAATTTACTGTCTAAGGAAGCCTTTTTCAAGGCTACGAGGTAGGACCCTGCCATCCGAGCATTGGAAAGACGCTCTGGCAAGCGAGTCCACCTCCAAAACCCTCTATTTTTCACACATAGAGGCATCGAACGAGCAAAAACTCGATCATTTCGATGGAACGTCGGCCTTCCTACTTCCCCTTGCAAGGGGAGGAGGACGACGGCGAAGCCGGGCCGAGTAGCCCACGTAGTGCGCCCTACCGGCCACCCGGCGAGTCCGCTGGACCCAGCGACAGCGCAAGGCGCAACCCCACGTCCGGATCGCCTTCTCGCCCGACGTATTCGTTCGAGAAACATTCGAACAAGCCTCACCTATACAAAGGATCGAGGAAACCTTTCAGACTCGCTCTGAAGCCGATCATTACGATTCGACCAAGCTGTCCGAATACCCACGATATTCGACGCAGGCTTACACGGCCGATCCGAGTGTCAAATACACTCCAAATGCACAAAAAGCGAAGGATACTTTTCAGTACCTCAACCAAGCTCAACATATTCCCCTTTCAGATATAAATCTAAGGCCGGAATATTACAAAACGGCTCAGTACCAAACTGATCGAACCCAGCACTTGCTGCACGAGCCTAGCGCTCCACGCGGCTGCGACACGGACTATCCCCCCTTTCAGTCCGCGAAACCAGTTGACCTTGGCGGCTCCGCCCGCATTCCTCGCGGGGGTGGCCCGGAGACCAACCCGCATAACCGGGATATAAATGTCCGACTTGGCCTACCTACGCCAAGTAAAACCTATATAAATCCACTACAAATGGTGACCCCGCCTTTGAACAGGCTCAACACGGAGCATTTCGTTCCCTCTTATGAAGCTAGTGGATTTCAGGGAACCACTGCGGGCGTGCGACCCCCGCCGGGCCTCTACGCCCCACATCTCACGCAACATCCCTCTACACAAGGTGGTTTTCAAGCACTTTTAGAGGAGATGGGAGATTATCAAAAACCAGTCTTCCAAAAGAAGAATATTGATCGTGCACTCGCCGAGTTCGATCAATACTGCGTACGAAAACACCTGAGAACGCAAAACGAATGCTTCTCAGCTATATACAAGTGGGTACCAGAAGAAATGAGGGAAGCTATCGACTCAGCTTACCTCACGGCACCCCACGCACCCTACGAAGAGGCCAAACAGCGCCTCCAACGAGAATATGGGTTGTCCTTACAGGACAGGCTCCTCGCACTCGAGGACCCCGCATCTCTCGCCAAAAAACCCAGCACCAAGTACCACGAAATGTACTCGAAAGCTGTTGGGTACTTTTCGGAAGCTCTAAGCCGATCATTACGATTCGACCAAGCTGTCCGAATACCCACGATATTCGACGCAGGCTTACACAGCCGATCCGAGTGTCAAATACACTCCAAATGCACAAAAAGCGGAGGATACTTTTCAGTACCTCAACCAAGCTCAACATATTCCCCTTTCAGATATAAATCTAAGGCCGGAATATTACAAAACGGCTCAGTACCAAACTGATCGAACCCAGCACTTGCCACACGAGCCTAGCGCTCCACGCGGCTGCGACACGGACTATCCCCCCTTTCAGTCCGCGAAACCAGTTGACCTTGGCGGCTCCGCCCGCATTCCTCGCGGGGGTGGCCTGGAGACCAACCCGCATAACTGGGATATAAATGTCCGACTTGGCCTACCTACGCCAAGTAAAACCTATATAAATCCACTACAACCCCTTTGAATCGTTCTACATAGAACTCCAGAACGCAACTCATAGGTATGTCTAATTGACTCAGGTAGTTCATTATTTCTACATTTAACAGCTAATTCAGCTAGTTCGCTATCGGATTGTTGAGACAACAACAACCAATCATTACTCAAGGTACTCAAATTTATAGATTTTTCCTTACTCAATCTAGCCTCATGAGAAGTTACAACTGATAAGACATTATTTTCACACATTTGAGGTGAATTTTCAATTACACTAGAGAGCATTGCGGGATTGCCATCACCGTTCAAAGGGTGACGAGATAAATAATCTGCATGTTGCATGCGACCAGCAGGACGATATTGGATTTTAAAATCAAATGCCTGCATGAGCGACCACCATCGATGGACACGAGTATTCAAGTTTTGTTTTAAAAATGAATCCTTCAACGATTTGCAATCAGTAACGACAGAAAAATGAATATCCTGCAACATCGTCTTAAAATGTAAAAGGCTCTTTACTACTGCCATAGTTTCAAGATCGTAACTATGGTATTTTTGTTCTGCATTGTTATTCTTTTTGCTAAAATAAGCAACAACTCGGGGTTTATTATCATAAAGATTAATGAGGATCCCTGACACTCCAATACTACAAGCATCGCAATGTAATTCAACTGGTAGTGAAGGATCAAAAATGGTCAAAACTGGTTCTGAGGTCAAATGTTTGATTAGAGTTTGACGCGCTGTTTCATGGACATTATTCCAAATAAGTTTTCCCTTGGAGGAAATCAAACGGTATAAGGGGGCAGCAATTTCGGAAAACTTGGGTATAAAAGACCTGAAATACGAGGCCAATCCCAAAAATTGTCTGAGAGACGTCACTGTGGAAGGTGGTGGCAAGGCCACAAGAGCATTTATTTTCAAAGCATTAGGGCGCAATTCCCCATTTTGCACACTGTATCCTAGAAATTCAACTTGTGTAACTACAAAACGACATTTGGTATGGTTCAATGTTACTCCAGCTTGAGTTGAAACAGTTAATACATGATCAAGTCTGTCCAATGCCTCCGTTTCACTAGTAGCAGTTATCATCAGATCATCGAGGAAACAAATCACATACTGGTGAGCAAGGTCACCCAAAATTTGTAAAATGGCTCTTTGAAAAGCACAAGGAGCATTTTTAACACCAAAGGGACAAACAAGATATTCCCATTGAGCATCAGGGGTAATGAAGGCAGTTTTATCGATAGAATCAGGATGCATTTTCATTAAATGGAACCCACTAGCTGTGTCCAAGACTGAATAAAATTTAGAACCCACAAGTCTATTAATCTGATCCTGAACAAGAGGCAGAGGTTGATGTTCAGAGATCGTGTTGTCGTTCAGAAAACGATAATCTACTGCAAGTCTCATTTTATTGTTTTTCTTGGGAACTAGAAGAATAGGGCTTGCAAAGGATTGACTTCGTCTGATTAGTCCAGCCGATTCCATCTCGGCGAGATGTTCGCGCAAATATTGTTTTTGAATATTTGACATAGGGTATGGTTTCCGATTAACTACCTTTCCAGGGTCTTTCAGTCTAATACGAAATTCACAATCTTTCAATCGAGTTTTAGGATAACCTGAAGTAAAATATTCAGAATACTTGCTCAAAATACTAAACAAATGGGGTTTGTTCATATCTGAAATTTCAGTTTGAACTGAACGGGGATCAAAAACATTCTCGCATTGATTGCCTACAATCAAAATATGGTTATCTTCCTTTTCTACAAACGGGAGACATTGGTCAGCATGATCTTCAATATTTGGGTTGGGAATCTTTCCCCAATTATTTTCATCAAAATTCAAAACAGATATTACAGGTTCATTATTATCATTATTTAGCTTTTCAATTTTCTTTTGCAACGATTTGGATAAATTTAAATCCACAGGTACCAAAGTACAACTATTCTTAGTAAGAGTTACAATAACATTTTGTTCTAACAAATCAGACCCTAAAATAATGGAATGAGGAATTTCAATGTCCTCCACTTGATGAAAGTTAATCCTAAGGTCTAATCCATCAATAATCACGTCGGTCAGGATCTGACGAGGAGACACCACCATCCCGTTGCCCAGCCCCTTTAATGAAATATTTTCAATTACTGATTTCCCTTGAAACTTGTCAATCAAGGAACGAATGATTAAACTGACCTCAGCACCAGAATCATAGTGATATGGAAAGGTACTACCTGCTTGAATTAGTTGTCCACTTGGAGTGCGTGTGCAAAGATTGACTCTGCGTTCGTTCGGCTTTTGCGCAGTAAATTGTTGCTGCTTATTGTTCTGGGCAGCTGAAGTTCGAGCAGTGTGCGACGAATTCGGCTGAGATCTGTCTCGCCGAGGGCAGTCTCGTTTGAAGTGACCAACAGCACCGCATCCATGACAAGAATTGCTACGATGCTGGGGTTGAGTGGTGGAGGGCTGCAACGAGGTGGGCGTATTCTCACCAGATCCGCCGAAATGTGATGGCATCCTAAAATGGAAATTTTGTGCAGAATTAGGTCAACGAAATGGTTGTGGTTTTACATAATAATGTGGGGTGTTATTATTAACATGATTAGATTGGGAATTTAACCCAGACTTAAATCTTTTATATAGTTGCTTATCACTTTTATCTTGTTTATCTAAAATTCTTTTAGGTGCCCTGTCTATAAGTGAGACAGTCATTTCTTTAATTAGCATTTCTCTAGTATGAGGACTAGGTGAATATAGTAACTTTTTAAGTTTAGATTCGCTTTTAGCAAGATGTACCAAGGTTATCATAGGTAACAATTCGGACATAGACAAGTTAGATAAACGGGATTCCAAAACATTCAACATACGCGAAGCAGTACCTACTAAATTATCATGTTTGGAAGGAAACGAAGTCAACATATCAAATAAAACATTGGCAGGAGTCTCAGTCAAGCAATACTGGATAATGAATTGTTCCCTCAAATCATTCCATGTCATTCCAGGAGTCAATATTTGTGAAAGCCAAGAGGCCGAAGAGCCCTTGCAAGCAGTAGCTAATAGGGAATATAATTCGGAGCCTGTTCGCGGACTTTCCAACATCAATGCATCAATTTTAGTGATCCATGAACGCACGTCAAAATTAGGGTGATCAGGAGAAAACTGGGGAAGTTTTAATAAATAAGAGTTAAATGGATTTATCTTGGTGACTAAACTTTCCACGGTTGTCATGAGATTATTATTTTGTGCTTGCAAAGCCCCTTGTATCGCCCCAGCTATTATTTGCGACAAATCGCCTTGGATAGGTAGAGTAGGTGCCATAGAAGGGGTAGCCGGCTGCGGATCATGAACCGGAGGTCCGCTCGTATTCTCAAAAGTATTCGGTTGATCGCTAGTTTGTGACGTCATAGCCTGATCGTGACTACTCATCCAACGAGCTGAAAAGGGCGATCCGTTATAAAACATGGCAGACATAAAAAAAACAACCAAAGGACGCATAGGTACAAAAGTACAAAGTTCCTATGTAGGTACCTAATGGTTAAAACAATGGTTTTAAGCAACATTTAAATAGTGCATCTCCCTTAGGTAAGGCTTGCACAATATAGAATTTCTCATAATTTTGCGAATCAATCCAACAAGAAATGAACTCACCCGGAATTTCGGCTTCGTTCATGAACTGCGAGTGTTGTGGGCCGGCAGGCCAGTCCTTATACCGTGCCACAATGCGCTCGATCATCGTCTTCTCATTAGGTCTTGCATCATCCTCGCCGTCGCGCTCTTCATCGGATTCCTCACGTTCCTCACGTTCCATCCCACTTCTGATGTCAAATAGAAATGAAACGCCAATACACGAGTCTAGATATCTTTATTCACACTTGTACTGTAGGCATGGTAGAGTCAGGTGAGAACCGCGGTGGGAAGATAGCAAATACATCAAGCAGACTAACTTTTTGAAATTAGAAACACTTCCAATTACGATCGTTGAAGGAATAGTATAACGACAAATTTCCCCGAGGGATGAACTCGGATAACTACAGGACACAAATCCCACTTAAGCTTTGTTTCCGCTGCTGACCCGAACACGTTCAGGTCAAGTTGCGCTGGCGCAGTGAAGAAGGAGTAAGATAATGGCGTTTCCGCAGTCCCTCGGTTCATATTCGGTGCAAGATGTCCAGTGTTTCCGCTGCTCAAGGAACATGATCCGAACATGAACTTTCTGCTCCGCCAGAAGAGGAGGTGCAGCTTGCTCCGCGCATGCGCTCTTTGGAACTTGAGATAACCCGATATATCCTTCCTCAAACTTCTGTAACCTTACACCTTACAAATTGTGGTTTCCTTTGATTTCGTGCCTATTTTCGAGTCAATTGTTCGTATTTATTCAGGTGATTCAGCGATTTTCGAACTTTTAAAAGTTTTAAATTAGAATTGTTTGATCCTTTATTATATTCCTTATTTCTACTACTAAACTAATGAAATAGAAATAACTAAATATTCGGGAGTGAATCACGAGAATGTCGACGTCGAATAAGAATGGAAGAATAAGAATGAGACACAAGGTTTTGCTCATGGTTTTGCTAAAGTACCGCTAACGGGACTCCATTTCATGGATCTTCGTGTGTCCATGGTTACTGCACCGAATATGTCCTAAAGCGTTTCCGCTGACATCTGAACTGAACAGCTATGGAGGTGCCCTTGCTCTGACCTTGCTCTGTACTGAACCTGTTCAGGTCACGTAGCGGAAACAAACCTAATGAAACTCAAGGAACAGTTCGTTAGGTTTGCAGGTACGTCACCGTCGGCAGTCATCAGGGAACAGAACGAGCCGAGAGAGAAGGACCAGCGGCCTCCCGTATCGCCTGCAGTGTTGCCATCCTCCGGTTGGTTGGCCGTTCCGTCGTCCGAGTTCCGCTTCACTAGCGCTCCTCGCGGTAACTTGTTCCACATCAACGTCGGTTTTCGTTTTTGCCGCCTCCATTTGAATTATGCACTAGACCTAATCAGGGGCCGACATATATATGTATATATATAAACGAGATTTTTTGAGGTAGTGACCAAGCTAGTCTTGTGTTTCAATGTATTTTATTTTTCCATTATAGCGACGTTTCGGCCCTTGATACGAGCCCTATTCATGCTTATAATATTGCCTAGTATGTAGTTGTTAATAATACATAGTAATTAGTTGATACCAAATAGACATATTGGGTCCCATCAACTCGGAAAACAAACCTATAGTTTGTTTTCCGAGACAAACCTATAGTTTGTTTTCCGAGTTGATGGGACCCAATATGTCTATTTGGTATCAACTAATTACTATGTATTATTAACAACTACATACCAGGCAATATATAAGCATGAATAGGGCTCGTATCAAGGGCCGAAACGTCGCTATAATGGAAAAATAAAAAAATAAAATACATTGAAACACAAGACTAGCTTGGTCACTACCTCAAAAAATCTCGTTTATATCGAATTTTTACTAGTCAAGAAGATTATCCTGAATTCTATGTGTATATATATATATATATATATATATATATATATATATATATATATATGTATATATATATATATATATATATATATATATATGTATGTGTCATTCCAGACGATAACTCTCGATAGAATTGAGATAAAAACTTCGTTCTTTCGCCAAAAAATCAAGCATTTCAAAAGAAAGGATGAGTTCGTTGGACAACACTTTTTGAGCACATTAAATTGGTCAAATTTCAAAAAATGTACTCAAAAAATCTCTAAAAATGAATAAAAACGGCTAAAAATCGTTCAATTTATATTTTTTGGTTGAATATTACTCAAATAAAGTTTATCAACTATGAATTTGGTAATTTAAAAATTAAAGCTCAAACCTATGCTCAAAATTGTAATAAAATTTCATTAAAATGTGCTACAAAATCGATAAAAGTGTAAAAAATTCTAGAAATCCAATATCTTTGTTTAAATAATAGAATGTCATTTAGAACAAATTTTTCAGCAATAAAATTGATAGTTAACAATTTTTTTGCCATAAAATCAATAATTAACAACTTCTTCGCACTCCAAAATCTCAAATTTCAAAACAATTTAACAATATATAATACGATAATTGACGAAAATTCGCTCATACGATCATGCTGCATGACTGGAACTTTTTTTTTTTTTTGGGACAAATTTTAATGAATTTCAAGTAAATTTTTCAGCATAATTTTGTACATAAATTTTGAATGTTCTATTTATTTATATAGTTAATAAACTTTATATGAGCAATACTTTGTCAAAAAATATAAATCTCTGTAAAATAAAAATATAAATTTAACAATTTTTAGCCGTTTCTAGCCATTTTTGGAAATTTGACAAATTTAATGTGCTCAACAAGTGCTGGCTAACGAACTCATCCTTTCGTTTGAAAAGCTTGATTTTTTCGAGCAAGAACGGAATTTTTATCTCAATCCTAAGTAGAGTTATCATCTGGAATGACATATATATATATTTATGAGCCATTACGAGCCATTCCAGACGATAACCCTCCTTGTGATTGAGATTAAAAAATCCGTTCTTCCACCAAAAAATCAAGCTTCCCAAATGAAAGGATGAGTTCGTTGGCCAGCACTTTTTGAGTACGTTAATTGGTCAAATTTCAAAAAATGCGCTCATAAAGTAAAGTAGTAATGAGATCATAACAAGTTTCGAAACACCCTTGTAATACGGAAGTTAGTGAAAAAATGTTGTCTATTTCATAAAAAAATAAAGAGTTACAATGTTAAATCGATTTCGACGGTTAGGCCATCATCAGTAACAAACCATAACTGAAGACATATTAGAAAGGCTTTTATAGTCACAGATGAAGGGAGATTGAATCCCATTGGTCAAGAGAAAGGAAAGGGGGCAGAAGGTACAACCAATCAAGTGCAAGCAAAGTGAAGGGGGATTATAGCTAATCAGATGAAGTGAAAGGAGGGGAAGAATTACTGGTTTCAACAGTTTGAAGGGATAATTCCAAGCTTTACAAAAATTGACTTATCAGTGGTGAAATATATTGAGGTATATACCCATTTGAACATTTACCAGATCTGCCACTTTTGATAATTTCGAATTTTTCAAGTACATTCAACATACCTCCCTTTGGACAAAAATGAAGAAATTCTACAAACTGTCTATCTGTCAAATCAAATTTGTAACTATTGGATTCCTTAAGATGTTTCGCTAATGTAGAATTATCCCTATTTTCCCTGAAATCCTCCTGATGCTCGTCTATTCTTTCCCTGAATTTCCTACCAGTTTGACTGCAATTTTCGTAGCCACAAGAACATTTTAGTTTATAAACACCACTTTTATCCTGAACATTGATTTTGTCCGTAACGGATCCTAGTACTGCTTTAAGACTATTTTTAGTTTTAAAACCTACTTTGTAACCTCTCGATGATAGAATTTTGCCGATTTTATCAGACATTTTCCTATAATAAGATATACTTATACATTGCTTTTCTCCTAAATTTACATCTTCCAAATTTCTTTGACCAATGGGATTCAATCTCCCTTCACCTGTGGCTATAAAATCTGTGCCCTTTTTAATGTGCCTTCAGTTATTGTTTGTTACTGTCGATGGTCTAACCGTCGAAATCGATTCAACATTGTAACTCTTTATTTTTCGTGGAAATAGACAATGTTTTTTCACTAACTTCCGTTTTGAAATGGGTTTCCACAACTTCGTCGCGAGTGATTTAGTTCGTACCCCTTGTAAATTGGACCGCCAATTACATCCTTCCTGAAATCGTAGTAGAACTAGTAGTAGTATTTCATCAGCCAAATACTTTTGTGGGTTAACAAAAAATGTGGGGAAAAAATAAATTCCTCAGATTTAAAATAGTTATTAAGTTTATGGGCTAACTATTAATAATAACACTTCTGAATAAATTAAACAAAAAATAAAATGCAACAGAAATGTACAGCAAGAGATTGTTTTATATAGAAGATGAACTTTACATAAATAACTACATACAGAAAAAATATACACAAAATATTGATTGCACACAAGCAAGTGATAACGAACTGAAAAATAGCTGATCTTAGAAATCGAAGTGCTTGAACTCACATCAGTTCAATAGTTGCATTTTTCGTACAAAAACCTCATGAAAGGTACCTGTCAAATATAAACTTAGGCAATGATATCAGACTATATTATAATAATTTGACAATATTATTGAATAAATTGAAAATAATTTTCAAGGGACTAACTGCTAAACGAAGGGAAAAAATGGGAGGCTGTCGGGGGGTGAATATTTTCAGGATCACAACTTAACCACCCAGCACTTTAGACGCGTTGAAAGTTTTGCGGTTTTCCGATCGAGTCCCCGGGGATCGGGATCATTTGCGGTTCTGAAGTGCGTTCGATAGCCAGTCCATGGCGGGGTCGAGGCCGTCGCCTTTGACTGCGGAGGTTTTGAAGATTTGGAATGTCCGGTTTTTGAGGGCGTCGAGGCCGAGGGCTTGGTGGACCTCCGCGACGCTCATGCAGCCTTCCATGTCCTGTTTGTTGGCGAGGACGACGAGGATGGCGCCTTGGAGCTCCTCCTCCTGGTGGGAAAGAATTCAAGAATTAGCCAATTGCAGGGAAACCAAACACATCAGCTACGCGACTACCATGGATTGGAGCAAGGGCCGGTTTCACCAAAGTTTTCAATCAACAATTATTCAATAAACTGAAGATCTCAGCTGTTAATTTATCAATTTTAATAAAAGTTCACTATTTTCTGGTCTACCAATCTGGTCAATTGATTCGTTCATCTAACTAGTTGATAACTACCTACTTAGGTACCTGAAATTTCAACTCATATGATCGTTGATTTACATGCAACTTTCATAACTTCCAAAACCGAAAATGAATTCCAATTAGAATTTTCCCCATTCATTTATGAAAAAATAAAACATCCTGAAAATTCTTTAGAAAACTATTGGTCGGATGTACCTACATATTTGAACACAACAACAGTATCCATCGGAAGCGGGAAACGAGGTTTCTCAGTGGGGGTCTCGAATATTCCGAATAGTTTCCTTAGGATCCAGTGTTGCCATAATAATAATCCGTTGAATGACTAAAAGTACCGATTCAGAATATTTTGTTCGTCCTTCTGATATGCTTCATTAGATACATGAAGGCATTCCCAAAAAATATTGACCTGAAAAGGCGGACCACTCTAACGGCGGATTGACTACAACCATTTCGAGAACTGAGATCTTTCCATTTCTATTGGAATATGAGAAGATACGATGCCTCGAATATAATATAGGTAACTCATTTTCACAATTCCAATGTATGATTCTTTATTATATGATTTTCAATCAACGACTTAACACTGAAAATTTGTAAGATTCAGATGGGGAGAAAAACTTTCACGAATGAAAAAAGAATTCGAATGACGAAATCTTTTATTCGAATGATTTTGACAATTGAATACTTCATTCGATTCGGCATTCGAGTGCCCCATCACTAAGTTAAGAATTTTTAGGTACCTAAAACCAGTAGTCGTGGGTTTTACTGAATCCTGTGGGTTTTACTGAATCCTGTGGGTTTTGTGTCGCTATTAAAAGAATTCAAGTAGTATTTTATTTTAGATTTTCATAGATATGATTAAATTAGATTTTATTGTACATAAATTACGCAAAATTCACAACCGATTCTCATAATTTCACCGAAAGAGAAGAGCTTTAAATGCTCAGCATATAATACTGTGTGGTTTCTTGGAAGATGTAGAGGATGCGGAACATTTATGCACTTGTTCCACAAAGTTCATCAATTAATGAACATCCTCACACTATAAATGTAACAATTTTGCAAGATTTCAAGAATACATTCCACTTCAAATGCACCTGCGTACCTGGGAACAGCAGATCATGCAAGCACGTAGTACCTAGCAGTCTTGCTTTTCTGGTTGGTACCAACTTTACCTATTCTCGTTAAAAATGTATAATAAAAGTACAGTGCATAGAAATTATAAGAATGTCTGAACTACATTTAAAAATGTAGGATTTTGGTTTGGCAGAATCCCTGTGTTTTGTAACGTCTGTTCGGGAAACAAGCAAGGGGCTTGTGGTCGATTTTTTGAAATCCAAATTTGCTCGATTTCATATTGCCTTTCATATTCCTGTTACGGGCGTTGACCAGAGGCATCGTGATGTGACGACACAGCACAACCTGATTTTCTGGTCCCCGTCCATTCGGAAAAATATTAATTAATGAGCAATGCCTAGTCAGTCGAGTACAAGTTCCCACCGCGAACGTTTACTCTCCCTGCTCCCCCACGTCTCCCAAGTTTATGGTGATACCTCTGCACATTACTCGCACTCAAATAAATAACGATAAAATAGTGGGCATATACGTGTGTGTTTATATCATAACAACATATACCCGTACCTTCCCACTATTGTTTAACGTTACACTGGTGTCAGAACTTTTACGAACCCAAAGACCTGACCTTCTTTGTATTTTATTGTTTCCTACATAAAACGGTTTTGTGAGATCTCGCCAATTGTTGATACCAATCGTGATTATGCACGGAATAGATGGCTACATTAGAGGAAGTTGTATTAGCTGTTCATCAACAACGATGGGCTCATTTAGCTGAAGGAATACAGACATTTGACCCCCCCTCCAGCCCATATGCCCTCGCCGTATATTACCGTAGAATATTAAGATACTTGGAAGAGAAATTTGAAGATATCTTGTGTGTCCTTTACGGGCGGTATGACGAAGAGAAAGCATGGTGGACAGAGTACTCAAATATCAGGTCCAAGCTCATTCACGATTACGATGAGCCACACACAAAACCAAGAAAAGTATCACTGGCCAATTTAGAATCAGCTTTTACACCCTCACCACTGAACAGCCCGAAAATTATCAATAGGCTTGTCCATCGTAACATAGAATCAGGTGACAACCGTGTCCGTTGTTCTCAAAGCATTCCGACGACAAATTTACAACATCCTTGCCTGATCTGTGGAGGATGCCATGGAGCCGGAAAGTGCCGGTGTTTCCTTCAGATGCGTACAGTTCAACGTAGGATCAGTAGCAATGATTGGTTGTACATGAAAAGCATAAGAAAATTTCGCCTAACGATTTTGCTCTTCAGCACCTTTTCTCGATTTCTGGACGTTTTCAGTCAGTTAGATCATGGCTAAAGCTTGTTGCATCCAAAAATTACAAAATATCAGTTATGATCTAGTTGATAAATGAGCAGTTTGAAGGCTTTGGGTGCAGACACTGTAAGGGGGAAAATTTTGAAAAAATATCGTATGCACGAACATTTTTAAATGATGAGAAGATGAATACAATTTTCTCCAGCCCTCAGAAGAAAACCATCTTCGGTCGACTTATAGTGAACCCTCTATACTACCATCAGAGGGTACATTCCAAATGTCAAGCGACTTATAATGGAATTTTTACATTTATTATATGTATATATATCCTAGTGTAAATGTAACACATACTTATACAAAGTAGGTACCTAATGAGATTAATAAATTATTTCATGGCTGTTGCTTAGTCTGCGACTATTGTCGATCGTAGAAAAAAAGATTTAGCTGGCTAGGTGCCTCGTGAAGGCTTATGTTAGTAATGATAGGAAGGAGGCAAGGAACACCCAATGAAAATATTACATATTTACCTTCAGCATGTAATAGAGCTCGTCTTTAGATATTCCTATCCTGTCTTTATCGGCTGAGTCAACAACATAAATTATGGCGTCCGTGTTAGAATAATAACACCTCCAATAAGGCCTGAAATCAATAACCAATTACGGATTATAGTATAAAAGAAGAGTACACAGTAAGACCTCAGAAAATGAGATGTGAATGTCTGAATTCACAGCACATAAAGTACTACTTAGAAGCACAGTAGACTCTCTCTTAAGGTCCCTACACACTAGGCAGGAACAGGACAGAATACAGCCGCGGGATGGGGTGGTGACGGCCTGGGCCAGGCAAAGGACGGGAAATGCTGCAATTGCTCTTGGTGCAAAAATGCCTTGCCCTGGCACCGGACGTAGTCCCGCCTAATGTACGAAGAGGCAGGGCGGGACGGCTGCCTCGATTAAGGTAAATTAGGTATGCAGACTTGCCGACCTGTTCCTGGGTAGTGCGCAGGGGCTTTTCATCAACACCAGCCTGGCCGGTTGTTGGACACCTCTGAACGGCCTGAGAGAGGTGGTTGTCGAAGAGGTGTTTTCTGCCATAGTGACTCTAAAATACTCAAGAGCTTGTGATGTGTATGGCCTCGACTCAACAACGATCAAGTCTCTAGCACCATTTATTTATTGACCCTCTGGCATATACTATAAACCAATGCTTCTCGAACGGTTTTCTTCCCGCATTTTGGAAGTGCAGCATGGACTCTCTGGTTCACGAAAAGGGAGATGTTGATTGTCCTTGTCTTTTGAACAGTCTCCATAATCCCATATATCTTGAAGAGTATAGAGACCCTACTTTATAGGCAGATTCAGGAATATTTTGAGAGCTATGGCCTTTAGAATAAATCTCAGCTTGGATCTAGAAAAAATAAAAGCACCCAGGCCGTTACCAAACTTATAACTGAGTGCCTATCTGGACTGGACAGAGGACAAACTGTGAAGGCACTATTGTTTGATACCTATGTCAAAAGCGTTCAACTTAATGTACCTTCCATTGCTTTATGCAAACTTGAATTCTATGGATATGATCAAAAAACATTGCCTTTCTTTGAAAACTATTTAATTAAAAGGCTGGTAGCAATTGGTGTCCATTTTGATGGGGAGTATTCTGAGTTTCAGGAACTCTCAGTTAGTGTGTGCAAACGTTCGATCCTTTTGCCCCTCTTGTTTATTGTTTTTTGCCTAAAGATGTACTTAACCAGATGGAACCGGTATCTGGAGTTCCAGATGAAATGGTACAGAGTTTTTGTTCTTCTGGTAAGATTTTTCTCCATTAACGTGAAGAGCGTCGTCTAGAGCAAGCAACTACAGATGCTAGCTCTTTGCATATTTCTGTGCGTATTTTTATGCGTTTGTAACGAATAACCAAACGCTATCTCCACACTAAAGACTCTTTAGTATTTCAATGCCATCGATTCTCTTGAATTTGAGATCGAGTAGAAGAACATTGAGTGAGCGTCACCCACGTATTCATTTTATATTTTTAAATGAAAATAGACTCTATTCTAACGATTTTGATACCGTCCTCACTCACCTACGTTGAGAATTTTCTTTCTGATTTTTCAAAGTTTCGCACACTGGTGACGTCAAGGTACCCCTCCTGCCTGGGTGGGACCTCCTGCCAACCAGTGTGACGTCACCAATGCAAACTTTGAAAAATCATAGAAAGAAAACTACTCAACGTAGGAGAGTGAGGACGGTATCAAAATTGTTAGAATGGAGTCTATTTTCACTTAAAAATATACAATGAATACGTGGGTGACGCTCACTCAATCTTCTTCTACTCGATCTCAAATTCAAGAGAATCGATGGCATTGAAATACTAAAGAGACTTTAGTGTGGAGATGGCGTTTGGTTATTCGTTACAAACGTATAAAAATACGCACAGAAATACGCAAAGAGCTAGCATCTGTAGTTGCTTGCTCTAGACGACGCTCTTCACGTTAATGGGGAAAAATCTTACCAGGAGGACAAAAACTCTGTACTATTTCCTCTGAAACTCTAGATACCGGTTCCATCTGATTAAGTACAGAGTTAGGCAAGTCATTGCAAAAAACAATAAACAAGAGGGGCCCAAGGATCGAATCTTTGCGTACACCAACTGAGAGTTTCTGAAAATCAGAATACTCCCCATCAAAATGGACACTTTGCTTGCCACCAACCTTTTAATTAAAAAGTTTTCAAAAAAAGGCAATGCTTTTTGACCAAATCCATAGAATTCAAGTTTGCAATGGAAGGTATACTAAGTCGGACGCTTTTGACATAGGTATCAAACAATAGTGCATCCACAGTTTGTCTGTCCAGTCCAAAAAGGCACTCAGCTATGAATTTGGTAATGGCCTGGGTGGTGCTTTATTTTTCTAGATCCACACTGAGATTTAGTCAAGAGGCCATAGCTCTCAAAATATTCATGGATCTGCCTATAAAGTAGGGTCTCTATAATGTTCAAGATATAAGGGATTATGGAGACTGGGAGAAAGACAAGGACAATCAACATCTCCCTTTTTGTGAACCAGAGAGTCCATGCTGCACTTCCGAAATGCGGGAAGAAAACCGTTTGAGAAGCATTGGTTTATAGCATATGCCAGAGAGTCAATAATAAATGGTGCTAGAGACTCGATTGCTGCAGAGTCGAGGCCATGCACATCACAAGATCTTGAGTATTTTAGTGTTACTCTTGGAGAAAACACCTCTTCAACACTCACCTCCCTCAGGGTAAACGGAGAGACAGGCCGTTCAGAAGTATCCAACAACTGAAGAGCCTCAGAGAGGCCAGCTGGTGATTGTGAATGCGACGTCTCCCCTAGCTGATCTGAAAGTTCTCCCAGGCTCGCGAGAAAGTAGTTACTAAAGAGGAGAAGAAGTGAAGACTACAAGGGAAAAATGAAGAAAAAGGTGGCCAGTTAAGAGAGCCTACTGTAGCAGTATGCCAATAGCTTTGTTCCAACAACGCTTCGAGAATGACCCCCGGGGCTCCTCCAGAGTTGCCGTGGGGTTAGCTACACGGTCCCCCACTTTCGTGTCTGTTGGAAAACTTCGGAGCTCACTCGAGAGTTCAAAACACGTTAACGGTAGTTGAAGATTGACGTAATGCAGATAATCATCCACACGCATAACCAGAGAGAGTGATAACAAACGAGTAATTAGAATTTAGTAAACTTATTTCTGTTCTAGAACCAAAAATTTCAACCATGTATCATGTTTTCTCCTAGATATTGATTCGAAATTCTATGAAAACATCAGAAATTAACAAGCGGTTGCAATCATGTTCACAATATCAATTATTGAGAATGATCACCTGTGTGTAAACAATAATTATTTATATAACCATGCTCATAACTCAGTTTGTTGGACACGCACTTCGCCGTAGTTAACATAATATTGTTGGATAAATCGAGAGCTTTCGAACGAATGGTCAACGAATTTTGTGGGATGAAAAACGACGAAGTACCATTTCCCTAGCAACGACTCGGTTGTAGGCGGAAATCACTGTAACACTATATGTTTCGTGCGCGGAAAAAAATTGACTCGCAAAATTTGCTAGGACCCCAGGGCTAAAACATGATACATGTTAAAACATAATAATTATTGACACACAATTACTGAATTTGCTGTAAGCCAGTCTCGACGATGCCCAATTCTTCCACGAAAATGTATTCTTACATTAAATTAATTAAATGACTGATTTCATTGCTAGTATACACAATCATAACAACACGTAACTTGTTTATAGGTTGCGTGACGTTTTTTCTTTGCGTAGCAAAATTTCCCGCTGACCCGTCGACTAAGACATTTTCAATGTCAACACATGTTTTTCAACATATAAACATACTTTTCTCCCTTAATTCGCAAAGTAAAATAAAAATTGAAAATTCAAGATTTGCAAGGTTCGACGATTTTTCACTTTGGTGTGAATTAATTAATAATTAATAAGACGAAGTAGAAGGACGTAACTTGACCTCCCTAGACCAACAATCAGGCTTAGGAGGGTGGAGCTGACATTTCATTCTTCTCTTCTCGTTCCAGAGAGGTTCCCAACCAAATTTCAACATTGTAGGGTGAAAAAGGAGAAAATTTAGCTCACTTTCCGTCAATTCATTCGTTTCCTAATGTCCCAGAGTAAACCTATCGAATTTCAACTTCCCAGAGTAAACAAGAGAGAATTTAGCTCACACAGTTGATCAGGAAAGAGCCCCTTATTTTATTCGGCTCTTGATTTCCCAAGAGAGGCTCCCTGCCAAGTGCTTATATTTTCGGAGAAGTTTTAGGTATGTAGTGACTGGTTTTCCGCTACTTAGATGACACAATTAAAAGCATTTTTCGTAACCTAAAATTCCCAGAAGAAGTGTGTTCTACTCATTAATAAAAGCCTGGTGCCTGAGTGTTCAAATACAACAGGTTAGCACAGAGATGTTGAAGAGGGTCCAAAAAGCTTATATTTAAACACAAACCAATCAATAATAAGCTCTGATGAGGCCACAAGACGGCCAAGCGCTCAGCTAACGAATAAACCACATTATTTGAGAAGCCTAAGAAAAATTCTCTACTCTCAAAACCCTAAACCTATAAATTATTTACCATTATACAGGTAATGTGGAGAAATTGGTAAAAAACTGTACAAATAAGCAACTGTGGTAAATTAAGTAAGTAAAACGTGAAAAGCTGTCATTTCGAGAACGAATTTTACGTAGGTATATAAACATAACGAGAGGAAAAGCAATAATTCTCACTCAGTTGAGTCATCACTTCTTCTGACCACTAAGGTTAGGTTAGCCTAAAAGAGCAATACTTGTACGAAAGTCTTATAAATTTAGGAAGGGATGAATAGAAATAGTTGATTCTTACCTTATACTAGTCTGACCTCCGAGATCCCAAACTTGGAATTTCAAATTTTTGTAAGTGACTTGCTCTACGTTGAAACCGATCGTGGGGATTGTTGTGACGACTTCGCCGACTTGCAACCTGTACAAAATCGTGGTTTTCCCGGCTCCGTCGAGTCCTAGGATCAAAATCCGCATTTCACGACTTCCTAGGAGATTCCTAAAGTAACTAAAAAGGCCACCTAGAACATGGAACGAACATTTCGCAGCGTTATCAAACGGTATTCGACTGATTGATGCCTAATCTTTGATAGGAAAATTGTAGGCAAAATATTAAGGTATTTAATGGGTCAAAATGAAGTATCTACATTAGTAGATACTAAATTTTGCAATGTTTATAGGAGATTTCAAAATTAATTAATCAAATTTCAATTTATGATCACAACGAATAAGGATTTCAATAAATATGCTGTAGAAATCTCGACACGTAAGGCAAACGTCTGTCACTTGAAAACTGCCGAGTAGTGGATGCACTGACATAAACCATTATATTTGTTCCCTAAGAATGGAAAATGAAGCGTTAAACCAATAAACACAACTCACCCATTGTATTTTAACGAAAAATCTTCCAAAAACACATAAAAATTGTAACTATCTATGTGGAAGGAACAAAACAACGTCCTCTTACCACACTACACCGACTGTCAAACCGTACAATGTTGTCAACATAGGAATGTTGGAAGCTTGTTGAAAATTAATATATGTAAGACGTAAGCATCTATGTAAGCATGAGTTGTCTGTGATTATAATTTAAGAAGTATATTTTCGGTAAATATTTCAATTTTATTAAAAGTCTATATCAAAGATGCTTTCAGATAACTTGCCAGGAATCCTTTGGAGATGAAAATGTCCAATGTCTATTATTCACTTAACTGTGGATGGATGCAAGATACGTGGAAGTACGAGATCCATGAATCATTTCATTCCATGCTGATGATATCAAGAAGCATGGATGATCTCCGATGGAGCTACGAATTTGAGAAGCTCAAGGTAGAGCACAGCACGTAAATAATGTCCTTACCTTTTTTCCCATCTTTTCTTGCCTATGACCATTAGGGTGCCCCCTATTTTGAGAAAGGTGAAATTTTGATGACCTCCACCCGAAATTTCGTTTAAAATGTCAAAAATTGACCCCGGAATTTTTTCAGATTTTTTGCATAACAAAAACCTACGCCGGTAGCTCGATTTTGGTTTTTGAAATACGCTTTTTTGCCAATATCAGACTTTTGAATTTAACTTTTACAAACTTCTTTGAAAAATTGTGAAACTTCGTACACCTATGTTTATGGAGTCACTGAACTCGAATATGCAATCAAAACAAGTCGACAGCAACAACTTTTGACAGTTTAGAATCTCAAAATCATCTCAAAAGTCACAATTTTTCAAAATTCATTGTAAAATTATGAAAATTTATATTCTTATGTTTTCTGAGTCACTGAATTTGAATTTGCTTTTTATGTTGAATTTAATGAAAATTCTAACAGAAATATGTTAAAATACAAATTTTCTAATTTTACAATGAATTTTGAGAAATTGTCATTTTTTGACATGATTTTGAGATTCCTAATTATCAAAAGTTGTTACTGTCTGCTTGATTTGACTGCATCTTCGAGTTCAGCAACCCCAAAAACGCAAGTATACGAAGTTTCACAATTTTACAAAGAGGTTTGTAAAATTATATTATTCAAAAGTCTGACATAGGCAAAAAAGCGTATTTCAAAAACCAAAATTGAGCTACCGGCGTAGGTTTTTGTTATGCAACAAATCTGAAAAAATTCATGGGTCATTTTTTTGACATTTTAAACGAAATTTTAGGTCAAGGTCATCAAAATTCCACCTTTCTCATATTAGGGGGCACCCTAATGACCAAAGAAGTGTTGGACACAATGTAAACCAAAAGTTAACCACATTTTACATTTACCACAATGTAAAACCTTGTAGTAACCTAGAAGTAGTGTCGAGACTGGAAGTAGGGGAAACGGAATCGTTTCCAGTTCCAAACTGAAATGAACAAAATGTTTTTGTGGATATTTTTTGAGGCGTTGCTTAATAATTGTAACGCAGAATGTGTTTTAGCCTTGGCATCTCCAAACGAAACGTTAAATTTTAACGAAAATGTGTTCAACAATTTCCGATGATTTCCGCTTACAACCAAGTCATTGCTGGGAAAATGGTAATTCGTCATTTTTTATCCTGAAAAATTCGTTGACCATTCGTTCGAATGCTCTCAAATTATCCAACCATACTATGTCATTTATAAAATTCATTGTTTATGTAAAAAATATTTTTTAATATTTATTAATTATTTAGCTGATAAATGTATTTATTTTCAATTTTTTTCTAAAAAAGTGTCCTAATGTGTTTTCAAACAAAGTGGCGCCTTTTATGGCAGCGTAGCTAATGTAACGGGCTAAAAATATTTGATACCTCGACAGGAGTTCGAACTCGCGTCGTCACAACTACGAGAAATTATTAATAATTTCCCGCAGTTGCAACGCTCTAACGACCAGAGCTAAGAGGCCAGGGTGACCAAACCTCTTCGACTGTGAGAATTATTTTCCTGGAGCGTAACATTTCCCCGGAGTCAAATACCAGCCGTCTCGGCTGGTTTGGGGTCGGACGAATGACGAGTGAAACTGCAGGCCGCTGGCTCAGCAGATGCTCGCTGGAACAAGTCAGCAGTCGAGCGAGGTCATTGTCACGGTGTGTTTTGACTCAAGTGAGTGAGGAAATGAAAGGCATAACAACAGGAAATGTGATGTTTACAGTCTTTTGGCTCGAGAGGGATTTAATTAATTATTGTTTCGTATGATTTCGGGTCCTATTTCGGCTGTGCCACTGTAACGGGCTAAAAATATTTTGCTACCTCGACAGGAGTTCGAACTCGCGTCGTCACAACTACGAGAAATTATTAATAATTTCCCGCAGTTGCAACGCTCTAACGACCAGAGCTAAGAGGCCAGGGTGACCAAACCTCTTCGACTGTGAGAATTATTTTCCTGGAGCGTAACACTAACTTCAGAGTTTGCAAATCAAAACATTGAAACCACAACAATCGATTGTTGATCTCAGTGAATTCAGGATCGTTTTTACTGAATTTGCCTGAAAAGCAAACGAGAACGAAACAAAAACAAGATAATAATTAACAAAAATAAGAAGAAATAAACAAGGTGTAATTTGACGGATACACCAAGGTAAATTAATTGACATAATTGTATATAAAATAACATTGGTAGGACTAATGCAACAAGTGTACGATTATATTTACTAATTTTGACATTTTTGATCGAATCTTTTTAGATTTTTTATGGTTCTGTTTTGTTTTCAGTTTTTTTAACACCGTCTACCGTTTGTGTTATTAGAAATTATAGTAATTACTGGCGAGGACATTCGAATTTCAATTTGACGGATGTTTTATGGTAAATATTTACACCGTTGTATATGAAGCAAAATTGAAAAGACCATGTGGCCAAATCAGTTTTCAATTTAAAATTCAATTTGCAATAATGTTTTGTTTATAGAATTTCTCGTAAATATTTATCACTTTTATTTGTTTACAGATTTTCCAACACATTTTATTAAATCCTTCCTGTCGACTGGTTTTATAGTTAGAAATTCTGGTAAGAACGAAGAAAATTAAAAGTTTCAATTTGGCGAATGCATCATGGTAAATATCAATACAATTGTATTTGAAAAAATATATTGAAAAGATTAAATCGAAATGATGTTTTTCTGATTCTGGGGGCTGATTCTTACTATGTTAACTACTGCGAAGTGCGTGGCAACAAGCTGAGTTATGAGCATGGTTATTTGAATAATGACTCAGGTGATCATTCTCAACAATTTAATAGAAAATTAAATTAATTAATAAATAGACAATAAGTAATCGTTGCTTTACAGCTATTTTCTAGTTATTAATACCTAGGTACTTGTTTTTATGCTACACTTATGTAGGTAGGTACCTTTTGGTAAAGATGCAAATAAAGTAGGTAGGTACCTATAATGATGTAATGATCTCAATGATAAATAATAATTTTCTATGAAGTGTTTGTCCTGATTAAAATATCAAGGCTATTTTTTTCACTTTACATCTGACAATTAAATGATTGTGTGATGATAAAATTTTATCAAATTGAAGCAAACAATTTTACCATTTTTGGAAATCCAAATGGTCCTACTACTAGTCAGGCGGTTGTGCTTTTCGGTGGCCGTCGGGCGCTATCAAAGACTATAGAAGTAATTAGCAGGATCTCCCACCTAGTATTATAAATGTCCAATGTTCATTTCTCCAACTCATTACATGGAAGGAAAGCCAAGTTTAAAAGTTTATTCCCATGGAGAAAGTAATAAACTAATAAAATATTAGGATTGATATATTCATATCCAAGTAATCATGGTAATAATCAAAACACTATTCGCCACTAACAAAACATACTAATGAAAAATTTTCTGATCGTTATGTTCGACCATTCAATTTTCGATGGATCACTGTCTGCCTAAAAGCTGCCGTCCCTTCAATAATCCGGTAAATCTGAAAGATGGACAAATCGACGCTGCAGTCTGCAGCGGTGTTCTCTCTTTCTTGTCATTATAGATTTTCCTTTGGCGAACTATCCTCGTTTCTGAGCTGGCTTTTGGCAGGAGACCAGGAAATTTCCTTTACGTGAAAGTCCATCAAGTGCCGTTTCCAAGGTTTAGAGACCGGTGACGTTTTCCAGAGACCATGGAATATTGAATGGGACTCTGCGACTGTCAACAATGGTGAAATATTTTGAAAGCAAAACCGTATTCCATTTCAGCTGGGACCAGGTCGCCCAGGGGTTCTGGAAGCGGTACCCGAATCCGGAAAGGTAATTTAATTACTGTATTAATTAGTTATACCTACTCAGTAAAATTCGTCGTATGTCTGATAGATTCTTTCGTAGGCCAACTTCGCCAAAATTTAACCTCAGGTCTGCAGCTTTCGTATGATCCAAGTTTCATTGTATAGTTGCTTGATCATATAGGTAAAACCTAATTCGACCTTCTCCAGGTAAGGTATGACCTTGGTTATGCCATGAGGATGAGTTAGCTCGGATTTGTTTACATGACATTTCAAACTTGTTCTTAGGCTCCCCTCGTTGGCCTTCTAACGTTAAACAGTCAACATCATAATCAACGCATTAATGTAGGAAAATGCCATTAACCGAACACATTTCCGTGGTTGCGGTTCGTTAGCTGGTTCTCGTAAATCGGAGGAAGAGCTCGCGATTAGAGACATTGACAGCTATAAGAAACAATCGAATCGTGATTTGGGATCAATCCCGAGGTGACTAAATTTTTTAACCACTTTGTAAATACGTGCTCCGGGCAGTACATACCTACCGAATAAGTGGACATAAAATCACAATTTTATGTCCACAAAGCTAGTTTCACAACATGACTGCAGGAACTAGGTTTTAAACTTGCACGGGTGCTATTGGTTTTATTGCATTTTCTGTATAAAATCACGACCGTTTCCCACCTACAATATGTATTGCCATTTACAATAGTATTTTTTTGAGAACTAAAAGAGATTCATTCTTTGTGTTCGAAAGACCTAGGTCCACCTATATAGGTAGCTTATGCACTTCGAGATAGACTGAAAACCAGAAGTATAAGGGCGTATGTCAGGTCAGATATCTTTGATGACTGCTTGTGATAAAAACAAATTTAGTCTCAGGACTGCCCTTTTCAAATCCTAGGTTTCAGTCTATTTGCTTGATCAAGTAGGTTTAACCTAATTCGACCTTCTACCAGGTAATGCCAGGTGGATTACCTTGGTTATGAGAATGAGGAAAAGCTCACGATTTTGGGATCAAGGGATCATGATCATTTTGGGATCATCTACGAGTAGAAGTGCTGGAAAGTATTAACCCCCTGCATCGATAAAGTGGCCATAAACATGCAAGCGTATCCATCACATTAAAAGTTGCTGGCGAAGATTTTAAATACATACCTATATTTCAGTGCTTCATCATTAAAATTAAAGCCATCACTTATAATAAAAAGCAAGAGGGTTGCAGTCAGAGCATTCACTAATGATTGATATATCCCCAACAACAAGGGTGGAGGCACCGATAGTAGTAGCCACCCATGAACTTTAGATTCGAAAAATAAGGATTTGGCACCATCAAGACATTTGACATTAGCACCATTTTAAAGCAGGAGATTTCAGCTGCGCATAACAACCGCTCTCGCCATAATCAAGGAACCAGTGTGATTAACAACACGCCTTATAACCCAGATGGACTGCCAGTTGATCAGATGAGCTCCTCACCAACGGTTTTGTTTAAGGACGTAGTCCTTGTTTACCTCAATATTTCACTTTTCTAGGACTTTTTGAGATAGTTTCGTTTTATTCACGTTCCTTGGTGATTTCTTGATGTATTTCAAGTTGTTTCACGTAGGATTTTAGACAATTAGGGTCATATTTGTGGGGTGGCTACTACCAGTTCTTGAAAACCTAGCAAATTTCTGTAGTAGCCATGATGTGGCCACTACTGAGTTTTCGTGTTTTTTTCACATTAATCATGAAAATAAGCTAGATTTTCATCAGGATCACAGTGATGTAATTAGTTTTCCTGAAAAATGAGAGGTTCCAGTAGTAGCCAGGAGGTGGCTACTGCTGGTCCCTAACAGTGGCTACTAATAAAGATTTTGGTGGCTACTACCAGTTCTTGAAAACCTAGCAAATTTCTATAGTAGCCATGACGTGGCCACTACTGAGTTTTCGTGTTTTTTCATATTCAACATAAAAATAAGCTAGATTTTCCTCAGTATCACAGTGATATAATTAGTTTTCCTGAAAAATGAGTATTTCCAGTAGTAGCCAGGGGGTGGCAACTACTGGTCCCTTACAGTGGCTACTACTAAAGATTTTGGTGGCTACTACAAGCGACAGATCTTGGTTTCCTTTTTTTCGATTTTCGTAAAACTAATCAACGCATTTGATTTCTAAAAATAGCCATTCGATAGAGCAGACATTGGGGGAGAGGAAAAACACGGGATTGGAAGAAAGAACGGATAAATGAAGAAATTACGATGTAAATACCGAAACTGGGCTGCTTAAGGGTGGCTACTACTGGTGCCTCTACCCAATGTCGTGTTTATTTAGCTCAATCAGCTGATCAAGACGAAGCCCGTAATTTCATATGTTCCTTGATGTCTGGGAGAGGCTCCCTATCATACTTCAACTTTCCTGGGTGTCGTGTTGCTCGGAAAATCTTGGGAAATGTGACAATAACGAGTGAATGATAATACAAAATAACAGCTCTGTCACCAATTACTTTGGGAAAAAGTCAAGTGGTCCGCCGAATCTTCTGGTCCTTGTTAGTGGTCTGCCACTTCCTACCGAATAAGTTAGACACAAATTCACAATTTACAACCTGTGTGTGAAGCACACGTGAAGTCACAACATTTAGGAACTAGGTTTTCTAGTAAAATTAGGTATCTTTCACATAATCGTAAATGCGAGGGCTGTAATTTCGACGGCCTGATGATGGCGTTCTACCTTTGTACGAGAGCTTCCTAGAGATTCATTTGTGGTGTACCAAAGACCTGGGCCCACCTAACCTAAACATAAACTTGAGAAATTTTAGATAATGTGTAATTGATTTCGTTTAGTGATTATAGACGGGTGTTCTGCGCAGAAGAGCTAGTTAATACAGAAATAATAAACCTTTGTGTAATAATTCGAAGGTTTTTCTTTCTCTAGTCTACCTATAGGTAGCGGAAGCATTGTTGTCACTTTCGAGAGATGAACAATTTTGTTGTGTCGAAAATCAAAATTTCCACAACCTTTTAGCGAATTTTTGAAGAAAATTAAGCTATTGCTCTCGCCTCAAAATTTGTAGAATGTGAATTTTTGAAAAAATTTATGCAGAAATCCGTTTCAGGTTATTCTGAATCATATTCTGAAGTTAAACGCATTTTTTAATGTATGTATGTATATATGTATGTGTCATTCCAGACGATAACTGTCCGTAGAATTGTGCTAGAAACTTCAAACAAATTTTAAAATGTTAAGAACACAAAACGAAAGTTTAAGTTCGTTGGCCAGCATGATCGGATTACATCTTCGGGTTGAAATTTTCAAAAATGTAGTCAAAAATTTCAAAATAGCCTGTTTTTTGCGATTTGTTGTGCGAAATAATTTTTTCAGCATACTAACATGTGGTATATTTGGAATCAGCGTAAAATGTCCTATAAGAATATGTAGGTATCAAGCTTTCAAAAATTTCAAAGTTGAAAATCAGTCAAAAATCGAAATAGTGCCGTTCGCTAGTTGTAAAAATCGGTAATATTTGCATGAAACATTGTCCAAATTCAGATTGAACTACTCTTATGGAAGTATCCCTGTATAACCAATCCTAGAACCATGCTGTTTAAAACAGACAAGCCAAGTGACACTTCCCCATAATTTAGGCTGTCAATAGATGCACAGAGACTACAGTTTGTCTGTCAATTTCTTGCTGTAGGATACTAGATTCGAATGCAACTGACTTTATATCACTCGCAATATAAAGCCTCATCATCGATTGGCTGTGGAAATACGTTTCTTTCATATGACGTCGGTATGTTATTTTATTTTATGTCAAGATTTGATGATGTTATGATTGGATACTGTTAAGATTTCAACTCCCTTCAATACTGACCACATTGGACATCGAAATCTATGAATATTTACCTACATTTGTCTTTAAATCTACAAGATTAGTTCAATAATATTGATTCCATGTTTGTCTATCGAAATCATAAACTAAAATTTCTCTACACGATCAATAGCGACTGAAATGTCGAAGATTTCTTCAAAAATTCGCTCAAGGGGTCATGCTGCATGACTGGACTTTTTTTTAACGTTTCAGACTATTCTGAACAACTTTTGTTCCATGTCTGTCTGTGTGTCTATCATGTGACCCCAAATCCTTGTAGCAAGCTTAATTTCCACAAATTTCAATTGATTTTGATTTCATTTTAAGAGAATGTGCGGGTTAGGATCTAAATGGTCCCCCATCAGTTTCATTGTTCGCAAATCAATTATTCACTCTGCGCCTGCGCAAATGTAAATTCGTTCAAGTATAATTTTCTCACGCCCTAGTCGTCTGATCTCGCTCAAATTTCAATGAGAGTTGGGAGAAGACGATTTGATCAACCCATATCAATTTCAACGTGATCGTATCATTAATAGCTCCTGGGCATGCGCAAATGTGAAATCCTTGTATCTAGGTTATTTCCCACAGTTTTCGACTGATTTTGATGAAATTCTCAGGGAATGTGTGGATTAGAACGTTGATGGTCCACTATCAGTTTCATTGTTCCCAAATAAGTATTTAACTCAGCTCATGCACTAATGTAAATTCTACCAAGCATCATTTTCTCACTCCCTAGTCGTCTGATCTCGCTCAAATTTGTGAGTATAGTTGGGAGAATACGATTTGAGCATTCCATGGTCAGTTTCAACATGATTGTATCATTAAAATATAACTTTATTCAACATTCAAAATTTCAATAACAACGTAAAGTAACAAGTGTGAAATGTAAAGAGTGTGATACAAAATGGTTGAGTTATCGAAGAAGGTAAAATATTTCCTGCATTTGAATAGAGGGCGGTAGCGTTCCCATCACGCTAGCTGCATTTCCTCTTGGAATAGCCCACACTGACCCCTTGTTTCTGGTAAGAGGTTGACCTACCTCTACTGTGGCAAGTTCAATTTTTTCTCCAGCTCATGGGGAAAAAATTGAAACCGGAGGTTCACCGCCCTATTACGCTTACACTATCATATCACTCATATTTTTCCATCAACATTCATTTGAAAGTTGTGCATTTTGAGATGAGTGAATTTTGTCCTAACATGAGAATATTAATCATTAGGTCGTGCAGTTGTGGTCGTGCATGATCTGCTCCTAAAGTGTTCTGTTGCGAAGTCCTACTGCCCATTGTTATCCTAATATTAGTATTAGAATATTAGCTTGCGCAGTTGTGGTTAAGCAGTTTGGAGTTTTAACACGTCAGTCTAACACTCAAACCTCGAAAAAGACACTTTTTCGCCCATTTTTGGCCCATAGCATCTATGCGAGTAAAGCGATTGGGATGGTTAAACGTTAGGACCAACTAGACCCCAAATGGAGTCTATGTGCGAATGAACGGTTTTTTAAAGTCAATTCTTAAGGCCTTTTATGGCCCGGACGGCGGACGGACATTTCAAATTTGGATTCTACGCACCTTGAAACGTCAAAGTTTGAGGGGGGGTTATAAAAATGTTTTGCTATACGATCACATTGGAAATGATAAACCAAAAGAAGAATCTAGAATTCGTTTCAGAAAGCCTCTAAACGGATTTCAACGAAGAAAATGTTCGAAAATTTGGATATTGAAAATTCGCTAAGTGGAGTACCTATTACTGATAGGCACACATTTAAAGACCTCATACCAGGATGTCGGACGGAAAACAGATTAGAAAGCGGCAGATGGAATTGTTTGTGACCGAACACATGTTGACACTACGGGCTGATTACGCTAACGCCCTTGAGCCCGCGGGATTCGGGACAAGTTTACCGGCCTTATCAACGGCGCACAACGTTTTGAGACACACGTAGGCAGCTTTAAAGATAAATATACGCATATATATTCACGAAACTAGAATCAAATCTGTATTGGTCCATAAAGCACATGAATTACAAATCATTCTATGTAGATACAGTATATCCCTAAAGTAAACCCCTCCCCCATTTCTCCCCACAATTTTCGAGTTATCAAAATGAAACTTGGAGAGTGTTTTTTGAATTGCCTAATACTAAGTTTAAAAAAAATCCAAAGGTTTTTCAAACAGGAGAGGGTATAGGTATTGGGGGGGGGGGTTATCTCCATTTTTTGCCTAGTGACTCCTTATTTATAAATTTTTAAAGACGAGGGTGAAGGTGTGTTGCCAGATGTCCTTTTTTAGGGGTACATGTCCCCCTTTTCTGTCACTAATACCCCCAACCCCCAAGACCTTGGGGGAGGGGAGGGGGGACACTGAAAAACACCCCTTTTCGGTATTAGTTCCTTTCCCTTTTCCATCATTTTCACTTGTTGAACTACATACTAAGATACAATTGGGTTGGTACTTCAGGAGTTGAAGTTGACATAGGCGAGGGCTCACGCTTTATCATTAGTTTTTTGCAGTTTTTATCAATTTTTTTTTAGCAAATTTTAATGAAATTTAAGTACATTTTTCAGCATAATTTTGTTCATGAATTTTAGAATGTTCTGTTTTATAGTTAATAAACTTTATTTGAGCAATATCCTACCAAAAAATATACATTTAACAATTTTTAGCCATTTTAGCGAATTTTTGAAGAAAATTAAGCTATTGCTCTCGCCTCAAAATTTGTAGAATGTGAATTTTTGAAAAAATTTTATGCAGAAATCCGTTTCAGGCTATTCTGAATCATATTCTGAAGTTTAACGCATTTTTTTATGTACGTATAAATATATATGTATATATGTATGTGTCATTCCAGACGATAACTGTCCGTAGAATTGTGCTAGAAACTTCAAACAAATTTTAAAATGTTAAGGACACAAAACGAAAGTTCAAGTTCGTTGGCCAGCATGATCGGATTACATCTTCGGGTAGAAATTTTCAAAAATGTAGTCAAAATGTTCAAAATAGCGTGTTTTTTGCGATTTGTTGTGCGAAATAATTTGTTCACCATATTAACATGTGGTATATTAGGAATCAGCGTAAAATTTCCTATAAGAATATGTATCAAGTTTTCAAAAATTTAAAAGTTGAAAAATCAGTCAAAAATCGAAATTGTAATCGACTAAGAAAGAATGTAAAGACGAAACGCTTGCATACGAGTCTGCAACACATTGGAATATTTCATGTCTTCAGTTGCAGACGCGTAGGTATGTGTAGCAGACTCGTATGCAATCAGAAATTAACAAGCGGTTGCAATCATGTTCACAATATCAATTATTGAGAATGATCACCTGTGTGTAAACAATAATTCAAATAACCATGCTCATAACTGTGATTGTTGGCCACGCACTTCGCAGTAGTTAACATAATATGATTGGATAAATCGAGAGCTTTCGAACGAATGGTGAACGAATTTTGTGGGATGAAAAACGACGAAGTACCATTTCCCTAGCAACGTCTCGGTTGTAAGCGGAAATCATCAGAAATTGAGCATATTTCGTTACATAACGTAACGTAACGAAAATTTGGTTGTGTGCCATAGCAAAGACATGAAATGTCAATAATGGCGTTCGCTAGTTGTAAAAATCGGTAATATTTGCATGAAACATTGTCCAAATTCAGATTGAACTACTCTTATGGAAGTATCCCTGTATAACCAATCCTAGAACCATGCTGTTTAAAACGTAGGTAGTAGGTGCTTGTTAAAAAAAAAAACTGATGAGTTTACTCTGTGAAATATGTAAAATATTTCCTACATTTGTCTTTGAATCTACAAGATTAGTTTAATAATAATAGAGTATGAGTACCTCCTAATTATTTTTAATAATTTGATTCCATGTTTGTCTATCAAAATCATAAACTAAAATTTCTCTACACGATCAATAGCGACTGAAATGTCGAAGATTTCTTCAAAAATTCGCTCATGGGGTCATGCTGCATGACTGGACTTTTTTTTAATGCAGAATGTCTTTAAACTTTTCTTTATCTTTTAAATTATGATTTCCATTATTTACCTAAATATTTATAATATGTACTTGATGTTTTTCTTTTCTACGCCATCTCGTGTCAAATTTTGTCTTTTGTTCATGTATTTCTCGCACAATAAATTATTTGAATTGAATTGAAGTTATCGTCTGGAATGACACACACACACATACACACACAGATATATATATACATATGAAAAAGCGTTAAACTCAGGGATTCGTTTCAGAATGCCTCAAACCGGATTTCAATGAAGAAATCTTTAAAAATTTGTGATTTTAAAATTTTCCGAGCCTTTGCAAAAGCTTCATTTTCTACGAAAAATCTTTATGAGGCTGCCATTTTGTATTCCACCAATTTCGAGTTGGCCGACACCGATTTTTTTTCACTGGGAATGGACTGAATTTTCAAACTGCAATCTAAAACCTTCTCTTGAAATTACTAGGTAACTATTTTTGGCCTGGGCTCTTGAGCTGAACGATACGCTATTTCGTTCATGTTACCTTCTCGATGCTCCTCAAGTTTGTCGTCACCTTCGATTTAAAAACGGCGTCAACCGGTCAAAAAGGTCGTCGGCCCCCGCGAACCAGTTTAAAATAGAAGTAGGTTAACTCGGTTCAGCCGGTAACTAACGTCCTCATTATGAAGTGTTGAGTTGGGATTTTTTCGTGCTAGTATTATCTTATGAACAAAATACATTTGTGAACGTTATTCGTGCTAAACTATCAACATGGTCAAGCGAAATGTAACTTCAAGGGCTGCCTATCAAAAATATGGAAATGCTTACGATTTATTCCCCAAAAAGGTGTCCTTGACACACGTTTTAGTTCATTTTTGTTTAAGATACCAGTGGCTTACATACAATTTTTCCAAAATGTTTTTAATCGAAGTCTTTTAGGTACGTGGCGTTCTGAAACGATTTCTGGATTTTAATACTTTTTCAGCTACAAGGTGTTCGTGCTAGTCTAATCTTATGAACATGTTACAATTTTGAACATTATTCGTGCTAAACTATCAACATGGTCAAGCGAAATGTAATTTCAAGGGCACCTATCCAAAATATGGAAATGCTTACGATTTATTCCCCAAGAAGGTGTCCTTGAAACACGTTTTAGTTCATTTTCGTTGAAGATACCACTGGCTACAAAAATTTTTTAAATTCAATTTTTCCAAAATTTTGTTCATCGAAATCTTTTTTTGAGACATTCTGACATAATTTCTATATTTTAGTACTTTTTTCTGAAGAGAAAACCACGTTTTTGACAAAAAAGCCTACATTTTTCCACTTTAAATTAACTTTTCTCAACTTTTGACCTCATTTTCGGAATCGGTGTTAAATTATCTTTGAGAACGGATCATATTTAACACCATTTAGACTCATTTCTTAAAAAACGAACGTTAATTTTCCTAGGAATTGGTAATTTTAAAATAGGTATGTGTGAAAATTAGCCAATCTGTGAAAATTAATCTTGGAGACGTCAACTTTCACAAAAACTGCTTCATTTAATACTCTTCCCATCGGTATAGTCAATTGTACTTTTACTTTGCTAAATAGGGGAGAAATTATGTGACTTTTTCACCCTAATGAACTATTTTTATCTCTAAAACCACATTTATTTGAGCATAATTAATAATCCAAAAATGGTAAAATGTATACGATATACCAACGATCAGAATTAATTAAAGAATTAAACTGTATTGGGTCTAACTACCAAGCATGATCAGCAGGTCGGCATTGAAAAGTAGGGGGCAGTTCGTAGGGGAATATTCGTGGCTACAGAGCTGTGGATATTTTTCTAGGGGAAAATTTCATTTGTGCTTGTTCCAGAATATAGTGGGGATTGACTTGTTATCACCTTTCAGGATTCAAATTTCCGTTTTGTTGGCTATATGATTTTGCTCATCTCAGTGAGGCTGGACAATAGAGAGTTCCTAAACAATAATTCAGTTGGGATAAGGTGCTTGGTGATTTTATCATCTGGGGAGAGCCACAGCACATGATAAACTGATAAAGTCAATTGGGTCGAATTGTGGCCAGGGGTACAAAACCAATTTAAACCTCATTCAACGTTTAAACTACTGTCTAAACGGAGAATGTAGTTTATGCCGTGTGTGTACAAGTTCTTAAACGGTGGTTATAGTCTGTGGTAAGAGCTAAGCTCTGCTTAAAGTTCAACGGTGGTCGAGGGCTGTTTAAACTCAGTTCTAAGTTTAGCGGAGAATCCGTCTGGCGAGTTATATTATTGAGAAAAGGTGGTACAGATCAGAAGATTTTCATGGTGATGAATGTATTGTGGAATTGATGGAGATTTCTGTACCTCAGAGGTCGATTATCGTAAGTGACATTTTGGCGATTTTACAGGAGAGCCAAAAGAAGTTGTGGGCACACCTATTTTGATCCCTATGGCCCATTCTGATGACTTTATCATGCTCAAATTAATTAATTTGAGCATGATAAAGTCATCAGAATGGGCCATAGGGATCAAAATAGGTGTGCCCACAACTTCTTTTGGCTCTCCTGTAAAATCGCCAAAATGTCACTTACGATAATCGACCTCTGAGGTACAGATTTTTCCAAAGTAGCCAAGTATCTTCCAGGAAGGCCCAAATCGTTTCGAAAATTGATTAAAGAGAAACTTTTGGATTCTACATACTCTTAGTTCCCATTTCTTTGACTTTGCTGCCTTTTTATCAGCATCTGTATTTTCATTTTTTATTATACCGGAATAATTTTAACGAAGTACAGTACTTCATTCAGTACAGTACAGTACTTTCATCAGATCTACTGAAATATGTGACTCTTCCTTTTCCTGCGATTTCATCTAACGATAGGACAAACCTATAATATAAAATATACGAATATTTCACTTGAACGATAAAAACAACCATTGCAAGGAACACTCAGAGAATTTAAAAAAGCTGATCTGAACGGTTTGCAACATGGAACTATAACTTTCCTTGTAGTTCCTTGAAATTATGCTGCCTTTTTAGCGAATTTTTGAAGAAAATTAAGCTATTGCTCTCGCCTCAAAATTTGTAGAATGTGAATTTTTGAAAAAATTGTATGCAGAAATCCGTTTCAGGCTATTCTGAATCATATTCTGAAGTTTAACGCATTTTTTTATGTATGTATGTGTCATTCCAGACGATAACTGTCCGTAGAATTGTGCTAGAAACTTCAAACAAATTTTAAAATGTTAAGGACACAAAACGAAAGTTCAAGTTCGTTGGCCAGCATGATCGGATTACATCTTCGGGTTGAAATTTTCAAAAATGTAGTCATCAATTTCAAAATAGCCTGTTTTTTGCGATTTGTTGTGCGAAATAATTTTTTCAGTATACTAACATGTGGTATATTCGGAATCAGCGTAAAATTTCCTATTAGAATATGTATCAAGTTTTCAAAAATTTCAAAGTTGAAAAATCAGTCAAAAATCGAAATAATGCCGTTGGCTAGTTGTCAAAATCGGTAATATTTGCATGAAACATTGTCCAAATTCAGATTGAACTACTCTTATGGAAGTATCCCTGTATAACCAATCCTAGAACCATGCTGTTTAAAATGTAGGTAGGATTTAATGCTAGTAGTAAATATTTTCAATTTCTTTCTTGTTGCTACGGAAAAGCCAAGTGACACTTCCCCATAATTTAGGCTGTCAATAGATGCACAGAGACTACAGTTTGTCTGTCAATTTCTTGCTGTAGGATACTAGATTCGAATGCAACTGACTTTATATCACTCGTAATATAAAGCCTCATCATCGATTGGCTGTGGAAATACGTTTCTTTCATATGACGTCGGATTTGATGATGTTATGATAGAATACTGTTAAGATTTCAACTGCCTTCAATACTGACCACATTGGACATCGAAATCTATGAATATTTACCTACATTTGTCTTTAAATCTACAAGATTAGTTTAATAATAATAAAGTATGAGTACCTCCTAATTATTTTTAATAATTTGATTCCATGTTCGTCTATCAAAATCATAAACTAAAATTTCTCTACACGATCAATAGCGACTGAAATGTCGAAGATTTCTTCAAAAATTCGCTCATGGGGTCATGCTGCATGACTGGACTTTTTTTTACATTTTAAACCAAATCCACCTTTCTGAAAATAGCGGGCACCCTAATGGTCAGGCGAAACGTAATTTCAAGGGCTACCTGTCCAAAATATGGAAATGCTTACGATTTATTCCCCAAGAAGGTGTCCTTGAAACACTTTTTAGTTCATTTCCGTTGAAGATGCCACTAGCTACAAAAATTGTGTAAATAAAATCTTTACTACCAAAATCCTTGTCTTTGTAAAGGACAGTTGATTCGTTTTTTAGCTGAATAGAGTCGAATATTGTGTAGGTTTGAAACAAGGCAATTGAAAGCTTCTTGCTCAGAACATTCCAATTTTTTCTGAGTCGAGAAGCGCAACAAAACCAAGAGCTTTGATATTTGCTAACATTTGGAAAAATTTTAAAATTTTCAAGTTACATTTTGAAAATCTGTTTTTAGGTCGTTTCTAGTATGTTGTCTCGACGCTTTGTGTTGGATAAACTTTCAACTTCGTCTTTGTACTCGGTTAACTTGAGCCAAATTCGAAAAAACTTCGTTTCTCTTATCTTCCTAACAATTGAGAAAGAATCAATTTTTTACTGACAAAATGCAATGACAAAGCGAGTACTCTGTAGGTTGTCGTATAGCGTTTAGGAATTATGGGAAAATTAAGAAAATATTTTCAGTAAAAAAACCAGGTTATATTTGCAACATGGAACTATAACTTTCTTTGTAGTTCCATGAACTTATGCTGCTTTTTTGTATTCTTCTTCTCTGTCTTTGACTTCAGTTTCCTATACCAAAGTGATAAGGGCTTGTACACACGTCAAAGGCGATCAGTAGATTAAACCAAGTTTCAAAAGTAAACGACGTTTGGCTATGGTTGAGTTTAAACCTTGAAGCCGGTTTCACATGGCACAGAACGAGCGGAAAGTGGAAGGACGGAACGCAATCTGATAGGCCGTTGGGGGGACAACAGTTGAGGATGGTGGCTGCCATGTTGTTGGAATGGGCGGTCTGCGGATGGCGGTAGGAATTTTTATACCCTTGCCGCGTTCCGTCGAGCGGAGCGCAAGCTCATTGGACAGGAATGTTGATAACCACAAGTAGAGGTTTCAGATCAGAGAGGGTTTCAGTAGGAAGTTTATGATTCCGTTCACCAAGGTGACCGCTTCATGTGAACAATCTTTCCGACTCTGCCGCCCCTCCTCTGGTTTTCCGTCCTTCCATCTTTCCGCTCGTTACGCTCCATGTGAAACCGGCTTGACTTGTACCCCTGGCCCTTAGTCTTATCTTAAAGTGACACTACTTATCTTCAAGTATTGCTGAGCCACCAAGGGGTTTTTCCCGCCTTTCCCGTGTGTTCAGTTTCCAGCATTTCCAAGTTTCCTAGTTCTTTTCTTATTCAAAAGGTTTGGCAATGGCAGATTTTGAATATTTGTGAACATGAAAATGATTATAATTTTCATGAATCATGAATACCAACAAGAAATGAATATCACTGTTATCGGAGTGTAAGGTTACTTTGCGATAGGGAGGAAGAGATGATAACATAACAACTGCTTTACGAATTGCATTCTCCAATTGAAGGTGATAAGTAGTAAGTACTGAAGTTAGAAGTGTAAAATTATTTTTTAACTAGCTGCTCTCGCCTCTACTTCCACCCCCCATTAAGTTGCTCGCTGTGTACATGCCAAGGTTTTTTACCCCCCCCCCATTCAGGTGTATTACAATTGGAACACGTAGGGGATGTTACTCTCTTCACTCGCAATCGGCAGATCCCTAAGGGTAGGTTTAACGTGTGTAGGGGATGCTGCTCGCTTCGATCGCTCGGTATGGCTGGAATTGAAACCCCCTAGTCGTGGACTTTCGTTTGAGCCCACACACGGATTTTCCAGTTTTTCTACCCCCATCCCTCACAACCACCCCTTACTGAGCAGGGGTTGCGCAATTTTGATGTGGCCTATATTTTTCACCGGAAGTGGCTGGTCATATTAAAAAAAGAATCGCGCAAATCAGTCTATCCGTTCAAACGTTATGGAGGTACCCTCATACAGACACTTAACTTTTTAATAGAAAGATAGTGTATTCATACAACATCCGTTTTTCAAGTTGAACTTCAAGTATCCTCTATAATTCAAGGAGGGGCCTCTGCACACCCTGCCCCGCCGCAAACTACGCCACTGGCTCAAATGCATGGTTCATGTGGCGTGGCATCCTGCACAATGGCCCATGTAGAGGTACCTTCTTATTAGTAGGTGAGAATGGTATCCGAACGAGGCTTTCGGAACGCGATCAAAGATGGGGGACCATAAGATTAACATTGTCCAGAAGCGATGGTGAGTCCAATGAACCCAGGATTAGCCGATGGAAACATTTCAAGTTTGCCAGCGCCTGACCTCAGGACGCTGTGTGCGACACTTTTTGTCATGGAGCTCAAAATTGACTAGTCCTGTGGGATATTCAATTTATAGGTTATGTAGCGCAGAAACTTACAGTGAGCCCTCTCCAGCTGTTCTATGAAGCCAGGTACACACTTTTATCAGATGCCCGTATCATATCACCGTTGCTTATCAAATAGTAAGCAATAGGTGTGTTCCAGCCACTGCGAGTTCATGAACTTTTCGGAACTGGTTCGGCGCCGAACCGTATGCGCACGTGAATCGTGTTCCAACCGTTTTCAGTTCAGGAACTCAACACTCGTTACGGTGTTCCTACCGCATCGGGTTCATGAACTGAGTTCAGTGAGTTCATGAACTTTTCAGACCTGCTCGGGGATAGGGTTGAGAACTCGAACTGAAGGAAACCTTTCGTAACCTTCCAAAAATCTCATTTCACTGGGAACCTCCACGCTAAATGCATTGTCATTAGCCTGCTTGATGCTTGTTGTATTTTCGTTTTTCACATCTCTTTTTCAATTCGCTCCCAATAATTATTACCACCGTCAGTTTTCTTTTATCAGCTGTCTAGACATATAGAAAACATTTGTTTAAGAGTACCTAGTTGATAATTGTCAGGCAAAGTCAAACTACTTAATGTTTTTCTTGGCGCACTTGGCTCACCCTGCCCTACTTGAAAAAACGTCGTGTTTAGCACTTTTTTTTTTGTTGCCTTTTCTCAATTATGGCTCGAGGTATTTTGATGAAAATCTCAACAGTTACTCTTCTTCTGGATAAGAATGATATCCCATACCCTTCATACCTAGGAAAATAGTCTGAGGTGGCAATTAGCACATAAACTTCAAAAAAGTTGAAAATGCCGTTTGTTTTTTTGTTCCACCTTTTTGGCCTTATCTTCAAAATGCTCAAAGGATTTCGATGACGAGGTGTTCACGTTACTAAAGACGACGCTAGCGCTAGTTAGTGCATTGACTGTCATGTGAACTACAGTGTTCCCACCGACGGGTTCTTGAACCTAAAAGTTTCATGAACTCACGGAACCCGTCTGAGTTTATGAACTCACGAGTTCATGAACTCAGAGGGGTGGTTGGAACACACCTAATGCCCTGCATCTTTTTGTACATAACGTTACGCAACGGGCCGGATCGGCCAGTTACCGGCTTTTCTCCCATTACATCAAAGGTATGATGCCCAATGAGTTGAGTGTAGTGTGGACGCTCTGATGTGCTGAACGCACTGCAGCCCTTTTTTTTCTTTTTCCCCGATCTTTTCACCATTGCATCCTACTGATACAGAAACGCCTTGGTATGCGTGGAGGGCGCTGCATGTGATTAGGTACGCAACGTTGGTATTGTATGAGCATTGGATAAAATTGTGTACCTGGCTTGAGATAAGCACCCTGTTAAGTGTCGTAATAGCAGGCATGTAGTCAAATTCATGGGTATTTTGCTTAATAAAATCTTTCACCATTGCATCCTACTGATACGGAAACGCCTTGGTTTGCGTTGAGGGCGTTGCATGTGATTAGGTACGCAACGGTGGCGTGATACAAGCATTGGATAAAATTGTGTACCTGGCTTGAGATAAGCAACCTGTAAAGTATCGTAATAGCAGGGATGTAGTCAAATTCATGTGTATTTCCCTTAATAAAACCCAATACTCGCATTGCCAAATAATTATATTGTAACTATATCTACAAATTAGGTATATTTCTAAATTGTGAATGCCTTGAACTCATAATCATTAACTGACTGGTCTTGTTACCATCACGTTCTCATGCATGTTTTTGTTTTGCGATCAGCACCCATGTCCTCTCAGAAGACACGATATACCGGGAGGTTCGAGGGAACAAACTCTTCTCGAAGCGGCTCCTCACGAAGACCAACAGAGTTCCCAAATGGGGCGAGAGGTTCATCAGTTCGCCGGTCGTCCGGATAGTCGAGGAGTCCATCGTCGACCCACAAACCAAAACACTGACGACCTACACGAGAAACTTGGGCTACACCAAAGTCATGGTTAGTAAATTTCTCACTATAACAATTGTCCCTCGAAATGAGGGCAGAGCTGGTCAAATTCTTTTTCTTAAGTATGAATTTGAATTTATTCACTGGAGGAAACGTATGAATACGAATGCAGACATGAAAACCGATCACAAAATTCACATTTTGAACATGAATTTCTCAAAACTAACATCTTGAATATTAATTTCGCCAAATTCATAGTCATTATTAAGGGCCGGTTAATCAATCACATTTGCTAGGTCGATCTAGCTATAGGTGGGTTCACATTCATTCGGAATCGCGGCAGGCCGTTCATAACCATCCGGTTGTGTTATCATTGCTATCATGTTATCAAATCATGAGGGCATACAGGAGAAATTATTATGTATGTACATTGAAACTGCAAAGGCGACGTCATTTCGAAATGAGACTGTTGGGTAATTATTCAGCCCTTTCATTAACTGCTTATCCCAAGATGACATTATATTTGTACCAAAGATCTGTGTAGGTTGACGCATTACAAATCATGTATGCATTGATGCACCATAAGAAGTACTTACTTAACGTAGGTAATCTGTCCATTTTGTAAGGACAAATAGTATTTCTATACTTCCTCTTTGTTTTGCAAAAGTGTTATCTCTGCTCAAATACCTACTTATTCGGAAAGTAGAAAATTGCCAATCTATAAACAAAGAATGTCTCAAAACACAAATGGAATAGGATCTTTAGAAAGGTAAGTTGTTTGTGAGATCGCAAAATCGGTACCTACACCTAGGTATTTTTAACCCAACTCGGCCTCATCTGCATGAAACCGTGTTCAATTTGAGTGTTTTATTTGTTCATCATGGTTATTGTTATACTCAAGCGCTACAGAAATACATTTTCTATAAATGAAATAAAAATTCGAGGATTGTAAAAATACGGACTCGCACTCGACCACAGCCTTAAAACAAGATAACACAACCAACAACATCTCCTGACGGATGGCTTAATTGCGGTAATCCGGTAAAATATCTAATTTTTCAGATGTGGACAGTCCGTCTCAAGAGTGCTTGTCCGGCAAGATTTACCCCACACTTCCGACTGGCACTAGCCAATCAGAAGGCCAAACGCATTTACGGATTGCCGCATTTCCGCCATTCCGGATGGATGTGAACCCACCTTTAGCACTCTATTCTATGGACTTGAATCCTGTTAATCTGGGAAGCGCTAGCGGATCCCCAAAGCCCTGAAGCATATTGCCATATGGGTCGAATGAGAGACAGGCATAGTAGACGTTTGGTGCTGTTAGAGGAGAGTGGAAACCCAGTAAAGGTTCAGGTTTGTTGAATGCGTGACCTGATGCGTTCACCGATGTGTCTCGAGTAGGTCATTCTTTCATCGATGTGAACCCCCAGGTATCGTGGACATTCAGATTCTGGTACAGGAACGTTATCTAGATAAATCTGTAGATTGTCATACCTCCTGCGATATGTGAATATGGTTTTGGAATACTTGCTCACGTTAACCATTGTCCACCATTTGTGAATCCACTCTTCAACTGTAGTAACATGAGTTTGGAGATTTCCGACGGTTGATTGCTCATCTAAGTTGTCACTGAGAATAGACAAGTCATCAACGAACATGGCTATTTGAAGTGTTTGGGGACGTAGGGATGCCGCTGACGTAGATTAAATAAATAATCATTAGATATCATAATATTAATAATGAATTCCCACATCCAAATGTCATTAAAATTGAAATTATCCAGGATAAATTACTAATATATTGAACAAGTGCCGTATATACTCTACTACATAACTATACAGGGTGGTACGACCAAATGTGACAAGAGAAATTTGGGTAAAGCTACGTATAAAGATGAGCAGAATGCCGCCAACCGCATATTTTTATTTCAATCTGTTCTCTTGATGATTTTTTAAAGGTTCTTTCAGGAGAACTGTGTTTTTTCCCCATAAAATTTAATTTCTCCGCTTTAATTCATTTAGTTTCAACTTTTGACCGCATTTTCGGAATTAGCTTTAAATTTTCTATAAGCTTGGTGCACTTTGATTCTTGAAACTTTTTATTTAGAGACCATAACATAGGCAAATTTGAAAAAAATTGAATTTTTGAAAATCTTTAAAACGTTACAACTCTTATAAAAAATATCCAGGAAACTTTACAAATCTTATGAAAACTGCTTTATTTAATACTCTTTCCAATGGTATAATTAATTTTTCTTTTATCTTGATATTTAGAGGATAAAACATTGTTTTAATGTTGATAGGCGTGGAGGAAGGAAGGAGGTAGAACTTGAAGAAGACAATGAAAAGATAAGGTATCACTCCTTGGTGGGGTGACGTCACTGATAGTGGTTCATTGACCATTTGACGGCGCCACGAATTACTCCACTGGATACTCTCGCAATGGTTTATTCCATGCAAGCCGTGGTTAGGTTTAATATTTTGGGAGAATGGGTGCATGACACTAGTCATCTCTCTCACTACACTCAACTGGGACACACCTACATCAAACAAGCTACTAACGCTTATGCACCAGAAACCCTCATGCTCTATGATGAAATGAAGAGGAGATTTTTCTGCAACTTGAAAACCACCTTTGAAATAAAAGACAGATGAGTGGAACAATCAACAGTACCCCTGTTGAGACTATAGACACCATCAACTGCTAAACTGATGGTTCTAAGATAGAAAGGGATAGATGGGCTAACCTTCCTCTGGTGCTGGTGTGTTCATACCCAGCCTTCAAGTGGCAGACTCTTATAGCTTTGACAAATATTCAACTGTATTTCAATAAGAAATCTATGCTATCAACAAGTACCTGGTCGCCTTACAAAATCATAACACTTATAACAAAAACATTCACATTTTTACCAATAGTCAGGCCAGCATTAAAGCACTCCTGAACCCCCTCACGACCTCAAAACTGGTCTGGGAAACAAAGAAATACCTGAACAATTTGTTTCTTAACAACAACAAAATAACCATAAAATTAATTCCTGGTCATGAGAATCACGAAGGCAATGTTAATGCGGACGGTTTGGCGCGAGCTGGCTCAGGACAACAGTTTCTCGGCCCTTCTCCTGCCATCTGCATTTCCAAAAATGCCTGTAAAACTAAAATTAAAACATGGGTCACACTGGACCTCAACATTCTCTGGAGTAGAGAAACAGTTAAATATAGACAAACCAGAATGCTTGTTACGTCTTCCGATCCCAAACGAGCATATTCGTTTATAAGTAAAAGTAGAAATTCAATTGGAACTATGATTGGCATCCTTACCGGACATTATGATTTCCGCAGGATGCTAAATATGATAGATAACATCTCACCTATATGCCCTTGCGGACTAGAGTTGGATTCCGCAGAGCACTTTCCTTGCAGATGCGACCGGTACTGGAGTTCCAGAACGGAGGCATTTGGGCATCATATAGTTGAAGGTGCTTCCCTCAGAGATATTGAGTGGAAAAGAATCAGAAAATTTGCTGATTTAAGCAAAAGATTTGCTTGTGACGACTATAACTCGGGGTAACCGGCGGAATCCTTTCTGGTTTATTATTTCCAATAATAAGCCTATGTGATCGAATAGCAAAAAAAATTTATTGAGTGGAAAAGAATCAGAAAATTTGCTGATTTAAGCAAAAGATTTGCTTGTGACGACTATAACTCGGGGTAACCGACGGAATCCTTTTTGGTTTATTATTTCCAATAATAAGCCTATGTGATCGAATAGCAAAAAAATTGTATAAACCCACTCAAACTTTGTCACGTTACGTTTCAAAGTGCGTAGAATCCAAATTTCAAATGTCCGTCCGCCGTTCGCCGTCCGGGCCATAAAAGGCCTAAGAATTGACTTAAAAACCCCGTTCTTTCGCACATAGACTTCATTTGGGGTCTAGTTGGTCCTAACATTTAACCATCCCGATCGCTTTACTCGCATAGATGCTATGGGCCAAAAACGGGCGAAAAAAGTCCAGTCATGCAGCATGACCCCATGAGCGAATTTTTGAAGAAATCTTCGACATTTCAGTCACTATTGATCGTGTAGAGAAATTTTAGTTATGATTTTGATAGACAAACAATGTTTCATGCAAATATTACCGATTTTTACAACTGGCGAACGGCATTATTTCGATTTTTGACTGATTTTTCAACTTTAAAATTTTTGAAAACTTGATACATTTTTGAGGCAAAAAAAAAGGATATTTCTAGAAATGGTTAAGATGAGAAATTCAAATTCAAGTAACTTCCGTGAAGACACTCAAAACTAACAAAATTTACTCGAATTTGATTGATGACTTTAAATTTATAATTACCGTCACCAGCGAACTAAGTAAAACATACGAAAAAAATAAACATCGTTACCAACATAAACGTAAACAATTTTAAATTTGATTTTCAAAAAACTCATAACTTTAAATTTGATTATTAACAACAACAAAAAGAAGTAAGTAGATATTTTACATTTCTGAGTATTAATCTCCCTGAAGAAGCCCCAGTTCCTGGAGAGAAACGTTGGAGTTTAATTAAAAAACCAATTTAAGGACCTAAGGCCTTTTTTTCAAAGCTTGTTATAATCTGAACTGTCCGAATAAAGAGACGATATCTCAAGCAACCTGTTGTCGAGATTCTTTTTTCGTTCGATTCCAATTTTAGTCTAGTTGTGCATCAAACCTCGGAAATATTGAGGGTGTGAAGACCGAAGGGAGAAACTAGAAGGGGTAATGCCTTTAAAAAAGTTCCATTCATGAAGCATGATTGTACGGGCGACTTTTCGTAAATTATGATATTATATTGTTACATTGTTTTGAAATTTGAGTACGTTGAGTACAAAGAAACTTTTAACTAACAATTTTATGACAAAAAAAAAAAATATATATATATATATATATATATATATATATATATATATATATATATATATATATATATACATGACATCCAACGATGTGGTGGGTGGGTGGGTGCGTGCGTGTGTGTGCTCATCCCAGATGATAACTCTCCTTGGGATTGAGATAAAAATCCCGTTCTTGCGATTAAAAATCAAGCATTCCAAGTGAAAGAATGAGTTCGTTAACTAGCACTTTTTGAGCACATTATATCTGCAAAATCCATAAAATTGGCTTTAAAAATCACTAACAATAAAAAAAAAAAGCTAAAAAAATGTTGACTTAATTTTTTCAACAGAATTTTAGTAAAAAATGTTTATCAACATTGAACTAGAACAAAAAAAAAATTATGCTGAAAAATCGACTTAATTTCAACAATATTGGCTGAAAAGTTCCAGTCATGCAGCATTATCGTATGAGCGAATTTTCGTTTATTGTCGTATACTATGGCATGTTTACCTAATTGATTTGAAAATTCAGGATTTTAAGTAGAAAGAAATTGTTAACTATCAATTTTATGGCAAAATATCGTTTTAACTAATATTCTGCAATTCAGAAAATATGGTGGATTTTAGTTTTTTTTTGCAGTTTTTATCCATTTGTCAACATAAATTTCTATATAATTTTTAAAAATATTTTAATTCATCGTTATCAACTTCTTGTGACCACAACTCTTCTAAAATACATGAATTTAACGGTTTTTAGCCGTTTATAGCCATTTTTAGTACATTTATTGAAATTTTATCAATTTGATGAGCTCAATAAATGCTAGCCAACGAATTCATCCATTCGATTAGATAGCTTGAATTATGTGTGTGTGCGTGCGCGCGCGCGCGTGTGTGTGTGTGAAAAAGCGTTAAACTCTAGGATTCGTCCCAGAATATAACAAAACGGATTTCATGGAAGAAAATTTTGTAATTTTGCTTTTCATTTTTCTGGATCATTGCAATAGCTTCATTCTCTAAAAATTTCGCTAAAATCTATAAAAACCTGAGAAAAAAAATGTAAAAATCCAAAATCTTGTTTGTATTGCAGAATATTATTTTGAACTAATTTATTTGCCTTAAAATCAAAAGTTAAGATTTTCTTTGCACTCAAAGTTCTTAAATTTCAAAACAATGTAACACTATAGTACTAATTTACGAAAATTCGTTTATACAATCATGCTCCATGACTGAACTTTTTATCATTTAATAATGATTAACAGGACGTTTCCATTTGTTTTCGTCACGTCACGGTGGGGTTTTCTATTGATTTTCACGTACAACCAATGCGTTACTAGGGAAGTGTAACTACCTTAGTTTTCATAGCAGGAAAATCGTTAGCCACTTTTTGGAATGCTCTCATTTTATCACAGCCTCTCATAATCCCAAGCCTCTGTAGTGTCAAGGAAAGCTGATTTACTACGCTCAGTTATAAACTAATATTGCTAAGTAACCATAATGAACTAATAATGTGTAAAATTAATCATTATTAAATGATCTGACTGTAGAACCGTAGGTCTACCGTCCGTTTTTTTAATTTATTTTTTTTTTTTAATTAAGATATGGTTGAGTAAAAACTTTTTAATTTTTTTCCTTTTCCATGTTTAATTTGACTGGGCTATGAAGAAAGTCATCAGGTCATTAGGTACCTGAATATATTCGCGCTGTCTGTGTTTCGTTAATCCATTCAGAAGTTATTAATTCCCCTACTAATTTGTAGGACGTGGATATCAGCATTTTCTTCGGTCATCCGTCGGTTGGATTCGTGCCAAGGGATATTTCCAATTGTCACTCCGTTACCTCATTCCTGAGTCAGCTGAGCTTCTTTTTTTTAGTGCAATTATTTCGTTTTGTTTGCGTTCGCGGTTACGTAATCTTTTCCCGGCGAATGCTATAAGGGCTTCCGGATCAATATCTCACCTGGTTTACTTCAAGACAGGGCGTGTCATTAAGACTCCGTATTGATCCACGCTGTTAAATCTTTTATTTCATTTACCTAGTGTTTTCTTTGTTCCGAGAAAGAGAGATTAATAATATAAATTTCAGTGTTTCGTTGGATAAATATCGATATTTGCATCGATGTGTTTTACTCTGCTTCCAAAGTGTCTCAATTTAGTTGCATTTTCGTTCATTCAGTTAAATTCTTTGTCTAAAAGAAAGCATTCCTGTAAGTTACAATGTGATGGATTGGAAATGAGCTGTAGGGGGCAGAACATGAAGATTAAAAAAATGGCAAAATGTCTGATCAAATTGGTAAAATTCTATCATCTAGGCATCAATCAAGGGGTTACAAAGTGGGTTTAAAAAGTCCAGTCATGCAGCATGACCCCATGAGCGAATTTTTGAAGATGTTTCATGCAAATATTACCGATTTTTACAACTAGCGAACGGCAGCATTATTTCGATTTTTGACTGATTTTTCAACTTTGAAATTTTTGAAAACTTGATACATATTCTTATAGGAAATTTTACGCTGATTCCGAATATACCACATGTTAGTATGCTGAAAAAATTATTTCGCACAACAAACCGCAAAAAACAGGCTATTTTGAAATTTTTGACTACATTTTTGAAAATTTCAACCCGAAGATGTAATCCGATCATGCTGGCCAACGAACTTGAACTTTCGTTTTGTGTCCTTAACATTTTAAAATTTGTTTGAAGTTTCTAGCACAATTCTACGGACAGTTATCGTCTGGAATGACACATACATACATACATATATACATACATACATATATATACATATATATACATACATACATACATACATACATACATACATACATACATACATACATACATACATACATAAAAAAATGCGTTAAACTTCAGAATTTGATTCAGAATAGCCTGAAACGGATTTCTGCATAAAATGTTTTCAAAAATTCACATTCTACAAATTTTGAGGCGAGAGCAATAGCTTAATTTTCTTCAAAAATTCGCTAAAATGAAATTTCACTTCCCGAGCAACTCATTGGTTGTACGTGAAAATCAATAGAAAACAAGTCGGCTAGTGCTGAATTTCGCTTATTTTCAAGCATAAAACCCAGCGGTATAACATGATGCATGTTAAAAAGTCCTGAATCTTTTTTGAATCCTAGAATAATATTTTTTAGAAAGTTATTTCTTCATAAAATTGGTAGTCAACAATTTCTTTTCACTCAAAGGTGGTGCACTCTTTGCACTGTTATGGTGCGCACCTATAATTACTATAACCAAGATTAACTTCTCAACCAAGTGACTACAAAACAAGCGGCATTGTTTAGTATATCCATTTATAACATACATAAATATAAAACTACGACATAAATAGAAGAACGAGCACGAAAAAAATCCCTGATAAATCGAGAGCTTTCCAACGAATGGAGAACGATTTTTGTCCCTTAAACACTAAAGAAGCTTTATTTCCCCAGCAACGGCTTGGTTGTACGTTAAGCCGGTTTCACATGGAGCGGTATGAGCGTACAACCGGAAAGACGGAAGGCCGAAAAATCCAGTGGAGGGGGCGGCGGAATGCGTCACGTTGTTCACATGAAAACGGCACCTTGGTGAACGGAATCATAACCATCCTACCTGATCTGAAACCTCTACTTGAGGTTATCAACATTCCTGTCCAATGAGCTTGCGCTCCGCTCAACGGCAAGCGGCAATGGTATACAAATTTCTACCGCCTAGCGCCGATGACAACATGGCTGCCACCATCCTCAACTGTTGTCCCAACATCCAATCACATTGCGTTCCGTCTCCGGACATACCGCTCCATGTGAAATCGCCTTTAAAATCATAAGAAAGGCATAAAAACGGCACTCAGACATACGTTCCCGTTAATGCCGGATTCCGATACACAGGATCACTACCACAACCACATTTGCTAAATACCTAACGAATTAACAAAAGATATAGGCACCTTCTGTTGGAATCTTAATGACATTAATTAATACATCTAAACTTTACTTGTACCCTTTAAGTATAACGACATTTAAGTAGAGGTACCGACCAACTGAAAATAATCAGAAACGCTTGCATACGAGTCTGCAACACATTGGGACATTTTATGTCTTTAGTTGCAGACTCGTATGTGTTGCAGACTCGTATGGAAGCTCTAAGAGCCACTCAGATCCGGACCCTGGGCATCGTCAAGTAAATCAATGTCCTAAAGAGGCTACATACGAAATTACAGTTTCCTAGAGTGTTAAGTATAGAAATTACCAATTAAAATGCTTTAACCACCACTTCACAAATCAAACCGTTCTCGCAATATTCGGATCACCTCCTATGAATCAAATCATCGAAACACCAGCTCAATGAAATCATCAGAAATTAACAAGCGGTTGCAATCATGTTCACAATATCAATTATTGAGAATGATCACCTGAGTGTACACAATTATTCATATAACCATGCTCATAACTCAGCTTGATGGCCACGCACTTTGCAGTAGTTAACATAATATGGTTGGATGAATCGAGAGCTTTCAAACGAATGGTCAACGAATTTTTTGGGATGAAAAACGACGAAGTACCATTTCCCTAGCAACGACTCGGTTGTAAGCAGAAATTTTCAGAAAACCAACCGTAACGCTTTTTGTTAACGCTTTTTTCGTTTATGTGCCAAAGTAAAGACATGAAATGTCAAAAAGAAAAAATTCCGTGGCACATCCGCGTAACGTTTTTCGCTAGTTAGTCCAAGGCTGAAGTATGTTCCATGCTAACAATTTTGTGACACATCCGTGTAACGTTTTTCGCTTGTTAGCTCAAGGGCAAAGCATATTCCATGCTAAAATGTTGTCTAGAAAAGAGTGGTTTGAGCATGATTGATTATAAAATGTAAATTAGAAAAATCAGAAATTTGAATATTAACTGAAATTTGTATTGTTTTACAGAGTCTGGTTGAAAAAGTGGTATATCGACCGAGCGACGAAAACCCCAACTGGACGGTCGCCGAAAGATCAGCCTGGGTCGACTCTCAAGTCCTCGGTTTCGGACGAGCCATCCAAGCCTTCGGCGTGGAACGGTTCAAAAAGAACTGCTCCAAAATGGTCAGCGGGTTCAACTTCGTTCTCGCCAGCATGTTCCCCGCTGCTGTGCCAGCAGCCCCCCACGGTCTCACCACGCCCCCTATGACGCGAGGCGAGAAGCTGAAGGACGCCGCGAAAAAAGCCTCGGAACTCGCAAAGTCCAAAGCCAACACCCTCTACGCCACCTGCGAGCCGTCTTCATGAACTAACTGACTTCGTCACTTCAACAGCACCTCCTGCGTCCCCACAGATCTGCATTTTTTGATAAGAAAACAACACCAAAGATCACTTCCGTGTTTTTTAAAGTTGTGTCATGTGTATCGTATAAAAAATGATAGAAAAACAACCTCTGATCAACATTAAAATGTGCCTCACGCGTACAAAAAGCACTATACTGACGTTCGACAATTACTTTACACCTTAAATCTGTTCATTCTTATTTCACAGCTGAAACGTTTGCTCAGTAAGTTCTTAACTACTATAATAACTATTATAATTATATAGTTTTTAAGTTCAGTGCTTTGTATGTTTTCTAGTGTAGTGACAATACTGTATTTTGGCGCTAGGTACCATTATTACGTACATATTTTTAAACATAGGTGTAGACACGCTTCTGAAATTCTAAAGCGAGATTTTTCGTGGGGATGGTAATTTTATTGAAATAAGAGCATTTTTTTCCGTACGTGTTCAAAAAATGTTTCCTCAGGGATGTAAGTTGTGGCAGGTCTCGAGGGGTTAAAGATGTGTTCAATTCTCATTTTCATCCAGCTTAAACTGCCTAACAATGGTTAGTAAATTGATTTTTTTCCTAACAAAAAGTATATCATTGTTAAATGATGTCTGTTTGATCAGGGTTTTGATAAAATCGGATCCGAAATTCCTTTTTGAAAGGTATTATTTCAACAATCATTATACCTAGGTACTATGAACGCTGAATATGCATCGTTGGAGCATAAATGAAAATCCCAACACTTGTTTTTTGTGCCATCCGTTAAACTGATTTTATTGTACACGGTTTTATTTTGGCATGCTGTGTTCACAACAAAAAATATCCATAGAAAGTGGAGTAAATATAAGTGAAAAATCCCCAAGTTTGGTCTTGGATGAAAATTGATTCGATTAAGAGACCTCATAGTAGTCTTGATTGTAGCATGATGTTTCATTGGTGGAATAGAAACTGCTAATCTGCCATTATTCGTTAAGTGTACACCAAACATAGTACAAAACATACGAATTGAATTATGTCTTGTAAACATAAGTAGGTATGTGTAATATTATATTTGTACTTGAAGTTATCAGCTCTTTTCACTAGGTATATATGTTTTCCTTTGCCTACGATTTCTTTAGTTTATTAGGTAGGTATGTGACCGATTTTTAGAACCTTTCTTAGTGTCCTACGAATTGGTTGCCACGCGGTCGAGTTCGGGCCTTGACGTGTTCAAGCATTGGACCAATGAAAACCCTGGAAATTGTCACGTGACCCTGGTCGATTGTTGACCGTGTCAAACGGCTTTGTTTGAGTTTTGTAATCACTGTCTCATGTATTCGGATTTGTTCGACTTATGTTTTTGAGAGTTTTTCTGCACTGTTTTGTTTTGTTAATTGGGTCATTCTCATTTCATTTGCCGCTTTTGGTCGTTTGAGAACCTCAGTGATGTGAAATATGAAAGTGCTCGAAAATGAGGTTAGATCGGCAAATACTACTCATTGTTCATTGCAGATTTGTGTTCCATAGATGAACAGTGAGTTTTTCATTGATGTATTTTATATATTTTTTTGTATTGAAAAACATGATATCCAACTCATGAGTGTTACCAGATTTCAAAAATTAATTTCTGTGAAATGGATGACTTGGGCAAAATTGTTGTTGTTGCTCAAGTAAGTACAAAAGAATCACGTTCAAACGTAATATTCAGATTTTACGGAATTCATGTTGAAGGCAGTGTAATCGAGCTTAATCTCAGGAGTGTTACCCTATTATTGTACCGTAATATCAGGAGTGTTACCCATCCTTTTTCGCACTCCTGAGAGGTAACACTCATGAGAATTTCCAGTAAAAATGGCGTTACACAGGATGATGAAGTGACAAAACCCGGGGATGGCTACTGTTTGAAACCTGTCACCAAGCAGTATGGTTGTTGATATCGGATTATTTTGTTTAATCACTAACAACACTCGTAATTATTGTAACACTCATTGAAAATAAAAATACTCAACATGTTTTTAGGCTTCTTTCGCTGTAAAAACTGCTGCAACTCCTAGCACTCCACTACAGTCTCACATCTTCAACTGGACAATATAACCTTCACATCTGACTGTTTCCCGCCATTTTCCATCGGCTTTCTCGATCGCAAAAATGATAACACTCCTGAGGTCCCATTGAGAAGAGATATGGGGGACTGTCTGAAAAACTAGTTTTTCACAGATTGGGAAAAATCTTAAAAATGTAAATCCTTACTGTAAATAAAGAGGAACAAACTTACTGCAGCTAGTAACCCTGGCCAGTTCTAGATTGTCATTGTTTCGTAACTACCAAACTTCTACTTAGTTGTTAGGTAGGAGGGGACAGTAACACTCATGAGTTTCCAGGATTTCAGGTTTCATTCGTCATCACTGTGTACTGGCTAAAGGGGATTTTGGGCAGTCAAATTATTACTTCGTTGAACTCCCGACTTATACTACCCTTTTTTCCCCAAAATCGCTAGTTTTGGTCAAGAATTGTGAGAATTCGTCGTTGGGGACATGAAAGCGGCAAATGAAATGAGAATGACCCAATTGTTATTGTTAAACCTCGGGGTGTCTACCGGTCACGGATTCCCGGGATTTTAACATAGAAGTCACCGATTTTTATGGCGTCGGTAACCAAACAATCATGCCAGTACCGGGATTCACAAAACATACCTACTTAATCAACAAAAAAATTATGAAGTTCTAATTTTATATAGGCTACTCATGATTACAGTAGGTCTACTGGTAAGTATTTCGGTACGCTATTCCTAAAGAAATTAAAGCCTGTAAAAGTTCACCAATTTTTTAAATTTAGAACCCCAAAAAGTCGCCGATTTTTATTTTACAGATCTAGTAGACACCCTGAATTAGCGTATAAAAGTCCGATTCTGATGACCAAATGCCACAATGGGTATACAATTCCTGTATTGTCCAAGACAGGTTGGGAAAAGGTGGTTTTTAAAATCATTCTCTGCTAAATAATACAACAGAGCTGTTGAACTCAGAGCAGTTGTACGACTGCATGAAGGCAAATTCAAATGAAATATGAAATTGAAAACTTCTGAAATGCCCGAGAACAACAGATGTTGTTCACTGATTGAGGAAGGATTTTTTGGCGTTTCTACGTTGGACGCCATTTTTTCCCCCCCTGAACCGCAAGACGTACCAATGTGTAGCTCGATGCTCATGACGCAATAACGCGCAGCTCGGCGCTCATGTCATGACTCATGACACACCGATGTTCAGGTTCGTGCTCATGGCTGAGCCACGTAGGACAAGGCCATGGAAAGGTTGTAGTGTTCCATGCTAGTGTTCTATCACCAAGTTGTCAAACTTACACTGTAGGTATGTAAGTATCATCAGGTAGTTATTGCTCTAGGAATAGTTGCTATTCAAACAGTTTTTCTTAGTCCGACACCCATCGTGGCTCGAAGCTTAGGCAATTTCCTCACGCATACATTATCAAAACTTGGTGCAAACATTTTTCAACATAAACCAAGTTCTGTTAGTTGAGTAAGGGTCCTTAAATTCCAACCACTAGAATGCAGGTGTTCACGCTTTGGGGTTGTCGTTGTTTATTCGAACATTTGCTATCTTTATTTCTCATATTGGTTCGATAATATATCCTGATTGAAACTCGCGACTGAAAGAACTAAACTACCAACGAAATAATTCAATATCATTCCTAATTTTAACGTTTTGAAGTAGGTACTTTGATTTTGTTTGTGTTTCATTCCAGCTCTACCTGTCTCTATTGAAGGATGTGTTTCATAGATAAGTACTTCGTGTAACGTAAGAACCTGTGTATAATACCAAGTTATGTCAATAAAACCCCCATTGATAATCAGAATTGGAGTATTTTCTTATATATTTTCCTCAAATCATTCTTACCCTAGACCAGGGGTCTCCTACATACGGCCCGCCGAGCTTTTTAAACTGGCCCGCCGATAATTTTTACCCTAGAACTTCCACAGCAGTCATTTCTTCGAAGTGTGTCACTACCGCTTTTCAGCGAATTGGAGGGTTGGCGGTTGAGAAGGGGACTGCTGTGAATATCTCGAATCTGTTATAGAGGTAGGATCAGAGAAAAACCAATGGCCATTCACTGTATTATTCACCAGCAAGCTTCATAAGGAAAAAGTTTCAATGTAAGTAAAGTCATGGCTGTCGTGGTGCAGATAGTGAATTTCATTAGAAAAAATGCATTAAACCACCGACAGTTCAAAGTATTCCTTGCTGAAATGGATAGTCTGTATCCAGATGTACCTTAAATCATGAAAAATACAATAAAAAAAGGTGCTACTCCAGAACTGTTAGATTTTTCTTGACTATGGAAATGAGCTTTTCTAGTTGATGTTACTCAAATGCTGAATGACTTGAAAATCAAGGAGCGAAAAGCCTGATTTTAGCGAATTTTTGAAGAAAATTAAGCTATTGCTCTCGCCTCAAAATTTGTAGAATGTGAATTTTTGAAAAAAATTTATGCAGAAATCCGTTTCAGGCTATTCTGAATCATATTCTGAAGTTTAACGCATTTTTAACTCTTTCTTTTAACTTCGATTCTCTTCTTGAGACAAAATTTCAGATCGATTTTTAACCCACTTCCCGATATCCAATCGATCTGAAATTTTGCACACGAGTTCATACTGGCGTACATTTTAATCTATCAAATTTTCGCGAAGAAAAAGTTAGTTATACTATAAATTTTCGAAAATTTGGAATTTAATATGGGGCACCTTACAAGTGTTGTGTATTGTAGGGAGGAGGAGGAGAAGGATACTATTGAACGTCTGCATAAAATGACAACGAATCCAGGGTCAATAAAATATTAAATGATTTTCCTTGTCAATTTAATTTAAGTTATTATCAATGTGATTTTAAAACAATGTGATTTTGTTTCAATTTACTGTTGCCAAGAAACTACCAAATATTGAAACAACAATAAAATTAACCGAGAACATGAGAAAAAGAAAGAGTTACATTAAAAACTTGTTTTTATGGGTTCCTTTTTTTATGTATGTATGTATGTGTCATTCCAGACGATAACTGTCCGTAGAATTGTGCTAGAAACTTCAATCAAATTTTAAAATGTCAAGGACACAAAACGAAAGTTCAAGTTCGTTGTCCAGCATGATCGGATTACATCTTCGGTTTGAAATTTTCAAAAATGTAGTCAAAAATTTCAAAATAGCCTGTTTTTTGCGATTTGTTGTGCGAAATAATTCGCACAGCGTAAAATTTCCTATAAGAATATGTATCAAGTTTTCAAAAATTTTAAAGCTGAAAAATCAGTCAAAAATCGAAATAATACCGTTCGCTCGCTAGTTGTAAAAATCGGTAATATTTTCATGAAACATTGTCCAAATTCAGATTGAACTACTCTTGTATTCCTTGAATACAAGATTCAAATTCAGATTGAACTACTCTTCAGATTGAAGTATCCCTGTATAACCAATCCTAGAACCATGCTGTTTAAAACGTAGGTAATAGGTGCTTGTTTAAAAAAAAATGTAATCACAACTGATGAGTTTACTCTGTGAAATATTCCGCCCTCCGATTCTCTCGGTCGCTCTCTTTAATGTTTTACGCTCAACTGTTTTAGGACTTGATGTAGCTTTAATACTGACTGTGGCTTAGAAAATATCAGCAATGGAATTATGAAGAAGTTCTATTTATGTACGTACTAGCACGCAGACCCAATCTAATGTTGAAGATCTGAAATGTCGAAGATTTCTTCAAAAATTCGCTCATGGGGTCATGCTGCATGACTGGACTTTTTGATTTATACTGCCATATCATACTCCCATAGCTTTTAAAATGAAGGTCGAAAAACCTTTTCGAAAAACATACAGCAGTGAAAAACCTGGTACATTTTCCAACGTGCAACACCCTTAAAACCGAAGATGATGAAGAGTTTCTGAATGAATTTGCGGTAAGTTTTATCAGGTGTCTCCGAGACCCGTTTTCAAGATTTTGAGGAAGAATCTTTGAACATCAGAATTTTCAAAACCCTTTCACTGCAGCAGTTGAAGATTCACCTCCGGATCTTCAGCTGGAAGTCATTGAACTGCAGTCAAATGACATGTAATTATATATGGAAGTGTGTTTTGGACCTAAATGCCCAAGTTTTTTCGCCTCATTAACATAAGCCATTCATTACTTTTGGTGAATTATTGAGATAATGCTAAACCTCACATTAAAGTGATTTCACTCTTACAATTACATACAATATTAGGTTACCTGTTGGGCATTCTAAATAAATTTAATTTATTCCTCTTTATCTGTAAATCTCTTTATTTCTCTTATATATTGTTTGGCCCGCTCATTCGAGGAAAATTTTCAATTCGGTCCGCCCTGAAAAACGGTTGGAGACCCCTGCCCTAGACCTTTGTATTCTACATCACATGAAAAGTTGAGGAGCTTGCAGTCAAGAGCTGGCAGAACTAATCTTGAGATATTGTCATCTGTTAACAGTAAAGAATTGTGAAAAGTATTGAGAAGCCTCACACTTAATGTTTTAAGACATTTCAATAGTACTGAAAGAACCTGATCCTGTCAACTAGTGGACATAATTTTGACATTTTATGTCTTTAATTTGACACATAAACAAAAAAAGCGTTAACAAAAGCGTTATGGTTAGTTTTCTTATGATTTGCACTTACAACCGAGTCGTTGCTAGGGAAATGGTACTTCGTCGTTTTTAAACAACCATATGTTAGCTACTGCAAAATGTGTGGCCAACAAGCTGAGTTATGAGCATGATTATTTGAATAATTGTGTACACTCAGGTGATCATTCTCAATAATTGATATCGTAAACATGATTGCAACCGCTTGTTAATTTCTGATGATTTCATTGAGCTGGTGTTTCGATGATTTGATTCATAGCAGGTGATCCGAATATTGCAAGAACGGTTTGCTTTGTGAAGCGGTGGTTAAATCATTTTAATTGGTAATTTCTATAATTTACACTTTAGGAAGCTGTAATTTCGTATGTAGCCTCTTTAGGACATTTACTTGACGATGCCCAGGGTCCAAATCAGATGAGTAGCTCTTAGAGCTAATATTTATGCTTTACACTCTAGGAAGCTGTAATTTCGTATGTAGCTTCTTTAGGACATTTCTTGACGATGCCCAGGGTCTGGATCAGCTGAGTGGCTCTTAGAGCTTGCATACGAGTCTGCAACACATACGACTCTGCAACTATATACATAAAATGTCCCAATGTGTTGAAGACTCGTATACATGCAAGCGTTTCTTATGATTTCTTTAAATAGTTTTTACCAATAAACAAGAAGGCGCCGACCAAGCAGTTGAATTCCTTTCAAGCAGGTGTCTGCTATTGAGGTCACGCCACTTGGGGAGGGGTTGTTTACTATAACCCTTTTTGCTGCTGGTAGGCATTTTGGACCAAACTTCTGTTCTGACTACATCTCTAACCAACTCCTTGCCTACCCACTCTAGTTAAAAATCCAAAATCTCTTTTTGAATAGCAGAATATTATTTAAAACGAGTTTGCCACATAATTGGTAACCAACAATTTCTTTTCCCTCAAAGTCCTTAATTTTCAAAACAATGTATCATAATCTAGTACGATAATTTACGAAAATCCGCTCGTACGATAATGCTGCATGACTGGTTTAATTTTGAAGAAAGAACGGAATTTTTATCACAATTTTGAGGAGAGTTGTCATCTGAAATAAGGCACACACTTAAATCTATGATAATACTAGCTGTACATTGTGGTTGTACGGATGAGAAGTGGGAATCAAAACAAAGATGGTTCATTCGGCAACGGAAAGAAGTTCAAAAGCGGAATATTATTGATTTTCGAGAAAAAATTGTTATGTAAGAACTGTAAGAAATCACTACCAATTAGAAATTCACCACATGTAAGAAATCTGGGACTTTATTTTGACAGGGCCATGTCTTGGGACTACCATGTGGTTCAGGTGTGCAAGAGAGTTTATGGATCTCTCCACAGTCTCCGACGTTTGTCTAAATTTACTCCTAATAACTTCAAAATACGACTTGCCATTGCTTTAGTAACTCCTCACTTCTTTTATTGTTGCTCAGTTTACTCCTATGCTATTTCCACTTCTTTGAAATCGAGACTCGTTGTTGCCTATATTGCTTGCTTGAGATATGCATATAATGTTAATGTACGCCAATCTGTATCCCATCTCACCCTTCTTTGCCTTCCCCTGGAGGATTATTTCATTTTCAGGCATTTAAAATTAATTGCAGAAATAATTAACGGTTCAATGCCAATGTATTTGTCCAATTTAGTTAATAGAGCCTCTTCTTTTAGATCCCACTCTCTCTCTGTCATCAGGCATACCAGTCGAACTATGTCCAAGTCCTTTGGGGTGGCAGGAGCAAGGATCTGGAATTCTCTTCTCTTGTCTGTGCGTGCGTCCCCCTCCATTGGTTGGTTCTTGATGGCTACTGTTCACTATCTTGATATCCGATAGTAGCCAGCATTTAGTGCACTCCCCTTCGTTCTCCTCTCCCCCTTCTTCTTTTGGTGATGCAGAATATCTTTAAACTTTCCTTTATCTTTTAATTATTTTCTTTATTTACCTAAATATTTTTAATTTGTACTTTATGTTTTTCTTTTCTATGCCACCTCATGTCTACTTTTGTCTCTGTTGTTCATGTGTGCTCACATAAACATATTGTTTCCTGCACAATAAATTATTTGAATTGAATTGAATTGAATGTAGGTACTTGCTGTACTTGAATGACAATTACAAGTTACAAGCACTTGTAATCGTACAAGCACAAGTGTTTGTAATTGAAACATGATATTGTACTTGTCCTTGTAATTACAAGTACTTGTGCGGCTTGAGGCCAAAATAGGTAAAGTACTTGTAGGTACTTTCCAAGTACTTTCAAAGTACTTGAAGCTGTTGAATTGCTAATTCCATTCTGCACCTTTCATTAACATACCCCTGTAGTAGAAAATTTAAGTTCTAACGAGTAAGGTAAGTATGGGTAACTGGGACCGGGATTTACAACATTCAAAAAAGAATTAATGTTTATCTACCCGTAGAATTTTTTTACTTGAATGAAAATTCAAAATAGCATTTTGGTTTGTTAATGGGGCTTATATAGAATGGGTTTCTACATCAAAACTTTTTTTAATATGATAAATATTATTTATAAAATTTTTTTTTTTTTTTTTTCCAAATTTTTTTTTTTTTCTAAGTTCAGTGGGCCCAGTTACCCGAGGCTCTTGAGGTATCTGGGCCATCCCCCTTCATTTTCCTTATGAATCTTAATTCAAACTGTTTAGGCATCTGGGCCCATTCATCAACTATCAAGGTTTTTTATTTTTATTTTTTTTAAATTTTTTCCTTGAAATTAAAGCAGGGAAACAAGAGATGTAACCAATCCTGGCATACAGCCATGAGGGATTCAGAAGAAAAAAAGTATGAAATAAAGTGCATTAAACTTTGTATGTAAATCAAATATCTTCAAAATTAATGAAAAAATTCCAAAAACCATGAAATATGTATTTTTTAAGAAAAAATTAATAATATTTAATGGATGTGCCATTAGAAAAATCACAATATGTTTCAAGTTGACTAAAAACAATCATATAAAAAGGAGGACTGAATCTCTGAAAACTGTTCTTAGTTTATAAGAAAAGGAGTTGAAACGAAATTCCCTCAACATTACCCTGTCAAATGAACAAGTACATATGAGGTACCTAAGTAAGAAGGAACAAATGTACCATGTTAATAGGTAAATATTTGATAAGTTGGTAGTTTTAAAAAAATTAGTGCTAAAAGTAGGCACGTTGTTTGGAGAAAATCCAATCATAGCTAGTTTAATATAGTTGGTACCTAGCTACATAGGTAGGTACTTGACTAAGTAGCATCATTTGGTTTTTGAATGTATTAGTCAAATAATAAACCATGTACCTACGTCAGAGACACTAAACATTCCTCTTTTATTTGTAGGAACCGGGGGTTTTATTATCTTCAGTATCTCGTAGTCATTATACCACAAGATATCCTCAACTTCTGGCCACTTCCAGCTTTTTAGCCCAGCACATTTCATGTGTTTCACCCGAACTCTATCATTTTCTACCTCCAATACCTGTCCTGGATATGTATTGCCGTCATATTCAACAGCAATAAAATCTCCAGGAATGACAGTGATGGACCCTACAACATTAGTGTCAGAGTCGGATCTGGTAAAACTGTAATTTTCATCAGAGTTGCTATCTGAATCGGTTTCATCATCCAGTAAAGTGTTCCTTCTAGAGGTACCAGCAGGAATCTTGATCTTCAACTCCTTAGATGTCTTCTGGGTTTTGCTCAGGTTACTGGTGCTTGGAACACCATCCTTTGGGTAACTGGGCCCTGGGGCGGGTCCAGTTACCCAAAGGGTATGGCCCAGTTCCCCCAAACGTGACAAAAACATTGGGTATCCGGGACCCCCCCTCCAAAATTCATGCAACAAGTGGTTTAGCAAAAATACTCATCTGCACACAAACAACAGTGTCTCCTTAGATAATTCAAACACTCACATCTTCAATAATTCAAAAAATGTATTTACAAGGCTGTGCAGAACTGATGTTGTTGGAGTGTTGTTTCGCAGCTTTAAGTTGCAAAACTTTGAGACATCCTCACAAACAGACAAGATGGCTAAATCAAAAATGACCTGTTGTTCTGGAAGCTCCGTCTGGCCAGTGATGTCAACGCACCAGCCAAAAATTTCTCTTTCCATTTAGAGACAACTGGGGAGGGTATGGCCCAACTACCCCATGGGCCCAGGTACCCATACTTACCTTAATCGAAATAAGTAGGTAGGTACTAGAGTAATTAAGTACTTTCAATTCTGCCTGGGACTTTATAAATTCTCTCCAGGAATAATAAGTTCAGTCCATTTAGCGATGTATCTACATGGTGTCGATACTCATTTGCGCATGCGCAAACGTTTCTTCTACTTAAACTGCTGACGCCATTTCTCTACAAATTCAAAACATGGCAACACAATATACCTACCATCTGTAACACTTGAACATTCATCGTTGAAGCGACCCACTTCACAACATACGCGAAAAAGCGTTAAAATCAAGGAGTCGTTTCAGAGAATTCGTTAAACTCAATTACTTCTAAAATGTTTCAGGTTTATTCGGGAAATATTTATAGGTATTTCATCTTCAGGGCTTGGAAAATTGTATTTGGACGCTTATTTCATATCCTCGTCATAGAGCTTTAGTAGGTACCTACCTATCTACCTACTTGAACAACATCTTTGGGTATACTGAGAAAATTCGGCCCTTCGAGCCTCGCAAAGGGCTCCGCCCCTGGACCCCGGTAATCTTCCGCCTTGAGCCTTCGGCTAAAATGCCAAAACATGGAACATGCTTTCTTCCCGCTAATTCGTAAATGTAGATAAATTTAAAACTACGACAACTACGTGTTGGGAAAGTAAAAACGGACATTACTTTCCACTCTGTTGGGATGTTGGGAAAGTAAAAGTGGACATTACTTTCCACTCTGTTGGGATGTTGGGAAAGTAAAAGTTGACATTACTTTCCAATCTGTTGGGATGTTGGGAAAGTAAAAGTGGACATTACTTTCCACTCTGTTGGGATGTTGGGGAAGTAACAATGGATATTACTTTCCACTCTCTTGGGATGTTGGGAAAGTAAAAATGGACCTTACTTTCACTCTGCTGGAATGTTGGGAAAGTAAAAAAAAAAAAAAATAATAAAATCCCGCGCTACTTTCGTTCCACGGTTTCGTCACGTTTTTGCCCAGTTAGTTGATGGCTAAAGCATGTTCCATGCTAAAATTTGGGGTAGGTATACTGAGAAAGCATTCTTTAAGTTACACTGAAAAAAAACTAAAATTGAAGTTATAAGAGGTGTATAACTTCGTATGGACTTATAACTTCATACGTGGACGTTATAACCTCTTATAACTTCAATTTTAGTCTCTGTTCAGTAAAACTTAAATAATGTTTTCTCAGTATACCTCAAAGTTTTTTCTCGGTTTTCTCAGTACCTATACCCAAAGATGTTGTTTAAGTAGATACCTACCTACTAAAGCTCTATGACGAGGATATGAAATAAGCGTCCAAATACAGTTTTCCAAGCCCTGAAGATGAAATATTTATACTTCGAAACGTCGGCCTAGAATATAGACTTTTCATTGACCAACTCTTGAGTAACCCGAAACATTTTACATTTAACTCAGTGGTCGAGAAAACCCAGCCTCAATTACTTCTTTATGCTCAATTTTGTGTATTTTTAAGATGGAAACTCGGTATGAAAACCTGACCTCTTTCTGTAAGTACTCCGTTCAAGTCGAATAAGTGCAACGCTCGGGTAAATTAATTGTATAAGTTCTTAATTGATTTATTGATTGCGTAGGTACGATGAGTTTTTACCTCAATTCAAATCAAATAGTAACGCATTCCCTCGCGCGGGCTCTAGTTCTAACAACCACCGCAAGTAGCAGCACAATCGGATCATGCATAAAACTTCTCAACAAATTTCAAAATTTCGGCTTCAATTTCACGGCATTTCGTCACTTCAACCACGCTTAAAACAAATGACTTGAACACATTTGACTTCCAAACATTTTTTCCTCCCAACATATTTTTTTCCTTTCCACTTTTACTAGAGAAGATTTTCTTCATCTTTTTTTTAATTAGTACCTAGTAGGAATTTATTCTTTAGAATCAATTTAGAAACTAGTTTTTTTAAATTTTTCCCCGAAGGTTTTGTGCGGTTAAGAAGACCAAAAAAAAACAGGAACGCATTTGACCCCCCGCAAAAAAAGTAGGGAGGAAATCTACTCATCCACACGTTGGCCAACTCTTCTCCTTTCGACCACCTCCATCATCTTCCCGATCACACGAAGTTCGTCCTGAAAAGTTTAACAGGTTTTTCCGTAAGTATTTCGCTATTATTTCCCATTAAAACTGATATCTATTCGATGAATTACGTAGTTACTACTGATATAGCATGAACAATAGCGATTTTGTGTGGTTTTTGTGATTGAATTAACCTTGAGGTACGTTTGCCCTATTGCGGCCCAGATTCACATCGGTAAGCTTTTACTGGCATTTATGCTTTTATTTCTAGAAAATCCACTTTGTTTTTGTACCCTAGTCACCTTTTATAACGTCTATCCGTAGTTGATAAACCACTTATTTGTTTATTGAATTTCAGTTTAACATAGATTTTGTCTTCCCTTCTTAGCCTCGACTTTCCCATTAGGGTTTTTCCGTTTTAGAAAGCTCCTATTCGGTGTGCTAACCTCAACTTTGTGCAATGTCACGTAACAGTTCTTAAGTGAAATCGAGAGTCTAAAATTGGATTTTTCCCTGTTCTTTGTTTCCAGCCAGTTATTGTATGAGTCAGAAAACAGAAAAACCAGTGCTTTCAGGCCAACGGATCAAAACCAGGAAAAGAGGTGAGTGCATCAGCCCTCCAAACACGTTTTTGAGTCTTTGTGTGATCCTCACACCTATTTCACGTCATTATTCCTTAACAACTTTTCTTATAAACCTTCGTATATTTTATATGAAATTCGTGACTTTATTGGTGGACTGCATGGTCGAGTTGATTGATTTGTGGGATAATTTATTGCGTAGACGCCTTCAAACATGTGCTCTTTCCGCTCCCTCGAGTAATGAAGGGTCCGACATTTTGCTTTCTCTTACCCCGTGAAATTTCACGCGTTTTTCCTCGCATTTCACTTGAATGGGCAACCTTAGTTATGTAATAGGAAATATTTGCCTCGAATTTCTCCATTTGAACTGTAATGTTTTTATATTTGAATTGAGGCTTCGGTGTCTTGGAAATCTGAGCATTGTAGTAAGTAGAGGTAGGTTCCACGTACCTGCCCAATGTATAGGTACTTACTACCTCAAACCTTGGTATCATTCGCTTCATAAACTGTTGTATTCGTGAAATAAACGTGGTATCTAGGGTTAATAACAAATAGGCACTATAGGTTCCAATAGACAAAACAATACAGGCTTTCATTGATCACAGGGCTGTTCAGTCACTCAATTAGATCATGCTGGTTTCTTCGGAAAATATGACATACCCAATGTTAATCCACACCTGGGTATTTACATGGAATCATATATTGACTACATTCATTACATAAACCGTTGTTTGTGAAATAAACTTAATTTCTGAAGGTATTTTATTTTGCTTCGTTGCGATGCAGTTTTAGGAATTTGTTGTTTGGCCAATACGACTTAAATTCGTTGATTACAGTTCACAATCGATGATTATTCTTATTTTTACATCATATTTTCCAGCCCTAAGAAATCCTCCGGCGTTATTGAAGTATCTATTCGAGTATTGAAAGTGAATCTAGCATTGGAGGTATTTGAGAATAGAGAGAGGGACTAACATAGGTAATATTCATTTCATAACAGTTGTATTCGTGAACAAACCTAATTTCTGGTGTTACGAACTAATGGGTGGGCACTACAGGTACATACTTATTAAACTGTTTCATTTGGTTTAGGTATCAATTCGTTGTGTATGGTTCGGTAGAATACGATTTATATATTCATAGTTGTTCACCTTCACTAATGAATCATGTAGGTTCCTGGAAAAATGCCTCCATATTCTTCTTATTAGCGAATTTTTGAAGCAAATTAAGCTATTGCTCTCGCCTCAAAGTTTGTAGAATGTGAATTTTTGAAAAAAATTTATGCAGAAATCCGTTTCAGGCTATGAAGTTTAACGCATTTTTTAATGTATGTATATATGTGTATCTATGTGTCATTCCAGACGATAACTGTCCGTAGAATTGTGCTAGAAACTTCAAACAAATTTTAAAATGTTAAGGACACAAAACGAAAGTTCAAGTTCGTTGGCCAGCATGATCGGATTACATCTTCGGGTTGAAATTTTCAAAAATGTAGTCAACAATTTCAAAATAGCCTGTTTTTTGCGATTTGTTGTGCGAAATAATTTTTTCAGCATACTAACATGTGGTATATTCGGAATCAGCGTAAAATTTCCTATAAGAATATGTATCAAGTTTTCAAAAATTCCAAAGTTGAAAAATCAGTCAAAAATCGAAATAATGCCGTTCGCCAGTTGTAAAAATCGGTAATATGGGATAGGTATGTACCTCAATAACCAATATGTTCGATATTGGATATAATTATCAAATAGTAGAGTGAAGAAATAACATGAAGCAGTTAAAATTAAGAATTTACCTAATCGAATCGTTGATAAATCAACAATGATTGGGATTTAATGCTAGTATTAAATATTTTCAATTTCTTTCATGTTGCTACGGAAAAGCTAAATGACACTTCCCCATAATTTAGGCTGTCAATAGATGCACAGAGACTACAGTTTGTCTGTCAATTTCTTGCTGTAGGATACTAGATTCGAATGCAACTGACTTTATATCACTCGTAATATAAACCCTCATCATCGATTGGCTGTGGAAATTCGTTTCTTTCATATGACGTCGGTATGTCTATCAAAATCATAAACAAAATTTCTCTACACGATTAACTGATTGCCGTCTTACTACATGGCGGTGTTCTGGAACCTTTTATGTCATCGTTTACTCGTACAAGACGCAAATCAAACATTATTATGATGATGATATGATTTGTTATGATAGGATACTGTTAAGATTTCAACTGCCTTCAATACTGACCATATTGTACATCGAAATCTATGAATATTTACCTACATTTGTCTTTAAATCTACAAGATTAGTTTAATAATAATAAAGTATGAGTACCTCCTAATTATTTGTAATAATTTGATTCCATGTTTGTCTATCAAAATCATAAACTAAAATTTCTCTACACGATCAATAGCGACTGAAATGTCGAAGATTTATTCAAAAATTCGCTCATGGGGTCATGCTGCATGACTGGACTTTTTTTCCATCTTGTCGACCAGCCCTAAAGATTCCTCTCGCGTTGCCATTGTTGAAAGCGAATTGCGTTTTAGGGGTAGATAAAAAATTTATGGTTACCTGATTCCAAATCTTGGCTATTAGCTACGTTGAAGAGTATCACCAATTATAGGTGCATAACCTTGTTAACTGTAAATATTTGCCGTTTCACATCCTACATATGAACTTATGTAATGTCCTCATATTTAGATCGGAACTCGGGGTCCTGGAAATCTTTCGAGTGTAGTACCTACTGTGTAAATGTTGGGTTCAGCCGAAGAGGTTTAATTAAATCGGCCTCAAAGCTCTACTCGTTGGAGCGCTGCTTCTAAAGAGAATTTCTACTAAAGAAATTGAGGACAAAAGTTTTAACTCTGTCGAGCTATCAGATATTCATTGACAGTTACATAACGTATCCTACCCAATGTTTATCCACACTTAGTTATTTACCTACATAGATTTGGCTGGAAAACATTGTTAGCTGTGTTCCAAGCACCGCGAGTTCTTGAACTTTTCGGCGCCGAACCTTATGCGCATGTGAGTCGTTTTCCAAGCGTTCTGAGTTCAGGAACTCAACACTCGCTAAGGTGTTCCCACCGCTGAGTTCAATGAGTTCATGAACTTTTCATACCTGCTCAGGGATAGGGTTGAGAACTCGAACTGTAGGAAACCTTTCTGAACCTTCCGAAAATTCATTTCACCTCAAACCTTCACGCTAAATGCCTTGTCATTAGCCTGCTTGATGCTTGTTGTGTTATCGTTTTTCACATCTCTGCTCCATCTAATAGTTATTACAACCGTCAGTTTTCTCTTATCAGCTGTCTACCCATAGATAGAAAACATTTGTTTAAGGGTAGTTGGTAATTGGCAGGCAAAGTCAAACTAATGTTTTTCTCGTACGTACTTGGCCCACCCTACCTTACTTGAAAAAAACGTCGTGTTTAGCACTTTTTCTTGTTACCTTTTATCAATAATGGCTCGAGGGATTTTGATGGAATTTTCAACAGTTACTCTCTCCTGGGTAGGAATGATATCCCATACCCTTCATACCTGGGAAAATACACTGAGGGTGGCAATTAGCAAATAACCTTTAAAAATAGATTTAAATGACCTTTTTTCGCTCATTCTTGGCCTTTTCTTCAAAATGCTAAAAGGATTTCGATGACGAGGTTTTCACGTTACTAAAGACGACGCTAGCGCTGGTTGGTGCATAGAGTGTCAGGTGAACTATTGTGGAACCCATCTGAGTTCATGAACTCAGGGTTGTAGGATCTGTTTAGGTTTTCCCAAGCTCATCATGTGGCATTTTCATTTCCGGAATTTAACCTAATTTTGAATTATCATTTACATACCTTTCAGATGAACCTGTCGTCAAGTTTACTATTACTACTAGCGGAAATAACCCTTTAGATTAATACCCTAATGGGTGATACAGGGTATGACTCTGTTGTGTATTGTGACTATGGTGGTTATGATTCCAGTCCTCTTAAGTCTACTTGGTAGTCAGCTTCGACTGTACCACAGCTTGTGTGTTTATGTGCCAGACCCATGATCATCTTTAACGTCCTTGTGGGTGTGTTCCTGAAGGCACCAATCACATCCAGACAGATAACTCTGGCTAACTTGTCCAGGATACTCGTCTTCCAAATCTAGTCTAATGGCAGTCAGCTTCGACTGTACCATAACTTGTGTGTTTATGAGTGCCAGACCCAAGATCATCTTTAAGGTCCTTGTGGGTGTGTTCCTGAAGGCACCAGTCACATCCAGACATATTTATAACTCTGGCTAACTTGGACAGGATGCTCGTCTTCCAAATCTAGTCTAATGGCAGTCAGCTTCGACTGTACCATAACTTGTGTGTTTATGAGTGCCAGACCCAAGATCATCTTTAAGGTCCTTGTGGGTGTGTTCCTGAAGGCACCAGTCACATCCAGACAGATAACTCTGGCTAACTTGTCCAGAATGCTCGCCTTCCAAATCCATACTCACCTCACCTCACCTGGACACCATCAATTAGCAGTCACAGTAAAATACTGCGTACTTTTCTATTCGCCCGCATTCCTGTTATTCTATATAGATTAGTTGGGCGAATAGACAGAATGTGTTAGTTCGGTGATCTGGATGCTCGCAAGCTCGCATCTCAAGAATAAATGAATATCCTAAATCAATCCTTTAGGTATAATTTATACATTAGTCAGACCATTGAGATACTTATCGGTTAATAGGTGGTCCTTCATTTATATTGATTTATTCGTCCTACTAGACAGAAGATTCTTTGTCCATCCAGGACAGGCAGAAGGAGGTTATAGTCCATCCTTTTAGGCGCTGCCCAAACTACAATTATTCTCGAACGATATTTTTAAAGATTAGGAATTCGGTTCAGTTATGCAGCAAACCTTGGGAGTTTCAAATTTATTATCGGTGGGGTAAATGGAGGGGGTAATTCCGATAAACCGTGATCTTTTAGTTTACATGTGCAAAAAGTCATGGATTTTTCATCATTTTCTTATTTCGCTTAAGTATTTCTGTGGTAAGATGGCAAAAGGTGATAAGTCAAATTCCTCACATTTTCAGGAGGTCAACTTTAAGATTTGGTCCTGCCTGAAAAATCGGCTGTTTTCTTAAAAAGCAATTTTTCTCTACAGATGATTTGAAAAAACATCTGATAATGAGATCCAGTCGAGTACCTATTTTTTTCTCTTCACAATGGTTGTCTATAAACCGTTTTCGGATCGATTTACCTACTTATCACATTTTGCCAACTTCATGTGAAGATGGTAAAACATGATAAGTCATGTGTTTGTACCCTTGTTGCCTGTACTACCGTGTTTCCATGGAGTCAGTCAGAATAATTAGTAGATTTATCACTTTTTGCCATCTGAGAAAAAGTAAGATTTTTTTTAAACTTTAGAAGGCTATATATCATATATCTTCGTATCATTTCATGTCATCTCCATTCTTTCAAATAAATTTTGTTTTCAACAGATGACCAAAAACGATAAAATTATTTATCATATTTCGTCATCTTAAACTTGACGGTTTTTGACTTATCACAATATTGTTACTATTTATAACTTTTGAAGTGGTTGTCGTAGAGACGTAATATTTTGACACCACCTAGCTACCATGTTTAGCAACTTTGCTGTGTATAAATCTCTATTTTGGGAAAGAAGTGACTTATCATCTTTTGCCATCTTACTACAGATTTGGTCTCCTGGATAAATTCTCATGTGTGGGGTAGTTTGCATACATGAGAGTTGAAGGTAGGGGGGTTTAATTTTTGTTTTAAAATTAATAAAAGATGCAAAATATTAGAGCAAGTACTTATCATTATTTACAATTTTTAAATAATGCAACATGCATTAAAGGTACAACAGCAATAAATTTAAAAATGACAAGAGGATGGGTCCCCCTAACCAATGATAAAAATTGATAGACTTATATATAGAGCTCTGACGAACAGGCGAAAGCGCTTAGCTCAAATATAGTACCTAATACGAGAAGCTGACTCTCATTGTCACCCTCAACAACTCTAGGATGGATCCATAGTCAGTAAATTTAAATTTACTGATTTAATTAGGGGTTGGATGGTGGAATCCTATATTTCGTGACAATTTAAATATTTTTCTGTGTATCTGTGATTGTTCGATTTCACAATGTAAAAGAGGTTCATTCTTTATTATGGTTGTGAGAGAGGAGGATATGCTTGTTGCATTACTTACCTATATGTTTTACTTTTTCTGCTTTGAGCTTTTCTTCCACGATTCGATGGCAATAAAGGGTGGTTATTAACTACTCAGGTGATCTTAATAAAGTAAAGTGTCTGTTTGTGGGTACCTCCATGAACGGATTGACCGATTTGTGCGATTCTTTTTCTAATATGACCAACCACTTCCGGCGCAAAATGTAGGCCTTATCAAAATTGCGCAACCCCTGCTCAGTAAGGGGTGGTTGTGAGGGGTGGGGGTAGAAAAACTGGAAAATCCGTGTGTGGGCTCAAACGAAAGTCCACGATTAGGGGGTTTCAGTTCCAGCTACCATAAACAAGAACATCCCCTACACACGTTAAACCTACCCTTAGGGATCTACCGCTTGCGAGCGAAGCGAGCAACATCCCCTTCATGTTTCAATTGTAATACACCTGAATGGGGGGTAAAAGACCATCACATGTACACAGCCACACACTTAAGAGAGGAGGGGTTGCTTGTTGCATTACTTACCAATATTTTTTACTTTTCCTGCCTTGAGCATTTCTTCTACGATTAATTTCTAAACTCAATGTATTATTTTATTTACTGCTATTATTAATTGTATCCCGATATACCTACCTCTAAATTTCTTTTATAATGTACGAAAGGTTTTATAATGTTACAGTTGATAATTGCAAATCCTTTTCTACTGTTTAAAATTATTCTACGCAAGTTGTGGTCCATGTTGAGAACGTACGTTCTTTTTCCACAATAAACATCTTCCTTTCTTGATTTTGAAATCACGAAAATCTGAACCAAAACCTTGTAATGGTGTTTACCAAGTCGAACTAGTTTATATTAGAACGCGCCTCATATCGCTCGTATTAATCGTTTTAATTCAGTCTTGGAATCAATGACCTTTTATCTTCCTTTAAACATTTTATCTCTCTTAGCTCTGGGCGCGGCGGAGGACCCACCTCCCGGATGTTCTACATTTGAACACTCATAGGTGAAGAATTCGAGGTCTTAACCTGCAAATTCGGTTAAAATTTAATTACTGACTTCTCCAAAAATCATAACCGCTATCGTGGGGGTTTTTAAGGTATCAAGTTTTTAGATTTTTAAGATATTTGTTGAGTGAATTTTAAGGTAAAAACAGGTATAATCGTCAAAAATAGATAGGTACCTACTCTTCCACATTCCATAGAGTCCACTGGAATGGTTAGTGAAGTTTTCGATGATAAGTTTGTCTTCAGACACATAAATAGTCCTCAAAATAATGAAATTTTGCTACAATTTTGAAAAAGTTGGCCAAATTTTGAAATGATGTGTCTTCAAAACTACTGATCCTACTATAACCGTTCTATTCTCACCGTATTCTCAGTACATACAATTTGCTCTTTGTATATAATGTTCAGTTTTCAATGGAAATTCAGACCTTCTAGGTCAAACTTGGCAATAACTGATAAAAAGTACTCAGTCATGCAGCATGGCTTATAGAGCAAATTCTCGAAGAAAAGTTGTGAATAAAACTGAGGGGACATCCGTGTGACGAGATTGCAAAGAAAATTTTAGAACACGCAGCCGAACTCGAAAATTAGGTCAGTTAGGTTTTAGATTTTCAAGATATTTTTTAAGTGAATTTTTAACGTAAAAACAGGTATAATCGTCAGGAGTAGATAGGTACCTACTCTTCCACATTCCATATAGTCCACTGGAATGGTTAGTGAAGTTTTCGATGATAAGATTGTCTTCAGAAACATAAATAGTCCTCAAAATTATGAAATGTTGCTAAAAAATTTGAAAAAGTTTGCCAAATTTTGATGTTTTTTCAATGATCCTACTATAACCGTTCTATTCTCACCGTATTCTCAGTACATACAATTTGCTCTTTGTATATAATGTTCAGTTTTCAATGGAAATTCAGACCTTCCAGGTCAAACTTGGCAATAACTGATAGAAAGTACTCAGTCATGCAGCATGGCTAATAGAGCGATTTCTCAAAGACAAGTTGTGAATAAAACAGAGGGGACATCCGTGTGATGAGATTACAAATACAATTTTAGAACACGCAGCCGATCTCGAAAATTAGGTCAGTTAGGAATAGATTAGGTAAAATCGTCAGGAATGGATAGGTAGATACTCTTCCACATTCCATAGAGTCCACTGGAATGGTTAGTGAAGTTTTCGATGATAAGTTTGTCTTCAGAAACATAAATAGTCCTCAAAATAATGACATTTTGCTACAATTTTGAAAAAGTTGGCCAAATTTTGAAATTATGTATCTTCAAAACTACTGATCCTACTATAAACGTTCTACCGTACTATAGTATGTTAAATTGCATTGAAATTGGAGCAATTTTAGTTGACGTTGATAGAAATGGTTAAAAACCAATTTTATGGCAAAAAACTTATTCTAATTAAAATTCCACTGATTCAAAAGGGATTTTTGATTTTTAAATCTTTTTGCAGTTTTTATAAATATTTTAGCAAATTTTAATAACATTTAAGTACGTTTTTCATCACAATTTTGAGCAAATATTTTTAATGTCCTAGTTAATCGTTGAAAATTTAGTTTTGACTAAAATTCTGCAAAAAAAAAAATAGAAATTTAACTATTTTTTGGCCGTTTTTAGCCATTTTTAGTGATTTTTTTAGTACATATTTTGAAATTTGACCAATTTAATGTGTTCAAAAAGTGTTGTCCAACGAACTCATCCTTTCTTTTGAAATGCTTGATTTTTTGGCGAAAAAACGAAGTTTTTATCTCAATTCTATCGAGAGTTATCGTCTGGAATGACACATACATATATATATATATATATATATATATATATATATATATATATAGTATATACATATAAAAAAGCGTTAAAATCCAGGAATCATTTCAGAATGCCTCAAAACAGATTTCGATGAAGAAAAGTTTTGAAAATTTTTATTTTAAAATTTTTGGAGCCTTTGCAATAGCTTTATTTTCTAAGAAAATTCGCTAACTGAGGGGACATCCGTGTGACGATATTGCAAAGAAGATTTGAGAATACAGAGCCGAAATCAAATATTAGGTCAGTTAGGGCATTTTCCACCTTGAAATCTTGTTCTCACTTATTTATGAATTTTAGAGATCTGGGAGTGGTTGCAATTGACTCAACGCTAGAAACACTACTAAAAATAGATTTTTTTCATATTTTTATGAATCTTGGCGATCTGGGAGTGATAAAGTGCTCTAAAAAATACTTAGACTGTCCCATTCCACGTGTCAAAAAACCTATTTTTTAGAATTTTTAGGATACTAAATTGTAAATTTGAACCTGAAATTCTGGAGTTTTTGCGCATGCAAACTCTTAACATCTATCAAAAATCAGTTTCTCTTTGCCGGATCAAACGATTTTGTTCGAACTCCATAGGAGCCCTATATGGAATCTTTAAAGATTATTTGGAGCGTTTCAATGATCTATACCAGGGGTGCTCAAACTTGAACTGCTGGCGATCTACCTCAATATTTTTAGACTACTTACGATCGACTCTGAGAGGCTGCAAGTATGTGTGATGCAGGGTTGTCGTACATACACGATACACCCTACCTGCCTAGGTAGGGTGTACCGTAGCATATATAGATATTAGCTTTCCGCACAATTTACATTATTTTAGTCAAGGTTTGGGTTAGGTTTACTTAAGTTCTTCTCTACAATATCAATGAAAAAACTCCTAGTTATTCAAAATTGCGAGTTTATTCGTTGTTACAAAACAAAAGAGTTACAAATGGTGTTAAACTCAACTAAGGAGTGACTTTGGATGTTGAAGCGTGGCACTGCATGTCCTCAGCATACTTTCCATAAGATGGTGCGTAACCACTGAGTGCCAATCGCAAGCATGATGACATATGATCGTCAGTTAGTCGATTGCTATATTTTGACTTAATTATCTTCATTTCAGAAAATGCAGACTCGCACAAGTAAGTTGACCCAAACATTGCCGTCAGTTGAAGGGCGATTTGCCTTAGATTCGGATATTTATCTTCAGATATAAAACACCAGAAATTTGTATCAGATGCTGTAGCTTTGAGATGTATATCTGATATAATCTGCACCAACTCATTTTCAACCGAACATGAGTTCATATTAAACTGACTTGCTACTTCAGTAGCTAATTCCTCAATGTTTTTACATGAAAAAGGATAACTCATAAATGATGCTATATTTGCCAATTTACTGCAATCATAAAAACGCATTTCGAATTGTCCCAAAATATTTGATAATTCAGCCTCATACGTATCATAATTCAACTGAGGAATCCTTGCTTTCAAAGACGGAAAATGTTTCAGGTCCTTTCTTTTCAGTTGATCTATCATAAGTTGCAATTTACTTTTGAATGCGTTTACTGCGCTAATCATCTCAATAATAGTTTTTCCTTTACCTTGAAGCTCCAAGTTAATGGTGTTTAACCACAATATGCTATGTGATGTCAGTCAAAAATGCCAAATCAGTCAGCCATTTTTCGTTTTTCAACATCTCAGTGCCATCACCTCTTTCGTCTAGAAAAGCTGTTATTTCGGGCAATAATTCTTGAAACCTTTCTAGGAATTTTCCGCGACTCAACCACCTGACGTCCGTGTGAAGAACTAAATCAGTGTGTTCAGCTGACTCCCTATCTTCCAACTGCAACTTAAAGAGCCGCCGTTGCAAGCTACGTGCACGGATGGAATTCACAATTTTTGTTGCAATGCCCATAATTTCCTCCGTGTTTAAAACTTTTTAACACAAAACTTGTTGATGTAGGTATAATGCAATGGAATATAAAAAAATGAAGGGAATTCTTCATTAGCTCGACACAATGCCACAAAATCACGTAATAAATTTTTGTAGTTTAGTTACCTACTTATTAAAAAAAATTTTCTTCTCGAGATCTACTCATCAAGCACTCGCGATCGACCGTTTGAGCACCCCTATACATTCATGTCACGGAAACGAGGAGGTTATATGGAACATCCAACTTAGCAGACTCTTTCATTCTTTCGCGAAATGAATCGAATAAATTATACATTCCTTTTGGATCGATTTTTGTAAGGTTTGCAACTCGAACCGATTGACCTGGAATAGAAGATTGTATGCCCCAGTGATTAAGGGGGAATTATGCAGTCGATGCCTTGACGGATCAATATTGCCGAGGGTCGACTCGAATGCTCAAACCCATGACTATAGTTTCTTATTATATTCAAATGAAGGATATCCGCGTGTTTGTTTTGTATTTATAAATGAAAGCAATGCAATTCCAAGAATATAGACACCAACCTCAATATTCTACAACACCTGCAGCCCTGTCGGTGTGAATTTAGGCAAATTTCATAAAATCTGCAAAAATGGCTTGTAAATTGTACAAGAACTGCAGATATTGCTCAAAGGTTTATTGGTTCTGTATTTTGTAGCCCTACGCTCCTGCGATGAATTTCCAACTTCTCACCCAAGTTCCTCGACATATGACATATGACTTGTTACTTAGAACTTTGATTTTCTCCAAGTTGCGGCCCCTATTATATCAGGTTTTCTAGTATCCAAGTCGTTGTCGTCTAGTGATTCCTAGCAAGTTGAGTGCCATGTGTATCTGTGAGATACACACCATCAACTGTCCCAGGGTGCCAGGTGTATCTGGGTGATACACAATCCTGGTTCGCTTCAAAAGCTCGTGTATCTCCCAGATTCACACTTAAGGCGTTTCTCTCTTCTTCTTTGACCTTCAGAAACCCTTCGGACAGGTGGAACAGTGTTGGCCAAAACAAATTGGCCGAGACACATTCGGTACAAACAGAAGAAGAATAAGTTTTTGTCAGATGTCACTTTTATCATTTCAGCTATCTGGCACTTCATTTTCCTACTAGTTTTCGTTAGCAACGCAATAGTGTTTTTTGTTTACTCACGTATTCAGGCGTGGGGAAAATCGTCAAGAAGTTCGAATAGGGATGTATCAGAGTGGTACTCAATTTTGTGTTCCACCACTTGAAGTCCCGAATCGCCGCTCACAGGCCACGTGTATCACACGTATACACGCGGTTTTTTCAATGAAAATATGTGTAATACCACTAAAATAACTCTTTTATGGAAAATACCAGTGGGGGAAAATGATTTTGATGGAAAATAATTTTTATGGAAAATACCAGTGGGGGGAAAATCGTCAAGAAGTTCGAATAGAGGTGTATCAGAGTGATACACAATTTTCTGTTCCACCACTTGAAGTCCCAAGTCGTCACTCACAGGCCACTTGTATCACACGTATACACGCGGTTTTTTCAATGAAAATAGGTGAAATACCACTAAATAACTCTTTTTCCATCAAAAGCAAGGTCTTCTGAAGCGAAAAAGATAAAAAAGCACGCATGGCATCTGAGGACATTTTTTTTTTTAGTTGAGAGCGGACAGCTGTGGCACTCAACTTGCTAGTGTATGAAATCGTGTCCGTCCAGACTTAATTTTGTAACCTAAAGATCTTTTCATTTTGACATGGATATGTCTTTTGGCTGGGGGTCAAGTAATTTTTCTCGACACTTTTTTTTTACGACCGAACAGTAACTCCCATAGTTTTAATAGTAGGAAAATCGTTCGCCACTTTTTGGAATGCTCTCATTTTACCACGACATTTCATGACCTCTAAGCCATTGTAGTGTCAAGGAATGCTGATTTTTTACTCTAAGTTAAAAACTAATATTGTTTTGTAACCATAATGGAATAATCTTGTGAAAAGAAGGCACTACATGGTTGGTATACAATTGAGTAGTAGTTACCAACTGGTAAGCAGTAGGTACTAGACATATCCATGATCTTTTGTTTTTCCCATCAAGGGAGAAATTGAAGCTTGATTTCGAAAACGCTGTCTCCTACAGAACAGCGACACTCCTCAGTTGAAAAAGAGGCACTCGCAATAGTTGAAGCACTCAGAAAGTGGAGGCAGCGTTGATTGAAAGATTTTATTTTAAATATTGTCAATAAATCCATTGTTGAAAACCAACTGACGCAGCTAATTCCCAAGTTCTTGCCTCGGTTTCCCTCAGAGTTGACCAAATCGTACTTGCAAGTACAAGTCCTCAAAAGTACTGTACTTAAATTGCTGTGGCAAGTACAATTACTAGTACTTTGTAATTGAATAGCCAAGACAAGTACAAGTAAAAGTACTCGGGTACTTGTACTTGTGAAATCAGCAAGTATAAGTACTTTGTACTTGCGAAATCAGCAAATACAAAGTACTTTGTACTTGAACTTTAAGCAACGCTAGTACCACCCCTTCCCCTCTCAAATCTTGAAAATATGTAAACCACTCAACACCCCCACCAACGCCACAAATCAATATATGGGGACCAATCGATATATGGGACCAATGTATTGGTAATCACTGAATTTCTGACGATGAGCTAGTCGGTGTTAATCATTGCATTTTTGGAGGAAAAGATGAGCCATTTGGATGCTTCAAAATTGGATTTCAGGGAGCTTTCTTGTGACTTGAACTTGTATTTTAAAAAAAAGTAAGGCTCTGATAGATTTTATTCGGAAATGGAAAGGCGTTCCGAAGCGGAATATTATTGATTTTCACAAAAAAAAAAAGAAAAAAAAAAAAAATTGTAGTGTACTTGCTGTACTTGAATTACAATTACAGGTTACAAGTACTTGTAATTATTCAAGCGCAAGTACAAATAATTGTAATTGAAACATGACCCCATGACTGTGAGCTACCCAACAAAGTAGGGAAGTAATACATATGTTTTTGCTTAAATCACACAGTCGTTTATTACATATGAATAAACATTTCCAGCTTATTTTAAATCTAATGAAATGAAATTTCTAAAATTGCAATAATCTTCTTAATGTTAGGCTCATAAATTGCAGCGGCCATTCGAATGCAATTGTCCAAAGTTCATCCGTCAACCTGTTTCTGTACTTGTTTTTAATGAATTTCATACTGGAAAATGAGGTCTAACCTCGACAATAGACTGTTGTTTTGTTTTCATGTGTCGTCGGTCTGAGATGCGTAGCGCAAATCAGATTAGCCAACTCAAGCACTCTCTTCTGAAATTTTCCCGCGATTTACCAAAAATTTCCCTGCGAGCTACCAGTAGCTCGCGATTTGCGGTTTGGCGAACACTGATATATTGCATAACCCGCACGTTTCCTACAAATTTGATCATAATCGGATGAAAACTGTTGGTCTTGTCTCAAGGATGTCACATACGCACATGCGCACCGGCTATCAATGATACAACCGTGGTGAAATGTACAAGGGATCATTAAATCGTCTCCTCCAAATTTGAGCAAGATTGGACGACTAGGGCGTGAGCAAACTAATGGATTTAAGTTTGGGCATGCGCAGGATGAAGTATTGATTTGGGAACGATGCAACTTAAGTATAAAGAAATCTACTCCTTAACCGGCAGATTCAGAGATTAAGCTTGTTACTTGAACTCGGACTTTTCTCAAGTTGTGGCCCCTGATCGTGTATTCTAGCACACCTGCGTCGTGTCTAAACTTGAATTTTTTTTACCTAAAGACATTTTGTAAGTATTGTCAATGAAGCACTCTCTCTCCTTGCTGAAAACCAATTGACATACAGCCGATTTCTGACTTCTCGCCTCCCTTCCCCAACATTGTCCGTCTCCGCCACCTTGTCCTTACTCAAGGTTCTCATGCCCCCATGGTAATCAATTGACTTGACCAGGTCCTAGGCGAGCATCTATAGCATAACCCGTACATTTCCTATAAATTTGATCAAAATCGGATAAAAACTGTTAAAATTGGGCTTGTTACAAGAATGTCACATACGCGCATGCGTATAGGCTATTAATGGTACAACCTTGGTGAAATGTACAAGGGATCATTGAATCGTCTTCTCCAAATTCGAGCAAGATCGGATACAACTTATATATAGAGAAATCTACTCCTTAACCGGCAGATTCAGAGATTTAGCTTGTTACTAGAACTCGGACTTTTCTCAAGTTGTGGCCCCTGATCGTGTATTCTACCACACCTGTCGTCGTGTCTAAACTTGAATGTTTTACCACTAGACTTTTACCTAAAGACATTTTGTAAGTATTGTCAATGAAGCACAATAGTACTCTCTTTCCTTGCTGAAAACCAATTGACATACAGCCGATTTCTGACTTCTCGCCTCCCTTCCCCAACATTGTCCGTCTCCGCCACCTTGTCCTTACTCAAGGTTCTCATGCCCCCATGGTAATCAATTGACTTGACCAGGTCGTAGGCGAGACGAGACCTAACGTTGCCGCCTTTTATTTTGTAGTAGCCTTGTCTTTTGAGTCTCACGCTCTAAAAATAGGACGCTCGAGCCGATAGCCGACTACTACCGTTCCCGTCGCTTTTCAACGCTCGTAGACGGGATATCTGCTGATCGCTCGATTCACCAGCCCCGATATAAGTGCATTTTAACCCATTAGTGACCGCTATTTTTTTTTTTTTTTTTTTTTTTTTTTTTTTTTTTTTTTTTTTTTTTTTTTTTAAGGCAAGGCTTTGTAAATAACAGGGACGCCCATTGGAATTTGTTGAAATGTTTAATTATACAAATTTCATTACATAAATAATGTACCAAACCGGCATTGTACCCGTTAAGAAGTCATTGAATTGACAAAAGAAGGCTTGACAAAGGCTACCTTTTGGAAGATGGTAGTAACCACGATCTTGCTACGAGATTAAGTACATCGTATCTTCAGTGAGTTCCTAGAGATCCGTCGATCTCAATGCGGCGTGCGGTAACGAGAAACTACCACACCTTGAAGTCACGTCAAGTCCTTAGCGGGTCTAGTTGTAACGCTAAATCCATGGAATAATGAAATTATCCCTAGGAGGTTATTTGAGTTCATGGAAGGAGGTTATTTTATACTATTACGTTTTTTCCGGATTGCGGTCCGTTAACGTATCTGTACGGAAGGATGCGTCACCGTAACTCATTGCGTCAGAGTTACGGCGCCGGATCGTCAATCCCGCACGACGTATTGTGTTTTACGGATCTACTAGGAACTCTCTATTTTCTCGCGCTGCCGTTCAGTGAAGTGATAGGAATTAATGTCATGTGTGAAAGCGACTGATAAAATTGGGAGAACAACAATGGAATGATGGGTACATCGATTAAAACCTGATTGTAAGTAATTTCAATTCCATCGAGGAAATCTGAGCAATAAAGACAATTTTTCTCAACAAGGGGACAAAATAGAGTCATGCAGCATGATCGTATGACCGAATTTTCGAAAATTGTATTATATTTATGTTGAATTGTTTTGAAATTCAAGCACTTTTGTGTGCAATAGTACCATCAGTATTATGGCAAAAAACGTAATGAAAGAGTCCTCGAATAAAATGCCTGGTACAGAATGAGTTCCAATTTTATTCACCAGTTGCGGTATTAGGATGCTTATTTGCACTTCGTTACCATTGCCTTGGTTCTTATATTATATCACTGCAATGAGAAGTAAGTGCTACATCGAAATGAAATTTAAGTGGAGTAGTGAGCTTTCAATGCTAATTGCTTCTCATTAATTTCAAACACCACAAAGCATATTCAAACTCTAGCACGGTGTTGCCAGTCGCTTTTTGGGGGTGCATGTCCCCTTTTTCACTCACTGGTCTTATAATATTTTATATTAATTGTTTGGAAGACAACATTTCATGCAACAACAACAATTACTTACCTTATGTACTGATAAGATAATAAATTCCATTCGTGATAAGCCTATGGCCCGTGTGTGAATCGTTCCCGAAATCTATTATAACTATAATGCTAAAATGTTATCCCCAACCGAAGGCAATTAAGACCTAGTAGTCGATAGGATCTAAACACATTAATTATTATAATAAAAATTAATTATTTATCAAACTCTCGGTGCTAAATGAATAGATTAAATGCTTACTACCTAAATTACGAACTAATTATCTAAAAATATGATGGAGGCAGTGATACACTTCTGTCAGGTTGTGACGTCGTTGTACAGATCAATATGTCGTCGTCATAAATATTAAATATTGAATTACTTACTCAAAAACTGAGCGTTTTAAAAAATCTCCAAGAGGAAATTTTTGTTGCAAATTAGTTGTAAAATCGATTCCTTCTTTGTCTGACACTTCGGAGACACCCTGCAACTAACAATACATCACTGCAACTGTATTTCACTAAAATTTATTTATTTATTTTTTTGTTACGACTTTAATATAGTCACTAGTTTTATTTAGACCTTGGCTAGTTTCGACTTCATTATTTAGCACTATAAAAAAATTGGTAGGTATCTTTAGCCTTAATCATTGATCTCATAAACTTCATATAATTTACTTTTTTTATTCTTCCACATACATCAAGCATCAACTAAAATCACATTCAAATTCAACTACAAATTTATACACGTGTGCATACATACAATAAAATACATGTAATAAAATACTCAGGTCCCCCTTCATACATAGAAGTAAATAGCGTTGGACGGGGTCTGGCAGCACTGCTTGGCGGAGATTATGATAATTGTGTGAGACGACTGAACTGCATTCAGTTCGCCCGTTGTCCAATTGAAGGTTCCAAGAAGTAGTTCCGCCGACCGATTCCTATGATTAGTCTGGAACAGCTAATGATTATGGTCAAAATCAGTTTAAAAGAGTCTAAATCCGTTCCTAAATTCTATGTACTCGTAATTAATGAAAGGTCAAAAAATGCAGCCTGGTGCAATGAGTTCCTATTCACCAGTGGCGGTGTTAAGATGCTTATTTGCACTTCGTTACCATTGCCTTGGTTCTTATATTATATCACTGCAATGAGAAGTAAGTGCTACATCGAAATGAAATTTAAGTGGAGTAGTGAGCTTTCAATGCTAATTGCTTCTCATCAACTTCAAACACCACAAAGCTATTCAAACTCCAGCAAACAGATTCCACAAATGGCCGACCGATTCCCATGATTAGTCTGGAACTGCTAATGACTATAGTCAAATTCTGTTTATAAGAGTCTAAATCCGTTCGTAAATGCTAAGTAGTTGACGAAAGGTCAAAAAATGCAGCCTGGTACAGAATGAGTTCCTATTCACCAGTGGCGGTGTTAAGATGCTTATTTGCACTTCGTTACCATTGCCTTGGTTCTTATATTATATCACTGCAATGAGAAGTAAGTGCTACATCGAAATGAAATTTAAGTGGAGTAGTGAGCTTTCAATGCTAATTGCTTCTCATCAACTTCAAACACCACAAAGCTATTCAAACTCCAGCAAACAGATTCCACAAATGGCCGACCGATTCCCATGATTAGTCTGGAACTGCTAATGACTATAGTCAAATTCTGTTTATAAGAGTCTAAATCCGTTCGTAAATGCTAAGTAGTTTACGAAAGGTCAAAAAATGCAGCCTGGTACAGAATGAGTTCCTATTCACCAGTGGCGGTGTTTAGATGTTTATTTGCACTTCGTTACCATTGCCTTGGTTCTTACATTATATCACTGCAATGAGAAGTAAGTGCTACATCGAAATGAAATTTAAGTGGAGTAGTGAGCTTTCAATGCTAATTGCTTCTCATCAATTTCAAACATCACAAAGTCTATTCAAACTTTAGCATGTAGATTTAACGCTGCCTCGATGTCTACAACATTTTTCCTGCACTTTCTAGGGCTCGGTTCTCTACCAATTTTCCTGGTTATTCTGAGTTAACGGAAGTACCTAGGTCTTCCAAACCCTGAATGATCACTCACATTCTACGTTTTAGACCTTCCTGTACAATTTTGGTCTTATGGTTATATGTTAACCCTTGGGGGGGGGGGTGAACTGAATGAATCAAAAAAAGAGTCTGTCAAGTTGGGAGTGGTACATAGCTTCCTCGTTGACCTATCATGAATGTATAGATCATTGAAAAGTTTTGAATGATCTTGAAAAATTCCATATCGGAAAAGAGTAAATCAAGATGTAGCGTGAAATGTCATAATTGGTCAATTAAGAAACGAAAAAATTATACTCAATGTAATTTACGTTAAGGTAAGCGCAGAAAAAACTGGTGAAATAAGTTCGGGACCATCTTCAACCTAAACCGCGCATTCGCTGACAATTTAATCAAAATCGGATGAAAACTGTGGAAATTAAGATCATTACAAGTATTTCACATAGGCGCATGTGCAGTAGCTTTTAATGATACAATTATGTTGAAATTGATATGGGATGATCAACAAATCGTCATTCACCAAATATCATCCAAATTTGAGCGAGATCGGACGACTAGGGCCTGAAAAAATGGAGCATAATGGAATTTACGTTTGCGCATGCGTAGAGTGAAATATTGATTTGGCAACATGAAACTAACTGGAAACCGTTTACCCCCTCGTCCGCACATTCTCTGAAAATTGCATCCAGCTCGGATGAAAACAGTGGATAATGAGCTTGTTACAAGGATTTCATATTGGCGCATGCGCAGTAGTTATTAATCATACAACCATGTTGAAATTGATAAAGATGATCAAATTGTCATCCTCCAACTGTCATCCAAATTTGTGCGAGATCGGACGACTAGGGCGTGAGAAAATGATGCTTGGTAGAATTTACATTTGCGCATGCGCAGAGTGAGGTATTGAGTCAAGAACGATGAAACTGATGGGGGACCGTCTACCTCCTAGCCCACACATTCCCTGAAAATTTCATCCAAATTGGATGAAAACTGTGGAAAATGAGCTTGTTACAAGGATTTGCGGACACGACAGACATGGAACCAAATTTGTTCAGAATTGTCTAAAACGTAAAATGCGATTGGAAATTTTTGATTTTGGAGACCAAAATTTTTTTTCCCCTCGAAAGTGAAAACCATGCTTCCGCTACCTTTAGGAAGCAAAATCTTTAATATCAAATTACTTGAAAACTAAGCGTTTGAAAAAATCTCTACCGTGGAACTTTTGATCGGGATTGAGCTCTAGAATCGGCTCATGAAGTACTGACCACCTTATCCGGGACAACCTATGTATATATAAGTATGTTAGAAAAACGCTGCAAATTATTTCACAAAGGTTTATTATTTTTTCAATTGAGTATGATCGTAGTTTTAATTGGCTTGCGTACGTCATAAGGCCCGTCCAGACTCCTCGGTGTGTCCTATTTCGAGTTGCCACAACCTATACTTCTATAATTATATACGCATGTTTATATTTCTCGATTTGAGCCCCTATCTATTCAAATAGTTATTGCCTTGATAATATCATTAGGTATCCAAGTACGTAAGAAAAGTCGAGAGGATATGTTATTAATTATGCGTAGGAAAAGCATTGGTATTAACACACAAATATGACCTAGAAAAAAACATATATTCATGCCTCGAAGGAACGCCGTACCCACCTCATGGTGGTATATCACGTAAAAGTAATGAATATCCATTCTCCTACACCCATCCCTGGTCACCCCAGACACCACAAGGTGCCGCGGTGCCTCCTCTCACTCCACCCCCGCCCACCGTGACCCCCGGCCAAGCATGCCAGGCGTGCGTCTAACACTCAGAGCCTCGAAAAAGACACGTTTTCGCCCGTTTCTGGCCCATAGCATCTATGCGAGTAAAGCGATAGGGATGGTTAAACGTTAGGACCAACTAGACCCTAAATGGAGTCTATGTGCGAAAGAACGGGTTTTTTAAGTAAATTCTTAGGCCTTTTATGGCCCGAACGGCGGACGGACATTTCAAATTTGGATTCTACACACCTTGAAACGTAAAGTGACAAAGTTTGAGGGGGGGGGGGGGGGGTTATAAAAATGTTTTGCTACACGATCACATAGGCTTATTATTAGAAATAATAAACCAAAAGATGGGCTAATTTTTGTACGTATTTTCATATGTGCCGTCTGGTAACTATCCCTCATATTGTGTTCGTTTAAACAGCTCGTTTGTTGGATTAATTCGATTAGATACGACTCCGGTTATCTTTATAGCGGATATGAGGTCTACTGTATTGTGTCCCATAATATTTGGGTGTTTAAAACCCCTCAACTCGTCTCGTACGCAAGCAGTTTGAACCCAGTATTATAATCTCTTGTAAAGAAGTAAAAACCCGCTGCAATTTATTACACAATGGTTTATTATTTCTGTGATAGATATAGCCCTTCTACGCAGATCGTTCGTCTATAATTATTAAACCCCGTATGTAATATATGATCAGAACAGGGCGCATCGTGCCTCCGAGAAGGATTCACACTTTTACAGTTCCAAGACCCCGCAATTTTACGCTTCACAGTAAAGATGTTGAAGAAAAAAAAAAAAAAAAAAAAAACGGGAAAATATGCTTGAATTAATGTACGTTAGCGCATGCGCAGAGTGGAGCAATGATTTGAAAAAAATGAAATTGGTAGGTCACAGTCTACAGCCTAACCCACAAGTTTCCAAATGTACCTAATCAAGATCTGATGAAAACTAGACCTTGTTCTCGGAGTACACTTTAGCGCATGCGCAGAAGCTAATAATGATGTAATCAGGTTTAAATTAACATGGAATAATTGAACCATTGTCCACCAACTATGCACCAAATTTGAGCGGGATTGGACGACTAGAGCGTAAAAAGAAAATGCTTGAAGGAATTTACGTTTGCACATGCGTAAAACGGAGTAATGATTTGAGAAGTATGGAATTAACGGTGGACCATTTACAGCCTAACCCGCACATTCGCTGAAAATTTCATCAAAATCAGATGAAAACTGTTGAAATTAGGCTCATTTAAAAAAGTTTACATATTCGCGCATGCGCAATGGCTATTATGATAGGATTATGTTGAAATTGCTAGGGAATGCTCAAATTAACCTCTTCACCTATCCTCCTGATTTGAGCGAGATCGGACAATGGGAGCGTGAGAAAATGATGGTTGATGGAATTTACGTTTGCGCCTTCGTCGAGTGAAGTATTGATTTGGAAACAACAAAACTCATAGGAGACCAGCTTCACCCTAACCCGTACATTCCATGAAAATTCCATAAGAACCGGTTGAATTTTGTGGAAATTAAGCTTGTTACAAGGATTTGCGGACATACATACACAGATACTCACACAGAGATAGAGAGATAACACACGGAACGAAAGTTGTTCAGAAGAGTCTAAAACGTAAAATACAAGTGGAAATTTTACCACTGTAAAAAAACAACAGCCGTTTGATTTTAGTGGAGACCACAACTTTTAAATCTCTCAAAAGTGAAAACAATGCTTCCGCTCCCTATAGGTAAACTTGGGAGCAATTTAAGAGATGAAATTTAGCATTTAGGTACCAATACTACATACACTAGTAGGTATTTCGCAAGGACAATAGTTGATAAACTCGATTTATGTTTATAAATTTAGATAAACTCGCATAATTTTCTCATGACCTAATTGTCCGATCTTGCTCAAATTCGGAAGCTTGTTAGAACATAATAATTGGAATACCCCATATGAGTTTCATCACGATCGTAACATTAGTAACTTGCGCGTGCGCTAACCTTAATCTTTGTTACAAGAACCTTCTACAGTTTTCCGAATTCAATGAAATTTTCAGGGATTGGACCGTTTTATCTTCTAAAATGTGTTATAACATTTCAATGACCTATTTGTTACGTGTAGATATGTTGCAATCCTTAGGTTGTACAACCTTCTTTTGTACAGTGTGCGGTATATTATTTAAAACTAGGTTTTTTAACATCAAACTGGTAGTTAAGAATTAATCTGCACTTAATGTGCTCAAAACATATCATAATGTAACATAATGCGATAATTTACGAAAATTCGCTCATACGATCATGCTGCATGACGGGAACTTTTTATTTAGGTATTCATTCATCGTTTTATACTCACCTACAAGTGAATACTTGTAATAATTGGAATACCCCATATGAGTTTCATCACGATCTTAACATTAGTAACTTGCGCGTGCGCTAACCTTAATCTTTTTTACAAGGACCTTCTACAGTTTTCCAAATTCAATGAAATTTTCAATGATTGGACCGTTTCATCTTTTTAATGTGTTATATAACACTAGCCGCTCCGGCTCGCTACGCTCGCCTCCACGTCCAGCCGGGGGGCAAGCCCCCCGGACCCCCCATTAAATTGCTCGCTTCGCTCGCACAGTGTGGCATGTAGGAAATATTGCTCGCTTCGCTCGCAAAGTGTGGCATGTAGGGAATGTTGCTCGCTTCGCTCGCAAAGTGTGGCTGTATACATGCGATGTATTACAATTGCAACGTGTAGGGGATGTTGCTCGCTTCGCTCGCAAACGGTAGATCTCTAAGGGTAGTTTTAACTTCTGTAGAGGATGTTGCTCGCTCCGCTCGCTTGAGGAAGTTATACTGCCCACCCAACTTGGCAGACGTTTTTATCTGTTGGAAATTCTTACAAACAAATTAAATCTTATAAAACTACGTGGAACCACGAAAAGTTTATTAGGGGATGTTGCTCGCTTCGCTCGCAAGGTATACCTGTATATCCTTGAGGAAGTTATACTGCCCACCCAACTTGGCAGACGTTTTTTTTTCTGTTGGAAATTCTTACAAACAAATTAAATCTTATAAAACTATGTGGAACCACGAAAAGTTTATTAGGGGATGTTGCTCGCTTCGCTCGCAAGGTATACCTGTATATGTGTAGGACAAAGTCCGTATTTATTCTGTTGAAATGGCTCTCGCTTCGCTCGCAAGGTAGGTACCTATGTATACCTGCTCGCCTCGCAAGGTATTGCGTAGAAGTGCAAATGGGAACCCCCCTGTGAGGGTCCCTTCTGGTAAGCAACGTTGTGAAACGGGCGGCCCGGGTCGATTAAAAATGTCATATTAAACGGTTCCCCTCGCTTCCGCTGGCAATTCGACCGAGTTCTCGTCACTTTTTTCGATATCCGATTTCGGATTCAGATTCGGCGGACCCAAAGCTGTATTTCGCCCGCGAAAACCGTTCCGAAAAACGTACCTTTATGGGGTATATTTTAATCGGAAAAAACGTAGTTTTTGTCGGACTTTTCGAGAAAACACGGTCCGTACTTTCGCATTTTTTTGACGCATTTCCCGATATTTTTTTCATAAAGCGATCCGATCGCGCCGTCGTCTTTCTCGTTTCAAAACCTACGAAACCGGTATTTTTCCGGAATTTTCGACGGCCGTTTAGAGGGGTTGGGGAAGCGGGGAAGTCCATAAAGCGCAAACACATTAATTATTACTTCGACCCCCCTCCCGCCCTACGGCCCATGTTTCGGGTGGGATTAGAAAATTTTAAATTCGCTTATACACCCTATCGGAAAATCCCAAGAAGATCCCCCAACTCGTAGATCCGGCCCACTCAGCCGTTTGGCCGTGCATAGACATGACAGAGCGACAGATAGACAGACAGACAGACGGAGTTTCATTCTTATTAATAATAGAGATAGAGATTTCAGTGACCTATATGTTACGTGTAGATATGTTGCAATCCTTAGGTTGTACAACCTTCTTTTGTACAGTGTGCGGTATACTATTTAAAACTAGGTTTTTTACCATTAAACTGGTAGTTTAGAATTAATCTGCACTCAATGTGCTCAAAACATATCATAATGTAACATAATGCGATAATATACGAAAATTTGCTCATACGATCATGCTGCATGACGGGAACTTTTTATTTAGGTATTCATTCATCGTTTTATACTCGCCTACAAGGTTTCCCCCTTGCATCTGTCCACGTCAGGTGTTGGTATCGTGATGTTCATTCCAATCTCCAATGGGACCCATTCGCAAGCAATAGGGAGTTTTTGCATTGCGCATGCGGGCGAAATGCTAACGGTTAGCTGTCCATTCGTTGTACGAATAGAAAATTTCTATTCAGAGCTCAAGGGTAGCCGAATACAGCTCCGAATACACATGTAACCTTCCATGACGATAACTCTTTTTTTTGCATCAGTTACAAATTACACTATACAGCCAAAACTAAGTAATTGTTATGAAATATATACAATACATATAGCTACAGTAGTACATAGTAGTATCACAGCTTCAGACTGCACGCTTGTAGGAAGTTGAATGGAAAAAAATGTATACTGATGGAAGTTTCGGGCATAGTGCGACTTCGAGATTATATGGTCTTGATAGTTCTTTGTCCCACTTGTGGAACAACGTGGCTCTTTGGTTGTGTGTCCACAATCAGGTGCTCTGCAGTTTCTTCTGTTTGGCAGGTGGAGCATGAGCCACTTTCCTGCTGACCAATACGGTGCAGGAATGAATGCAGTCACCCCACTTCTCAATCGTGTTATCGCCTTATAAAACTGTTTTGGTAGGCCAGCGAAGGATGGATGGGAGTGCCAGGGTGTTGGTGATCTTGCAGGGAACAAGGTAGTGTAGCGTCGGGCAGAAGGATAAGTAGAGTGCCATTCTTGCCATCGAAGGAGACACTGAGCTTTAAACATGCGATTTGGATCGGAGGGTGGGTATATGGTCCAATTATCTGGGTTTTTTTTTTTTTTTTTTTTTTTTTTTTTCCAAAATTTCTTTATTAGAAACATAACATAACAACTGAGCTTGGCCCATCAAGTTAATTTACTTTAATACTATATTCGACATTGTGTAGAGTTCATAGCCCAATGGCAACTACTCTATAGGATCACTGTCTCACAAGTCTTGTCACATCACGTTACGAGGTCGAGAGGTTTCGTTCTGTCAAGACGCCGGATGACGTTACTGTTGTCTAATAGACGAAGAACTTCTGGGTTCATGTGTTCATGAAGCCGCTGTTCGTGTTTAATAACAAAGTCCTTAACCACTTCGCTAACTGTTTCCATCTTGAGATCCCGGTGGAGGTCATCATTTCGTATGTACCAGGGAGCGTTAACAATACTCCTTAGTACCTTGTTCTGAAAAGTTTGTATGATCTTTATGTTTGACTTTTTCGTGCAGCCCCAGAGCTGGATGCCATACGTCCAGGCTGGCCTTAGAATTTGCTTGTATATAAGCAATTTGTTGTGAAGGGATAGATCGGAGTACCTGCCGAGCAGCCAGTACATTTTTTTGAACTTGATATTTAATTGATCTCTTTTTTTAATGACATGCTCCTTCCATCTTAGTTTTGCATCAAGAGTCATTCCTAAATACTTTGCTGTATTGGCGTAGGGGAGCGAGCGAGCTTTCTCATTGATAAACAACTTTTGGACCGCAGAAAAATCTTCAATGGCACTAGACTGTGGTAAAGCATTACTAATTGTCCAAATGAACTGTTCTTTGTCGTGTGTTGAAATGTACGACAAAATAAGAAAAGACGACTCCTTGCTGAGAGCACTTCCCTCAACGCAAAAGTACGACTGGAGTAAAAAGAGTACCCCTGGCCCTAATGAAAAAATATAACAAGAACAATGATGTAAACAGACTGCTCTGTTAACTTTTATTTTTTCATTTTTTGGAAAATTAATGTTTGTTTATTTGACTATAAAAACTTTCCAGTTGTTCGTGAAGTTCAGTTTGTTCTTGCAAAAGGTACATATTCTTTCTGTGTATGTAATAAACTTCTTGAAATTATTTTGTCATGTAATTCTTAGTGCCACATTCTTTAATGAATATTAAATATTTTTAGTTTGATACGAAGCTCTTAATAAACCAATGTTTGAATGGATGAAATAGGCTTAAAAACAAACTTTTAAATGGTAAACAATTCAAACTTAAGGGGGTGGACCCCCGGACCCCCCTCCCCATAGAGGGTATTCTATACCCCTCAGACCCCCTTGATAGTTCTATCCGTCCCGATTTTGCTTAAGATAAATATGGTCACCGTACTTATAATGGATTCTTAAGCTCCATCAGTCCGATTTTGTTCGAGGGTTATTTGTTTACAAGTCTCAGTGCCAGTTTCACCGTTTGAGTTAATCAAGCATTAGCGTTAACGCGGCATTATGTTTACGCTTAATCAGACGTTAGAGTGATTTTTCTTTCACCAACACCCGTCGTAGATTAACTCATCCGTCAAAACTTGACGATCTGATAACCAAAGCTGATTAACTAAATTACCCGACCCTCGAGGAATTGAGAGGTTAACGGATGATTAACTTCAAGTTTTCAGTGTTCGGAGCCTTCAATTTCCGCTTTTTAATTACCAAAATATAATAATATTTAATGACTTTAAACATGTTCAAAAAATGTTCATTCGTGTAAGAAAAACCTTGGATATAAGTACCATCGTGTTAAAAAAAACCGAATGGATATGCCATTGGCTTCCCTGGTAACCTCCACCTAGTAGAGTAAACCATTTGTGAGAAAAATCAACTGAGTATTGAACTAGGGAGAAAAAACCCAGCAGAGTAGTGGATTGATCCAGTAAGAGTCCAAAAACTAGTTTGTATAAGCTAGGACTTCTCAGAAGGGTTAAGAAAGGGGAATTTGGCCCATTGGATGTGGAGTCCTGTGTTATAAATTCACAGAGCAATTTTCCGACGAACGATTTTGGTGGGATGGGAAATCAGGAAGTTATATTACTCTGTCTCTGGCAACAATTAGTCGTAGGTGAAAAAAAGCTTGACATTTTTTGCTGTCGGACGAAAATTTTGAATTATCCCCAGAGCTAACAAAGCCATGTAAGGAGAAAAAATTAAATTCAAATGATTGAAATTTGTACTTCAACAAATGGCTTCAGATCATAAATTGAGAGACCATTAAATATTAAATAGAAAGACATGATCGTATGGGTGAATTTTCGTAAATTATCGTATTACATTTAGGTTAAATTGTTATGGTATTTGAGCACTTCTAGGGCAATGAAATTGTTAAATATTAGTAGACTACATATAAGTAGTCTGTTTTTTTGACATTGAAAATGTCTTAGTCCACGGGTCAACCGGAAATTTTGTTACACAGAGAAAAAAACGTCTCGCAACCTATAAACAGGTTAGGTGTTGTTATGGTTGCAAATATTTTGTCAATATGATATCAATGGATACTTCACAATACCAGTTATTAAAAAAATGACTGTAAATTCATATTCGTGGAAGAATTGGGCATCGTCTAGACTGGCTTACAGCAAATTCAGTAATTGTGTGTCAATAATCATTATAATTATGTTTTCTAATTGTTATTTTATTTAAAACAATAAAAAAACATTGAAATTACTGAGACATTTCCAATGCTCATAGCTCTTCTCTCATAAGAGAGAAAGTACGAGCGGGCCTGCAGCGTTTTTTTCTTCTTTAAATCATACGATTTTCGTTTTAGAAGCATTCAAAGTACAATAAAATGACGAGAAAACAAAAACAAATTTGAATTTGATATTTTTTGTCAGGGAAATCTGAAGTTCAGTCAGGGAAATTAAAAATTTACATTTTGGGGCCACCCTTTAAAAACTCAGTATTTCACTTTTATTGCACTTTCAGAGCGGAATTGCGCCCGTTTGCGCGCACTTAAGAAATCGAGTGATGGATCATTTCCTCATGAAATTTCATGTAGAATTCAAATCTGCTATAGAAATGGGGGTTCCCATTGAAAATAACGAAGTTGATGCCGATTGCGCACGATTGTGCAAGTGCACAATGCGCAACGTGGTCATATTTGAGATCCTTAGATAAAAACAAGCAGATTACAAAAAAAAAATTCTTTTTACCTACCCCAGAAATTACGGTTTTAGAGGAAGGGTTTTGTCTGATGGGACACTGTATATTCATGTGACAGATTACTGATACGAGAAAGCTTAGTGCTACACCCAACATTATAGATATTTTCTTGGTTGATTAGGATTTTCTTGGTTGTTATTAGAAATAAGAACCAAGATTATACTATTTCGTTCACACGTTAATCTGTATTATCTCCCATCTGTCAAGAAATGTCTCCCTCGCGGAACTGAATTGATGCAAGGTGTGAGAATGTTTCTAGCCGTAAGTTGAGCTCCTTGACCCACTTCATTAAAACTGAATGTATTTTCCGTTTTGTTTCAGATGAAAAAGAAAAATATGATCCCACAGGGTTTCGGGACTCGATCCTGGTCGGCCTTGACAAGGCTGGAACCGACCTTGAGGCGGTGTCCAAGTTCTTAGACACAGCGGGTTCTAAGCTTGACTACCGCCGATATGGCGAAGCACTATTTGACATTCTCATTGCCGGCGGACTACTCGGTAAGCAGAAACTTCGCATGTGTACTTCAGTGCTGACCCTCAATTTTTAAAACAACAATTAATTGATGTAATTCGTTAGGATGTTCCAAATCCCAACGATGAGGAATAGGGAGTCGGAACGATTCCAAAAAAGTATTTTTAAAAGTAGAAAACTATGGTTTTAAGTGGACAAATCTTGTTTTAAAAATGGGGGACAGGACTAAAGTACACCTTTGCGCATGATCAGGAATTAAGAAACAATCCGAAGAGTTTCCCCATTTTAGGCTTAAGGCCCTTTTCAGCAATCTGCGTTAAGGTTGATGACCAAAATATTTTTGAACGTCTTTTTGTCGATGTACCTATAGGTTTGTATGTACAGTGAGTCCTGGACCTGTTCAGAATCGAACTAGGTTCGAAGGAGGACCGACAAGGGAGGGGATGAGAACTGGTTCATTACTCCTCGCAGTCCATACGCGTTACGAACCAATTCGGAACTGATAACCTTCACTCGTAACCTTCTTCTTCTTTTTCTGTGTGGACACTTCACTATGGGTTCTCTTGGTAGGAAATAATTACAATTTGCGTCACACAAAGCGTAACGTAACGGAATACTTTCTGATCATTTTCATATACGATTCCAATGTTACGTTTTTTCACTTTCCCTAGTTAACCCACAAAAAAAAGTTCTCCACTACTTGAAAAGCTCTCAATTCAACTAACATTATCCTGATCACTATAACTTTGAGTGTACGACTAGACTACAAAAAAAGCCTTTCTGTCCTTAAATTGTTTTTCTAAAATTAATCTCAAATTAATACCAAATTCAAAATTTGTAAAAAAATAATTATTGTTTTCTTTTTTGTGATAAAAATCGAATTCTACGACTAGCACAGCTTTGAGCATAACAGTTCTCATGTTATGCTTACAAACTAATGATCATGAGTGTAGAAGCATCTAGTATACAGGGTGTTCACAATTCAGATTGTTAACCTCCTAGAGATCGATTCTACTTCTAATTTCCAACAAAAAATTCCTCCTCGCAATTTTTTTAAACCCTTGATTTTTGGAGTTTTTTCACTTCTAAGTTTTTTTTTTCTCGTGTTTTCGACATTACATCAATGGCCATTTCTCCCCTAACTTACAATGTAATCTTAAGAATACATATATCGTAGAAGAGCGGTAAATTTCCCATCTCCCTAGGGCATTTGGATTCTTTTTACAATAGGTTGCGTGGACGAAAAAATGAACTAAACACGAGAATGTCTCACTCTTTGAAAATGAATGTTTTTATAAGGTGCTTCAAGTATTAAAAGAAAATTTAAAAACAGAGAAAAAACCGTACGCGTTACAGGAAAAACTTGCCCGAAAACTCACATATTCAACCTTATAATCAATTTTTATTTTACTTTGTTAATTTGGGGAGAAAATTATGTTTCTTTATTCCTCGTCAGAATCCTCCCAGCCGCTGACAAATCCTCCCATTCCATTATGGAATTCAGAAGTCACAATATCAGTTACCGAAAATCAATGTAATGACGCAACAGTATTGCCGAAAACAACAACAAAACCACTTGCGAGCCCACAGGGAAAATCGTAGGGGGCGGAGCGTAAATAGTTTACTACGCATGAGTGGGACTAGAAGTTCCGAAAAAAATCCCGGACCGATAGAACGTGTTCTGGACAGTCCCGCACTGGCTCTGTGAACAGCGAACTAAAAATCCCGAACTCGTTCGGTCGCTGTGCATACAGCCAAAAAGGGGCGTGGTCAGTTCAGAACCGTTCGGGACTCACTGCACATACAAACCTTATATCAATTTGGACATGGATATGTCTTTTGGCTGGGGGTCAAGGAATTTTTCGCGTCACTATTTTTTCTCCACACAAAAAAATGCAACGCTCCGGCACTTTAGATTATTATTAACTCGAAAAGTGAAGGCTAGGTAGAATTTCCATTGATTTTTCACGTACAACCAATGAGTTACTACGGAAGAGTAACTCCCATAGTTTTCATAGTAGGAAAATCGTTCGCTACTTTTTGGAATGCTCTCATTTTATCACAACATCTCATGACATCTAAGCCATTGTAGTGTCAAGGAATGCTGATTTATTACTCTAAGTTATAAACTAATATTGTTTTGTAACCATAATGGAATAATCTTGTGAAATGAAGGCACTACATGGTGGGTATACAATTGAGTAGTAGGTACCTTCTGGTAAGCAGTAGGGACTAGACATATCCATGATCTTTTGTTTTTCCTATCAAGTGAGAAATTTTACCTAGGATCTTTATTAAGATCCACGCTAATTCCACACATTATTGTATCGATGGAAGAAGTAAAATGATTAGATAAGTGCACAACCTCCGCTGTCTTAGTCCGGAAGAACGCTCGATCTAGACTCAGTCGCGTTGGTTTAAAACTGGGAAAACGCGGGTAGCCTGAGATTCACCTTCTTCTCAGACAACACAATGCAGTAATGGAACAGCACAATGTAGTAATGGAACAACACAATTAATTAGGCCTGTGGGAACAGAACTATGGCCCCTCAGGACAAGGAGGCATTTAACAACAACAATAGTATTTTCTTATTGTTAATATCGTTGTAGTTCAAACACACATATTTTCAGTATAAAATGAGGGTTTCATTTTCTAAAACTTCTTTCCAATGGTTTCTAAGAAGTGAAGTGAGGTGGAAAACAAACATTTCTACGCTCTCGTCGCCTTTACTCCCTGAATGTTGATAGTCTTCTGGTTGTTGCTGCTACTATCTATCACTCCTACCTAAGGAAGGAATACTAGTGGAAAGAAAGGGGGTGGTGACACAGAAAAACATGGAAATCCCATCAGATAAGATGTAAAGACTAACAAATATCTACTTTTCCATTGGAAACCCTTAAATCGGGTTATATAACATTTTATATATTTTGAGTGATATTTTACATTATAAAATTCTCTAAACCGGAGGTTTATGAATCTGTATTATTACGTATCTATGTATGTTATGTGTTGTGTACCTTAACCTTTGATTAACTGACATTTTCTCATGTTTAAATTTTACAAACCTACTCAGGAGTGATGATACAAGTTTTGTTGCGCGAAAAATATCTACAATGTGCGCCACAATCTTCCTTGGATGTCTGACTTGAGTACCTACCTACCTGTTTTGGATTCCGTAGTTAACAAAGGAGTTAGTTGTTGTAGGTTTTTGCATTTTAATGAAATCAATAGAAACATTTCGCTTGAATTGTTGAAGGGATTTTGAACAGGGTAGCAAATTGCCTACTTTTCCCATGATTGGCATTCTCCGAGCCCATATTTTACCTGTATTGATTTGTTATCGGTGAGAATCAATTCTGAAATTCAACTTCCCTGGGTGAACACGAGAGAGTTTGGCTCACTCAGCTGAATAGGAAAAGTCCCATAGTTTCAATAGTCTCTTATTGACCCAGGGAGAGTCTCCCTATCAAATTTCACCTTCCTAGGGTGAACTGAAGAGAATTTAGCTCACTCCGCTGATCAAGAAAAGGCCGATAGTTTCCGTCGTCTCTTGATGTCCCAATAGTGTTTGCAATCATGTTTAAACAATTAATTGAGAAGGCTCACCTGTATGTAAACAATTCGCACCTTGGAAGTGATACTGGTACAAGTCCAAAAACATGAATTCTGGGAAATCGCATTTAAAGATTTATTATGACTTTGTTGGCATACTACAGACACACCATTCATATTTTCTCGGTTCTTTTTGGTCTGTGTCATGCATATATCATCTACCTATACTGCCCTACTTCTAATTAGCTTCTCCACCTTTCTGTTTTTGATTAACATAATTATAATTATAAAAATTTTATGATGTTCCACTAACACGGTAAAACACAAAAAACTTTGATTTTTTTTTCTTCGTACAATAATGGTACATCGCGAGTTAATCACCAGGTTGCCTCAGTACGCCTACTAATCTTTTGGGCGAATAGTGGTGCATTGCAAAATATGTAGGTACCGGTACAACTGTGAAAAACACTAAGAAACTTGATATTCCTTGGTTCAATAGCGGTACTTCTTGAAATAGACCAGTATTGCTGTAAAAATAAAGGGTGAATACCTGGTTTTTCGCATCGATACTGATTTATGTCGGGATGAACCACTATTAACACCGAATTTTCCATCTTCGTTCGTTGACAGCTGGAACATGACTGACATAGACCGACCTTTCCCCGTCGCTAGATGAAGACTTTGACCAGAATCATACTGGTTTATCCTGCTCTCTACCCGTCACTTTTTGTCTTATGATTAAACCGATACTAGCCGCATGTAGAGCTCGTCAAAATGTACACAGTAGTATATATAACAAAAAACTGCCATTTTTAGACTTACAACAGTATCACAACCACCACACAACCACGCTCATATACTCATATTGTGTGCCAACTAATGTGTAGTCTGTCCCCTAAGCCTTCGTTGCTCATACCTCACATTTTTGGCCACGCACTGCGCAGGCAACACACTACGGTTAGGTAAATCGAGAGCTTTCCAAAGAATAGAGAACGATTCTCGTGCGATGAAAACTACAGGATTTTCATTTCCCCAGCAACGGCTTGGTTGTTAAAGAAAATTATCAGAAGACGTGGCAATATTTTGGGTAGCGGAATGGGTACAGCATTTTAAGAATAACCCCCAGCAAAAAAGCATATTCATGTCCAAGCAGAATTTTATCTCGAAATCCTGTTAGGAAAGTAGATATTTTTCACAGTTACCACATTCTATTTAAACCCACCTTTCTTGAACCTAGTTTTCTTTTGAGAGCTAGCAGATTATCTGGAGGTCGTTTTCTACAATCCAATTTTTGTATGTGACTCAAGTAGGAATGAAATTAGTATCAGGATTGATTGTAACTCTGGAGTCCATGGCTGAAATTACTGAGCAAGGTTATGTATTTCTTTTCTATTCACCCCACGATGCTGAAATTTGAAATGGAGGCTCTTAGGACTGTTTAGTAATAATGACAGGGTACGGAGCCACCCTGATCAGCAGAGTGAGACCAACTACTTTACACTGAGTTATTTATGCATCCCTACCGGGGCAACGCCCGGGTAATCTGCTAGTAAAAAATAAATCCTTACATTCTGAGTCGTATAAACCTAAATAAACGATTGAATAAATTGATTGAAACATTTTGATTAATATTTTACATCCATCAACTAAGATAGTGCCATTCAACATTACCCATTAGTATATGAGTTTATCCAATCTGATGGCCATCCAAATTCTTGCCTTGGCAAACCAACAAGTTCATTAGATCAGTAGAATAACAACTTCACACTAATTTGAGGATTCGAATTGGTTTTTTCATTCACCGATTGAGCTATGTTTAGAGCAATCCTGCATTTTAGCCATGCTATATTAATTCAAGTATGTTGTTTATATAGAGCTACTTTAAATTTTCATATAACGTTCTAGTATTATCTTTTGTTTCTTCTATTTATAGTCCCTGGCGGTTCGATTGCTCAAGACGGGGATAAAACAACCAGAACACAATGTTGCATTTTCGATGCTCCAAGTGATATGGCTTCTCTTCACAACTATGAACAGGTGAAAATTTTATAACATTCATTTATATACATCTGGTAAATCAATCAATTACAGAGATAACTTCCTGGCAAACCTGGGGCAGATACCTCGTGTTTATCTCAATCTATCGAACAAATATGATAGGGCGCTTATGTGTCAACTTTGTGCCCCCAGGTAGAGCTACCTACAGGTAGCTTACTGTTCGGGGTTACAGTGTACGGTCTGTAGACGTAAGCATTTGTCCGTGCACGTCAAGCGGGTTACACACGTAAGGCTGTCCGTCCAGTGGACGCGATTTCGCGCAAAGAGAAGAAGAGGCGAATTCGCGCAAACGGTTCGCCTCCCTTCAAACACACTGTTTTAACTGAGAGCCCGTCCACTGCAAGCACTGTGGTCGAGCGAAGTGGGGCGAACGCGACGAGAATCAAACCAGTTTGTTTATCAACGCGTCAACAAGCGAAATGGATGTTGACAGTGTGTTTGAAGGGAGGCGAACCGTTCGCGCGAATTCGCCTGTTCGCCTCTTTGCGCGAAATCGCGTCCACTGGACGGACAGCCTAAGGTTGGCATCACTGGCCTTATCGGGGAACTGATACTCTTTGTGATGATCTGTTATTATCGTGAAGTTCCTATCCGTTTTAATATACTACTCGTTGAATTTAAATGCAGTTTTATTCAAAGATACCATGAATCCATGATAAAACACTTGCTGCTCAGATAACCTTGTCTGTGGGAAATAGGGGTACCACAACAACAACAATGATTTCCCCCCAAAACAGCCTTAACAGTAGTATTTTTCGTTCTTTTTCCTATGTCCATGGGCAAAAAGTAGATACTTTAACACAACACAACGACAACTCCCGCTCTTTCTGTTTTTTCCAGTGTGTGATAATTTTATCTTTTCTGGTTGTACGGAGAACGAAGTGGGTTTGTATGATTAATTATAGAAATGCACCCTTACAAGTGCTCTACGGAATTTGCCTGCGTATGTAAATTATAGAACATAGAAGTCCCAAAGAAATATAGATTATCTCCTAAACTACGAGAGTTTTACGAAAATTAGGAAATTTAGCTAATCTTGCCTACGATCTCTTTCTCCTTGATATTTTCTGTTCAGTTTCTAGACTAGCACTCTGACCAAAAAGAATTGATGACTGGAACAACCTAAAAAACTGGAAGCTGAAGAATTATTTGTTGTATTATAAAAACCGTACTTTATAGCAATATTCGACCACTCCATCGCCCAAAATACATTAAGCTCAGCACACCTCCTGGCTAAATTATTCGGAAGACGAACACCGGGCTGCTTAGCCTTCAGTATATGCATCCGGACAGTGTACAAGTGGAGAGGCTACAATCCGGTTTCAAGAAATATCATGTAGTTAGGTGTACGTCTTGGTAGTGAAAATATAGAGAGTTTTTGGCGACTTCAACTTAACGTCACCCGTTACCGTAGTCTTGAAGGAGCAAACGAAGATGCTAACCCAAATGGAACCGGGAACGGTTGCCTTAATTTTGATGTCACGTTAACGGTGGTTGGGTAACGCGATATTTTCCCCCCAGCTGTCTTGTTGTCTAATGGTTCTTCATTTCGATATGAAACGCCGATTTTCAATCCTGAATTCGAATTTCATGTTAGTTTCAATACAAATACGGGCTAATTTCTCATTTTTAGTTTTCAATTCGTAAACAAGGGATGGATAGTAAGCGGTGGAACACCGCAGTTTAGCTGCACTTATAGGTCATTAGTCGTTACAAACTTCATGTTTTTTGGTTTTCCGTTGGGCAAATTATCAACAAGTATGAAAAAGTATTTATCGCTATGACAATGAAACAGGATTTTACCTGACAAAATCATCAGTGAAGGCAGCACTTCACGCAATGTTCACGAGAAAATAGCTCAGGAGTTCAGGTAAACTAAGAACAATACTGCGTAGAAGTAGTGTCTAAAACTCAGTTTTCTCATTTAAAATATGTGAAATAATAATAGAAACAAGGCTCTAATCGACCAAATAGAGCCTGAGCGCAAAAGAACGGAACTTTTCGATCGAGTTGAAGGCTAGTAAAGCTGGACAGCGGAGGCGGACTTCAGATGGCACGTTCGGTTTCTACGCGACTTGAAACGTAAAATAACCAAGTTTGAGGGGTGTTCAAAAACCTACCCTCTACATCAACATAATTAGTTGGTAATGAGGCATTTGAAAAGAAAAACTATTATATTTACTTCAGCAGTATTCGAGTAATTTTGAGGTGAGCAGTAGGGTTACATTTATAGGAAGGTTAGGCTGGTGTCGTGTGCCTTTAGGTCCCCAAACGGGTGACGTTAAATGAGCCATTCTAACGTACGACGTTGCTAACGTCCCCTCAAGGTCACGTACTCTTGGGTACATTAGGGTGACGTTAAGGGTACGTTAGTGGTCACCAAAAACTCGCTTATAACTTTTATGAAGAAACGCAGAACTGATTCCACATGTTCACTTGAAACTAACCCCCATACTTGAGGTCCATTACATTGAATTGCGCGCACCACAGCATCAAAAACCGTTTCCACATGCTAGGGTTCGAGATTTCCCATATTCATTCATTTTTTGTTTTTTATTTTGTAGGTGTTCACGAAACTTATGCGGAGATACAAGTACCTTGAGAAGATGTTTGAGGATGAAATGAAGAAAGTTCTCGTCTTCCTCAAAGGTTTCACGGAAAATGAAAGGATCAAGCTCGCAAGAATGACCGCTCTCTGGATGTTGAATGGCTCAGTCCCTCCTACTGTTCTTCACGTACTTAATAATGTAAGTTATTCCAGTAAATTATAACTCTCTAAAATTGGTATGGTTGATGATTTCCCTCTGCAAGGATTAGTTTTTTCAGTTGAATTGATTCAGGTCGTTCGAATGCGTCCACTCCACGACCTATCCCAGAGTTGATACGAATTAAGGGTGTACAAAACAAGATTTATTCTCCTCAAGCCATAGTTTTTCAATTTCAAAAATATGATTTGGAACCGTTAGACTCCCCTCTTTCTCATCGTTCACATTTAAAAAAATCCTAAAATCGATTTTCATTACTTAATTATGGTATACAAAAGTTTTCGGGTAGCACTTTTTTGTCCCCAGCTTGGAGGAGGATATAATATAGAACCATCATTGACCAAAACCTCGTTATCTCAGACTAGATAAGGCATACCTAGCCTAACCTAGCTTAGGATAACCTATAGGTATAAATGTACACGATAACATTTGTGCATATAGGTTATCTCAGGCTAGATACGGCATACCGAACCTAACCTAGCTCAGGATAACCTGTAGGTATAAACGCACACAGTAACATTTGTACATGTAGGTTATCCTTAGGATAACCTGTAGTTATGAACGTACACAGTAGCATTTCTACATAAATATGGTTATCTCATCTATAAGGCATACAAGCCTAACCTAGCCTGGGATAACCTATCTACAAGTATAATAATGAAATCATAAATATGTCTGTCTGTACATTGATTAGAATCTTGAAATTTTACGTTACTTTTTCGTTTCATGCTATTTCTAGACAATCGGTACTATTTTCTAAATTTTTCTCTGAGACACTGTCTGCCCGTATGTTTGTCCGCTTTTCACGGTTACAGGGGACATTACATTGGACTACTGATATGAGTGATGGGAAATGTCTGTATCAGTCCAACTTAAATAATAGGCTATTTGAAGTTTTTAAAATTTTAGCCAGAGGGGATGTTTTAGGGGAGGGGAAGGGGGTGAAATGGGTATCTTGGACACCATTGAACAAACTGGGGATCTGATTGTTCGAATAGGTTTGGATTATTCTAACTTCTAAAATCACTAACTTTTTTAACTTTCTAACTTCTAAAATCACAGGCTACTTGAAATTTTTCAAATCAGCCCCACATGGTGTGTTTTAGGGGATGAAGGGGGGAATGGGGTAGCTTTGTCATCACTGAACAAATCGAGGATCTGAGTTGTGGAATATGTTTGGATTACTCTAAGTTGAACGACAATTTGATTGCTCTAACTTGGAATTTTCCAAATCTGACCCATAGGGGTGTTTTGAGAGAGGAGGGGGGGTGAAATGGGGTATATTGGACACCATTGAACGAACTGGGGATCTGATTGTTCGAATAGGTTTGGATTATTCTAACTTCTAAAATCACTAACTTTTCTAACTTCTAAAATCACAGGCTACTTGAAATTTTTCAAATCAGCCCCACATGGTGTGTTTTAGGGGATGAAGGGGGGAATGGGGTATCTTTGTCATCACTGAACAAATCGAGGATCTGAGTTGTGGAATATGTTTGGATTACTCTAAGTTGAACGACAATTTGATTGCTCTAACTTGGAATTTTCCAAATCTGACCCATAGGGGTGTTTTGAGAGAGGAGGGGGGGTGAAATGGGGTATATTGGACACCATTGAACGAACTGGGGATCTGATTGTTCGAATAGGTTTGGATTATTATAACTTCTAAAATCACTAACTTTTCTAACTTTCCAACTTCTAAAATCACAGGCTACTTGAAATTTTTTAAATCAGCTCCACATGGTGTGTTTTAGGGGATGAAGGGGGGAATGGGGTAGCTTTGTCATCACTGAACAAATCGAGGATATGAGTGGTTGAATATGTTTGGATTACTCTAACTTGAACGACAAGCTACTTGGAATTTTCCAAATCTGACCCATAGGGGGTGTTTTGAGAGAGGAGGGGGGTGAAATGGGGTATATTGGACACCATTGAACGAACTGGGGATCTGATTTTTCGAATAGGTTTGGATTATTCTAACTTCTAAAATCACTAACCTTTCTAACTTCTAAAATTACAGGCTACTTGAAATTTTTCAAATCAGCCCCACATGGTGTGTTTTAGGGGATGAAGGGGGGAATGGGGTATCTTTATCATCACTGAACAAATCGAGGATCTGAGTTGTGGAATATGTTTGGATTACTCTAAGTTGAACGACAATTTGATTGCTCTAACTTGGAATTTTCCAAATCTGACCCATAGGGGTGTTTTGAGAGAGGAGGGGGGGTGAAATGGGGTATATTGGACACCATTGAACGAACTGGGGATCTGATTGTTCGAATAGGTTTGGATTATTCTAACTTCTAAAATCACTAAGTTTTCTAACTTCTAAAATCACAGGCTACTTGAAATTTTTCAAATCAGCCCCACATGGTGTGTTTTAGGGGATGAAGGGGGGAATGGGGTAGCTTTGTCATCACTGAACAAATCGAGGATCTGAGTTGTGGAATATGTTTGGATTACTCTAAGTTGAACGACAATTTGATTGCTCTAACTTGGAATTTTCCAAATCTGACCCATAGGGGTGTTTTGAGAGAGGAGGGGGGTGAAATGGGGTATATTGGACACCATTGAACGAACTGGGGATCTGATTGTTCGAATAGGTTTGGATTATTCTAACTTCTAAAATCACTAACTTTTCTAACTTCTAAAATCACAGGCTACTTGAAATTTTTCAAATCAGCCCCACATGGTGTGTTTTAGGGGATGAAGGGGGGAATGGGGTATCTTTATCATCACTGAACAAATCGAGGATATGAGTGGTTGAATATGTTTGGATTACTCTAACTTGAACGACAAGCTACTTGGAATTTTCCAAATCTGACCCATAGGGGGTGTTTTGAGAGAGGAGGGGGGTGAAATGGGGTATATTGGACACCATTGAACGAACTGGGGATCTGATTGTTCGAATAGGTTTGGATTATTCTAACTTCTAAAATCACTAACTTTTCTAACTTCTAAAATCACAGGCTACTTGAAATTTTTCAAATCAGCCCCACATGGTGTGTTTTAGGGGATGAAGGGGGGAATGGGGTAGCTTTGTCATCACTGAACAAATCGAGGATCTGAGTTGGGGAATATGTTTGGATTACTCTAACTTGAACGACAAGCTACTTGGAATTTTCCAAATCTGACCCATAGGGGGTGTTTTGAGAGAGGAGGGGGGTGAAAATGGGGTATCATGGACATCAGTAAATAAACTGGAGACGTGATTGTTGAAATATGTTCGGGTTACTCCAACTTGAAGGTACTTGAAATTTTCAAACCCAACCATTAGGGTTGGGGGGGGGGGGGGTTATCTTGGACATCACTAAATGAACTGACTGCAGCTGATTGGTAAGGAATGTTTGAAATACTCTTACTTAAATCCCAGACCACTTCAAGTTTTCTAATCTGACCCATAAGGGGTGTTTTGGTGGAGGGGGGGGGGGGGTTATGGCGTATCATGGACATCATTGAATAAGCTGGGGACCTGATTTTGCTAAAATATGCTTTAATTACACTAACTCAAATCACAGGCTACTTGATGGACGGGGTGAGGTATCTTAGACATCACTGAATAAACTGAGGACCTGATTGATTAAATATGTTTGGAATACTCTAACTTGAATCACAAACCACTTGAAATTTTCAAATCTGAACCATAATGGGTATTTTGAGGGAGGGGTGGGGATGGAATGAGGGTACCTTGAACATCACTGAATTGATGACCTGATTATTACAATATGTTTGGATAACACTAAAAACCACAGCCTACTTAGAAATTTTCAATTCCGACCCATAGGGGTGTTTTTGGGGGGGAGGGGGTTTGGAAAGAAGGGGTATCTTTGACATCACTGAAAAAAATGGGGATCTAATTAAGCTAATCACAGGCTATTGAATTGTTTTCTAGCCTCAACCATAGGGAGGTGTTAGTGGTAAGGAAAAAAAAGGGAGGGGGTGGTTAAATGGAATATATGGTGGGCTGTGCTGGAAGAAGTCAACAGCCTAGACCTAAAACTTCAGGGTTGGGAATAGGGTTTTCACAACAGACCAACTACAAGTTTCACTGGTGAGATCTATATATTCTACCTTCTGCCGTTGGAATGCGAATGCCCCATGTCTAAAATTTTCCCGTCATCAGACTTTTTCCTCCTCCGTCCATATTTTATTGACCCATTCAAATTGTCCAAAATCATCATTATTCGTAAGGGAGTCCGGCAAATGTCAGTGAACCATTATCAGTGACGTCACCCACCAAGGAGTGATACCTTATCTTGTCTTTGTCATCTTCATGTTCTACCTCCTTCCTTCCTCCATGCCTAGTGGCCTGCATGGAGGTAACAAATGATTTGGTCATCACCGAACGAACTCGTGATCTGTGGCGAATGTAATTTGAATAGTCTGAACGTTTTTTTGGATTATCTATCAAGAACATTTTTAATCTTAAATATGGAGGGTGTTTGTGGAGAGGGTGTGGGGGTTGATCTCAGTAGTTTGTTCCTAATAGTTAATTTATAAGTGAGTACTTTAAGTAAGGACTTTTTTTAATCAGATCCATAGGGGTGTCCCAAAATGCAATGGATGAGGAGGAGCTTGCGTATATTCAAGTCTACCTGTGCAACACACGGGTGAACCAGCTAGTATAGTTTTAAATGTACACAATATTACGCTGATTGAGTGAGGCTTCCTTCTCCAATAGCTAGAAATACTGAATATCCCTTTAAATTCTATGTCATATGATTCATTTTTGTCCACACTTCATCTCAAATTGATCTGGACTGACTGAAACGGCTTTCTTTTACAGGAGCATCTTGTGAAGGACGGTTTAGCCCTAGATTTTCTCTTGGAATTGTTTTCGACATGGAAATTGGAAAAGGGATTAAGCAGTCTGACTTCGGGCCTTAAACGCGGTGGCCTCGAGGGCAGGTAATTTCATAATCCGTTAATAGATCCCAGTAGTTCTAGTGCCGTACAATTTAGGCTAGATCCGCTAGCCAAATGAAATTTTGAAGATTTAGAGGGAAATCTATATGTTTGGTATGTCGTTCCTTAATGACATGTTAAGGAAAGAGATGATATATTTAAATCAAACTCAACTGAAATATCTACCTATCCATCTCTTGCTGTAGTAGTTTATATATTTAGTTCAATAAACCGTTGTAATCATAAAAAAATTTCTTCTGCTTTGTAAACGAATCGTTAGATAGCTTACAACTATTACTTTTCAGGCGCACTAGATGAAATTCGTATAATAGTGGTCCATTTGTTATTTTCGTTCACATCCCAATTTAAATTAACAATCCTACATCAATCCTCCTGTATAGTCATATTGGGATGTATAAATACATCCCAGCCTTATTTGTATATCTGGTCACGCTGTGCTGAGAAATCTAGACCCAGTGGTAAACAAGAAATGCTGATAAATACGAGGGTAAATCAAATATAAACGAGACTTTTATTTTTATTTTAAACACACAAACAAACATAGTTTATTTTTCTATATAATCTCTTGATTTGGAAACACATTTTTCCCAGTTTACAGGTAATTTGTTAGTTCCATCCACGTAAAAAGAGTCAGGTCGTGTTTGTTGCCAATTGCGCACAAATGCTTCAACCTCATCATCCCTGCTGAATCTTTGCCCTCCCAATGCTTCCTTGAAAGGACCAAACACATGGAAGTCGCAGGGAGACTGTGTGGAGGGTGTTCCATACCCACCTGAACCCACATGGCACACACCTTGCGATACCCTAGCTCCTCTGTGAGTATACAGTAAGCGCTCCCATAACTTATTCCAACCTCAATCGTGTGACAGTTCCCGCGAGATCCAAAGGAATGCGCTGCCGTCGCTCCGTTGTTTCCCAACGGGCGTCGGGCGCTTCTTCCCATGTTTTTGAAAGCCCGCGTTTGGCGATGGATGGGTGATCCAAGAACTGGAAAACCTATCTTCTCTGAACGTAGCTTATATGCTATTAGTACGAGTTTTATCTCTTATGGTACTGTCACTCTCCTCTCTCTCTCTGAGTGTGGATTTAGGCCCTCATTGCACCTCCGGGGCGCCTAAATTCATTACATGGTAGCAGAGTGTGGTTAGGATTATGCACGGCTGACGCCTAGTAATCCGATCCACTATTTTTGGGGCGTTAATGTTTCAGAAGAAACATGGCCCGAGTTTCCAGAAGGAATACCCATTATACGCCCTTGAATACATAAATATTGGTTCTTGATTATTAATTTTTCAATTTATCCCCTCATATTATTTCTATTTAACATACTTAATTTTCAAGGGCATTGTTCCCAAACCCATGGCATCGTTCCCTATTTCATAAGTCCCCATTGTAGGCACCTTCCACTGTAAGTCTCCAAAGTTGAGCAAGTTAATTCCCCAGGGCATAGTTCCCATTTTCGTAAGTCCCCAAAGTGGGCAGCTCCCTACTGTAAGTCTCCTGATTGAGCAAGTTATATTATTCTCTATTGTTCCAATCTTTGATTGGAGGTTAACTACCTAATGAATACTTCATATGAAGATTCATTGACAATCCATCCTGTTTTAATTTCACCTTTTTATCCTCAATCGCCAATGCAGCTATTTATTAGTGAGCATCAGTTCTCAACCAGTAAACTATTCCACCTAGTTTACATACTTGCTCTTCAATCAAATATGTTGGGGGGGGGGGGGGGGGGGGGGTGACAGTTCCCGCGAGATCCAAAGGAATGCGCTGTCGTCGCTCCGTTGTTTCCCAACGGGCGTCGGGCGCTTCTTCCCATGTTTTCGAAAGGCCGCGTTTGGTGATGGATGGGAGATCCAAGAACTGAAAAACCTATCTTCTCTGAACGTAGCTTATATGCTATTAGTACCAGTTGTATCTCTTATGGTACTGTCACTCTCTCTCTCTCTCTCTCTCTCTCTCTCTCTCTCTCTCTCTCTCTCTCTCTCTCTCTCTCTCTCTCTCTCTCTCTCTCTCTCTCTCTCTCTCTCTCTCTCTCTCTCTCTCTCTCTCTCTCTCTCTCTCTCTCTCTCTCTCTCTCTCTCTCTCTCTCTCTCTCTCTCTCTCTCTCTCTCTCTCTCTCTCTCTCTCTCTCTCTCTCTCTCTCTCTCTCTCTCTCTCTCTCTCTCTCTCTCTCTCTCTCTCTCTCTCTCTCTCTCTCTCTCTCTCTCTCTCTCTCTCTCTCTCTCTCTCTCTCTCTCTCTCTCTCTCTCTCTCTCTCTCTCTCTCTCTCTCTCTCTCTCTCTCTGATCACACACAAAACAACTGGTACCACCTTCTCTGAACCGCCACTAGAGCGAACTGGCGTCGTTTCAAAAGAGTTCAAAAGGGTGTGGAAGAGTTGAGAAGAGTGTAACTGATACCACCTTCTCTGAACCGCCACTAGAGCGAACTGGCGTCGTTTCAAAAGAGTTCAAAAGAGTGTGGAAGAGTTGAGATGAGTGTAAAGGTGGAATTTCCCTGACGCGGCTGCGGCCGGCGGCGGCGGCTGCGGCGGGCGACCAGCCGCTCTCCACTCCTTCAGTGTATTTAGATGAAACCGATTTCCCTGACGCGGCGGCGGCCGGCGGCTGGCCTCCGCGGCTACATGGTCTTGAAAACCGCTACATGACAGCCGCCGCGGCTGCGGCCAGACTGGTCGAGGGAGCAGTCCAGCCGCGCGCCTACGCGGCTAGGGTATGCAGACCCGCAATGTTCTCTCCCCTCATAATTATACATCCCTCTGAAAAGACCGACTTGTTTGTGCATTCAGAAATGTATGTACCAACCAATTGTTACTCATAATAAAAAATACTCTGCCAAACTAGCACATAGCTTCCTCATCCCTGACTTTAAATACCTACATTATATGGCACCATCTAGGATTTACCCCGCATCCCTGAAAACCGATCGAATATCGAAATGCGACCAAAACTTTAGAATTTGAGATTGTTATGACAATTATTACCTCAAAGTTAGGGCGACTTTTTCTTCAGCAGAAATAGGTACTGGAACTTGTGCTGTACCATATTTCGTGAGGTCTTCTCTCACCACCGAAACGATGTGGTGAAAAATTTTTTTTAAATACATTTTTATTAGTTATAAAGGTGATACATATGGTGAAATGTGGTGAAATTTTTTTTTTTTAATACATTTTTATTTGTGCTAAAGGTGATACATATTACTTACAAAATGACAATGTTACGACCCCCTATAAGATAACTTGTGCTGGGGGTCGGAGTGCTGACTCATCCTAATTATAATTAAATTTATCATATCAACATACGTAATGTATCATATTCAAAAAATATAAAATAAAATAACCATCAAAATTTACCGGGATATCGACGAAAAACAGAAATACATTGAAAATCTATCACGGAAATGAAATTGTACTTCAATGAAATCGGTCGAATACATGATTCGAAATTCCAAAAGGCATACTTAAAGGGTTGAAATGAAATACTTTGTCAATTTATTTTTAAAAACAAGTAGCGAAACCTGTTTCCCCTTCAAGTAGGATGGGAGAGAATTAAAACGAGAGACCCCCCCAAAATTAATACAACCTCTGTCCCATAGCAGTGTTCATTCTCGGCGTAAGCAGGGTGAGCTCATCAGCTGTCCTCGTAATACTGACTAATACGGAGTTTTTTCTGCAATTTTTCTTAAATCTAGCACTGCGAACTCCTTGAAAATTGACGGTCGGGAATCTGATCGGTTTTTTAAGCAAACTTTTAATTAGGCTTTTCTGAGTGATTGCTAGGGGATTTAATTTTGATTCAAATGTTGAATCCCATGCCACTACACCTTAAACCAACAAGGAATGAACCATTGCTTTGTAAAATAATTTTTTTAGCTTGATGCTCATAAAATGTTTGAAGTTCAGCCGAAAGAAAGATCTGAAACGTTGTTCATCATTTATCAGGTGGCAGTCGACGAGAATGTTGAAAAAGCCCTCTTCTGTTCGAGTTGAAAACATGGGTGCGTGAGGCTCCTTGCCCATCAACAATAATTCCTCCTCTTCGTCCTCCACTGCCAATAAAAGGGCCACAACAATATTTCACACGCCACGTGAATGCAAGATGGAGGGGACTTGGGTCGGTGGAATAGTTGCTAAATTATTCGAAGGAAAGATGGAAGGAAAGATCTTTAATAATTTAGGAACTGTTCCACCGACCCTTATAGGATACACTCAACAACTGGTCGAACACTTGGCGTGGGAATGAGAGATTTTTTTTTTTTTTTTTTTTTTTTTTAATTAATTAGATAACTTTATTGTTTAAAAACATTACAGTTTTGCTCGAAATTAAATACAGTAGGATAAAGATCCTAATTCACATGGCACATGTAGTGAGGTGTAGGCCAGTAGCTACCCCTCATCCAGTTTATTCCAAATTTTCGAACTCTATATCTCCTAATAGAGCGTCTTGAAGGCGACTTTTTTTCAGGCGATGCCTCGGTGGGAGTTCAGGTGAATTGATGGGAATGGATGCTATTAAGGGATTAGTATGGTCCACCATTTTGCTGCTCATTCTCACATATGTGTCCTTGATCACAGTCTTCACCATCGGGATTCCAAGATCATTGTGGAGAACTGAATTTCGCACAAACCAGTCCGCTCCAGTTATCATGCGCAATACCCGGTTTTGCAACACTTGGATTTTATTAATGTGACATGTTGCAGCTGCTCCCCACAGTCCACATGAGTAAGTCCATATTGGTCGGATGAGAGAAAGATATATCAGTCTTTTTGTTGAGATGGAGAGAGGGGAATATTTTGTGAGCAGAGGTCGAAGCTGGCGAATCCGCTGTCGGATCTTATTTGTCAGGTAGGTGACATGCTCCTTCCAAGTCATTCGCTCATCTAAGTGAAGACCAAGGTATCGCACATGTGTCACAATGGGTATTGTTTCGTTGTTCATCGTAAGTTGGTCTGTGAAGTTCTGTCTCAAATAGGTGAAAGGTACTGCAGCTGATTTGGAGCTGTTGATCTTGAGTCTCCATTTCCTTGACCAATCCTCAATTTCACTAAGGTGACGTTGGAGTACCTCTCCAGCTTCGCGAAAACTGTCAGCTTTTGTCAACGTAGCTGTGTCATCTGCAAACTGAGCTGTCATTACGTCTGGTGGACTAGGAATGTCATGAGTGTATAGAAGGAATAGGAAGGGACCAAGAACACTTCCTTGGGGCACTCCTGATTTCATTGATTTAGAGGTAGAAAGTGCTCCTCCGCATTTTACAGAGAAAGTCCGTCCGTCTAGGTATGAAAATAAGATGCGGTATAAAGTGTCAGATAGGTGCGGCTTCACTTTAACCAAGAGACCTTTATGTAGAACCTTGTCAAATGCTTTTTCTGTGTCCAAGAACACTCCTAGACACACTTTTTTGCTCTCATACGTCTCAAGAATACTGTCGATAACTCGATGTAATTGGTGGGAACAGGAGTGGGAGGAGCGGAAGCCAAACTGCGTATCTGGAAGTAATGAAGAGAGCGCCGAGAGAAGATGGGGAAGCAAAAGTCTTTCAAATATTTTTGAGAAGAGTGACAGTAGACTGATGGGCCGGTAGCTCAACGGGTCATCAGCACGTTTATTTGGCTTCTTGACCATTACTACGTGGGCATGCTTCCATTTATAAGGAAAGTATGTCGTTCTAAGTACTGCGTTATAGATTTGAGTCAACATGACAATTCCTTTGCGTGGGAGGCATTTGAGAAGCTGCTTAGTTATTAAATCGTGACCTGAAGCTTTTTTGTTGGGAGAACGGTTTATAGCATTACGAACTTGCCCAGGTGTAAAGAAGAGGCGATGTGGTTGGAGCTGGAGAGGTTCTTCAAGCTTAGTATCTATCTCTTTGTCAAATACAGGATCTGACGGGGGAAATGGAGTGAACTGTTCTACGAGAAGTTGTCCGAAGATATCCGCTTTGTTCTGTTCTGTCGTGTACCATTGCCCCATTCTTTTCAGAGGTGGAATGCTTGTTCGGTCGCTAATCATGATTTTAGTTTTTCTCCAAAGCGAGCAGTCTTTAGTATTGAGGGTTAGTAGTTTTGTTTGTTCTGCTCTGTCCTGTTCTTCCTTCAAGGTTGCCTTCAGTTCTTGGGTCAGTTGGTTGAATCTTGTTTTGTCAGGAGGATATTGGGTGATTTGCCACCGCCTCCTCGCCGCATTTTTCGCCTGTAGAAGGTTTAAAACCACTGGAGAGGCTGTTATTACATGTCTTGGGTTCTTGGCTCGAGGTTGCATGGATGCTTTCCCTGCAGCAATGTGAATCACATTGGTGATTTGGGATATAGCAATATCTATATCCTTGGGGGTTTTAAGTGGCATACTTAAACTAATCATCTCATTGGCCACATCTTGGTAAGTTTTCCAATCGAATGGATGATTGATTAGTCCGGGTTTGCGACAAAAGTTTGATGAGTCCATTTCCATGTCGAGTATGAAAGGTAAGTGATCAGAACTCATCTCGTGTGCGACCCATGAGCTTTTAATGAAGTTTGACGACTGCTTTCCTAGAAAAAAGTCTAAAATATCTGGCATATGTCTATCAGAAGAATAGAATGTGGGTTCAGACGGCGCAATGATTTCCAGAGAGTATCTAATTATGGCTTCCCGCAGAATCACACCCCTAGGATTACTGGTATTCGAGCCCCAACAGGGATGTTTGCAATTAAAGTCACCACCGAGCAAGAATCGTGTTTGCAGTTCGTGTATAATCCCCAGGAAATCACTCATAACAACACGATTTTCTGGTGCTGAGTAGAACGAACCTATTCTGAATGCGGACAACTGCGGATGTCTCAGGTTGATTTGAGCTACTTGAAAATTGGGTTCACAGATAGGAGGATGTTCGTCGTGAGGAATGGAGTTCTTGACGATCACGGCTGATCCACCTTTACTGCTACCACTGGGATGATCAGATCTGTAAACCTTATAGCCATCAATATATAGATTCTTGTACGGTGCCAATTTAGTTTCTGTTAACAGCAAAACATCAATTTCATAAGATCGTAAGAATAAAACAAGTTCATGGTATTTATTACCTATGCCTCTACAGTTCCATGTGCTCACCCGGAATATTTTCGTTGATTTGTTATTCATTTCGTGTTCAGTAGAGTGGGAATTATTCGGGTCATCATCTGAATTAGCGGTGTGATAACGGTTAAGAGTTGATCAATCTTCTCAAGAAGCTGATCGTTTACGGAGGAGTGTTGATGTCGAACTACAGATGCATAAGAAGGTTGGAATTCAGGTGTCATGTTGGTAGAGGTAGTTGGTAGAATGTTTTGTCTACTGTCGTCTTGATTTCGGTTTTCAAGGGTCTTATGCGATATTGTACCCTTTGTTGCATTCCTTGCAGTCCAAGGCATTTGTAATGCTTTGTACGCAGGACAACCTCTGTAATTGGCAGTGTGTATACCTTTGCAGTTGACACATTGTGGGTGTTCGTTTGATGATTTTGTGCACTCATTCGAAGCATGAGAAGCGTCGCATTTTACGCAGCGTGGTTGTTTGTGACAATAATTTTTTGAGTGCCCAAACTCCTGACATTTGAGGCATTGAATCACGGTGTTGCGGGGTTTTGGAGGTTCTACTTTTATTCTGCAATAATACAAAGAATCAAGAGAATATATTTCCTGATTCTTGGGATTCGGCTTCAGATCAACAAAAAATAAAGGGAGAGGGATTTTAGTGACAGGGTGGTGTACTGGCAATATCTGCACCGGATCATAGCCTAGTTCTTTAATTTCTGTCATTAGTGTGTTCACATCACATTTCGGATGTAATCCACGTATGACGACCCGGAAATTCCGTTCAGATTTGAGCTGAAATGTATGAAATTCCGCACCATTGGTTTGGAGGCATGCTACTGCATTCCTGTAGTCATCAATTGCGTCGAAATTTAGCTTGAATTTATTATTGACAGTTGTGTGCCTGAATGATGATTTGCATTGACCTTTCAATGTATCAATTAAAACGTTCACATTATTAACATTGTTAATAAATATTGGTGGAGGTTTGGAAACCACATTTGCTGGTTCATTTATTGTCAATGATGTTGAAGAGTTATTTGTGTCATCCATTTTTTCCAATGGTGCGAATTTGTTAGGGGAGAAAAACATTGATGAATGGTGAGCTTCAGAATTGCTTAGCTTCGCGCGCTTTATTTTGAAATTACTCACATTATTTGGTGGAGGCTGCCTCGGAAACTTGCTAACACCATTATGGTTGCTATGCTGAGTGACAACAACCTCGTTTGCATCGTTCGCCATCTTAACCATAAATCGCAAAAAATAAATCGTTCGTATCTTCCTATACGACGAATACCACTGCACTCAACTTTGGATAAAGTTTCACGTCTATGCACAGTCGGTTGGTCTCCACGGACTATACGAGTTTATCACGCTAGCACTTCTTAAACACAGTAAAACACTACATTTTTCAAGGAGCCACAAAGAAAAAACTGTTCAAGTCGCGTTGCTGAAATGAGAGATGAAACACAGTTTTGTGTGTAGAGTTACACTCTTCTCAACTCTTCCACACTCTTTTGAAACGACGCCAGTTCGCTCTAGTGGCGGTTCAGAGAAGGTGGTATCAGTTACACTCTTCTCAACTCTTCCACACTCTTTTGAACTCTTTTGAAACGACGCCAGTTCGCCCTAGTGGTGGTTCAGAGAAGGTGTTATCAGTTGTTTTGTGTGTGTGATCAGTTGTTTTGTGTGGCGTCGTTTCAAAAGAGTGTGGAAGAGTTGAGAAGAGTGTAACTGATACCACCTTCTCTGAACCGCCACTAGAGCGAACTGGCGTCGTTTCAAAAGAGTTCAAAAGAGTGTGGAAGAGTTGAGAAGAGTGTAACTCTACACAGTCTACACACTCTCACACGCCACGTGAATGCAAGATGGAGGGGATTTGGGTCCATGGAACAATTCAAAATTATTCGAAGGAAAGATGGAAGGTAAGATCTTTAATAATTTCGGAACTGTTCCACCGACCCTTATAGGGATACACTCAACAACTGGTCGAACACCTGGTCGAACACTTGGCGTGGGAATGAGAGATGAAACACAGTTTTGTGTGTAGAGTTCTCAACTCTTCCACACTCTTTTGAACTCTTTTGAAACGACGCCAGTTCGCTCTGGTGGCGGTTCAGAGAAGGTGGTATCAGTTACACTCTTCTCAACTCTTCCACACTCTGAACCACCACTAGGGCGAACTGGCGTCGTTTCAAAAGAGTTCAAAAGAGTGTGGAAGTGTTGAACTCTTTTGAAACGACACCAGTTCGCTCTAGTGGCGGTTCAGAGAAGGTGGTATCAGTTACACTCTTCTCAACTCTTCCACACTCTTTTGAACTCTTTTGAAACAACGCCAGTTCGCCCTAGTGGTGTTCAGGGTGGCCCCCAACGGGAAAAGTCAGGGAAAACCTGGAATTGTCAGGGAATTTCGTGCGACGGGAAAAGTCAGGGAAATGTCAGGGAATTTTGCAAAAAACACCAAAATGTCAGGGAATTTTTTCACTTAATACTTTGTGTAATAATTTTTTCACTCAATACTTTGTGTAATAATTTTTGGGTTTATTTTAACTCCTAAACAATAAAACTTCAACGGCGTACTTTATCATACTACCTAATATTTTATAGATGGGTAATACGAATAAAAAAAATAATTGTCAAGAGTCGTGGTACTGTTCAAAGAGTATCAACGCTACACACAGATACATTGTGACAAGGATATGTCTTCGGCTCTCCTGGTTACTACATCACCTATTAGTAAACTATATGTGAGAAAAATCAACAGGTTATTGAACTAGGGAGCAAACCCAACAGAGTAGTGGATTGATCCAGTAAGAGTCCCAACAACGAGTTGGTGTAATAAATTCATAGCATTCAAGCCATGTCTAAATAATTCATAGCTTTCCAACGAAAGATTTTTGTGTGATGGGAAATAAGGCACCGATTGGAAGTAGGTGGGAAAAAGAGACATTTATTGCAGTCGGGCGAAAATTTGGAATTACCCACATAGCTAAGAAATATCCTTGTTAAAAACTTTTCCTTTTTTCAAGACAAATGATTACAATTTGAATTTGATCTTCAACAAATCGCTTCAGATCACAAATTGAGGGACCATAAAATATTAAATGAAAAGTAATGCAGCATGATTAAAGGCGAATTTTCGTAATTTGTCGTATTTCATTTAGGATAAACTGTTTCGAAAATTAAGAACTTTGAGGGCAATGAAGTTATTAAATATACATTTTATGAAAAAAAAAAAAAAAAAACTCATTCTAAATTATGGTCTGCTATTCAAAAAATGATTTCGGGTTTCTAGCTTTTTCTGCAGTTTTTATTTATTTATTGTTAGGTACTTATTTTTAATTTTTTTTTTTGCACATATTAATGAACTTTCTTACAATTTCGTGCATGAATTTTTGTATGTTCTAATTTATAGTCGATAAACTTTATTTGAGTAATATTCCGCTAAAAATATAAATTTAACTATTTTTAACAGTTTTTGCCATTTTTGGTGCTTTTTAAGCTCCTTTTTAACGAATTTAACGTACTGAAAATGTGTCGTCCACCGAACTGATTCTTTCTTATGAAATACTTCATTGCACAGCACATGGTCGGTTTTAAATAATTAGTTGTGATGAAATAACAATTTTCTGTGAAAACAAAGCATTTATTCATTACGTACGTAGATAAAGTGTAGGTACCATAATTATGGTTCAGCAAAAGTTGTTTTTCAAACATCTCCTTCTAAGAGCTTCCAGTTAATTGTTATCATTTTGTGTTATTCTGGTCACTAGTCATAGAATCTAGTGTTTTGAAACGATAGTGTTTGAAGAACCTTGTGGCCGTTCGGCATTCGTTATTATGTTTTTGAATTCGAAATACCAAAACTGGGTTTTGAAACTTATTGTAGTGTTTTCCTCATTCTCAGTTTATTTTTTACCTGAATTTACTGTGGAATATTTTATTTACCTTAAGTCAAAACCATTCTGTTCGTCTAACTGCGATTTTTTAAAAACTATTTAAGTAAATTCTTTCACAAATTCAATTACTTTAAAAAGTATCTTTTCTCCCATGCTTCACCTTCATTATTACTCCTGGAGTAGGCTGTTTTTTCTTTTTTAAATTATACGATCTTCATTTTGGAAGCATTAAAGGTGACGCTATATATATTTATATATATATGTTTGATATTTTTTGTCAGGGAAATATGAAGTTCGGTCAGGGAAAAGTCAGGGAAATGTCAGGGAATTTTAAAATTTCCATTTGGGGGCCACCCTGGGTGTTATCAGTTGTTTTGTGCATTAAAGGTGACGCTATATATATTTATATATATATGTTTGATATTTTTTGTCAGGGAAATATGAAGTTCGGTCAGGGAAAAGTCAGGGAAATGTCAGGGGATTTTAAAATTTCCATTTGGGGGCCACCCTGGGTGTTATCAGTTGTTTTGTGTGTGTGCCCACCCTCCCACCCTTATAGGAGACACTCAACATACCTAATACTGGTCGGACACTTGGCGTGGGAATGAGAGATGAAACACAGTTACACTCTCTGAGTGTGGATTTAGGCCCCCATTGCACCTCCGGGGCGCCTAAATTCATTACAATCGCAACATCCGAAGTTGTTATTCGCCTATCACCATCAACAAGTTGGCGAACACTATTGATGTTGCCCGCTGTAATGCTGGTGCGGGGTCTGCGGTCATGGCTCTCATTTTCAACACGATCACGACCCTCCACAAACTGTTAATACCAAGCAAACACTCTAGCTCGCGACAGCGTCTCTTCCCCGAACTGTGCTGTCAATCTCCTCAAGATTTCGGCCGGTTTTACACCTTCTGCAGCTAGAAACTTAATCACAATGCGTTGTGCAACAGAGGGGTGTACCTCCTGCACAGACATCGTTTCAATGGATACTGAGAGGGTCGAGGAGGCTGGTTCAGGTGCTTCCCCCACTCCTGACAAACCAACCCAACACCCCACAACAGGGTAACGTTCTTCCATCACTGTTGCGCTCACTGGCCCAAAAGTCTCGTTTATATTTGATTCACCCTCGCAGTTATTGAGATTATAATAGTTGTTGCTGTAGAGGTTGTTGATAAGTTCACCAAAATAAGTGAAACCATGTTATGCAGCGGTGCTGGTAACATACCAAATAACATCTTTGTGAGCATGTACAATTTCACACCTTAATATTACACAACTGTCCCTCACAATAATTTCCTTTTTAACTTTACATTTTATGGGTCAAAGTTTTTAATGATTGTAGTTTTAACGTATTTGATCTATTAAACTTTTGAGTAAAATACATCTCATGTAAATTATTTGAGTGTTTAAAATAGTTTGACTGATTAAGAAATGTCTCGTTTTTTTTTAGACTTTTGGATTTTTTCCCGACCAATAAACGAACTGAAGAACATCTTAAAACCTCCTTTGAAGAGAAGGGTTTGGCCGAACTTGTCAAACTCCACTTGGCTCAGGTGAGTCTAGTCAACATACTGATACACCCAAAATAAGGTAGCTACTGTGCATGTAAATAGTTCAGGGTCTAAAACATACAAAATATTAGTACAATGAAAATTGGGCTATTTCAGGGGTATTGCAGGGATTTGTGTATATGCCATGTGCACAGGACGCGCATGAGAGCGCTCTGTCGGGAGAACGCGAGATTGCTGGGGTAACTAGTGGAGGGTCTCTGAGCAAAACCAACCCAAAAACCCTGATTTATGATCTTGTGTAACACTTCCTCCATGTGCGCATGACCTGTACTGACACTAGGCATGGAACATGCACTAGCGTGTAAAGTGGTGAATCAGCTGAGTGAGCTAAATTCTCTAAGGAGAAGTGTTAACGGCCCGTTGCACCTGGGCTGTTGCGTTTTGGTCGATTAGAGCCTTTATTATCAATCTGATCTAAAAATAGCTAAGGGGATGTCTTATTCATGAGTCATGTTTACCAGTTAAGATGAAGGCTAAATTTCAAATTTTCCAAAAATTTTGATAAAACTTTTTTTTGGAGGAGATTTAGTGGAAACGCTCTTCATACCATCACCCAAATATTAAATCTACAGTTATGAAAATTTGATCTTGAAAGGTTGAACGGCGCGGCGTGTATAATAACTTACTAAAACTGAAAGTCCTGGCATTAGGGTTTTGAGGGGGTCGAGGGGTGCGAAACAGTTAATCACTTTTCCAACAGGTACCGCCACAGTATTTTAGTGAAACTTGTGAGTCATAAGAGAGTTTTTGGCGACTTCAACTCAACGTCACCCATTACCGCAGTCTTGAGGGAGCAAATGAAGATGCTAACCCAAATGGAACCGGTGGCTGTTTACGAATTGAAAACTAAAAGTGAGAAATTAGCCCGTATTTGTACTGAAACTAACATGAAATTCGAATACAGGATTGAAAATCGGCGTTTCATCGGCGTATTTTCCCCCCAGCTGTCTTGTCCACTGGTTGACTAGTCAACTTCTTTATTTCGATATGAAACGCCGATTTTCAATCCTGAATTCGAATTTCATGTTAGTTTCAGTACAAATACGGGCTAATTTCTCACTTTTAGTTTTCAATTCGTAAACAGTACATGGATTTAACGCAAAGATAGTTAGCCTCAAGTGTGGAACACCGCGGTTTAGTTGCACTTATAGGTCATTAGTCATTACGAACTTCATGTTTTTGGGTTTTCCGTTGAGGATGAACAACAAGTATGAAAAAGGATTTATCTCTATGATAATGAACCAGAATTTTACCTGACACAATCATCAGTGGAGGCAGCACCACACAATGTTCACGAGAAAACAGCTGAGAGATCAGGCAAACTAAGAACAATACTGCGAAGAAGTAGTGTCTTGAAATTCAGTTTTCTCATTTAAAATACGTGAAATAATAGAAACAAGGCTCTAATCGACCAAATAGAGCCTGAGCTCAAAAGAACGATTTTTTCGATCGAGTTGAAGGTTAGTAAAGCTAGACAGCTGAGGCGGACTTCAGATGGCACATTCGGTTTCTACGCGACTTTGAGGGGTGTTCAAAAACCTACCCGCTACATCAACATAATTAGTTGGTAATGAGGCATTTTAAAAGAAAAACTATTAATATTTACTTCGCCAATATTCGAGTAATTCTGAGGTGCCCAGTAGTGTTACATTTACAGGAAGGTTATGCTGGTGTCGTGTGCCTTTAGGTCCCCAAACGGGTGACGTTAAATGAGCCATTCTAACATACGAGGTTGCTAACGTTCTCTCAAGGTTACGTACTCCTGGGTACGTTAGGATGACGTTAAGGGTACGTTATTGGTCACCAAAAACTCTATTGACTCCAGGTCGAAATAGTGGCGAGTAACACAGTTGCAGGTTCACCTAGAAGCAACAAACCCTACCTAATTCTTTCATAATTAGAGAGCCGAGAGTAGAATGGCTTTTACGATGGGCATGGTACACGATGAGGAAAAGTCTTCGTAAACTGTTAATTGTGCTAGGGATTCAGGCCGGAATTATTTACAGAGTTGAGAACTCGTTAGCCGTTAGCTTTGCATACCTACCAATATCTATCAGTTCTAAATGTAGCCTAACTGCTAGTGCAGGAGCTGAGAGAAGTTTCGTTCGCAAAAATAGAGGCACGTTTTCAAACAAATTGTTTCTTGGTCAATTACAAAGGTTCATTCGAGAAAATGATAAACGAAAATGTTTACAAGGAACTTTCGTTCAGTAATTAGCTTTACAATCGACCTGGAGTTTGTACGAACTGAAGTTTTTCTTGCATACCTATTCGTATTTCAATCAATTCTAAATATAGCTTTACTACGTTTGGCTATAAGTTGCGAGCGACTCCCAGCTAAAACCTACTACGGACGTTCACTCGTCCTGAAGACAGACCATTGTGCTATTGTGACCCTCATTACGGAAGCTCTGGTAGCTCAGACTTGGTCGCCTCCACCGAATTTTTGATGAAAATTAAGCTATTGCTCTCGCCTCAAAATTTGTAGAATGTGAATTTTTGAAAAAAATTTATGCAGAAATCCGTTTCAGGCTATTCTGAATCATATTCCAAAGTTTAACGCATTTTTTAATGTATGTATGTATGTATGTGTGTATGTATATATGTATGTATGTGTCATTCCAGACGATAACTGTCCGTAGAATTGTGCTAGAAACTTCAAACAAATTTTAAAATGTTAAGGACACAAAACGAAAGTTCAAGTTCGTTGGCCAGCATGATCGGATTACATCTTCGGGTTGAAATTTTCAAAAATGTAGTCAAAAATTTCAAAATAGCCTGTTTTTTGCGATTTGTTGTGCGAAATAATTTTTTCAGCATACTAACATGTGGTATATTCGGAATCAGCGTAAATTTTCCTATAAGAATATGTATCAAGTTTTCAAAAATTTCAAAGTTGAAAAATCAGTCAAAAATCGAAATAATGCCGTTCGCTAGTTGTAAAAATCGGTAATATTTGCATGAAACATTGTCCAAATTCAGATCGAACTACTCTTATGGAAGTATCCCTGTATAACCAATCCTAGAACCATGCTGTTTAAAACGTAGGTAGTAGGTGCTTGTTTAAAAAAAAAAATAATAATGTAATCACAACTGATGAGTTTACTCTGTGAAATATTCCGTCCTCCGATTCTCTCGGTCGCTCTCTTAAATGTTTTACGCTCGACTGTTTCAGGACTTGATGTAGCTTTAATACTGACTGTGGCTTAAAGATTAGTTTAATAATAATAAAGTATGAGTACCTCCCAATTATTTTTAATAATTTGATTCCATGTTTGTCTATCAAAATCATAAACTAAAATTTCTCTACACGATCAATAGCGACTGAAATGTCGAAGATTTCTTCAAAAATTCTCTCATGGGGTCATGCTGCACGACTGGACTTTTTTTTTTTTTTTTTTTTTTTTTTTTTTTTTTTTTACAAGTTTTATTGCGCCAAGTAATAACAACTTATAAGCAATATGCATGTGATAAATTATTATACATTTTCTTAAGATCTAATATTCTTCACTTTAGACTTATTGTTCTGATTATTGAGTCACTAGTCTTGACGTTCATTTTATTTCACTTAGTTCAAGCGGTTTAGTTCTTTTAAGTCTTCTAAGTAGATCTTCGGTGTCAAGGAGCTGAACGACATCCTCGTTAACATGATCTCTGAGCCTCAAAAGGTGATTGACGGCTTGCTCATTGACAGATTCAACTTTCAACTCATAGTGTAATCTGTCGTTTCTGAAGTATCTGTATGCATCAACGCAGGTACGCAGATCATTATTCTGAAAGCGCTGAATAATGTTGCGGTTACTTTGTGCAGTGCACCCCCACAGTTGCGCACCATATGTCCAGACAGGTTTGAGGACTTGGTTGTACAATATGAGCTTATTGTGGATAGACAGTTTTGAGTGTCTTCAAATAAGCCAGTACATTTTCCTGAATTTGATAACTAGTTCAGACTTTTTCTTTTTAGATAGAATGTGAGCACACATCGGTTTTCGGGTTGAGAGCTTTCTTATATTTCCGCAGAAGCCTAACAGCAGCAGCGCTGGCGTAGTTTCGACGTTTTCGGGAGCTAGCTACGACGGTCCCTTAACCATTCTTTAATTTTATAGTTTTCAATGAAAATAATATTCCATCCTAAGAACCCACACTCCTACGAAGAGTAATTTTTTTCTGTGATTTTTTCAAAGTTTCTGGACCGTGACGCTACTCCAGGGCAGGACCCCACCCGAGGGTGACGTCAGCGATGCACATTAAACATTGAAAAATCATAGAAAATCACGTATCTTAGGAAACTGTGGTTGGTGTCAAAATTCTCATGATGAAATTTACTTCTATTTAAAAATAGTTGGAGTAGCTTTTTCACACTCGCCGTGTTCATCACTCTCGCCGGCTCACCCTTGTAAACTGAAATTGCAACACTGTCGGTTAGAGATGAATGACAAAATAACGAGCCCTTCCAGATCAGATTGACAACTTGCTGAGTACTAAACCAAGTTTATTACTGCTTCTCAATCTTAAATTTTAGCCGAAAGGCTGTAAATGGTAGGAATTGGGGTCCAATCCTGTTCAGAAATTGTTTTACTGTTTCAACCCTCGTTATTTCCCAACGAATACACAAAATCTCTTGAAATCGTGTCCAGTGCGTGTTTCTCTATGAATATACGAGTATCTATTGCTGATTTGTAATAGTGGAATGTTGCTCCAATTTTTCAGGCAAGCCAAGAAGCGAAACGTGATCTTCAAAAGGATTTGGAAGAAAAATTGGCCGACGGCTTGCCAATCAAAGAACTCATTACTGATATTAGAGATTACGCTACTAAGCACTGCATCTCGGAGCAAGACATCATTACATTGGTTTGTACCTTGATTCCTTAAGTAATTTAATATTAATACTTGGAAGTTTGTTCGGCTAAGAGTCCAGAACGGTTCAGAACTGACCTGACCACGCCCACAATGAGGCGTTAGTTTAGTCCACTGTCCTGTCATCACTCATTTCCATTCTTTTCGAACTTAAACTGGTTTAAGTTGTTGGTGAAAGTGGGCCTCATAAAAGTTAGATAATACGGCGTTTTTGCAGTTTTCCATTTGAGTCGTTCAGCTGATTCGTTGTACGAATATAGTTTTTTGTAGCGCAAGCAAACCAGAAGCTAACCACTGAGTCGTACGGTACGAATTGGGAGTCGTACGATTGAATGAAACGATTCAAAAGTCACACTAACGTGACTACACTACTCCAAATCTCCATAATTAAGCCCGAGTCATAGATTACCTAACGTGTAATGAATTATTTTTATTTATAATGGAAGAAGCACCTATTAAATTAGCTATAACTTTCTCTACCTATGTGGTTTAATTTTTTCACTAGAAATAGATGTGGTAGAAGAAGGAAGGGAACTTGGAAGGGTAGTTGTTAAGGCAACATTGAAATTCGCCTTGGGTTAGGAGAATCTCTTTCGGGAACTTCAACATGATCAACGATCAACATGTACCAATATTATAAATTTGTACCTACCTGTACCTACTACCTACATATGTACGTTATTTTACTTTTTTTTCCCTTGGCCAATTACGTTTTATTATTGAAAATAACGAACCATTTTTGAAGATTTGGGTACCTGCTAACACGCGACAATGGGCGGAGGCAGCAGTTTCTGTTTGTGACTATCTTCTCTGTTAAGTGGCACAATCCCTAGGTACCCATTTCATCAAAATCGATCTATCAGTATCGGAGCTTCGTCTATAACAACCAATTTCAGGTTTGACATGCGTAATGGTTACCTATATCAACAAAATTAGTAGGATGCCATCCTGATACTTGTACCCAAATACCAAAATGTACCAAAATAAAGATCGTGAAGCTTTAGAATCGATTGTAAAGTATCAGCATAATTTAAATGAGGATGAATCCTACAAACCAACCACCTTTTTTGAAAATCACGAATATTACGATGTCCTTGTCATACCACCTTGTAATAGGAACAAGAAAAATTGATTATAGGTTATGGACAATGAGTCCTCCACAACACAACCCACCACTTAGCTGATGTCATGCATCTTCGATTATTCTTTGTTTCTCGCTTTCTTTTGATTAATTCCGCTCATTCAATACCACAATGTTTACCTTACATCTGTTTCTATTTTATTCGTGGTTGCATTTTGTTTTTCATTCAACATTTTTACGTTTCCCTCAATATTCACTACTTGATTAATTTATGGTTTTACTCGTTTTCTTGCAGATCTGGGTAACCGTGATGTCTCTGGCCGAGTGGAACAAAAAGGAAGAACTTGTGGCCGAACAAGCCCTCAAGCATCTTCAGAAATACGTACCCCTCTTCAACGCTTTCACGGACAACACCAAGTCCGAAATGGCACTCCTTCTTAAAATTCAAGAATACTGCTACGATAACATGAACTTCATGAAGATTTTCCAGAAGATAATTCTTCTCTTCTACAAAAGTAAGCTGTGCATCGGTAGATATGGAATTATACTCAAAACTAATCATTTCAACCCATTGTGGTTAATTTAAGGCTGCAGGGATATTATAAACATGAAGTGGTTATTCGTAGGTACTCTGAGGTTGTTCGTAGAACCATGTGGGCATTGATGCTATGGAATGTGGTGTCTAATAGATTGGATAGACCGGGAGAGAGCCAGTGGTACAAAAATGTCAACAATTCAGAAATGGTTGATTTTTTAGTATGATATGAGAGAGAAAAGGTTCTAATATATGAAAATGACAATTGCAGACGTTTTTGAAATGAAAACTGTGGGGAAAATCTGAGAGAGAAAAAATTCTAACATACGGAAATAACAACGGCGGATTTATAAACAACTTCAGAATGAAATCCTCATTTTTCCTACTTTTCTTCGGAAAATATCCCCCCCCTACAACACATACACACACCTCCACACTTTCGACAACTCGAAAACGTCTGCTATTGTTATTTTCGTATACCTAATACAACCTCTCACATACCTACTTGAAAGTCACCCATTTCTGCATCGTTGATTTTTAGCATGGAACGTGCTTTAGCCTTGGACTAACTAGCCAAAAACGTTACGCGGATGTGTCAGATTGAAAATTTTTTAAAATTTTTTTATATTCACGTACAATCCATTGCTGGGGAAATGAAATTTCTTTACTTTTCACTGGAAAAAAATCGTGGTAGATAGAAATCTCTAATTTATCACGCATTTCTTTCTTACTTGTTCTTCTGTTCATGTCGTAGTTTTATATTTATTTATGTTATAAATGGATATAGTAAACAATACCGCTTGTTATGTTGTCACTTGGTTGAGGATTTGATCTTGGTTATAGTAATTGTAGACGCGCACTGCAACAGAAAATTACCTACCTAGGTACTGAATTCTAATTTCGATTAGTAGAACATTTATGTCGTAGTTTTAAATTTATTTACATCTTCGAATTAGCAGGAAGAAAGCATGTTCCATGTATTTGCATTTTAGCCGAAGGCTCAAAGCGGAAAGCAACCGGGAAGTATTTGCCCCCCTGGTGGGCTCAAGGCCCAAAGGGCTGTTTTATTTTATTTTTAGCGAATTTTCGAAGAAAATTAAGCTGTTGCTCTCGCCTCAAAATTTGTAGAACGTGAATTTTTGAAAAAATTTTATGCAGAAATCCGTTTCAGACTATTCTGAATCATATTCTGAAGTTTAACGCATTTTTTTATGTATGTATGTATGTATGTATATATGTATGTATGTATGTGTCATTCCAGACGATAACTGTCCGTAGAATTGTGCTAGAAACTTCAAACAAATTTTAAAATGTTAAGGACCCAAAACGAAAGTTCAAGTTCGTTGGCCAGCATGATCGGATTACATCTTTTGAAATTTTCAAAAATGTAGTCAACATTTTCAAAATGGCCTGTTTTTTGCGATTTGTTGTGCGAAATCATTTTTTCAGCATACTAACATGTGGTATATTCGGAATCAGCTTAAAATTTCCTATAAGAATATGTAAGAATATGTATCAAGTTTTCAAAAATTTCAAAGTTGAAAAATCAGTCAAAAATCTTAATAATGCCGTTCGCTAGTTGTAAAAATCGGTAATATTTGCATGAAACATTGTCCAAATTCAGATTGAACTACTCTTATGGAAGTAAGAGTACCTCCTAATTATTTGTAATAATTTGATTCCATGTTTGTCTATCAAAATCATAAACTAAAATTTCTCTACACGATCAATAGCGACTGAAATGTCGAAGATTTCTTCAAAAATTCGCTCATGGGGTCATGACTGGACTTTTTTTTTCATTTCCCTGGTTTCTCATTCTATAGGTTCATGGCTCAACTTTACTGGCTGTAGTATACATGTGTAGCAAAGAGAATTCCCAAGTTTTCACAAGCGGCAACTTTGCAACAATGATTCGTGTACTAGTTTGTTACCTACCCTCATGCGTAGAGAACGTCATCTAGTTTCGTTGGTTGGCAATTTAGGCAACGCTTTTTGAAGCTAAGTTATGGCATTGAGATTGTTAGTTGCATATTAACCCGCCAGTTCCTAAATGAAAACTACCACAAAAATTTTAAATTTTCTGATGAATTCTTATTATTGGACATCTAATTGAATGGAGAAAAAAAGCATACCATTTATACCACGCTCCAAGTACTAGTAGTGGTACTGCACCCTGTAGAGTGCATTAGGCATGGGAACAACAAGAAATAAGATGTTTGGTGAACTTGTAATTTTTATTACATAAACCCTTCAGAATAGTGTAGGCAGTATTATATAGGCAAAAATCAGTGTTGAAAAGAATTTTTGAAGCTTCTTTGATGCAATTTTAAAGCTATTCACGAGATGAAGGTGCAACGTGTCCCCATGGAACTGATACCAGCAACTCCACATGCTCGGCACATTTGTCTTGTATTCTTGTGGCATCTTCTGCACCGCCGCTGATTACAAGGAACTGGTTCGTGAAAAGGTTTGGGTTGACATGGGAGATGTCTGGCCTTCATTTTGGGGATGTTTGAAATGGATCGCACCTTTTTGGCTGGATTCCCGTGCGTCAGGCATTTGGACTGAACGATGGCCCTTCTGAATTGACCGTTTGTCTCATTTTATTCAGACGTCCTCTTCTTTAGCTGCCATGCATTCTGACAAGCAGCATCAAGTCCAAACAGGAAGAGAGGTACCACCATTTCCGTTCCCGCAGAGAGCATCTAAGAGATTCAACATTCTCATCAAACCGGTCGAATCCTCCCATATATCGATTGTACATCATAACAACAGTCGGGCAATCAACGGAAATCCTCTTCTTCACCTTGCCAACAGTCCCAATCCTATCAACTTTACTAGTAGGAACATGACAGTTGGAAGCCATGGTTACAATATTGTTGTCATTCCATCTCACAATGCAAATTCTCTGGTAGTCTGGTCGGTGGAGGATCCTCTTGCCTTCTTCTTCATTTCGGTTATTGAGGTAAGGAGAGAGCCTTCTATTCGGTTGTCCCGAATTGGAAAAAAAAAAGGACGGATGGACTGACAGACACGACGAGTCCTAGTGAGATAATACAGACATAGATAGTTACTGACGCAAGCACAACAAACATGAACCTACTTACCACCAAAACCAGAAGTTGTTCTAAATCCTAATGCACCCTACAGGGTGCACCAAAGTTGTATTTATGATTAGGAGGCCAATTTTGCTCAGTTCTCTGATATTTTTTGTTAGGGTTTCTCAGAAGCAACTAGAAGAACAAAATCTGGTATGAATTATTGGGTAACTACCGTTTTTTAGGCATGGTGAACGAAAATGAGAAGGCAGGTCACACAGACGCAAAAATTGCGGAGGTTGGCCACTTTGAACTGACTTATCAAGATAACAGGTGGATCTTATCAACTTCCTTTTGATCAAGTCACTTTGTCACATCTTCAAAACCCTCTAGGACCACTAGGATCAGTTAGTGGGCGACCTGTTTGAATTTCAGGGGCCAAAAAAGAGGTGCACCCTGTAGGGTGCATTAGGAACTGGTGGGTTAAGAAAAGTTTGGCGGTTCTCGAACAACGAAAAGCGTGATTGCATTGCTAAAGTCATTCCAATGGTGCTCCAAAGTAGCTTCTCAGCTTGCATCTAAACAGCATTCCTCACCGACTGTCATCGTTGAACTAAAGTGTGCTGTTCACCTTCGTTTCCTGTATCATGTTTCTCCCTAGCAATACTTTCTAATCTCCTGTTGAATGTTTTAGAAGTAGTGTGTGAAGTGTAAAGTAGTGAAATAATGTGTTTTACATGGGTGTAAATGTAACTGCGGAAAATGGGCAGCTTCACCTTGGGATTTAAGAATATTGTGGATTGCTAAATTTCAACCGGCTAAGTGCTTTTTGGTCCGAACTTCTGATATTTTGAGCCCCATCGCAATATTGACTTGAACCTCCAAGTCCTTCAATGAAAGTTTTTGTTGAGTCGTGACAATAAATACAAAATGTAGTCAATGTAACACCTGCATATCACCGATTTGGCACATACCCATTATTTTTAGCGAATTTTTGAAGAAAATTGAGCTATTGCTCTCGCCTCAAAACTTGTAGAATGTGAATTTTTGAAAAATGTTTATGCAGAAGTCCGTTTCAGGCTATTCTGAATCATATTCTGAAGTTTAACGCATTTTTTTAATGTATGTATGTATATATATGTATGTATGTATGTGTCATTCCAGACGATAACTGTCTGTAGAATTGTGCTAGAAACTTCAAACAAATTTTAAAATGTTAAGGACATAAAACGAAAGTTCAAGTTCGTTGAACTTGATCGGATGATCGGATTACATCTTCGGGTTGAAATTTTCAAAAATGTAGTCAAAAATTTCAAAATAGCCTGTTTTTTGCGATTTGTTGTGCGAAATAATTTTTTCAGCATACTAACATGTGGTATATTCGGAATCAGCGTAAAATTTCCTATAAGAATATCTATCAAGTTTTCAAAAATTTCAAAGTTGAAAAATCAGTCAAAAATTGAAATAATGCCGTTCGCTAGTTGTAAAAATCGGTAATATTTAGATGAAACATTGTCCAAATTCAAATTGAACTACTCTTATGGAAGTATCCCTGTATAACCAATCCTGGAACCATGCTGTTTAAAACGTAGGTAGGATTTAATGCTAGTATTAAATATTTTCAATTTCTTTCTTATTGCTACGGAAAAGCCAAGTGACTACAGTTTGTCTGTCAATTCCTTACTGTAGGATACTAGATTCGAATGCAAATGACTTTATATCTATCGTAATATAAAGCCTCATCATCGATTGGCTGTGGAAATACGTTTCTTTCATATGACGTCGGTATGTTATTTTATTTTATGCCAAGATTTGATGATGTAATGATAGGATACTGTAAAGATTTGAACTGCCATCAATACTGACCACATTGGACATCGAAATCTATGAATATTTACCTCTATTCGTCTTTAAATCTACAAGATTCGTTTAATAATAATAGACTATGAGTACTTCCTAATTATTTTTAATAATTTGATTCCATGTTTGTCTATCAAAATCATAAACTAAAATTTCTCTACACGATCAATAGCGACTGAAATGTCGAAGATTTCTTCAAAAATTCGCTCATGGGGTCATGCTGCATGACTGGAATTTTTTTTTCATTTCCCTGGTTTCTCATTCTATAGGTTCATGGCTCAACTTTACTGGCTGTCGTATACATGTGTAGCAAAGAGAATTCCCAAGTTTTCACAAGCGGCAACTTAGCAACAATGATTCGTGTACTAGTTTGTTACCTACCCTCATGCGTAGAGAACGTCATCTAGTTTCGTTGGTTGGCAATTTAGGCAACGCTTTTTGAAGCTAAGTTATGGCATTCAGATTGTTGGTTGCATATTGGGAAAAGTATGGCGGTTCTCGAACAACGAAAAGCGTGATTGCATTGCTAAAGTCATTCCAATGGTGCTCCAAAGTAGCTTCTCAGCTTGCATCTAAACAGCATTCCTCACCGACCGTCATTGTTGAACTAAAGGCCCTTTTACACGAGCGATTTTTTCCGGCAATAATTGCAGAAAAAAGTATTGCACAACTATTTCAAAAAAGTTGGACAACTCCTCGAAAAAGTTGCCGAAGATTGCAGGCAATTGATTGACGGGAGTTGTACAACATTCCAGGCCCACGAGCCCTCTCGGTAACTGTTGCATCGTGTTGAAATGAAGTCCAAGGGGTTTGGAAAATTATTGCACTATTGCGGCAATTTTTCGGCCTTGGGTCGGGAGAGGGAACGAAACAGCTAATCACATTGAGAGTTTATTTGTGCAGCATGGCCTTATGAGCAAATATTGACGTGAAACTGCACTGATGGGGTGCAGCATTGCCTCATGAGAGAATTTTAACGTAGGAAAGATAGGAGTTTATTTGTGCAGCATGGCCTTATGAGCAAATATTGACGTGAAACTGCACAGATGGGGTGCAGCATGGCCTTATGAGCGAATACTGACGTGAAACTGCACTGATGGGGTGCAGCAGTGCCTCATGAGAGAATTTTAACATAGGAAAGATAGGAGTTTGTGTGCAGCATGGCCTTATGAGCAAATATTGACGTGAAACTGCACTGGTGAGGTTCAGCATTGCCTCATGAGAGAATTTTAACGTAGGAAAGATAGGAGTTTATTTGTGCAGCATGGCCTTATGAGCGAATATTGACGTGAAAGAATTTCAGAGGTGAGAGCCAACCCACATTCTCTCTGGCTCAGAAACTGGCGCTGCCAAATTCCCCACTTTTTCCTTTGGTTGACCTCTTCACCGTCCATGGCGCAAACTGTAGTCGCCCGTGTAAACGAAACAATTGAGCAATTTCTATTGCTCAACTTTATTGGTGCAACACAGTGCGATTAATTCCTTGCAACATCTTGACGCAACACGAGGCAATTTTATTGCTTTGTGTTGCGTACAACTTTTCTAGTGCAATTTTTTTGGAGTTTTGTTGCTCGTGTAATCGGCCCTTAAAGTGTGCTGCTCACCTTCGTTTCCTGTATCATGTTTCTCCCTTGCAATACTTTCTAATCTCCTGTTGAATGTTTTAGAAGTAGTGTCTATAATGTGTTTTACATGGGTGTAAATGTTGCGGAAAATGGGCAGATTCACCGTGGGATTTAAGAATATTTAGGATTGCTAAATTTCAACCGGCTAAGTGCTTTTTGGTCCGAACTTCTGATATTTTGAGCCCCATCGCAATATTGACTTGAACCTCCAAGTCCTTCAATGAAAGTTTTTGTTGAGTCGTGACAATAAATACAAAATGTAGTCAATGTAACACCTGCATATCACCGATTTGGCACATACCCATTATTTTTTATGAAAAAATTGTTCTTGGTGTATAGTGATTTCGACACTTCTACCTTGTAAACGAGTAAACTCGAGTAACTTTAGTACTGACTCGTTCCATCTTCGTTTGTTTCCAGAGGAAGTCCTTTCTGAGGAAGTAATACTCAAGTGGTACCGCGACGGGCACTCGGTGAAAGGGAAGATGATGTTTTTGGAGCAAATGAAGAAATTCATCGAATGGCTACAGAACGCGGAAGAAGGTTGGTGCAGTGCATTTATTTTATAGATGGTATCACATGTGCCTTTATAATCTTGAGGCATTGTCAACTCACCAATAAAAGGTCATTGATGATTAGGATAATTTTATTGAACTAAGTTTTTTTTCTTTTTATACTGAAAGTGACATTCAAAGATTTCTAGCGTTAATTAGGGTAAAAGCACCAATTGTTGTTGACACTATTAGGGGGGTCATCTCTCTTAAGGCTGCCATTCACGACGGAGCCAGATGGCCTGAGGCCGCTCGCTCGAGTCCATTTGGCCCCGGTCCAAATTAGGGGGGTCACACACGGGTACACAGCCAGTAGCGTTTCCTCGTTCTTCGGTCCTGGTGCTGTCCTCTTGAGCATCTGACCGCACCAATTCACTTCATCATCACTTTATCAATTGTACCTCTTCAATTTTACTTCAGTATGAACAACGAGGAACTTATTAACTTAGCTGCTGCTGCAGTTTGCATTTACATGAAGAAGAAGAAACCAAAAAGGCATGAGGAAGAAACGAGCAGAAAGAATGGTTTTCAGCTCGAAATAAATTAACCCATGTCAGGTTGATTGAACACCTAACATTAGAACCTGCTGAAGTCACGGCCACTCACACTTGCCATTGTACACTTAGCTGTCACCTCGACGTCTAGAAGTACACTGAAAGGATTTTGGCCCGGGGGATGACCTACACACGGAAGAGCCAGTCAGTGGAGCCGATCCATTTGGCGTGCCGATCCCCACTCACGGCAAGTCCACTCGACGGCTCCATGGATTTTGGCCCGTCCGAAAATCCAGCAAGGCCGCTAGGTGGCGCGGGGCCACTTGAAATTTCCCGACACACGGTGGAATATGGATCAGCCCGAGGCCGTTTGGCTCGTTGGCTCCGTCGTGAATGGCGGCCTTTAGGCCTGATGCACACGAGCTGCAAAGTATTCGGAACGCTGAGATTGTTTTCTATCCTATCTCTTTGATACCCATCTGAGTTCTGTAAATTTATAGACTCACCTCACTAAGCTGTAGAGCTGTGACAATGTCACTGGAGTGACAGATTACAGTTTAGCGGAATTCCATTCTTGCATCAATTTTGGTCACATTTCAAAAAAATTGGACTAACACTTGGTATGGTTTAGGCGTGACAAGCATTTACCACAGATAGTGGAACCAAACTTTCATCCTCTTGACAACAGTCGACTGTTAACAACAACTCATTGTAGTGGCTTCTCTCCACAGTTATTTTCAACATTTCTATAAGTAAACCGTTGTTTTGTTGGAATTAGTCGGGTTGCGGCCCAGGGATTTGTTTAAAGGCCTTTACAGACCAAATGTTAGCGGAAAACATTGTTATTAACATAACATTGTAGATAACAAAAATGTTGGAAACAAAAAGTGATGATCTGGAAAATTAGTTACCAACATTGTTGGCAACAATGTCGTCAACTTTTTTGTTGCCAAAAATTCATCCATCTGCTTTTTTGGGTCTAGTTTTCTAACAATGTTATCCACAATGTTGTTAACATTCAAAATAATAACATTTGGGTGTGAACAAGTAGGTGTTCTCCAGTACTCTTTCATTTCACGTTGAAACTGTCCGATTAGGCTTTTCATTTTCTTCTCCACCTCCACCATAGTACGATTTGCGGCAATCCCAAGCACTTTCCAAGCATCACACTTTTTCTGTTTGTCTTTGTACTGAGGCAGCTGCACGTCCCATAAGCATCTCTGCTTTCTATATTCCTCAATCAACCTTACTACTTCGTCCTTTTCCCAATTCATTATTCCCACTTCACTACTTCCCTTGTCACTACTGCACATAATTAATCAAAGAAACCAAAATGTCCTTCACAGTTCGTCGTCAGTGCAACAGTGTGATTCACAGTCTACACTTCTCCCACCAATTCAAAGGCTCAAAATCCTGTGAAACACAATGTTACCAGAAATCCCGGTTTGTTATCGCTCATGGCTCGATAACAAAACTCAGTGTTGACAACAGTGTTACTAACAATGTTGACGGAAAAAATAACTTTGTTACCGAAAATGTTGCCAACAATGTTTCTGGTAACATTTCGAAGGAGGAATTGTTGTCAGCATTTTTCGTGCGCCGTAACAATGTTATTAACAATTCCACTCGCCCGATGTCGATAACATTGTCGTCAACAGTGTTGCCTCCGGTCTGAAAGAAATCTTACTGAAAAATGTTAATAACAATGTTTTCAACAATTTTATCGTCCGGTCTGTAGGCACCTTAAAGTTGAAGGATTTGTTTACAACTCTCGAGGACAACCGTTATGAAATCCCCAATCAAAGACATATCCATGTGACATGGTATCTGCTTGTAAAGCAGATAGTGGAACTCGTTCCACTAAACTTACAGATAGCGTAACTAGCGGAATCGGTCAACCTTGACAATTACTTTCTTTTCTGTCGAATAACGTAGATTTTGATGATCTACAGTGTCCCATATTCTAATGTCTTGTTTTGAAATTGAAGTGTCAACATTTGGATAAATGTCAACAATTTGTGCCCTTACCCTACAGATTTTATATGTACTGGATATTTGTATGCCTACGTTTCCGAATTTCAACACGTCTTAGTGAGAATATATTCAATTTAATGACAACGTTTCTCTAGAAACATCTGGAATGTTCTGACGATCTTCGAGGTTTATTGAGCCATATTGTTCGGCATTTGAGCACTTATGCTTTCATATACATTAATTCTCAGATTTGTTAGCAAAACTTTCGAATTTTTAATTGTGTTTAATTCAATGTGTTCTATAATCTGTCTAGAATGTACATCCTGTACCTGTATAATGTTAGTAATGTATTTGATTTTGATTTGCAGAATCCGAATCGGAAGAGGAGGAGGACTAAACTATCACAAGGAAGGTAAATAAAACTTGTTTCACAATTACCTTCGATTGTGTCGTGACAATTAGTCATGGCGCAAGTGGGTTATTTGTAATATTAATTATAGTAGGTTTAGCCTTGTTAACAACCACCACCACCCCTCCTAGAACTGGCTTCAGAAGCCACCAAAATATCGTATCCTTGTTAATCGGATACGTGCAGACGAATTTCTGTGAAGACTCGAACTATGCGTATATTTTTAGTATACTCTTGAATGATGACACCAATTTCTTGCGCGAATTTCCATAATGTGCGCCACAATCTTCCTTGGATGGCTGACTAGAGTATACCTGCGTTTTACCAGAATTAGAAATTTCACACTTTTCAAATCGTTCGAGCTAGGCTTCGCACTGAATCATGTACTTCACTTGTGTATTTCTGTGTAAAATCTGTGGGCATAGCAAGTTTTCCGTGAAATGCAACTGCCGTTCAACAGTTGGATGACCGGGAATATGGGGATTATTGATTATTTGCTCCCACCACTATTTCATTGAAAGTGTTACAGTTTATCTTTTGGTTTAAACGTTTATTGAATATTTGACTACCCTAATTTTTAATGGTTGTTGGGGTAAGCCAAGCTACTTTACTATTTAAAATGGTTATTCGACATTTCTGTGGTGGAGCCATATTGTCATGGGCCACACCAACTGGTGCCCACAACCAGCCGGTGCCTGGGCAGGACCAGAACAACAACAACAACCACCGAACGGGGAGTTGATTGTAGGTGATAACTGGCCAATTGCTGAGATATCTGAATACGACGAAAATTGGGACTGCGGCCCTGTGTTGCCAAAAGTGCAAGAAGTGCAAAATAGGAAGGGGAAAAAATAAATGAAATTATAAGTGGCAGGGGAACTTTTTTTGGTCATTCGTGGAAACAATTGAAGAATATAAGGTTCGACAGACTAGACTGAAGTTTCCTTCTTGTAAAACCTATTTTCACCCAGAAAGTGTACAAAGATCGTTCCAGCCGGCGCAGGTTTTTTCCCTTCCTATTTTGCACTCGTTGCACTTTTGGCGGCACAGGGCGGACCCAATTTTCGTCATATCCCGATATCAAAGCAATTGGCCAGTTATCACCTACAATCAACTCCCCGTTCAGTTGTTGTTGTTCTTGTCCTGCCCAGGGCACCTGCTGGTTGTGAGCACTAGTTGGTGTGGCCCATGATATCATCCAAGTCCTTTACATGCAAGTCCGAAGAGGAAAATTCTTCAGCAATTTTGTCTAAATTTACTACTTTCAGTCGCCTAATGACTGTATTATCTGGGAAGGTAGCGTGAAACCTTGCAGTAGATGTTTCATGCAGTACTCTTGAGTGATGACACCAATTTCTTGCGCGAACTTCCATAATGTGCGCCACAATCTTCCTTGGATGGCTGACAGAGTACCTGCTTATCATTAACGCTACCTGAATTAGAAATTTCACGCTTTTCAAATCGTTTGAGTAGTCTTTTAATGGGAAGGGGTTACAGTTTGTATTTTGATCAAAATGTTAACTGAATATGAGACTACGCAATGCATTGGTTCTTGAAGGAAAGCCAAGCTGCTCTTGACCATATGTGAAGCCACATCCAAATCTATTGGAAAAATTCATTTTCAAATTTAGCACATATAACCCCTTCAAACATGCAGCATCGAAGAGAAAACTTCTTCAGCAATTTTGTCTAAATTTACTACTTTCAGTCGCCTAATGACTGTATTATCTGGGAAGGTATCGTGAAACCTTGCAGAAGATGTTTCATGCAGTACTCTTGAGTGATGACACCAATTGAAGGGCTTTGGGTACAAAGGGCGTAAGTGCCATAAATCCCAAAAAAAGTTATCGCTGTTTCAGTTTTAATTTGTTTGTCATTCTCACAATATGCGTTCTAAAGAGATGATTTTTTTTTTAAATTAAATATTGCTGAAATACGTTTTAATTGTGCGTTGGATTTGTTCATAACGATCTTCCCAAGATTTAAAAAAAAAATTTTTTGTTCACGATCCTATGACAACGGCCTAAGTGCCACCTCTGTTTACCACCTGCCTAAGTGCCATACCCACCTAATTCTTCAAGTTTTCTACAAGTGAACAGTTTTAAAAACATTGCTAATCTTTTTTCACATAGGAAGGTATCTAACGGAGTTCTTAGGGGAATTAGAAGAAAAAAGGTGTTCTCACGAGAATTTACAAGGTTACAAACACAGTGTTGCACCATGGCACTTACGCCCTTCCTACTGAAAATGCCTCATGGACTTAGGTAGTACTGAAAAACGGTGATTTTGGACGGAGGACGTTAGTAACACTGCGACGTGGCGGTTTATTTAAAAATGATTGGTGCATAAGCCCTTTCTAGAAAAATAGCTAGTGGTATATAGGTCCAGAAAAAAATATAATATGGAAAAAGTCGATATTGGCACTTACGCCCTTTGTACCCAAAGCCTTTCAATTTCTTGCGCGAACTTCCATAATGTGCGCAACAACTTCCTTGGATGACTGGCAGAGTACCTGCTTATCTTAACATTACCTGAATTAGAAATATCACGCTTTTAAAATCGTTTGAGCTAGGCTTCATCCTGCATCATATACTCTACTTTCATGGGTGTTTGTGTATTTCTGTGTAAAATCGCGAAAATCGTTAGGGCGAATTTTCAGTGAAATGTTACGTTCTGTAAGTTGGATGTTCGGACTATCATCATTATTTGCACCCACCACCAAATGGTTTTTAATTGAAGGGAGTTGTAGTTTACCATTTGGTTTAAACGTTGGCTGAATTTGTGACTGCGTAATTTTCATTGGTTCTTAAGGCAAGCCAAGCTACTCGTAACTATTTCAAATTGATTTTTCCCATTTTCGTGTGAAACAATATCCAAATGTGATCGACATTTCGGTAAATATATTCGGGTCCAGCATTTCAAAAAGCATATAGATCTTTCTAGAATAATTCTTCAACAATTCTCTTCTAAATTTCCTACTTATCTTACCTAATGACTGGATTATGTGGGAACGTGACGTGACACCTTGCAGCAGATGTATCACGAGTACTCATCATTTATCTTCACAACTTTCATAGGTGCATTTCCATGTGAAATGGTTAGGTGTAGCGAATTTTAGAAGAAATTTTACTATTGGCACCTGTGTGATCAGAAATATTGGATTATCATGATTATTTGCACTCACCACCTTGTAATGGGAAGGGTTTACAGTTTGTATTTTGGTCAAAATGTTAACTGAACATGAGACTACGTAATTTATTGGTTCTTGAAGGAAAGCCAAGCTGCTCTTAACCATATGAATGGATTTCGCCATTTTCATGGCCAAATCTAGTGAAGAAATTAATTTTCAAATTTAGCGCATATAACCCCCCCTCCAGACATTATAAGGAATTTAGGTGCCCCCCCCCCCCCCAGAGGTGCAATGGGGGCCTAAATCCTCATAAATCAGGTAGAGGAGGTAAAGAGGCATCCCGTCAGAGAGATACCACCCCTAGTCATAGCTTTTAATGAGCCATGTTCGGGGAAGGTTGATATTCCTGTCACCAGAAAACCATCCGACGCCAAACCAGCTGTCTAAAACGATCGAGAACAGCGCGTGGTTCCCATTGATTCCTCAACAGGACGCCGCCAACGCTATCTCTGGTGCTCTGACGGGAGCTTGATGGACCTCTCAGGAGGTAACTCTGTTACACTCCTCCCCTTAAAGACATACTTGATTGAAGATCAAGTGTGGTAGTTGGGTGGAATAGTGAATAGCTGAGAACTAATGCTCATTCAATCATAAATAGCTGCATTGGCGTTTTGGATGGGGGAATAGAAATTAAAACTGGATTGTCAATGAAGCTTCATAAGAAGTATCTTCATTGAACAATCGGGACAAAACGGATGCTCAACTATGGAGACTTATACCTTAGGAAATCAAAATATATATAGAAATTAATTTGCCCAACATTGGGGACTTTTAAATTAAATTGCCCAACTATGGGGACTTGAATGGCGCACTAACCTTGTAATTGACATTATAGCAATACTCAGGTGGCATAAAATTGAAAGAAAATAATATAAAATGAATTTGCCCAACTTAAGGGACTTAAATTGTGCACTCAGGTGGCATAAAATTGAAAGAAAATATGGTATATAAAATATTAAAAGGGGAATAAAAGAGAAATTATAATTCAAAGACCAATGAAATTATTTATATACCAAAGGGTGATAATGGGAATTCCTGCTGGAACCCCGGGCCATGTTTCTTCTGAAACATTAAGGCCCCAAAAATAGTGGATTGGACTACTAGGCGTCAGCCGTGCATTATCCAAAATCCTCATAAATCAGGTGGAGGAGGTAAAGAGGCATCCCGTCAGAGAGATACCACCCCTAGTCATAGCTTTTAATGAGCCATGTTCGGGGAAGGTTGATATTCCTGTCACCAGAAAACCATCCGACGCCAAACCAGCTGTCTAAAACGATCGAGAACAGCGCGTGGTTCCCATTGATTCCTCAACGGGACGCCGCCAACGCTATCTCTGGTGCTCTGACGGGAGCTTGATGGACCTCTCAGGAGGTAACTCAGTTACAACATGCAGCTTCGATGAGAGAAATGCTTCAGTAATTTTGTCTGAATTTGCTACTTTTGCTCAACTAATGATTGGATTATCTGGGTAATTATCGTGAAATCTTGCAGTAGATGTTTCATGCAGTACTCTTGAATGATGACACCAAATTCTTGCGCGAATATCCATAATGTGCGCCACAATCTTCCTTGGATGGCTGACTAGAGTACCTGCTTTTCACTAACAATACCAGAATTAGAAAACTTCGCACTTTTGAAATCGTTTGAGGCTTCACGCTGCATCATTTACTCAACTTTCGTGGGTACCTGTTGGTGTACTTCCATGTAAAATCGTTAGGTAAAACAAATGTTCGATGAAATGTTAACATTTTGATGACCATCAACACCAGTTATTCCCCGGGAATATGCGTGGGCGTTATGAATTAAACTGATTATAGGGATAAATTAAACATTGAAACACTAGAGTAGTGATTAGGTTTATTGAAACAATGATATACGTATTCGTAATTGTGAACACATAATTCTCTTTGAAATATAGTTAAAAATCGCCTAAAACTCTCACAAAAAGTTGATGGAGTTCCTAGTTGCATCTTTAGATATGAAAAATGGAGGGTAGACTTGTAATGTACCGCCGGTCTGCTTGAACATTGTTGGTGCCACCTCTGCGCCACACATGACGCTGGGGCGTCGTTAATGGCAATGCAGCAAGTAATTAATGACTAGTTGTAGTTCATAGCGCATTAAATGCAATATATGCAGGGTGTCTAAAATTTAATGGACCAGCTATTTATTTATTTTATTTTTTTAATATATCAAAAAACTTTGAATGGTAACTCCCTATTATTTTTTTAAATGGCATTCAATCGTGAAATCGGATTTTGATTATCCCGCGCCACAGTGGCGCTACGATTCCTAACTCGCGTTTTTCAAATAGGAAGAACCCCACAACTGCAAAACAAAACCTCTCAATCCAATAGAGTTTTTGTTTTCGACGGTTTCCCCTGTGCGGCCACGCCCGTGAATGAAAACCTAGGGATAACACCGGGTGGATGCTAACCTGAACGCTAAACTCTACGGTCACAAGACCTATCTGGGAGGTGTCTTATCATAACCTGACACATTCATCCCGCTTCCAATTGAACAAATATAATAAAAATGAGAACTAAGGTTATCATTTGCGTATATGGTGTCAGAGGCCTGGGGGCAGCGACGTATGGAGCTTTGAGTTTGTGGTCCACCTTCATTTGTTTTCGGGACGGGAGCCAATTCCTGTCAGTTCGTTCGGTTTTTGGTTGTCATCGTATCAGCTAACTACGCCTTATGGCCACGAACGGTCGGTTTCCGTGAAAAGAAAAATATTGGCGGCGACGTATTTTTTAATTCCTTGTGGAAGCATTGAGCCTCAGTTTGCCAGACATGTGGGAACAAGTGCCCTTTTACCATTAATTCACCTGGACTTTGATCTCACTGATGTTTTGTTTTCACTGTACATCACTGTTCGGTACGTCCCGTCCCGTAACGTCACGGATATGTGAAACGACCCTTATTTGGGAAAGTAGCGTGAAACCATGCAGCAGATGTTTCACGAGTACTCTTGAATGATGACACCAATTTCTTGCGCGAACTTCCATAATGTGCGCCACAATCTTCCTTGGATGGCTGACAGAGTACCTGCTTTTCACCTTTATTCCCATTAAAAAAAAAAAAAAAAAAAGGTTTATTTTTTTCTGTATGTATAGGTTTTCTACTCAAACACCTGTTTAAACTATTGAACGAAATTAGGTAAACAAACTTAAACTTTCCTTACACGAGCTGAAGATGCAGTGCCGTGAACTGGCAAAACCGTGGCAGCAGAGTATATGCCGCGTAATAGCTGTGTTCCAAGCACCGCGAGTTCATGAACTTTTTGGAACTGGTTCGGCACTGAATCTGATGCGCACGGGAATCGTGTTCCAACGTTTTGAGTTCAGGAGCAACACTCGCTAAGGTGTTCCCACTACGTCGGGTTCATGAATAGGGTTGAGAATTTGAGCTGAATTAAACCTTTCTGAACCTTCCGATAATCTCATTTATCCGCGAACCCTCACGCTAAGTACTTGCCCTGTCATTCGCCTGCTTGATGCTTCTTGCGTTTTTCACATCTCTTTTGTTCCTACCTTGCGATGCACTTAATTTGCGTAATGAATCTTAATAGAAAAGTGGGACTCTTCCTAGAAGATTCTAATTCGGAATCGGAAGTGTATGCTACCTTTCAATTAACTTTTGATGAAGCAGGATGGATGCACACTTTTGACTCTTCTAATCTTGAAAGTAATAATGAATAAACGTAAAAATGAGCAAATGAGGGAACGTCGCTCACATCCGTGACGAGGTTTTCACGTTACTAAAGACGACGCTAGCGGTGGTTTTAGGAGCCAACAGACCCCCTAGCCTCAATTTAAATGACTAATTGATTGCGAAAAATGGCACCACAAATTATTCTGTTCCGGCCATGAATACCAAAATTGAAACGACGCAACCAGGACTCATGAAATCATTTCTATTCTCGTTTTCTGTGATCAAGACTTGCTCGAAATATTAGAAACAATTCTTTCATTCTGTCTAAATTTGTTTCTCATATATATTTCGATTTTTAGATTCTATGCATCTTGAAACGTAAACCAACAAATTTTGGTTGTGGCGGTGGTGGGGATGTTCTTAGTCGATGACAAAGATTCATTATTAAAAATAATTAACTAATAATTACCCTTGTGTAATAATTTTTTTCCACTTTGTTAACCATGTACTTTCTTTTAATAATCGCATTGTTTTTTCGTTCTTTTCTGTTTCAGATTGGCACTACTGGAAATTACACAGTAAAAAAAATAAGGAATTATTACCCTTGATCCTCCCCTATGTTCAGTACCGTTAAACCGTGTTTTTTACGTCTAAAAAAAAAAGGAATAAAAATCAACAAAAAAACTAATACGAAACCGCTCAGTTGAAAGATAAGAAGCTATGGTGATTAAATGACAAGGCCAAGTGCTCCCTGGGGACGAATTTCACAAATCTATATGAAAACAAATAAAAACAATATCATGATAAAAACAATTCTTTGCATAAATTTGGTGACTGGCATTTTTTTCTTAGCGAGTAACTTTTAAATGTAATTGTTGAGACGACATGAATACGAAATGCTTTTTTTAAACAAACGAAGGTGGTATGGTATGTAAAACAAGTATTAAGTACGTTTAAATTTTTAAAAAGGCTTAACTTATAGGATGAAATGCATCAAGAATGATTTAATTGGGCTTTAAAAATGAAAACGGAACCTGAAAACGATTTTGATCGCCCTAAAGTTACTCTTCCAATAACAATCTATTTTGATACAAGCCTTTAAATTGGTGTTGTTAATTTGAACATAATAATAAATAAGGAAAAAAAAACCAATTCATTTAAACTGTAAAGAAAAGAATGTTGCATTTTCGTCCGTTCGCTCTTCTGGTTTTGTTAAAATTGTATCTTCATCCCTGATTGTTTCAGGTGCCTTATAAAACGATAACCCCTTTAAAAAAAAATAGCTTGTCTCTAACGAAACATTTGAAACATTTTTTTATTCAATTTTTAATTTTTATTATGATGATTGCCAATCAATTCAATCGATTTCCTTCGTTTTGAAAATACCTGGGCTTTCAACGGAACACTAAAAAACGAAGGTCGGTAATTGTTTAGATTGGCGAATCATGTACTTCCATTAAAATCGCGCCTTTTCGCCCGACTCACACGATAATTTTTCCGTGAAATATTTGTACTCTGGGGAACGCGATTACGAATCTCAACTAACATTTTCTCTCGTTTAAGGTGCTAGCCATCGTTTTCTTACAAGTCAAAATTTCAAATATCCTTTTGAATCATCCTTTTTCAAATATAAGTTTTCTTTTCTCATAAATTACTGAAAAAACCAGGGGGATTTCTTATCAAATTTTCGCCCGTTCAATTTTCTCTTACGCCTTATTACTTCGATTAAACACGAAAATCACCGACCTAGTAGGGTATGTAATAAATGATAAATTCTATTAATTGTACGAGACAACAAAATTGCGCAGCCTTGATTTTTTTCTTCGAACGTGAAATCCGGGTTTCACTTAGCCAAGTCAAGGGATGGAGGTACATAAGCCAGAATTCTTATTTTTTAAACCTTTTTTTAATTTTATTAAAAGATTGTAGGTTTATCATGTTTTGTTTATGCGAAATATAATTCAGTATCTTGGAACAAATAAAATGAAATAAAAGAAAACCAAATGTTTTTATATGATTTTATTGTAATAGTTATCGCTCCCTTAATTCTTGTTCTCATTGTCTTAATATTGTTCAGGATGTATAATTCATTTGTATGTGGGTTATTTTAAATACAGTGTTATTATTTTAACTAATAAAAATTTGTACTCAAAGAAAAAATTGTTGGAGGTACTGTGATTTCTGCTCCTCGTGATTCCCAGAGTTGAACTATGCAGGGTGAACACATTAAGGTCGCACGACCGGCCAGGGTTCGATTCTACCACTGATTTCTGATCAGAAGTTCCTCCTAGAGATTGGTTTTTAACGCTCTGTTTTCGAGTTATTTATTTATTTTTATTATTATTTTTTTTTTTTTTTTTTCCAAGATTTAGTTCGTGTTTTCGACATTAAGACACTAATGTAAAGAACTTTGTGTAATAATTTGCAGCGTTCTAAGGTTTATTCTAACTCCTAAACAATCGAACTTCAACAGTCTATTTTATCATACTACATATTATTTCAAAGGTGGGTTATCCGAATGTCAAAAATAATTATCAAGAGTGGTGGTGAAACTGAGGCGAGTAGTTTCAAAACCGGCTCAATCCATACTTGAAAAATTTTCAGGAAACACAAAAAACGTTTCCCTGTACAGCATTCCATTTTAACCACGTTATAGTTCCATTTCATTGCTTAAACTGGAGGCCCTAGTGTGTTTTATCACAAATTTTGACTTTGAAAATGGTCTGGGTTCCTCAAAATTCAAAATCAAAGTTTGGATTGAGCCGGTTTTGATGAAATTCGGGTAGTTTGACTTAGCTCTGTTGCCATATTCCTAAGAGTATCCTCTAAAATTCTATTATTCGTGTCGGAAATCACATTTTTTCTGTATTTATATGGTAAGAAGCTTGTAGGTTGCAAAACAGACGACTGCATAGCAACAGCCTATGTAGAAACCAGGCTTGTAGAAACATTTGAGAACTTCTTTATTTTACAAAACTCTGAAAAATGATAGAATATTGAATAATTTAATATTAAACAGTAAAGAGCGAAAAAAAAGAAGCGTTCGTAGCGGGAAAATGGGTGAAACTGTGTACAAAAGAACAAAAACGTCCAACGCCGAAGGCTGGCGCGCTCCTAGCGGCTCAACTGAGAAGCATGGATTGAGCCAGTTTTGACGCGAAACCACCACTTCAGTGGGAGTTTTCTATTGGATTGAACCGGATTTGATCCGTAAGAGTTCACAGGGTGATAGAGTGCATCGTGAACTTGAAGAAATTGGAAAAAAGTGTGTGATTGAGCCGGCTTTGAAACTACTCGCCTCAACTGTTCAAAGAGTAACATAGGCCCATATTCTCGTGACGTCACGCCTGGAGTAGGTTCGCGTTTCAGCCAAAGTCGGCCATGATACCGCCCTACGTCAATGAATCGCTACTCAACCAACCTATTTCTCACAAGAAGTTTGCCGTCTCACGTCAACATAATTCGTGGTTATAAGGCCATTTTTCAACAGTTTTGTTTTGAAAAAGTATAATATTGTAGCAATACAAAGTTTCAATTCGACTAAATGTTATAATAATCATGCCTGCCAGCGCAATAATTGATTGTAGATTGCTGTCAACAATACCAATCTAATGTGAACGAGTTTTTATTTGGACTAGGAGCCTACTAACTATAGTAGTTAATCAGTGTCAGAAAACTAAAGAACTTCATTCGTTTAGGCTTTGAGAATAATTAACGTGAAAAATAGTAAAGAAAAGATGATTGAAAATTCCTCAGGTGTCTGTACTGCTGTGTAGGTACCTAGCCATTGATTGCTAAGGTAGCTTCATCAGCGTTTTATTATAAGTTCGTAATACTATGCTTAACTGAGGAAGCTTTACTTGTTATATTGAATGAATAAAAGGAGAGATTTGATAGTTTGTCAAAATAAACAAGGCAGGTTGTTGCTACACCAAGAAACGAAACTACTTAGGTAGGTACGTACGTCCTACCAGATTTGCTGTTGGTTTAAAGTGCCTAAACAAAGTAGGTGGGTCGTTGCTTTGCCGACGAATACAACCGCCGATTAGCAAGTTTGTCAAATATCGAATCAGGGAATATGCAACATGAATTAAAAACCAGCTGCAAGGAAAAAACCTTGAAATGCATTCCTCTGAAGGTAAGATTTCATAAAGACGGCATTGGCAGTGCAGTTATTGCCCGAGTTTTGCAGTTACGCAAATTTTATGGACAAAAACGGTAATTAGGTACCTACTTTCGTTTTGATCAATGAAGTACCTACATGAACAAGTAATAATATACGGAAAGTATGTAGGTATACTAGGTACTTACCTCATGTGATACAACTTACTATTCCCGCATAACAAAGCTCTCATAACCCATCCTTTCACAAGACCACTTTCACAGCACCTACTCTAAAGATTTTTAGTTTCAATTGATTCAAAGAACAATTCTAAAACTAGATAGGTAATCCACAACATCTTTGCGGCTGAAGTCTGGATCATCTAGAACACTTGTATGTCAACTCCCCAACACACATTTCATATGGATCTCTACCCCACAGATTAAATCTTGCATTCGTAGCGTTTGAGGTCAACACCTGATGATAATTTGATGTAATTTGCGTACAATTTATCACCTTGCATATTACAAATAATGAAAATATTGACTCGGAACTAGGTGAGACTATGTTATGCTGTTGTCCAGCTGTGACTACAAATGGGGCATTTTCGCAAATGTTTACTCGTCACCATGACAACAAGGTGAAATAACTTCGATTTCGCTTGCCTCGATGTAAGGACGCGCTAGTATCCAAGTCTCGAGAATATCACCCATATGTCTTTGGCTCTCGGTTACTGCAACACTTAGTAGTAAACCATGTGTGGGAACCATCAACTGAGTATTGAACTCGGGAGCATACCAAGCAGATTAGTGGACTGATCCATTGAGAGTCCCAAAACTAGTTAGTATACATGAGCTAGGACTTCTCTGAAAGGTTAAGGAGGGGGAAATTGAAATGTGGAGTCATGTTTAATAAATTCAAAGCTTTCCAACGAACTTTTTTTCTTTTTTTTTTATGGATGGGAAATCAGGAAGTTATACTCTCTCTGGCAACGATTGGTAGTAGGTGAAAAAAAGCGTGACATTTTTTGCTGTCGGTCGAAAATTTTGAATTTTTACCCCCAGAGCTAAGAAATATCCATGTCAAAAAAAAATCAACTCAAATGATTACAATTTAAATTGGAACTTCAACAAATCACTTCAGATCAATTAAGAGACCATAAAACATTAATAAAAAAATTCCAGTCGTGCAGCACGATCACATGAGCGAATTTTTGAAAAATTATCGTACATTATAACTTTACATTGTTTTCAAATTTGAGCACTTCAAGTATAAAAAAATTTTCAACTACCTATTTATGGCCAAAAAAGATAAACAAAATTATTTTATTCTGCAATTTAAAAACTGTTTCATGCAAATACTACCGATTTTTACAACTAGCGAACGGCAATATTTCGATTTTTGACTGATTTTTCAACTTTGAAATTTTTGAAAACTTGATACATATTCTTATAGGAAATTTTACGCTGATTCCGAATATACCACATGTTAGTATGCTGAAAAAATTATTTCTCACAACAAATCGCAAAAAACAGGCTATTTTGAAATTTTTGACTACATTTTTGAAAATTTCAACCCGAAGATGTAATCTGATCATGCTGGCCAACGAACTTGAACTTTCGTTTTGTGTCCTTAACATTTTAAAATTTGAAGTTTCTAGCACAATTCTACGGACAGTTATCGTCTGGAATGACACATACATACATACATACATAAAAAAAATGCGTTAAACTTCAGAATATGATTCAGAATAGCCTGAAACGGATTTCTGCATAAAATTTTTTCAAAAATTCACATTCTACAAATTTTGAGGCGAGAGCAATAGCTTAATTTTCTTCAAAAATTCGCTAAAAGTCATGCAGCATGATTGACGAGCGAATATTTGTAAATTATCGTATTATATTTCGGCTAAATTGTTTTCAAATTTGAGCACTCTGATGGCAATGAATTTGAAATATATATTTTATGGCAAAAATCTTTTTCTAAATAATGGTCTGCTGTTCAAAAAATGATTTCAGGTGTCTAGTTTTTTCTTCAGTTTTATTGATTTTTTTCCCTCCCACATAATATTGAAATTAAAGGACATTTTTTTCTGTACAATTATGTGCATAAATTTTTGAATGTTCTAATTTATAGTTGATGAACTTTATTTGAGTACCATTCCGCTAATCAATATAAATTTAACAATTTTTAACCGTTCTTGTCATATTTGGTGCTTTTTAAACTCTTTCTGAAATTTGGCCACTTTAAATTGCTAAAAATGTGCTGCCCAACGAACTAATCCTTTCCTATAAAATACTTGATTTTTGGCGAAAGAACGAATTTTTTAAATTAATCCGAAGGAGGGTTACCGTTTGTAAGGCTGTTCTGTTGTAGTACTCAGGAGCTGGTAATCCTTTCTATTGACTGAGTGCCCGTCGCAAATTGTCGCTTTCCCAACCAAACCTGAAGATTTACATGTGAAAGGACCGAGTTCAGGGTCTCGACCAATGAAGTGCCTGCCAAATTGCTAGGAGTAAAGTAGAATGCCAGGGGCTTCTTCCATTCAATCTCTGATGCTACCTAAACCTATTTTGAGATGGTTGCCAACCATTTCGATACCTAACTCACGAATTCTCCCAGCTTCACTAAAAAGCAGCGAGATTCAAGTGTAAGCGGGAAGCCGGCGAATACACACATCAGGCACCCGATCAGCTGACTAGTAGCCCGGAATGCCAGAAGGATGCGCTAGTTGTGCCTTTAGGTGGGCTCCCGCGAGACTCTCCTGACGGGTACGGAGCAATTAAAATATCCGAGACCGGGTAAGCGGGGTCTCCATACAACACACAGTTTGTTGTGGAGTGGTGCAGAGTCTGCGAATGTCATCTTGGATCCCACAGCCGGTCCAGATTCCTGCAGAAGATTTAAAAAATAAAATAAATGAATAATAATAATAAATAAGGACTGAAATAGAGAAGAGTGAAGTTTTTTTTAAGTACCTATGTATACCTGCTTTAATAAGGGGGGGGGGGGGGGGGGGGGGGCATACGAGGAGAGTATCTCGTATATTTCAAACAGTTCACTTTCTATTAGTGTGTATTTCTCAATGAGAAAAATAATGAGCCAAACTAAATTGCAACCACGCAAAGTTGCTTTCAAACCGATCTGAGTTTTAGCGAATTTTTGAAGAAAATTAAGCTATTGCTCTCGCTTCAAAATTTGTAGAATGTGAATTTTTGAAAACATTTTATGCAGATATCCGTTTCAGGCTATTCTGAATCATATTCTGAAGTTTAACGCATTTTTTTATGTATCTATGTATGTATGTATATATGTCTGTGTCATTCCAGACGATAACTGTCCGTAGAATTGTCCTAGAAACTTCAAACAAATTTTAAAATGTTAAGGACACAAAACGAAAGTTCAAGTTCGTTGGCCAGCATGATCGGATATCATCTTCGGGTTGAAATTTTCAAAAATGTAGTCAAAAATTTCTAAATAGCCTGTTTTTTGCGATTTGTTGTGCAAAATAATTTTTTCAGCATACTAACATGCGGTATATTCGGAATCAGCGTAAAATTTGCTATAAGAATATGTATCAAGTTTTCAAAAATTTCAAAGTTGAAAAATCAGTCAAAAATCGAAATAATGCCGTTCGCTAGTTGTAAAAATCGGTAATATTTGCATGAAACATTGTCCAAATTCAGATTTAACTACTCTTATGGAAGTATCCCTGTATAACCAATCCTAGAACCATGCTGTTTAAAACGTCTAACTATTTTTAATAATTTGATTCCATGTTTGTCTATCAAAATCATAAACTAAAATTTCTCTACACGATCAATAACGACTGAAATGTCAGATTTCTTTTTGTTTTGCACGGTACTAAATTGTACAGGCGTGGGGCGATAAACGTGAATGATTTCCGGAACTTTTCTACATTTGCTTGGGGGAGTTTAACCTGTTCAGTTCTGTTTTTCTGCTTTAACGTTTCTTTACTTTTTGAAATGTATATTTTTAATGTTTTTGTAATGAAAAGTTTTCTTATTGGCATTCTTTTTATTTTTTTGAAGAGTGGAAGGGAAGATGTTGTTTTATTTTATCCAAAGATTAATCGAATGAATTTTTTGGAAATTTTGGTTAAAGATTTTAAATGTTTTTTTGCCGTTGTTCCCGAGCATTCAATTCCATGTTGCAATCTGGACTGAACTAGCGCAAAATATATATATTTCGAAGTAAATTTATGGGACATTTCTTCCTCAAAGAATAGCATTTTCTGAGTGCAATATGCAATCCTTCTTGCAATTTTTTAACATGTCTTATCCAATTTCTTGTCTATTGTCAAACCCAAATAATTGATCTGGTTGGTTCGGACTTCGGAGGATTCTTATACAGTTGTTTGAGCATACTTCATTATTTTTTCTATTACATTGAAAATGTTCAAAAAATTTAATTTTCTTATCTATGCTGTTTTTATACATTATAGATAATTTTTTTATTGTGTTAAAAATCTATTTTTATTAAAAAATCGATTTTTTTGCCCGATTAATCGGTACAATCGATCGTGAGCTCTCGATTAAAAATCGATTGTCAAAATCGATTGTTGGCTACCGATTTTGCATCCCTACAATCGGCGGCCCGTGTTTCCGGAGCGGCCTCGACTAAAAAAAAGATATTTATCCCTGGAATCTTTTATTAGTCGAGGCCCCGCTCCTTTTTTTTGTCACGCGCCATATCTGCTGTAAAACCAATTATAGGGTTAACTAAATTTGTTTAAAACTATGATTTTATTAAAACATACCTAATACTGGTCGAACTGTTGGCGTGGGAATGAGAGATGAAACACAGTTTTGTGTGTAGAGTTACACTCTTCTCAACTCTTCTACACTCTTTTGAACTCTTTTAAAACGACGCCAGTTCGCCCTAGTGGCGGTTCGGAGAAGGTGGTATCAGTTGTTTTGTGTGTCATCAGTTGTTTTGTGTGTGTCACATTAAAAATTTGAATTTTTTTGTCTAACTAACAACACTTGGAACTAATTCGAAAATTTGAATTTTTTGAACAAGATGGGAAACTAATAGGAGCACAACATGTTTGTGATAGAATGTTAGCACAATTCATGTAGGTAGGCAGGTACGTTAAGGTTGACGGATTAAAGAAGCCAATTATTAATTTGTAGCCCCTGGAAATTCACAATTACGGTAGATAGGTAAACGTAAATAATTTCGTGAATAAAGAACACGGGTAGGTACGTACACACTGTTCTGATGGCATCTTCTTAATATTTATGGAAAATTAGGGGGGGAGGGGGGAGTAGATGACAGTTGAATAGAGAATAGATCCAAAATAATTTGAAATTGGTAAATTACCAAATCATAAAACTGAGATAATATTTTAAATTTCGAGGGTTGTATTTTGTTTTAGCGAATTTTTGAAGAAAATTAAGCTATTGCTCTCGCCTCAAAATTTGTAGAATGTGAATTTTTGAAAACATTTTATGCAGAAATCCGTTTCAGGCTATTCTGAATCATATTCTGAAGTTTAACGCATTTTTTTATGTATGTATATATGTATGTATGTATGTATGTGTCATTCCAGACGATAACTGTCCGTAGAATTGTGCTAGAAACTTCAAACAAATTTTAAAATGTTAAGGACACAACACGAAAGTTCAAGTTCGTTAGCCAGCACGATCGGATAACATCTTCAGGTTGAAATTTTCAAAAATGTAGTCAAAAATTTCAAAATAGCCTGTTTTTTGCGATTTGTTGTGCGAAATAATTTTTTCAGCATAGTAATATGTGGTATATTCGGAATCAGCGTAAAATTTCCTATAAGAGTATGTATCAAGTTTTTAAAAATTTCAAAGTTGAAAAATCAGTCAAAAATCGAAATAATGCAGTTCGCTAGTTGTAAAAATCTGTAATATTTGCATGAAACATTGTCCAAATTCAGATTGAACTACTCTTATGGAAGTTGTATCCCTGTATAACCAATCCTAGAACCATGCTGTTTAAAACGTAGGTAGTAGGTGCTTGTTTAAAAAAAAAGTAATCACAACTGATGTTTACTCTGTGAAATATTCCGTCCTCCGATTCTCTCGGTCGCTCTCTTTAATGTTTTACACTCAACTGTTTTAGGACTTGATACTGACTGTGGCTTAGAAAATATCAGCCATGAAATTATATTTTTAATAATTTGATTCCATGTTTGTCTATCAAAATCATAAACTGAAATTTCTGTACACGATCAATAACGACTGAAATGTCGAAGATTTCTTCAAAAATTCGCTCATAGGGTTATGCTGCATGACTGGAATTTTTTTTATACTTTCCTTTCACTGTGAAAATGAAAGAAGGACCCTCAACAATTATTTTTTTATTATAGAGTTCAAGTCACATGAGTTTTACTAATGCAAAGAGATCCTGAAAACTGGAGGGTCACAGAAGTGTAGGGGACAAGTTACAACCAGACTCATTCCCTACTAATTTCCATGTTTCTTTTCATATTCAGCTCAATTAATAACTGCATCTTTTGATTTAAGCAAAAAATGCAGTGAATAAATGTAAATAATTCTTTATAACTCACTTATATATACTCTTGATTGATTTTTGATGCTAGCGTTTGGACAGTCGTCTCATGTGGTTGTCTCTTGTAACCAGTAAAGAAATTGAGATCGATCTTATCAACACATTACTATACGATAAGTAATTTAAGAAAATTCGATCATACGATCTTGCTGAATGAATGGAACTTTTTATTTTTAATATTGCAAAAAAAAATTACTGTAATCATTCAGCTAAGATGGAACGCTTTTGCTTTGTACAAGTTTGTTGTTTGGATACCACAGCGCTACTAGCGGATCTCATACAACATGACCCTGAATAAAAAGTAAGGAAACGCGACGAACACACGAACCGAGACAATTGGTCATGAAGAAGGAATTCCTCACAGCTCCATGCACTATGTTCTTCCAGTTGCGTTGCATGGATACTTCACCAGCTTCTGCCAACTCAAAGTTGACCAAATTAAATATAATCCATCTCTTCGTGTAAACTTCCTTTACTTTGACGAAGACGATCCGATGTGTTGCTAAATGTATGAAAATGTTTAAATGTCTTGAAAATTAGTTATAATATGAGTAAATATAATAATCGATAAGTATAATTGGTTGCCTGTTTTGAGTGATTCCTAGCTTAATTTATTAAGACAATGTTGTCAGCCGTGTAAAAAGAAGTCCTTAATCAATTAAGAAGTAAAGTTCAGTTTCATTTTTGTTATTCTTTTTGGAATTGTTATGTCGTAATTCTTCAAAAATATAAAAATCTTCTCTATCCGAGTGTTATGCACGTATCAAATGCCGTCATTATTCGGATTGCTTACCTTGTGGCTTGTAGTATTATTTGGTTTCTTCAAAGAACTACCAAATCAATTTGTTGGCGGTAGGTTGGCCACCCTGTACACGTAGTGCACGAAAAAAAGTTGTCTGTTGTTTGTGTTTGAGATCGTGTTACTTTTCTCGTAAAATACACTCGAAAATCCGACTCCCATGCGTCATATTTCGCATTACACTCAGATTTCGTCATTTCCGGACACTCAGAGCTAGTGGAAGTGTCGGTGGAATTGATATTTTCCTTTAAAAACGCCAACACCTGTCACGGCTGTGTCTTCGGAGCTTCTACCTTCTCCAAGCTTCCGTCCGTCGTCCTTGATCTCAGAGAATTCTCCAGTCGGGTGAGTTTACCTCGATTTATTCACATCAATAAAATACCCGTTAAAATTAAGAAACGTCAAGTAAATACGAATAATTCAACTTCCAAGGGTCAGTAATTGTGGGAGGGATACGTTTTCTGTTTGTTTACGTTTCATCCACAGAGATTTTGATTATCTGCCAAGTTCAGGTTAGTCAGGGAGTTGGCGTTTGGTCAATATTTTCCTCCTAAAATCGTTTACTGACATTCGTCTAATGTTCTGTCGTTTCTATTATTACTTACTTCTATTATCGGAACCATTTTCTTCAATGGAATATGGGGATAGTATTTCCAGGTGTGTGGACGGCCAACGCCAACCCCTCACCATTACCTCCTTCCGTATGTTGGTAATTATCGTACTTTAATAGATTTGTAGGTCGCTTTATCTGAAGTGACTAATGTTGATTGGGAAGTTGTATGTAAGCTCTTATGTTGCAATTACGTACGCCATTCCTCATCGATCTAAAATCGTGGTTTAACACTCAAATGTTGTTCGATACGTATTTAGGTAACTGTTAATGATAATGAAGTCCATTTAGGGTAGATTCCTATTGTTTAGAGACTAAAATTATGTCAGTTATTGGTTGTTCGTTTCTATAGTTGACTTATGCAGATTGTGGGAAGGTCTTGTTAATTAAGGCCGTAGAATTTTAGTACGAAAATAGTAATTTATCAATTGGAGGAACAGAATCAGGGAGGCCCCCAACTGGAAAAGTTAGGGAAAACCTGGAATCATCAGGGAATTCTTTGCGTCGGGAAATATCAGAGAATTTCGCCAAAACCACCAAATCACAGGGAATTTTTTAAATGAAAACTTGGTGTAATCATTTAAAGGGTTTTTAGGTATATTATAACTCCTAAACAATCAAACTTCAATAGCGTACTTAATCACATTAGGTACATATTATTTAATAGGTGAGTTATACGAATGACAAAAATAATTATCAAGCGTGGTGGTTAAATTGTTCAAAAGTAAAAAAATCGCTATGCACGCACATGAAAAAGGAATGGATATGCCAATGGCTTCCCTGGTAACTACATCTCCTAATAAACTATTTTTGAGAAAAATCAATAGAGAATTGAACTAGGGAGAAAAAATCCAGCAGGGTAGTGGACTGATCCAGTAAGAGTCCAAAAACTAGTTTGTATGTATAGTTACGGTGACCATACGTCCCGATTTTATCGGGACAGTCCCGATTTTAAAGCCTGTGTCCCGGGGTCCCGAATTGGGAAAGAAATGTCCCGATTTTCACCAATAAAGATTTTTTTCAAACCAAATCATCATGAAAAGTTATTAGCTTTATTTTAAAATGAATGATTAGTACCGTGGAATTTCTTTACACCGCACACAACATAACTATTATCATAGTCACAGGAGCAGTCTGGAGACCCAACTGTGTTGGCCCCCTCGACCTCAGCGAAGATTTCTGCCACAGAGGCAGCAAATGAATATTTGATTCTTTACAAAAACTTGGTTGACAGAGAAGAGTCTTTATTTCTACCAATGAAAGTAAAGGAACTTCAAAGAAACAGTGTTGCTGCAGGAAATGCATGCGATTTACAAGAGGTGAAAAATACAGTAGGAACTTTTTATGACCACTGCATTACTTATTTTGATCTTTGGAAATCAAACGTTGACAGCTTGAGTCAACTGTCTTGGATAGACTTAAAGAAGCAGCTGAAGTGGGAAGAACTAGAGGAAAGTTGGGATTTGTTTCACGATAGCATGCCACCTCTCTCGCTTGATGATTTGTTCAATGAGCTTAGTGTGCTGAACACACAGCTTCCTGATGTCGTCCTGGCTGAATGGAAAGAACTAAAACTATCAACTGAGCAACGGTGGCTGACTTTATTTCAGGACTTGTAGAAAAACGAAATAAGCGTTCCTAATCTCAAAACTCTGGTAGAATTTTCTCTTTCTTTACCAGGAACAAATGCTTCAGTCGAGTGAGCTTTCTCATTGATAAACAACTTTTGGACCGCAGAAAAATCTTCAATGGCACTAGGCTGTGTTAAAGCATTACTAATTGTCCAAATGAACAGTTCTTTGTCGTGTGTTGAAATGTACGACAAAATAAGAAAAGACGACTCCTTGCTGAGAGCACTTTCCTCAACACAGAAGTACGACTGGAGTAAAAAGAGTACCCCTGGCCCTAGTGAAAAAATATAACAAGAACAATGATGTAAACAGACTGCTCTGTTAACTTTTATTTTTTCATTTTTTGGAAAATTAATGTTTGTTTATTTGACTATAAAAACTTACCTGTTGTTCGTGAAGTTCAGTTTGTTCGTGCAAAAGGTACATATTCTTTCTGTGTATGTAATAAACTTCTTGAAATTATTTTGTCATGTAATTCTTAGTGCCACATTCTTTAATGAGTATTACATATTTTTAGTTTGATACGAAGCTCTTAATAAACCAATGTTTGAATGGATGAAATAGGCTTAAAAACCAACTCTTAAAGGGTAAAAAATGCAAACTTTTCGGGGGTGGACCCCCGGACCCTCCTCCCCATGGAGGGTATTCTATACCCCTCAGACCCCCTTGATAGTTCTATCCGTCCCGATTTTGCTTAAGATAAATATGGTCACCGAATGTATAGGCTAGGACTTCTCAATAGGGTTAAGGAGGGGGAAATTGGCCCATTGGAATGTGAAGTCATGTGTCATAAAAATTCACAGAGCGATTTTACAACGAACGATTTGTGTGGGATGGGAAATCAGGAATTTATACTTACTCCCTCTGGTAACGATTGGTAGTAGTCGAAAAAAGTCGTGACATTTTTTGCTGTCGGACGAAAATTTTGAATTATCCCCAGAGCTAAGAAATCCTTGTAAGGGGAAAAAAAATTAAACTGAAATTTTTTTTTTTTTTTTTTCGTGATTTATTTATTGCAACTGAAACATATACATCTCATCTAGCAATATTACATTTCATGTTAGGCTCACTAAGGGGGGAGGTTTACAGCAAAACCTGGCCCATACTTGTATCAAGTACAGTTAAAAGAACACTGGATTACACTTGCACTATTTGCACAGCACAGTTAGGTCCAGAGGTTTATTTCTCTTGAGTCGCCGAAGTTCTCCTTCGTTGTTTAAAACGTTGAGCATCTCCAGGTTCTCGTGTTTGTGGAGGCGATGTTCGTGCTTCCTTGCATATTTGGCGATAATTTCGGTGACCGTTTCTACCCTCAAGTCTCGATGAATATCATCATTCCGCATGAACCAGGGGGCCTGAACTATACTTCTCAGTATTATATTTTGTCGGGTTTGGATTGTTTTAATATTTGATTTTTTCGCACAACCCCAAAGCTGAATCCCATAGGTCCAGATAGGGCGCAGTATCTGTTTGTATATGAGTAATTTATTGTGTAGTGAGAGATGGGAGTTCCTTCCCATCAACCAGTACATCTTTCTGAACTTGATTTTTAGTTCCTGATTCTTTTTTTCAATGTGATATTTCCAGTTAAGTTTGGAATCAAGGTGCATACCTAAGTATTTTACAGTGTCAGAGTATGGAATTTTATTTGAGTTGATCTCAACTTCTGGGGCTATGATTTTTCTATTAGTAAAGTTGATATGCACTGACTTTGTTTCATTTAGTTTCATTCTCCACATCTTGGTCCAATTGACAACCTTGTTAGTGGACGTCTGTAGATTGCGAGTTGCAGTTTCAGCGTCATCTCCAACAGAGAGGATGGCAGTATCATCTGCAAAAGTAGCTACAGTTGTGTTTTCCTGTTGTGGAAGATCTCGTGTGTACAGCAGGTAAAGTACTGGGCCCAGGACACTGCCTTGCGGTACCCCTGCTTTTATAGGCTTCAAGACAGAGTACTGGTCACCCTGCTTTACCCTGAAGTGTCTGTTCGCTAGGTAGGATTTTAGGAGTAAGTAAAACTGTTTTGGGAGATCCCTGTGCAGTTTATACTCAAGTCCCTTGTGCCAGACCTTGTCAAATGCCTGGGCCACGTCCAGGAAGATACTGGCACATATTTTTTTACCTTCTAGAGCCTTTTCTATTATGTTAGTGATTCTATGAACTTGATCTAGCGTAGAGTGGCGTTGCCTGAAACCGAATTGGTGGTCTGGTATCAATTTTCTGTCTTCAATAATTGGTTTAAGCCGTTTGAGCAACAATTTTTCGAACAGTTTTGATAAGACAGGGAGGAGGGATATGGGTCGGTACCCCGTCTTCTCATTTGGTGATTTTCCTGGTTTGGAGATCATTATGACTTCCGCTACTTTCCACTGGGAAGGTACATGTCGTAACCTGAACGTGGCGTTGATGATATGAAGTAGTTTTGTTATAGCCTTTTCAGGGAGCTCTTTCACAATTCGACCGGTTATCAGGTCATAGCCTGGGGTCTTTTTAGGATTAATGTTGCCCTTAATTTCATCTTTGAGTTCTTTTAACGTAACGGGCCGAATATCAAGCTCATCCGTTTTTTCTATCAGTGTTGCGTTTTCTTCAGGTGTCTGCACTGGAAGAGGTTGAAAAGTTTCATAGAGATGATCTGCAAAAAGTTGAGCTTTCTCTCGGTTACTTCTGGCCCATGTCCCGTCATCCTTTTTGATTGGAGGAGAATGAACTTTAGGTCTATTTATATTTTTGGTTACCTTGTAGAGGGAGTATTCGGTGTCTTTCTCTGCAGTTAGGTTACTCAAAAAATGTTCAACTGATTGGTTATCTATTGATCTAATAAGATATTTAAGTTTGTTACCGAGTCTATTAAGAATAGTTTTGTTTTCAGGGGTTCTGTTATTCTTCCATTTCCTTCTGGCTTTACGTTTGGCGCACAGGAGATCCCTTACTTCTAACGGATATGATTTCGAATTAGTGTCATAGTTACAGTTTTGGTTTATTGGGGTACATAACCAGGCTGCTTGTTGTATGTTATTGATGAATAAGTCGAGTTCGTCTTCCAGTTGTTTAGGGGTTTTCAGAGGAACTTTAAGGTCGATCGATGTTTCCAATTGCTGCCGGAAACAGGACCAGCAAGTATTTCTATTGAATAAACTCGGAGAATTTTCACTAATGATTACTTTTTCACTGATTGTTATTATGACAGGCGAGTGGTCAGAGGGTAGGTCATCGCTGTCCTCTAGATTTATGTAACCACTTGAGATACCTTTGCTTATAAAGAAGTCTATTAGGTCTGGGGTTTTGTTAGCATCCGTGGGCCAGTATGTAGGCCTTCCAGTTGAGAGGAAGTCGCACTTGAAAGAAGCTGCTGCTTCATACAACTCTTTACCTTTAGCCGTGGTTAATCGCGAACCCCAGAAGGTATTTTTGGCATTGTAGTCACCTCCTATTATAAAGTTGTTACCAAGCGATTTAAGAAGGACCGTATAATCATCTTTCTTTAAGTTAAACCTGGGGGGACAGTATATTGCGGCTATACTAAAGCTTTTATTATTGAGTTGTACCTTGACCGAAGTTACCTGCATTTTTTCCTCTTCGATTTTCGGTTCTTCATGGTGAGTGATGTTAGCTTTAATGAGAATTGCCGAACCTCCTCTAGCTTTATTACTTGGGTGTAACGTATGATAACACGTGTATCCTCTTATTTTGATGTATGACGTCCGAGTGAAATGGGTTTCAGAAATAAGTAAGATGTCTATCTTGTTGGAGTGGAGAAATAATTCGACTTCCTTAATGTGATTTAGCAATCCGTTCGCATTCCATGTTGCTATTCTTAAAGTCGGTCCCATTAAATCAGTCCATGGCTAGTAAGTCCTTTTTCTAGCTTAGTTATTCTTTCAAATAACTGTTTATTGGTATGTTTTTGTTCATCCAGTCTTTCCAGTATCTGTGCCAGCATTTTTTCTGTGTTCGACACATTAACCTCTTTTTTAGCAACGGTAGCATATGAAACCTTTGAAGTAGTTGCTCCTGTAATGGTTGAAGTAAGCGATTTCCGCCTATTAAAATTCCTCTCAACTGAAGCATCACGCTTGGTCTGTTCTTTCAGTTGGGGTTTAGTAATTTTGTTTCTCATTCTTTGTAGCTCCTTAGCTACCTCGCATCCTCGATAATTTGCTGGATGATTCCCTTTGCAGTTGACACATTTGGGGGAGTCCGCTTTGTTCAGGGTACATTCAGAAGTTTTATGCTTTCCAGCACATTTCACACAAGCAGATTCCTTCCCGCAGTAGGATTGGGTATGCATGTATGACTGGCAATTCTTACATTGGGGAATGAGTTTAGAAGTTTTTTTCACCGGCTCAATCTTCACAATTATGTTGAGAATGGCCTTAATACTATAGATTTTATTTACATCCTCATTTTTGTCGAAGGTTAACATAAAGAGAGGAAGAGGTTTATGAATGGTTACAATTTCACCACTGTCATTTTTCCTTTTCTCTTTCTTGAGAATGTTGGTAACATCCAGGATGGCAAGACCTTGCTCCTTAAGGTCTCCAATAATGTCAGTTTTCTCACATGTTTCATGTAATCCTCTAACCATGACCTTAATAGGTCTGTCTGCTTTGTCTTGATATGTGAACCACTGTTTTTTATCTGAACGTAGTTTGTCTTTATTTGAAATGATTAAAATTTGTACTTCAACAAATAGCTTCAGATCAAAAATTGAGAGACCATTAAATATTAAATAGAAAGTCGTGCAGCATGATCGTGTGGGTGAATTTTGGTAAATTATCGTATTACATTTAGGTTGAATTGTTATGATATTTGAGCACTTCGAGAGCAATGAAATTGATAAATATACGTAGACTACACATAATTAGTCTGTTTTTTTTTTTCATTTAAATTATACAATTTTCGTGTTAGAAGCATTAAAAGTACATTAAAATGACGAGAAAAAAAAAAAAAAAAATTATCTTTGCCGAGGATAATTCAACAAGAACAAATAGTTAGTGTCTCATTCACCAAAACTATTATTGTCTTTTAGCGAATTTTTGAAGAAAATTAAGCTATTGCTCTCGCCTCAAAATTTGTAGAATGTGAATTTTTGTTTTATGCAGAAATCCGTTTCAGGCTATTCTGAAGTTTAACGCATTTTTTTATGTATGTATGTATGTGTCATTCCAGACGATAACTGTCCGTAGAATTGTGCTAGAAACTTCAAACAAATTTTAACATGTTAAGGACACAAAACGAAAGCTGAAGTTCGTTGGCCAGCATGATCGGATTACATCTTCGGGTTGAAATTTTCAAAAATGTAGTCAAAAATGTCAAAATAGCCTGTTTTTTGCGATTTGTTGTGCGAAATAATTTTTTCAGCATACTAACATGTGGTATATTCGGAATCAGCGTAAAATTTCCTATAAGAATATGTATAAAGTTTTCAAAAATTTCAAAGTTGAAAAATCAGTCAAAAATCGAAATAATGCCCTTCGCTAGTTGTAAAAATCGGTTATATTTGCATGAAACAGTCCAAATTCAGATTGAACTACTCTTATGGAAGTATCCCTGTATAACCAATCCTAGAAACATGCTGTTTAAAACGTTTCAATTTCTTTCTTGTTGCTACGGAAAAGCCAAGTGACACTTACCCATAATTTAGGCTGTCAATAGATGCAGAGAGACTACAGTTTGTCTGTCAATTTCTTGCTGTAGGATACTAGATTCGAATGCAACTGACTTTATATCACTTGTAATATAAAGCCTCATCATCGATTGGCTGTGGAAATACGTTTCTTTCATATGTCGTCGGTATGTTATTTTATTTTATGTCAAGATTTGATGATGTTATGATAGGATACTGTTAAGATTTCAACTGCCTTCAATACTGACCACATTGGACATCGAAATCTATGAATATTTACGTACATTTTTCTTTAAATCTACAAGGTTAGTTTAATAATAATAAAGTATGAGTACCTCCTAATTATTTTTAATAATTCGATTCCATGTTTGTCTATCAAAATCATAAACTAAAATTTCTCTACACGATCAATAGCGACTGAAATGTCGAAGATTTCTTCAAAAATTCGCTCATGGAGTCATGCTAGTAAACTCCGAAAATGCACCGTTTTTGTCGTCGATGCTGTACGAATGATCACAATAGTGTGAATAGTAGCGATAGGTATGAAAATCGACTAGTAAATAGTAAGATTACAATATAAAGATTATATGTACAGGAACTACTTTATAGTTCTACATAAAGTTGTAAACTGTAGTAGAACACTATTCTGCCTAACTAAGAATACGTATCTGCATTTTGGCCACGTTGAGTTAATGGTACCTTCTTTCGATTTTGCTAGTCTCGAAGTAGGATCTCAACGGGAAATGCCTCAAGAACGGCTTAAATTTATTCAGATTCAGATTTCAGATTATAATGTATTTTTATTTCAGAAAATAATAACAATGACAGAACAGTGCTTGAAAATATGTATGTGAACAAAAGAAAATAGAACTATAATTGTCAAATCTTTCTGAAATCCCACATAGGCAGGTGCCTGTGTGTGGGTATTTTCAATGGGGTAGAACTTCTCACAGAGCAGTTGAATACATTCTATTCTTTAGCACTACTACATGTACATATGTAGGCATACAAAACAGCTTGAGGCAGGCACTATAGTACTCTAAAAACACTCAACATCACAACCATAAGTGCATTAAGTTTAATGTTTTTAGTTTTTTAATTTGTCCAATCTTGGATGAGTGATTGCTCATCACGTCATCAGGTAGTTTATTTAAAAATCGTGGACCAAGAGATGAAATGTGGTTTTGGCCAACTTGGGTACGTCTGTAGGGTATTTCAAATTTCATGGGGCGGCGAGGATTTGTCCGAGTGGTTACTTTCGTCAGCAGTTCGGGTCTCTAAGTAAAATTTTGTTGTTTGTAGTCGAAAAATTTGGGAAATGGATGGAATTAAGTCTCTTTTATATTGAAGTTTGGATATTTTCAGTAGCAGTTTTTGGGCTATTTGAAGTGAGCGCAAGTGACAATTCAGAGCTGAACCCCAGGCAATTATTGCGTACGTTAGATGGGAGTGTGCGAGCGCCATGTACACCACTCGTAGGGTTTTTATGGTGAAAATATTTTCAAGTCGATAATAAATGAAAGAAGTATTTCTTAATTTTTTCGCAAGGTTTGAAATATGTTCTGACCATTTAAGGCGGTCATCCATCAAAACTCCCAAATATTTCGTAGTTGTGGTTCTTGTCATGGGGGGACAATTGCAAGATAGGTCATTTAGGCGACTACAGTGGTCAAGATGGTATTGAAGAGTAAATTCTTCATTTGGTAATCCTCTTTTATTAGTAGAGAAACACATGAACGAAGTCTTTTGAAGGTTTAATAAAAGTAAATTTTGGTTCAAATGTTCTTGAATTTGTATCATGCATTTTTCAGCCTTGGTTTTACTGCTCGTCCATGAGTCCGAAGAAACAACTATACAAGTGTCATCAGCATATGAATAAACATTCCCGTCCACATCCAATGAGCACAAACTATTTATGTAGATTAACTACGTTTTGGTTCGATTTACTAATGAAAATCCCGTAACTTGCCTTTTCTGGAGCAAAAACCCGCATCAGGGCGTCAGATGATTGTTCTATTTGTATTCAGGTACTTCCGAATCGGGACTCTCCAAATTAGAATTGATTTCTTAGTATTTTAGGACTCGTGGCGTCTGATATGATCTGAGATCCACACGAGGGCAACAACGGTTTTCTGATCTCTATTTAACCCTGGAACACAACAAACAAAAGTGTGGGTTTAGCCCTAGATGGTTCCCTATTAGTTTCATCATGATTCAATCAGTGGTACGCTCTGGGCGTGCGCGGACGTGATTTTCCTGTCACACTCTTAAGTCCGTCAATGTTGAAGAGATTTTGATCAGATTTTAAGGAATGATGCGGGGAAGGTCCCTTGAGGTCCCTTGCAACATTTATCATGATTGAATCAGCGGTACGCTGTGCACATGCGCGAGCGTTTGTCTGTCTATATTTCCACAGCCATAACTTCCACAATTTCGTTTAGATTTTAATGAATTTTTTAGGAATAGTGTGGATTTAGCCTTACATAGTCCAAAATTAGTTTCATCATGATTGAATCTGCGGTACGCTCAGCGCATGCGTGAACTCAATGTTCTAGTGACAGTCATAGGTCCTTCATTGCTGATCAGATTTTAGTCAGGTTTTCAGGGATGATGTGGGGAAGGTCCCTTGCGAAATTTATCATGATTGAATCAGTGGTACGCTTAGCGCATGCGTGAACTTAATGTTTCTGTGATAGTCATAAGTCCTTCAATGTTGAACAGATTTTAGTCAAGTGTTCAGGGATGATGCGGGGAAGGTCTCTGGCGAAATTTATCATGATTGAATCAGCGGTACGCTCCGGGCATGTGCGAGCCATAACTATGTACAGCCATAACTTCCATAATTTCGATTGGATTTTAATGAAATTGTTAGGAATAATGTGGGTTTAGCCCTAGATGTTCCCCTATTAGTTTCATCATGATTGAATCAGCGGTACGCTGTGCGCATGCGCGAGCGTTTGTCTGTCTATATTTCCTTGCCACAGCCATAACTTCCACAATTTCGTTTGGATTTTAATGACATTTTCAGGAATAGTGTGGGTTTAGCTCTATATGGTCCCCTATTAGTTTCATCATAATTGAATCAGCGGTGCTCTGATTTTCTTCTGACAGTCATAAGTCCGTCAATGTTGTATGGATTTTGGTCAGATTTTCAGGAATGATGCGGGAAAGGTCCCTTTAGGTCTCTTACGACATGCTTAAGACATACAACGAGGAAACTTCCCTGCCATGTCCTTGGCAGTTTATTTTTTATTGAAATGGGTTTCCACAACTTCGTCGCGAGTGATTCAGTTCGTATTTAGGCCGCCACAAGATAACCGCAGAAAAACGGCGATAAGGATTGCGAGGATTCCTGTCAGAACTTAGCGCTCAGATAACGATGTACCGAAACAGCACCCAGATAACGACACGTCGCAAAACTTTGTGAAACCTTGTAGTGTCAATAATAGTGTTCCAAATAATACGGTGCCATCGGTAATACGCAGCACAGTGGAGGGTAGAATGCGGCAAGCCTGTAGAGCGTATATGTCTATAGGGTCTCCCGCATAAGGTGGTCAGTACTTCAGGGGCCTATTTCATGAAACAACCAAACAATTTCAGGTTTTAGAATTTCACACTGTTGACCTCAGATTCAGATTCAGCGCATTTCAAAACTTCGAAGTACCAATTTTCAGTTTATAAGACCGATTAGTTTGGCTAAAGAAAGGATAGGAAGATCCAGGAGTGACGTTGTAGCACAAGGGTGCTGAGGGTTCTCCATAGGGGGATGGGGACCGTGATGTCATCGTGCAAATGAATTTCAAGACCCTTATTACTGGTCAGATACTCATAATATAGCACCCCATTGAAAAGCTCTCATTGAGATCTTCTTATTGAGCAAATAAAAAATAACCATAAATATTCCCCATTTTCCCATGGTTAATCACAGATTCCTATGATTAATCACACATATCTGTGAATAATCACAGATTTCTGTGATTATTCACATATTTCCTGTGATTAAGAATTTATTCTAAGTCATACTCTATGATTATAATTTTACTCATGCTCTTATATGACTTTAAATCAACTATAATTAAAATATATAAGGATTTACATAGCAACCACCTGAAATTTTCAGATGAGGGAAAAACAAGAACTTGTGGGCAATTTCTTTCTAAACTGCCTTTCCGTAGGACTCACCATGGCCAACGGGCGTATGATTACCGGGGAGTAAAACTGTTCAATGCCCTACCCCATGAGCTCCGCTCTATTTCTAAAATTGAAAAGTTCAAAAAAGAACTGAAAAAACATATAATAATGAGGCAATCTGAGGCCTATTAGATAATATTAAAACTTTAAGATGGTAACTGAATAATTCCTATGTATTCTGATTTACCCGATGAATATGTACCTATTGATTCTAATTTACCTATATTTACTTACTAGATGATTATTGAATAAGGTATTGAATGAGTGTGCTGATTATGTATTACTCCTCCCCACAGCACAAGTCTACGACTTATAGTGGGGAGTAGCATTTATTGATTTGTGTAACTTCTTTTGTATTGCAATACCTATCTAAATAAATGCGGTTTAAAAAAAAAGAAAAATATGTGAATACGAATTTAATCTTATTCATTATCACAGAAACGTATTCCTGTGATTTAAAATCTTGATCATATTCATGAGTAAGATAACTGTGCTATACTGTGGCGAGTGATCTAAGGCATAAAGCTATGATAGAGTATGGTTTTCACCGACTTCTATGGTTTTCAATTCAAGTTTTATTTTTTTCTCTCGTATCTGAAGTTTAATAATTTTGTCCAACCTTAATGATTAAGATGTATTTTTGTCAATTGCCGTACCTCTGTTCATCTCTCTCCAATTATTTATGCAAAAGTTACATATATCTACCTATCTTTAATTTCATTTGTTTGATTCAAACTAATTTCATTTCAAGCTCGATTTATTTCATACTCATGGGCAGTCTCGGGCATAATTTTATCGTCGAATGGGTCATTCTAAAAAAAATTGCCGTTTTTCTGTCCGGGGCCCGTAACTCATCCGTAAATAATTTTTCAACCATCACTGAGCAAAGTTCTCGGTGTTGAATAAAGAACTTGACTTGCCAAGTGGAAGAAGGGCAAAAAATTGAGATTCACGACGAATTTTAAAAAAATTCGGTAACACTCCTAACTAAAAACAGCTTTAAACGCTCTTGGAAGAAGTCTAAGAACCTGCTATTGACTTCTGCAAGAAAGTATTGGGTCTGTAGGACGATATTACAGTGGCCCCTAAACAATTCAACACGATCATAATTCTAGAAAATCTTTATAGTTTGGGTAACACTCATGACATTCATATCATATTTTTCAACATGAAAAAATTCCTAAAAATTAGAAAAAACGGAAAAACTCATGATTCCTTGGTATTTTATGAATCATTAATAGTGGTATCAAGTAATAAAAATCATCAACGCTCTCGGAAATTACTTTGAAAATTTCAACTTTGACGCCCAGTCGAAAAGCCAAAACGGCAATTTTTTTGAGAATGACCCGAATACGAATACGATTGTAATCGCGATAATTTTATTCGTTGATTCTGAGTCAACTGCGATTATATTCGTATTCGTGTAATCGTATTCGTCTGTCGGCGATTACACGAATACAACCCATAAAAATGCGTCACGGTCATCAATTTCAATAGGGCGTCTCCTATAATATGCGAAGCCTTGCGAATATTACCTAGCTTCAGAGGGACGTCCTTAAAGCGAATTCAACTATTGGAGCCCAGCCTATTTGTCTCGGATCTATTTCAATAGGACGTCCCTCTGAAGCTAGGTAATATTCGCAAGGCTTCGCATATTATAAGAGGGACGACCTATTGAAATTGATGACCGTGACGCATTTTTAAACTCTTTCTATTAACTTCGATTCTCTTCTTGCTTGCTTGCTTGCTTGCTTTCTTTCTTTCTTTCTTGAGACAAAATTTCAGATCGATTTTCAACCCACTTCCCGATATCCAATCGATCTGAAATTTTGCACACAAGTTCATGCTGGCGTACATTTTAATCTATCAAATTTTCGCGAAGAAAAAGTTAGTTATACTATACATTTTCGAAAATTTGAAATTTAATATGGGACACCTTACACGTGTTGTGTATTGTAGGGAGGAGGAGGAGGAGGAGGAGGGAGGAGGGGGAGGAGTGAGGGAGAAGGAGGATGAGAAGGGAGGAGGAGGAGGAGGAGGGAGAGGAGTGACGGAGGAGGAGGATGAGGGGGGAGGAGGAGGGAGGAGAAGGATACTATTGAACGTCTGCATAAAATGACAACGAATCCAGGGTCAATAAAATATTAAATGATTTTCCTTGTCAATTTAATTTAAGTTATTATCAATGTGATTTTGTTTCAATTTACTGTTGCCAAGAAACTACCAAATATTGAAACAACAATAAAATTAACTGAGAACATGAGAAAAAGAAAGAGTTACATTAAAAACTTGTTTTTATGGGTTCATTTTTTTATGGGTTGCATTCGTGAAATCGCCGACAGACGAATACGATTACACGAATACGAATATAATTGCAGTTGACTCAGAATCAACGAATAATTATCGCGATTGCAATCGTATTCCAGGGTGTCTACAGGTCACAGATTCCCGGAAAAGTCACGGATTTAGTAGTAGGGCACGGATATCTCCGAAAGTCACGGATTTTAATATAGAAGTCACTGATTGTTATGGCGTCGGTAACCAAATAATCATAATATAATGCCAGTACCGGGATTCACAAAACAAACTTAATCAATAAAAAATGTTATGAAGCTCTAATTTTATATAGGCCACACATGATAACAGTAGTTCTACTGGTAAGTATTTCGGTACGCTATTCCTAAAGAAATGAAATCCTGTAAAAGGTAACTGATTTTTAAAATTTAGTACCCCAAAAAGTCCCCGATTTTTATCTTACAGATCTAGTAGACACCCTGTATTCGTATTCGACGATAAGATTATGTGTATATAAAATACATTGTTCATCTAAAGGCAAGCTTACATCAGATGCTCTAAAATGACCATGATTATCGCATGTTCTTTATCTTGAAAATTTTCAATTTATTTCTTTATCAATATAGTACCTAATGTTTTTCATTCATTCAAACCTAAAACAATACTAGTAATATAATTTTTGTAGGTGGTGTGGGCCGTAAGTGATAAACATGCCAACCAGCGGCCCCGTGTATCAGCCGACTACTGTGAGCTACGAGCAACAGAATGAGTGGCCTCGACCTGGGAGCTACCTCTCACAAACCGTCTCCAGCAACTTCCGCAGCCCCCGATGCCTCCAGTGGGTACTCCTGGCTTTCGCACTGTTTTCGTTTGGAGCAGGACTTATCATTCTCATCGAAGGTAACCATAACCACTCAATTTCACTATACGATCCTTTATCGTCATAATAGAGAGTTTTTGGCGACTTCAACTCAACGTCACCCGTTACCGTAGTCTTGAGGGAGCAAACAAAGATGCTAACCCAAAAGGAGCAGGGAGGACGGTTGCCTTAATTTTGATGTCACGTTAACGGTGGTTGGGTAACGCGATATTTTTTCCCAGCTATCTTGTTGTCTACTGGTTGTCTATTCGACTTCTTTATTTCGATGTGAAATGCCGATTTTCAATCCTAAATTCGAATTTCATGTTAGTCTCAGTACAAATACGGGATAGTTACTTATTTTTAGTTTTCAATTCGTAAACAAGGCATGGATTTAACCCAAAGATAGTAACCCTCAAGTGGGAAACACCGCGATTTAGTTGCACTTTTAGGTCTTTAGTCGTTACAAACTTCATGTTTTTGGTTTTAGGTTGGGTAATATATCAAGAAGTATGAAAAAGTATACATCTCTATGACAATGAACCAGGATTTTACCTGATAATCATCAGTGGAGGCAGCACTTCACGCAATGTTCACGAGAAAACAGCTGAGATCAGGCTAAATAAGAACAATACTGCGAAGAATTAGTGTCTTAAAACTCAAGATCCTCTTTTAAAATATGTGAAATTATAATAAAAACAAAGCTCTAATCGCCCAAATAGAGCCTGTGCGCAAAAGAACGGATTTTTTCCGATCGAGTTGAAGGCTAGTAAAGCGCGACAGCGGAGGCGGACTTCAGATGGCACATTCGATTTCTATCTACGCGACTTGAAACGAAAAATAACCAAGTTTGAGGGGTGTTCAAAAACCTACCCGCTATCAACAAAATTAGTTGGTAATGAGGCATTTGAAAAGAAAAACTACTATTATTTATTTCATCAGTATTCGAGTAATTTTGAGGTGCCAAGTAGTGTTACATTTACAGGAAGGTTAGGCTGGTGACGTGTGCCTTTAGGTCCCCAAACGGGTGACGTTAAATGAGCCATTCTAACGTACGACGTTGCTAACGTCCCCTCAAGGTCACGTACTCTTGGGTACGGTAGGGTGACGTTAAGGGTACGTTAGTGGTCACCAAAAACTCTCTAATATCGATCGTACAGACACTCCTTGTGTATGCTACCTACCATCCTTCCGAACCCAGCGTATGCTACCTACCATAATGAAGACTACCTACCAATGTCAGAATGATGGCTGATTATGACAGTAAGGCTTACCTGGCATCAGTTTCACTTCAACTTGAGGCTCTTCGTTTAAATAGTCGAAGAATGTCGTCAATGAACAAGGGAGGTGGTTTTAAAATCATCGAAGAAGTCGTCAAAAGGGTCGGATTTCGCTTCAAAAGCAGAAGAATTTAAATGTTTTGTTTGTAGCATTGAATTTAATTTTACTTCCTTGTTGACATTTCATGTCTTTGCTATGGCACACAACCAAATTTTCGTTATTTCACGTTACGTTACGTAACGAAATATGCTCAATTTCTGATGATTTCCGCTTACAACCGAGACGTTGCTAGGGAAATGGTACTTCGTCGTTTTTCATCCCACAAAATTCGTTCACCATTCGTTCGAAAGCTCTCGATTTATCCAATCATATTATGTTAACTACTGCGAAGTGCGTGGCCAACAATCACAGTTATGAGCATGGTTATTTGAATTATTGTTTACACACAGGTGATCATTCTCAATAATTGATATTGTGAACATGATTGCAACCGCTTGTTAATTTCTGATTGCATACGAGTCTGCTACACATACCTACGCGTCTGCAACTGAAGACATGAAATGTTCCAATGTGTTGCAGACTCGTATGCAAGCGTTTCGTCTTTACATTCTTTCTTAGTCTTTAATTTCGATATAATTTTGCCAAAAAAACTACTTACCTACCTATAATCATTCTCGCTTAATATTGATCCTTGAGAGCTGGGGTTCGTGGAATTCGACTCAACGTGAAAATTTTAGAGAGTTTTTGCAACGGACGTACGACTAACTAAAAGTGGCCTGTCTCCATAGGCTAGAGGGAGCAAATAAAGATGCTAACCCAAAAGGAACAGGTTCTCTTAGGGTTGTAGTTTAATGTCACATTAAAGAGGTTGGTTATCACGGTATTTTCTCTCTTATAAGCTGACTACTCTTTGTCTAATCAACTTCTTTATTTCCATATGAAACACTGATTTTCAATCCTAGATGTAGTGTTACATTCACAGGAAGGCTAGGCATGTAAAGATCTCCTTCAAGGTCCTCACACGGGTGATGATGTATTAGCCATTCTAAAGTGCCCGTTGCTAATGCCCCTACAAGGTCACAAGCCACCTCCCTCCATACTTTTGGGCTGTGTGAGGAGGCTCCATGAGACCTGTTAGTGGTCTCCAAAATCTCTCAATTGGTGCTAGAGGCCCACAAACGACAAGTTTGTCTTTGAGCTTTGTGAGCATTGATGTATGGAGGGAAAACACCTCTCTTGGTTTTCAGTATGGGGTAAAACGAGTTTCCCGTGACCCGTGACTCATCCTCCAGACAATCCAGTCGCGCACCCAAAGATGAACGACGAGGGGAAGGGTCCTGACCACAAAACATAATGCCCACATGTTGAGAAAACTCCACGTTAGGCATAAACTGGCAACAAAAAAGGTGCAAAAGAGATGGAGAAAAAACCGACACCAAATTCGTCCGAAGATTTTCGGAATTTTGTAGAAGCGAATTTGAAAACAAAAATGACAGTCCGTTCACGACACGAGCTAGGAGAGCAACGAGAATGTAGATGGCTGTGGACAGTGCTGTCAACAGGCCGGTCGAGACAACGGTAGGTACGACCTCCCTGCTTGCCTGTCCCGCTCTTTTATGAATTTGTGTGTAAACTAGCTCTATCCGACACTAAACTAGGGGCCACTACATTGTTAAAACATCATCTAGTGCCCCTAGATATAATTTAAATGTGAAACATAATTTGAAAACAAAACTAAGTAAAAAAGTCCAGTCATGCAGCATGACCCCATGAGCGAATTTTTGAAGAAATCTTCGACATTTCAGTCGCTATTGATCGTGTTGAGAAATTTTAGTTTATGATTTTGATAGACAAACATGGAATCAATTTATTAACACATGCAGAGTAAACTCATCAGTTGTGATTACATTTTTTTTTTTTATTTTCTTTTATAAGCACCTACTACCTACGTTTTAAACAGCATGGTTCTAGGATTGGTTATACAGGGATACTTCCAAAAGAGTAGTTCAATCTGAATTTGGACAATGTTTCATGCAAATATTACCGATTTTTACAACTAGCGAACGGCATTATTTCGATTTTTGACTGATTTTTCAACTTTGAAATTTTTGAAAACTTGATACATATTCTTATAGGAAATTTTACGCTGATTCCGAATATGCCACATGTTAGTATGCTGGAAAATTATTTCGCACAACAAATCGCAAAAAACCGGCTATTTTGAAATTTTTGACTACATTTTTGAAAATTTCAACCCGAAGATGTAATCCGATCATGCTGGCCAACGAACTTGAACTTTCGTTTTGTGTCCTTAACATTTTAAAATTTGTTTGAAGTTTCTAGCACAATTCTACGGACAGTTATCGTCTGGAATGACACATACATACATACATACATACATACATACATACATACATATATACATATATATATACATACATACATATATACATACATACATACATACATACATAAAAAAATGCGTTAAACTTCAGAATATGATTCAGAATAGCCTGAAACGGATTTCTGCTTAAAATGTTTTCAAAAATGCACATTCTACAAATTGTGAGGCGAGAGCAATAGCTTAATTTTCTTCAAAAATTCGCTAATAAAATCAAAACTTAACTTACTGGTACAGGATGGTAATAACGTCCGTGGGTGCGAGGTGACGTCATGAAACCCACCAGAGCTCCGTTTTATGAAGGGTTCAATAGCTCACTGAATCGTCCCCAAACTACCTAGTGCGCTATTTGATGACAAGTTTTATTTTTATTTTTCTATAATTTTTTATTACCTTCATCAAGTTTACAACTTATTACCAATTTGTTTTTGATCTTATCTACTACATATACAATCCAAAACAAAGATACAGAACGTGTTTTGACAAAGCTGATAGCTGGTGATCTAGTTATCTCATTATTTCACATTCACTGTGTTAGTTCGTGTGGTTTTCTTCCCTTCAGTATTATCAGCAGGTCCCTTATATCAAGCGAATGGACAGCTTTGACGTTGATATGACTTCTTAGTAGCTATTGGTGGGGTTGACAATTTTCTCTATAGTTTAATCAATAGTTTCCACCTTTAGATCAAGGTGAAGTCTTATCATTCTGATAAGTTATGATAAGTCATCATCCATTAGCAGTGCGTTCCGAAACACGATCACAACGCCACTTTTGCCCCAAAATAGACGCCATTTGCCGTTCCGTTTCCTGCCATGATTGCCCATTTCGCCACATCGATGACGTCACGGATTTCTCCCACCCTTCGCCCACCCTTAAATATGGCGTGTGAAATCTTCCATCTTCGACCCATGTCTGGAGCTGGGTCGGCGTGGTCGTTGTGATAAGACGGGCGATAAGATAACAGATATCGCAAATGAGCGTGAATTTTGACATTGACATGTCTTGATTTTGACATTGACATGTCTTTACTTTGGCACTTTGACAGAAATCGTTCACCATTCGTTTGAAAGCTCTCGATTTATCACGCATTTCTCTCGTAGGTACTTGCTCTTGGTATTTATGTCGCCATTTTATATTTAAAAATGTAAGTAATGGATGTAGTAAACAATGCCGCTTGTTTTGTTGTTATTAGTTTCTACGTTAGAAATCACTCCGAGAAAACGCCAAAATGAAGCCGTGGGTAGAGATAATTGCTTTATTACAAGAGTTTATTGAAATCATTGAAACTGTTACAATTATGATGATAATTATTGTTTTAACACTAATCGTCAAAATTATTTGTTCAAAATAGAATCCAACATATTAATGTTCATTCTTGAACTAGAGGCATAAAATGTCCCAATGTGTTGCAGACTCGTATGCAACACAAAGTCGAAATGTGTAAGATAACGTAGGTACGTACATTAATATACATTACAATAATTGGAGCCGTTTATTGAGTAAGTACCTGTAGCGAATAATGTTGGTATAAACCCCTTCATGGTAGTCCGTTTTGGCTCATTATGTATTTAGTATGATTAGTATTACAGAAAAGCAAATTGTCTACCTACTAAGGTCTTCATAATCGAAAATTTCTAGTTATTCCCAGAAATCAAGAACTCTGAAAATAGGATGATATCTACGTACGCGTTTCGTGATTACCAATAGAGATGTACTACCTACCTATCCAAAATGTGCTTTAAAAAATCGTTTTAAATTCGTATAGTAGAACAGTGGGTAGGTTCCTTATTGAATATATCAATATTTAGTAATATATGGACCAATTCTATAAATTTCATTTTATACATTGAAGCTCATCCCTTTGCTTGGAAAAAAGAAATTAAGTACCTACTTAGGTAGGCATCTACTAAAACTAAAAGATCACTGTTTAAATAAACGCGCGGGATGCGATAAATGCACGGGATGCGGGGAGAGGGAACTACCATCCCTCCGTGACGTCATCGTTGTGAGGGGAATTGCCTTAACTGGATTTAACTGAAATGGCGAAAGTGGCGTTGTGATCGTGATTCGGAACGCACTGTAGTTTTTGCGTAGAATTTACACAGTATTTGGTTTGGTTTAGGGTATCCCGTAACAGATTTCTGTGAAGAAACTCCTCAAACTCACCTCCAAAATTTGCTGTATTGTCTAGAAAAATTCCCTAAAAGGCAATTGGAATTCCTACAGGTACAGTGGATTTCAATGATAACCGCCAGATCCCAATGGAAGACGGAGATGGCAACTTGGTTTCGGACGATTCCTCCGCTAGTCGGATGGGTTTGACTATCATTGGAAGTATTATGATGGTCGTTGGAGTTATCCTGTTCATCGCATACATACGAATCGCAATAAGGTATGTCATTATGCTTTAATTAATGAAATGTAATAGACATCAATAGTTTATAGATCAGTGGTTGAAGAACATGTTCTTATGCAAGTTCTTATACATGTTGTTATGAATTATAACAATAATACATAACCAATTTCTATATTTCTAGATAGATATTTCATATGGATATTTCTAATGAATAACATATATTTTGAAGGGTTAAACGGGGTTTCGAAAAATTTGGGGGAATTCAAGCTATATCCAAAAGATGCCTGTCGTGTTGAGGTAGAATCTGATTTACCTGAGGAACGACGTTTCCCATAGGTTGATGAATTTAAGGAGTAAAAAAGTCCAGTCACGCAGCATTACTCCATGAGCGAATTTTGAAGAAATCTTCGACTTTGGGTCTGCGTGCTAGTACGTACATAAATAGAACTTCTTCATAATTTCATGGCTGATATTTTCTAAGCCACAGTCAGTATTAAAGCTACATCAAGTCCTAAAACAGTTGAGCGTAAAACATTAAAGAGAGCGACCGAGAGAATCGGAGGACGGAATATTTCACAGAGTAAACTCATCAGTTTGTGATTACCTTTTTTTTTTTTTTAACAAGCACCTACTACATGGGTGATTCTCACAGAAAGGGGCAGAAGTGATGTCCGGACCAGTTGCGGCGACCCAATAAGGATTTGGGAGCTGGCGAAGGTCTTAAATTGTAGTATAGGTTTTTATCTAGAACCCTTTTTTCCATTTTTAGGTTATGTTTATTCCTTTAAATAGAAAATTAACTAAATATAGTCAAATCGTCATCGACCTGTCCTGCCCCAATGCGACCTTCCCAACTTCAAGCTTTAATTAATGGTCTTTCCGCTTTTGAGTTTGGATTTTATTCAATTTTTCTACATCAGTATGATTTCTGAGATGCGTTTCTGATCGATAAAATTAATGTAGAACCGCTAGAAAAGTGTATTTGGATGGAAATATGTGTGTCCGGAGCATCGCCGTCATCGACCTGTCCAATATTGGTTTTCGAATTTTCGCGGTCACAATTGTATTTTAGCGGGTTTTTTTGCCGCTTTTTTTTTCGCGCCCTTCTCAGTTACCAGAAAAACCGCCATTCGTTTTAATTCAGTCAACTCGTGGTCGTCAGCGGGAGCAGATGTGTGCTGGACCGTGGGTTGGTCAATCACAATCGTCAGAAACCTGTCCACTTTTTCTAAGTGAGTACTTGAACTCAATTTTTTCTTATGGTATTTTTATTGTGCACCGAACGGTCTAGTTTCATGTTATATGCCGAATTTGGGAAAAAGCTTGCCACAAGGTGAAACATTTGAGAAAAACTGAAGAATCATCATCGACCTGTCCATCATCAACCTGTCCTCTCCTGAAAATTCGAGGGCAGGACGATGAGGAAAAAGGCAGATCTATTATGTTTTTTGGATTTTCTAGTATTCCCATTCGCATTTAGTAATCCAATATTCTCGTATTGACCATTCAAAACACATATCTACTTAGCCGAACGTTGTGAAGGTCTACTAGGACTTATTCGAGAATTTCTGTCATTCTTCGTTTGTTGGATTCGCCCTACAGTGGTCACGTTTTTCGGTCTTTTGACTTGAAATGTTGAGGGTTAACGTTTCTTGGCAGTTATAGCAAATTTTCCTTTTATGATCCCAGGACAGGGTGGTGATGCAAATGGTGAGAATCAACGGGTCGCATCATCGCCCTGTCCTAGTGTCATCGACCTGTCCGCCTAAATTTTTAAATATTTTTTTTCTGAATTAATAAAAGCGCTACTGTTTGGATTTGCTTCGAATTTCGATACATGCGATATAGAGAGCATCTGTGATTTTTTTCAGCTCGATTCGATAACTTTTTCTTTTTTCAAAAGTCAAACTCAAAACTGACCTTTTCTGTGAGAATCACCCACATACGTTTTAAACAGCATGGTTCTAGGATTGTTTATACAGGGATGCTTCCATAAGAGTAGTTCAATCTGAATTTGGACCATGTTTCATGCAAATATTACCGATTTTTACAACTAGCGAACGGCATTATTTCTATTTTTGACTGATTTTTCGACTTTGAAATTTTTGAAAACTTGATACGTATTCGTATAGGAAATTTTACGCTGATTCCGAATATACCACATGTTAGTATGCTGAAAAAATTATTTCGCACAACAAATCGCAACAGGCTATTTTGAAATTTTTGACTACATTTTTGAAAATTTCAACCCGAAGATGTAATCCGATCATGCTGGCCAACGAACTTGAACTTTCGTTTTGTGTCCTTAACATTTTAAAATTTGTTTGAAGTTTCTAGCACAATTCTACGGACAGTTATCTTCTGGAATGACACATACATACATATATACATACATATACATACATACATAAAAAAATGCGTTAAACTTCAGAATATGATTCAGAATAGCCCGAAACGGATTTCTGCATAAAATTTTTTCAAAAATTAACATTCTACAAATTTTGGGGCGAGAGCAATAGCTTAATTTTCTCCAAAAATTCGCTAAAAGATTATTCTTTGTATGTCAAATCGTTAGACTGACGGAATAAGCTTTGTACACACACGAGACTGAGAAGCATCTTCTTTGTTGCTAAACAACCTCGAGGATTGGAAGGAGGATCCTTTTCAGGGGCCACATCAACCCTTCCTCAATTGGCTGTTCCACTGTCCCTCAAACTTTTATGCTTCCGATCATTTCACTCCACGAACTTGAGTACGCGTTTACGATTATAACCGATTTATAAATCGCCACTAGTAATATCCTTGCAGGGAATAAGGTTTACTAATTTACAGTATTCAATGATCAAGGTCCAAAACCACACAACAAGCAATACATCGTAGCATTGCTAGGAAGACAAGATAGAACGTTTTTCCATCAAACCCAAGTGTCATTTCCAATTTTCTAACACGATTTAAACTATCAAGCGGTGTGATAACCAACTACTTCAAAGTTGGATTCGATCAGGCAACCAACATGAACAATTTTTCTATTTAAAAACCGATTTGACGAAAAAAACGACATGCAAAGTTTTTTCAGCCACCCATTCAATTATTTTAATCATTTTTCACCACCCTTACAGACTTTTACCCCAATCATGTGTGTTTGCACAGTGCCACTTCTGTTCTCGCTTGATCAGGGAGGAATGATCTGTATCTAGGGGTTATTATTCGACAATAATTATATTAAATTGCGTTATTATTGTGCATGAAATCAATACATCTGTCAATTTGTCGTAGGAGAAAGGAATGCCCCTGCTATCCTTCAAAGGAAGAACGGTTGGCGATGCACCTCGATGCGCAAGGAGGAAATGGACAGGTGAGTGTTGACTTTTGGGGTAGGGAAGACTCACATAACGCTAACGTCAGAAATTAGACGATTTTTTTCTCTTGAATACCTCTTACTGTTGATAACTAATAGGTAAAACCATCTGGTCAGATGTTGACATCAGTGGCGTAGTTTGAGGAGGGGCAGGGTGGGCTGAGCCCCTCCATAAAATATAGAGGATGCAGAATTTTGTTGTATGGATACAATCAAATTAATAATTTTACGCTTCCAACTTCAGTACCTAATACCTTCAATTAAAGAATGTAATCAGTAAAACACAACTACTATTATTATACGATTCTGGTTGCCTAGCGACTTGAGACGCTGTTAGAAATGAAGAAATTTTTATTAGGTTAGTTTCTGTTGGGGCAAAATAGCGTGGATATTATACAGCCCCTCAGAGAGGAGTAAAATCATCTAGTCAACGAAACGGAAATGTGGATACTACAAACTGAAATCAAGTCGTTCCCCACAACCTTCTGGGGCGAGCCCATATGCGATTTTTCCCTAGAAAAATATCCATTGTTCAGTATCCACCAATTCCCCTACGAACTTCCCCTACTTTTCACTGCCAACTTGATCATGCTTGGTTGTTCGTTTCAAACAGTTTCCCGTTGTATTATACCCATTCATTTACGAATAAAATCCCAGTTAAAATGAAGCAAGAATAAATAGAAGCCTGCAGTGGTGATTGAAATAGTTTAATAGAAAAGATTTAAATAATCTAGTGTAGCATTTCTATTCTAACCTAGACATATCCTAGGCACATCCTTTCTTTCTAACCTAGCATATTGCAGGTTTGAGTTAGTTTACATTTTTTTATGTTTCTTGATCTCGGTTTCATGCCCTGCATTTCATTTCGCGTAGGTAGGTACCTACTTATATAACAATTGTCCAGAAAAAGTTATTTTCACGGGGAAGTAACAATTGAGGATAAACCTGTATGTAAGACAGCAAGTCCACATTGGTTTATGAATTTGCATGCTGTAAATCTAGAATAATAGTATAATAAACCTAGTGCTCCTCAATTCATCGGTAGGTACCTATTTGTATTTATCGTAATTTTTCACGTCCTGATTAGTTATTCTGATAATATTTTTTCTAAGTAGTATTTATGCTTTGATAATCCATAGGTAGGTTTATGAATATGAAAGCGTCCGTGATTTCAGATCATTACAAAAAGCCATTGAGCACCTACCTACTTATACGAACGTTTGACAGTACCTATATTAAGAGTCTTCGTATACTTAGCAACAAGCACTAAAAATTAATAGCAAAACTATAAAATAAAATGAAATCCTCGACTGTAGTCCCTCCATGACAAATGACTCAGCTACGCCACTGGTTGACATTTACTTGCAGTTCACAATCAATACGGAAGTTGATTGAATTGATTCATTCCGTAATGAAATTGGAAAAATCAGTTTATAAATAATCAGCATAGTTGGCCAGAGCCCAAATTTCAGTACTAAGAGATGACAGTCTTACATCTTACAGAGATGTAAACTATTGTACCGAAAGTTAATTATCGTATCCCAAAACACACTGGCTGGAGTCAATGTATCAACTGACTCAATAGTAAAGCCCCCAAAAAAGTTGAAATTGAATTAAATATAGCGGAAAAATTTGAGTTTAAAATGAAAAAAAAAAAACAAGGTTTTTCTGAAAAACCTTTAAAAAGCATATCTTGAGGACGGATTTAGATAAAAATATGCTGTTGGCGTCAATAATTGACTACTTATTATTATTTTTTTTAAGCATCAACTCACGTATTTATATACGATGTGGTGGTGGTTCTTTTGTACTGTTGAATTTTTCGAAGAAAAAACCCCGATTGAACGAATTTTCTCGCGAGAGAACTCCTCTAACTAAAAACGGAAGGTAGAGAAAAACGTCTATTTCTACGAAAAAATAAAGAGTTAAGAATATTATGCGGTCAAACTGGTAAGAAATTCAGGGAAAGAATAGAAGAGCATCAGGAAGATTTCAGGGAAAATTGGGGTAGGTCTACATTTGCAAAACATCTTAAGGAATCCAATCATACTTACAATTTTGATTTGACAGACAGTTTGTAGAATTTCTTCATTTTTGTTCAAAGGGAGGTATGTTGAACGTACTTGAAAAATCCGAAATTATCAAAAGTGACAGATCTGGTAAATGTTTAAATGGGAGGATATCCCTCAATATATTTCACCTCTGATGAGTCAATTTCTTTAAAGCTTGGAATTATCCCTTCAAACTGTTCAAACCAGTAATTCTTCTCTCCTTTCACTTCATCTGATTAGCTATAATGCCCCTTCACTTTGCTTGCACTTAATTGGTTGGACTTCTAGCCCCCTTCCCTTTTCTCTCGACCAGTGGGATTCAATCTCCCTTCACCTGTGACTATATAAGCTGTGTCCTTTCTAATGTGTCTTCGGTTATTGTTTGTTACTGATGATGGCCTGACCGTCGAAATCGATTTAACATTGTAACTCTCTATTTTTTCGTGTTAATAGACAACGTTTTTCACTAACTTCAGTTTTTAAATGGGTTTCTACAACTTCGTTGCGAGTGATTTAGTATATACTCCTCTAACTCCTCAATAACAATATTTCCACTAATGTATATATTATTTTATTTTCCATTTGTGCCTTTTAATTGTTCTGCTAGTTCAATTCTCTCACTGTTTTAAGAATGATTTGGACTCTGTATGAACTGATTAGCATCTTTGTCCGTGCTTATCTCAAATCTTGTGAGTTTGATCTGCACTCAAACATCTTATGATCACGTTGATTGAAAATGACACATGGTTGTTATGTTTCGTGAAATCTACATATTTCAAATTTACCTACATTCTCCCACAAATGTCTATATGTATCCATCTGTCTTGTTGACTCCATTTTGAATTAATCTTCGGTTTTCAATAAATTGATTGTGTTAATATTGTTACTTCTTGTAATTTTTACATTTCATTAGTTTCTCACTCACTTCTCATAAACTTATTTATTTCTCAGGCTTATTTATGATGCACTTCGCATTGTTTTCAACGCAATAACCATTTCTTGTATCTTTGTACCTACTTGTACTTATGATAGGGGAATCGTCACCAGTTGAATGAGATAGTTGCTTGAAGCTCAATTTTTTTTTGACAAGTTTTATTGCGCCAAGTAATAACTTATAAGCAATATTCATGTGATAAATTATTATAAATTTTCTTAAGATCTAATGTACTTCACTGTAGACTCATTGTTCTGATAATTGAGTCACTAGTCTTGACGTTCATTTTATTTCACTTAGTTCATGCGGTTTAGTTCTTTTAAGTCTTCTAAGTAGATCTTCAGTGTCAAGGAGCTGGACGACTTCCTCGTTAACCTCTGAGCCTCAAAAGGTGATTGACGGCTTGTTTGCGGACAACCTCATTGACAGATTCAACTTTCAACTCATAATGTAATCTGTAGTTTCTGAAGTATCTGTATGCGTCAATGCAGGTACGCAGAACATTATTCTGAAAGCGCTGAATAATGTTGGGTTACTTTGTGCAGTGCACTCCCACAGTTGAGCACCATAATATGTCCAGACAGGTTTGAGGACTTGCTTGTACAATATGAGCTTATTGTGGATAGACAGTTTGAGCGTCTTCCCACAAGCCAGTACATTTTCCTGAATTTGATAACTAGTTCAGACTTTTTCTTTTTAACATGTGATTTCCACCTCAGTTTGGCATCGAGTGTCATCCCAAGATATTTAGCCTTATTGGCATAAGGAATCGCCTTGTTGTCAAGAAAGGCTGGCACGTAGTTGATCCTTTTATTTGTGAAATCAACGCGTACAGACTCCGCTTCATTCAATCTAATTCTCCATCTTTTTGTCCATTCATGGATGCGGAGGGAAGCTAAAATTAATGAACTGTTTTGGTATGGATGGATTTGAAAATCCTAATTTCTGGGTTACCTCCATTACACTTTATAATAGTTACCTCGAAAGATAATACCTTTTGCTTGCCAACAGTGACGTGTTAAATTGATTCTCTGTATCATAGAGAGTATAAAACTCCAGAAGAATATCCCGATTTATTCCTTTTGATTTATGTGCTCTTGATGTTCTGTGGTATCTATTTGGAAGATCGATTTTGAGAGGTTCTTCAACGCTGTTTATTCTCTTTCCCCCCAAACTTGTATGTTGTTGGCAACCCTGATATAAATCGATTGTGCAAAAGGGAGTGGTGGAAATATCTATAGATTCGAAATGTAAGTTATGGATGTATTCTCACCTGAACACGGACCATGAGATTGCTTCATGAATCTTGTGCAAAAACATTATCAGATGGCTCAGAAATGAAATTTATGATTGATTCAATCCACAGGTAGTGAAAGAATTCTACTTTATGGTAACATAGGGTGTTCCTGTCAAGTATGATGATTTTAGAAATTCCAGAACTTTTGGAAGGCATAGACACAGAATCAGCAAATCTACACGGTCCAACCTGCTACTAGAGTGAGTTGCCGCCATTTCATTATTCATTCCCATGCAAGAAACCTGACTGGTTGGTAATAGGTTGGTATCAACACCAACCAAGGGTGGGAGGGTGAGGCACACACAGAACCAACTAATCTTGTACCTTGTCCAAACTGGATTCCGGCATTGGGCTCGTGTGGCTTTAGACTCCCAATGTTGTACTCTTAATATTGCGATTGAATCCCAGTTTGGTCCAGTAAAATTTACCTATTGTTGCGCTGTACTTCCAAGAATATTGCCCAGGAGACACCACCTATATTCTTTCACTCTTTGTACATTTTTGTTTAATGACTATTAGCCTATTTGCTGCTTTCTTATAAGCGGTTGAATCCATATTTTTTTTTTTTTTTTTTTTAATTAATTAGATAACTTTATTGTTTAAAAACATTACAGTTTTGCTCGAAATTAAATATAGTAGGATAAAGATCCTAATTCACGTGGCACATGTAGTGAGGTGTAGCCCAGTGGCTACCCTTCATCCAGTTTATTCCAAATTTTCGAACTCTATATCTCCTAATAGAGCGTCTTGAAGGCGACATTTTTTTAGGCAACGGCTCGGTGGGAGTTCAGGTGAATTGATGGGAATGGATGCTATTAAGGGATTAGTATGGTCCACCATTTTGATGCTCATTCTCACATATGTGTCCTTGATCACAGTCTTCACCATCGGGATTCCAAGATCATTGTGGAGAACTGAATTTCGCACAAACCAGTCCGCTCCAGTTATCATGCGCAATACCCGGTTTTGCAACACTTGGATTTTATTAATGTGACATGTTGCAGCTGCTCCCCACAGTCCACATGAGTAAGTCCATATTGGTCGGATGAGAGAAAGATATATCAGTCTTTTTGTTGAGATGGAGAGAGGGGAATGTTTTGTGAGCAGAGGTCGAAGCTGGCGAATCCGCTGTCGGATCTAATTTGTCAGGTAGGTGACATGCTCCTTCCAAGTCATTCGCTCATCTAAGTGAAGACCAAGGTATCGCACATGTGTCACAATTGGTATTGTTTCGTTGTTCATCATAAGTTGGTCTGTGAAGTTCTGTCTCAAATAGGTGAAAGGTACTGCAGCTGATTTGGAGCTGTTGATCTTGAGTCTCTATTTCCTTGACCAATCCTCAATTTCACTAAGGTGACGTTGGAGTACCTCTCCAGCTTCGCGAAAACTGTCGGCTTTTGTCAACGTAGCTGTGTCATCTGCAAACTGAGCTGTCATTACGTTTGGTGGACTAGGAATGTCATGAGTGTATAGAAGGAATAGGAAGGGACCAAGATCTTTTGTTCAAAGGGAGGTATGTTGAACGTACTTGAAAAATCCGAAATGTTCGAAAGTGACAGACCTGGTAAATGTTTAAATGAGGATATCCCTCAATATATTTCACCAGTGATGAGTCCATTTCTATAAAGCTTGGAATTATCCCTTCAAACTGTTGAAACCAGTAATTCTTCTCTCCTTTCACTTCATCTGATAAGCTATAATCCCCCTTCACTTTGCTTGCACTTAATTGGTTGTACCTCCAGCCCCCTTCCCTTTCTCTCGACCAATGGGATTCAATCTCACTTCACTAGGTATGAAAATAAGATGCGGTATAAAGTGTCAGATAGGTGCGGCTTCACTTTAACCAAGAGACCTTTATGTAGAACCTTGTCAAATGCTTTTTCTGTGTCCAAGAACATTCCTAGACACACTTTTTTGCTCTCATACGTCTCAAGAATACTGTCGATAACTCGATGTAATTGGTGGGAACAGGAGTGGGAGGAGCGGAAGCCAAACTGCGTATCTGGAAGTAATGAAGAGATAATCCATCTTTGGTTTTCAATTTCTTTACATCGTGGCTGTTTATGTTGCATAAACTCTGGAAATAGTGGTAATTATTGAACACATCCAACGACAATCCCAACTTTTCACATTTTCATGGAATACAAACTTCTGTTCTTTATAAGAATGTCATTCTCAAATTTACTGCCACTATCAACACTAATGGTGGGGAACATGATAAGCAGTCATATTGGCCTGTTACAGGCGCTTCTGTTCTCATTCTGGGAGTACATCGATCATCTCCTCATTTGAGTCGAGGCTAGTGTTGGGAGTCCAACGCAACGGTGGGAATCACTCCCTTCAGCTTCCCTTCACTTTTTTCTAGCCACTGGGAGTCAAACACTCCAAATCTATTTCTCTTCAACCATTGGCCTCCTGCCAAAAACGTTCTTTCATAGCTGGTGACATAAATGCTCAAAGCCTGCCAGAATATGTTGGTCAGGTCCGATATTATCTGGAGGGTTGTAACTTTGATGCTCTAGCTGTATGTGGATCATAGTTGAAATATGGGGTAAGTAGTAGGATGGTGGAACTTCCTTGTTATAGACTGATCAGAAATTATTGAAAATGAGTAAGATGCATTAAACCAGAGGGCCAGGAGGATCAGCACCTTCTCGTTTTGTTCAGACGGTCTTAGCATTTCATAGCCATCGTGGCTCAATGGGTTCCAGAACACTGCGTTTTATCATTAACAATATTTTTTTAAACCGTTGATAGAATAGGAGGAGTGCAGCACAAGTTGAAGGTGCGTTTCAATGTTAGTGTCCCGAGTCTAAATTCTATTCTGAAGTGGGTTAATTATCATCCGTAGAAACAGTCCGGTCTTGAGAAAAATGGCTGGAGCGCAACAATTTTGTGTATGCATAAATTACAATTTTTATAAATGCATACAGCGTCTGACCACTCGTGGTGAAATACACTCAGGTGCAAAAAATTTGGCCCACTCTCTAAAATGGAAGATTTAATGAAGTTGCAACTAATATTCTCTTGTTTTCGACTGGGTTATTGTCTGAACTCATTCAGAGGCATTTTTTGTTGTTTTCTAGCCAGACGCATGAAATTGTTTTGATATCTCAACGATAGGGAATCGTATCGAAACGTGATCATGTTTCACTGCCTCCTACTTTCACGTCATCTTCCAAACTGCTGTTATTTATTTTGAAATCGCAGTGCTTGGAAACTTGAAGAGTGGAGGGATGTCATTTTCAGCGATGAGTCTAGGTTCAGCCTGCGGGGCTCAGATGGTCGTGAAAGAGAGTGGAGAAGGCCTGGAGAAAGGTTTGTTCCTACCACAATGACTGGAAGAGAGCCCGCCGTCCAAGCATTCGAGCGGCATATCTCAGTGATTTTCCATCATTATTGAGAGCTACAGTTCGCGCGACCATTTCCGGAGGAAAAGACTTTTTTTTCTCTTAAAGCGATTATTTTGGTTGGAATGCACTCAATGTACAGGAAAACCCTCGCCCCTCGGCTGAAAACTACTGTGGAAGAGATGAACAACATAATCGCAGTTTGGAAGATAACGTGAAAGTGGGGGGCAATGAAGCATGATCTCGTCTTGTCACAATTCCCTATCTTTGAGAGATTAAAAAAAAAAAAAAAAAAAAAAAAATCATCCGCTTGGCTGAGAAACAACAAACAAAGCCTCTGAATGAGTTCAGACAGTAACCCAGTCGAAAACAAGAGAATATTAGTCGCAACTTCATTAAATCTTCCATTTTGCAGAGTGGGCCAAATTTTTTGCACCTGAGTGTAGTTGGAGCTGTTAATGATTTCATTGAGGCTTTACTGTCAAAGAGGATGGGGACATGGTGAAATCCAATATTTTGGACAATTTCCTATGAATAGTCAGACCACATTTTGAACTAGGATCAAAGCCTTGGTAAAAAAAACCCTTAGAGAGTAAAACCAAAATTACCTATGGAAGGAGAATTTTATGAATTTGTTATACGCACAATTTTTTCTGTGGATAAGGTAGAAAAACGTTGAAAACTTTGACCCTAACCTTTATGAGAAGCTAGAAACTACAAGAATTATAAGCTAGAAACTCTTTTAATATAGCAAGAGCTATAATATAAGCTATAGGTAAGCTATCTTCATATTCAAAAAAACAGTATCCTCACAACTGGTGACATTCTCCACTGTGTGTACCACTTTGATGTTTGCACTGTATGTACAATGTATCTTGTTTGCACACCATCACGCCTTTTGGTTTTGTTTTTCAACGCGTGGAAAATAACGCTTATTTCAGCCTTGCTTTCATTCTTCTCTTTCTTATTTCATTTATTATATTAATTATTTATTTTTGGTTCCTATATTCAACGCTAGTTTGGTGTACTGATGATTCCGTTTATAATTTATTTCTCTCGTCTAACTTATTATTTCCGTTAGTTTTTGTTTTGTTTAGTTTATTATTTTATGTTTTGTTCTTTCCGTTGGGCGCGTGATGATTGTGCAACGATTAGATTCATACAATGAACCCATCTACGGATTTGTTGGTGGCGGCGCAGTATGGCCCGGTGTCTGAGATCGCCTATCAGCCGCCAGCACATCTGGAGCACGAAGAGAGAAGCAAGCTCATGGCCACGGACCACAAGGACAAGTGAGTTTCATTGTTATATACATACTGTTCTATTTATTCCAAATGAGGAACTTGCACCCATCTGAAATTCGTCCTGAAACCTTTTCCACTATAAACTAGACCACTTCCGATTCACAAATATATAATGAAACACAACAAAAAAAAATTGTTGTAATAATTAAATTCGAGTTTAAAAATCGAGAGAAGGGGAAGGCGCTGAGAACGCTCCGTGATTGGCTGACTACTGTGTGACGTCACTATGACTGTCCCAGAAGGGGCTATACTGTCTTCTATCCTGCAATGAACTACACTAACGTAAAACATGCGTTTCTTATTACTTTCTATGATGTTGCAACATCTATTCACACAACAGAAGTATCTAGGCACATCCCCTTATCAAAATGTATAATAGTGAAGAAGATGAAGAAAGAAACTGAGCTGAAGGTAATACAACCGTGATCGAAAGTAAACAGTTTCATCATTATTTTGTTCTTACTTTTTGGTGAAAATGTCGTAAAAATACTGTATCGTTCCCAACTACACGAGTACTACTATCAAAACACCAGAAAAATGGTTTATCCATGTACCTCGTGGCGAAAAAATTTGAAAGAAATGGTTCGAGCTCATCAGGAGAAAAGACAGTTTGTCCTTCAATCAAGCATCAATGTACACTTGCGAAGACCATTTCTATGTAAGTAGGTACTCTACTTCACTTTCAAAATACCTACTTAACAACAAACTTAAGTAGTCATTCATCTGTGAACAAACTACATATTTAAGATAACTAGAGAAAATTAAATTTAGTCATCTGGTGTAAGATTCACGTACGTTTAGAGCCCACAGAATGATTTTATGGTCAAGGGAGCATTTTATTTTTATTAACATCTATATGTTAATAGTAACTTGTACGTATAAATTTCGCCGAAACTATCTCACTAAAAATTTATGATTTATGATTATTTACAATTTATGATTTTGCTGTTCTAACGATTTTCATGTCGTTAATTGCTGTTCTAACGATTCTTTTGGAGTAATTGAGAAGGACGCGCGGGGAAGTTATTCCATTCTTTACCTTAAAAATCCATCTACTTTCAATTTCTGCAGTAAAAAAAAAAGTGTGCAAGTTCCTCATTCAAACTTGATCAGGTTTTTATGTACCTATACACGTTCTTGCTTTAACAAACTGGCTAAAAAAGAAAAAACTGTGATCGTCTGCTTTTATATACATGTTCAAAATGTTAATAACTGGGGGTTACTACTTCCTTTTATGAAAAGACATTATTGTACACATTTCCTATCAGTTAACCTTCTGGCGGTGTGCCTAGATGAGTCTCATGAGCGGGTGCATGCTGCACTCAGTGTGGCCTACCATAATCATATTTTTCTGGCACTCAAGTTTTGTTTTAGCGAATTTTCGCAGATACTGAAGCTATTGTAATGGCTCCAACAAATTTAAAATTAAAAAAATTTCGTCATCAAAATCCGTTTTTAACATTCTGAAACGATTCCTGGATTTGAACACTTTTTCATATGTACAAATCAATAACGAACTAGACCATTAAAAAATTCTCCACAAAATTATGCTGAAAAATACTTGGCTGATAAATATATGAAACTGCAAAACAAGGTAAAAAATCAAAGTCTAGTTTTGAATCGCAGAATATCATTTAGAATGGGTATTTTTGCTGCCAGAAGGAGAAAAATCGAGCACATTTATGCAGTGATGCTGACAAAAACAGGTCGATGGAGTGGCTTCCAAGTTCCTTGTTATACAATTGAATCAATTGTTATTGTTTGAGGCTACGTATCTGGCACAGACCCTTAAGTTCTGTTGCTTGTAAAATGTCCAAATACTTCTTGCTGTTTCGTGTAGGTGGGGGGAGAAACCGAGCCTATTTTATTGACTAGGGAGACAGCAAATATTGTCAATGTGTAGCATGATGCTCTTCGAGTGCCATTTATGTGCGGAATGCGACAAGACCTGCCAAATGGCTTCCAGCTGATTCGCATTAATATGCAGGTCCCTGTGTTTGGGCCCCCACCATCCATTGCCTCTGTGAAGAGGGCAAAACCCCCCCATCCTGAGTACGAGCTACCGATCCAGATGGTATAATCATATTGGTCGCCTCAAAGGGTTGAGGGGGCCCTTATCTATAGCTGATTCCCACCAATGCAATTCGGATATAGCCTGATTTGATAAAGAGAATCTGGCTTGAAAATTGTCTCCAGCCAATCGGAGTGCATCCACTTTTACTTTTTCCAAACAACGTAAATATAAGGGAAAATTTCACCTCATGCTGGTGGTTCAGATCAGTCGATTAGCTAGTCCCATGGAGCGCCCTTTACTAGCCATTGATAGATCATCGACTGTCCCCAGTGCTATGACTGTGCAGTGTGTGATTAGACCTCACTTTGGTTTAGAGAGGTGGCCGATGTTTTCAGATGCAGCACCCTCCTGTCCATCGGTGGAGGTTGAGGGGGCATGGAACTTGTTAGAGTGGCCATTGTGTACCTATGGGTGAGACCCTCCACCTTCTTTCCTGCAAGCCTGGTGATTCACTGCCAGAGCACAGTTATGCTACTGCCCCAAAATATTTGATATCTCGACAAAGTTCAAACTTGTGCCCTTCATTACAAAGGAGAAACTACTCTTTAGTAACAATGCTCCAAGCAGGTGAGCTATGAAGCCCATTAAATAAAACTTTATCGAAGCAGAAGTTTTCCTTGAACGTAACATTTCTCCTGGGTCAAATACCAGCCATCTTAGCTGGTTTAGGCTCTCGTGAACGACAAAGTGAAACTGTAGGACGCTGGCTCAGCAAATGCTTGATGGAAGAAGTCCAGCAGTTAAGCGAGGTCATTGCCATGGCTTGGGTTTTGACTCAAGTGAGTGAGGAAATGAAAGAAGCTACTTCCGAGAATGTGGTGTTTACAGTCTAGGCGCGAGAGCAATAAATGCATTGTTTTGTATTATTTTGGGTTTTACTGATGTGCGCCAACTTTTACATCACAAATATTTTATACCTCGACGTTTGAACTCGTGTCCTTATTACTTACTTTGTCAATCCCCATATGGTACCTTGCATTGTCGAGGTTTTGCAGAAAGACTTCCAGGCTTTTCTGTCTTCAGCTAGGTTATGGCTTTCTTTCAAGTGTACCCCACGTTCCCCCAAAGCTTGGTGGACATTGTCCTCCCACTTAGTTCATGGTGTTCCCCACCATTTTTTGTTTGGATATCTGGCCTCCCATGCTCCCCAAGGATACTTTGTGTCAGGCATGCAGACTACATGGCCATACCACCAGAAATGTGCCTGTTCTATTTTTGTGACCAAAGGAGCAACATTTAAACCTCCTCTGATGGTTGCAAACACAATCCCTCCTCGTCGTTCCTTCCACTCAATGCAGATATCTCTACACAGCTGGCTGTTATGCTTTGAGGTTAGTACCCAGGATTCAGAGCTGTATGTCAGGGTGGGAGTTTATACAGTTTTATACACAATCATCTTAGTGACCTTACTAACCTCCTTCCTTCCAATCAAGCCTAGATTCATTTTATGGTATAGGCACCTTACTGCTGCTTTGCGGTTTTCTATTTCCTGATATACCATCTTGCCTTAACGTCGCTCCAAAACTTTGGAAGCTATCAACTTGTTCCAGTTCCTGACCAGAGAGATAAATAGCGTGCTTGCTTGGAGTGTGAGACAGGATCACGGTTTTTGGTTTTGTACTGTTTATAACCATATTCCTCATTTATTCGACCTTCCAGAGATTAAGGTTAAACGGCAAGTCCTTAATTACAAAGGAGAAATTCTTCTTTATTATCTGCGCTCCAACGAGGTGAGCTATGAGGCCGATTTATTAAAACCTCTTCGACTGTGAAAGTTTGCCTTAAACGTAACATTCATAGCTGATCACTACCGCCTTTAACCATGTGTTGTGTGTATGCTATATTGCTGAAACCCCCCACTACGTCAAAATTATTTGCTTATAGGCTATATGACTAAATTTCTATTCTCAAAAGCTTTCCAAAATGGGTACCTATGTTGTATTTCCTATAATTTGAACCCAACCAACCAATACACGCAAATTTGAGTGAATACGTTACATTTACCTCCAACCCGCTTGGCAGGTTTTTCCCCCATACAATTCTGGTTTCTGACATTTTATTTTTTCTGAATTTCAAACATCTTCTGTGCCTATATCTTTATCTTGTTGGTTCTTATTTTCTTATAAATGGCTAACTCTTTCATTGCATGTTTTTTTCTGTTTTGCTAACAAATAAAGCAATGAGGAAAATGAGCGAATGCTTGAAAATGATCCGAGGATCGTACTGAGACCCTTGAGTCACAACGAGGACGTCTAAATTCCGCAGGTTAGTGTAATAGTTCATTTATTTACATTGCTTATATTTTACATATAATATAAATAATAAATATATAATTATCTGGAAGAAAATGATAAATGTATACCCCTTCGCCAGACCAGTAATGTTACTTCATTACTGAGTGTGAAAGTTTGGATGGGAATATATTTTTTGCATTAAGGAAGAGTTGGGGGAGTTTGACATTCAGTTGTACAACCAATTGGACAGTTTAAAATCAGTAATATTTGCATGAAACATTGTCCAAATTCATATTTAACTACTCTTATGGAAGTATCCCTGTATTACCAATCCTAGAACCATGCTGTTCAAAACGTAGGTAGTAGGTGCTTGGTTAAAAAAAAAAAAAAAAAAAAAAAAAAGTAATCCACAACTGATGAGTTTACTCTGTGAAATATTCCGTCCTCCGATTCTCTCGGTCGCTCTTCTAATGTTTTACGCTCAACTGTTTTGGGACTTGATGTAGCTTTAATAGTGACTGGCTTAGAAAATATCAGCCATGAAATTATGAAGAAGTTCTATTTATGTACGTACTAGCACCCAGACCCAAGGCCTCGCTCCACTCGGCCGTCAGTAACGTTAAGCCTAAGGCCTCGCTCCGCTCGGCCGTCAATAGTGTACATCCCAATCCATTTGTCTTTAAATCTACAAATTTAGTGTAATAATAATAAAGTATGTGTACCTCCTAATTATTCTTAATAATTTGATTCCATGTTTATCTACTTATCAAAATCATAAACTAAAATTTCTCTACACGATCAATAGCGACTGAAATGTCGAAGATTTCTTCAAAAATTCGCTCATGGGGTCATGCTGCATGACTGGACTTTTTTTTCTTTCCTCCACCCTATATTCCCAGACTGAGGCGAAAAGGTTGTTTTTTATAAATCTCAATACAGAACATCATGGCTATGACTGACGGCTAATGCCAATTGAAGAAAAACAGGATGATACCTCTTGAGATGGGTTTTTAGACTGTGTGAATGTGCCTCACAAGGCTTGATGTGCGCATCAAGATGCAGGCAGTCTAGACCTTTCTAGACTCCAAATCTTGACTCACGAGGATTACTCAGGGGTAGTGGAACAGCAGGCGGCTTTTGGCCCCCTCTACACAATGTTATGTTCTGGGGGCCAGATTTATGGCTAAGTATGGGCCTTTATGGGCGCATGAAGTACGATGGCCGAGCTTCATGGCTACAAAAACCAGAGCCAGAACCGGCCACCATCATACGTCCACATGCTGGCCTTCGTACAACATCGGTGACTGGCCCAATGAAAGGGGACCACAAGCCCCTATTTGATGTAATGCTGTGATATAATGTAATGATGTAATGTAACTCAAAAGTATGAATGCAAATAATTCATCGCGTTAATAATGTTCACAAACACGGCGCTAGATTCAAAACACCAACAGACTGATAACCGCAGGAGAGGACTGCAGGGCGACTGACTGACTGACTGGCCCATAGTGTAGACATTCGAGCACGATAACGTGCGCGCGCAGATTGTGGCCTTGTATGGTCCCCTTTGATCTTTGGAAAAAAAAACCGGATAGAGGCGCGATTGCCCACACGGCTCCGCACAAGGTCATTCCGCGTCCACACAATCGGCAGTGGGCAATGTGGTCTGCGTTTGTGTAGTTTCGGCCATTGTGTAGAGGGGCCTTTAGATGTTACGTGAGTCAGTTTTGCTTGATGTAGATGCCCACTCACCTCTGAGTAATTGCGGGGTGAGGTCCCTTGCTGCAAGCTGGTGCACTGTCGGTATAAAAAGTTTTTACTTATTTTTGTTTCACTCAGTTTAAATGTGGTCCCCGTAGCTGTGCAAGGGATGAATCGAGGACCATATTGAACTTTGTAACAGAGTTACCTCCTGAGAGGTCCATCAAGCTCCCGTCAGAGCACAAGAGATAGCGTTGTCGGCGTCCCGTTGAGGAATCAATGGGAACCACGCGCTGTTCTCGATCATTTTAGACAGCTGGTTTGGCGTCGGATGGTTTTCTGGTGACAGGAATATCAACCTTCCCCGAACATGGCTCATTAAAAGCTATGACTAGGGGTGGTATCTCTCTGACGGGATGCCTCTTTACCTCCTCTACCTTTTTATGAGGATTTAGGCCCCCATTGCACCTCTGGGGGGGGGGGGGGGCACCTAAATTCCTTATATGGTAGCAGAGCGTGGTTTGGATTATGCACGGCTGACGCCTAGTAGTCCAATCCACTATTTTTGGGGCGTTAATGTTTCAGAAGAAACATGGCCCGGGGTTCCAGAAGGAATTCCATTATCACCCTTTAGTATATAAATAATTTCATTGGTCTTTGAGTTATAATTTCTCTTTTTCATTCCCTTTTTATATTTTATATACCATATTTTCTTTCAATTTTATGCCACCTGAATGCACAATTTAAGTCCCCTAAGTTGGGCAAATTCATTATATATTATTTTCTTTCAATTTTATGCCACCTGAGTATTGCTGTAATGTCAATTACCAGGTTAGTGCACCATTTAAGTCCCCATAGTTGGGCAATTTAATTTAAAAGTCCCCAATGTTGGGCAAATTAATTTCTATATATATTTTGATTTCCTAAGGTATAAGTCTCCATAGTTGAGCATCCGTTTTGTCCCGATTGTTCAATGAAGATACTTCTTATGAAGCTTCATTGACAATCCAGTTTTAATTTCTATTTCCCCATCCAAAACGCCAATGCAGCTATTTATGATTGAATGAGCATTAGTTCTCAGCTAATCACTATTCCACCCAACTACCATACTTGATCTTCAATCATGTCTTTAAGGGGAGGAGTGTAACAGAGTTACCTCCTGAGAGGTCCATCAAGCTCCCGTCAGAGCACAAGAGATAGCGTTGTCGGCGTCCCGATGAGGAATCAATGGGAACCACGCGCTGTTCTCGATCATTTTAGACAGGGGGGGGGGGGGGGGCACCTAAATTCCTTATAACTTGAAGTGAGTAAGTTTACCTGAGTGACTTTCACGAGAGAGTTTCGCTTTTGTCAACCCAGTTTTAACATACATGTGGGGTAGGTGCCCTTTCCTTTGTCCTTCACGCATCAGATTTGCTACTAATCTCGCTGGATTTTCTCGTGCATAAAGTATCTTCCGAAGAACCAATGAAGTTCAATCCATCAGTCACTACTTTCGTCACTAAACTTTGTTTCCACAGTAACAGGCTCAATAACTCGTGCATGAAGGAATTTGTCAGTATGAAGGAACTTGTCAGTTCAAAATACAAAACTAATGTAAACAACAAGGGCCTAGAAAAGCATCCTGCAAGGTTATACTAGATACTGGACTTATTTCATTCTGCCCTGTAGCTCTTCGTGATTATGTATCAATAGGATTCATGCAAGTTACATTTTCTCAATCTAAGGATATTATTAGCTGCCTGTTCACATTTCATGGTTATTACTGTTCACTCACCTGCTAATATTTCTCTTGTTCTTAGGGCAGAAGTGATGCTCGGCCAATTAACGGCACCCCTGGCCGCTGCAGAAGATCTGAGCGACTCATCATTATCATCATCCGCTTCTTCTTTGTCTTCTTTCGAAGAGTAACATTCCGTAACGACTCGCAAAAAAAGTCTTCACCTCCTCACGTTTCCGACTCGCACCAATACCCATTACTTCACTACGGAACATTTTCAAGAAGGAATCGAGCATCAAGGTAATCACTGAAAACTTAAAAATGTACTTAACATAAGTAGGTACATAAATGTATTGCTTGAAATATCAAGCAGTCATAGACTAAATACTGGCCGAGAAATTTAGCACAGATTACAGAATCATATTAGCTTCAATTCAAATAATGTTATATTTGAATGAGAACTTGGACACCCAGTATTTTAAAAACGTATTAATTTATCTTAGTTTTTAGTAATTTTTACATAAATTTTATGTAGAATTATATGTTTTAGAGGATCCATAGAATTAAGGCTCTTGGATTGAATAGGTACTTAATATATTGTGATTATAATGATGGGTGAACACGAAGTAAACTCGTACGGATGGGTGGTAGGTAGCATTGACTGTTATAACCTGGAGGACAGTTTTCTTTTTTCAGGACAATGTAAGGCTGTCAGGTTATTCTGGCAATGACTGAAAAAGGAATACACTTGTGCTTCCTTCATTACTTGGATGTGTACTGTATTTGTACGCTATGGAAGATCCAAAATTCGGTGTTACAGTTAGAAAAGAATTCTCCATCATAGCTTACTTCTTCCTCGTCATTCTCTTCTAATTGGGTCAATATGCCAACTTTTACGTACTAATAAATGCCATTCTTTTTCCTTAATATCCAACCAACATATTTTTAAATATATAATGTTGGATCTGTTCAGGATATGTAGGTTCCCATGTAGTTTTGTCAGACTCAAATGTTCTGGCACATAATCATTGGAATTGCACAATTCATTCGAACGGTCAACACTTTTGAAATCGGTGTGGTGCACTTCTGGCTACATTTTCTGTTATGGTAATCTGTGCTGAATCTCGGCTATCCTATGTGTATGTAAAAACTAACTTTGCAAAATCAAATTTATTTAAAAAAGCATTTATTGGGTATAACTTCTAACTATATTTATAACCTACAATTAATATGACCAACTATACTAGTAATTACGCATTACATTAAATCGACTTGGTTTTCATCCCCTCTACTAGTGTTTTCCCTTCCCAAATATCATCCCTGGTCTATATTTGACAGCAGCATTAATGTAATGCATCTTTTTATTAAGGGTAGATTAGTGAAATCGCATTAATGTAGATGCTTATTGCATCGTTATAGCGTATCGTAATTGAATTCGAGATGAATTAGGTTAAAAAAATCATTCTTCGGAGCACGTTCATACTGCGTAATGATCATGTTCAGTTTTGTAGCTGGTAATATAATTGTGTAGAGGTATAATTTATTATAACTTTATTACGGCCGTCTAATACTGACTCTTAAGGTATGCTAGAGCCGTGATACGAGCAGTCGTGGCTTAAGGTCCCTCTGCAGGAGTGATTTTTCTTGGCAATAATTGCGTGCGAGAAGTATTGCACAACACGCAGGTTGTATGCAACACAATGCAATTATTCTCCAATTGAAAAAGTTGTAGACAATAATAATGCTGGGTGTTTTGCAAAATGTTTAGCCCCCGAAAGGTGTTGCGATAATTGCAAGTCAAGTCTGAGGGGGGTGGAAAGTTAACTGCAATTTTTTGGCCCTTCGTCCAACAGTCGGGGTTGTGGGCAATTTCAAACATACGCAGTGAGCAGAGTCGCCTCCAAATAGGGATTTTAAATTTCCCTGACCGAATTCCAGATTTCCCTGACATAAAATGTATATTTTAAATTGAAGTATTTTTTACTGTCTTTTTAATGTATAATGTGACAACTTTGGTGCTTCTCAAACAAAAATTGTGTTATGCATAGCTGAATATTATTTAAATATATCTTTCGGGATATCGTAATGTAATTCCAAAGCAATTTAAATCCATTAATTTGAGAGAAAATATGAGGGTTTTTAAGGAAAAAGTGATCGCATGGCAATTCCAGTTCTCCGGCTAACACGTTGCCAGTTTTGACAGGACGAGGAAGGGAACGTGTTTATGTGGTTAAGTGCACGACTGCTCTTGTCTCAGCATAAGTGTAAGATATATTGTTTTTGGTACCACACATCTACGTGGTTCCAAAGAGAATTATATAATACATAATAATATTGGGTACTTTGTTTCTATAATGAAAATATCATTTGCAAACATTAACAAATGATTTATCACGATTGGTTTTTACCTTCGTTTTTATTGTAAAATCGATTAATGTTCTATTAAACATCAAAAAAATTCGCCCATTATCTGAAAAATGCTTTGAATCATTGTGATCTGGTTCCGTAGAAAATATTCATACCTGATAATTTATATTTTAACCTCGTGAAAAAGAGTTATTGCTCTACCACGTTCTCACGATTTGAGAGTTAATTTCCAGTTGTTAGTTTCATTTATCGTACTTCAGCTTAATTGTTGATTTTTTCCCTGATTTTTGTACTTATATAGTCTATTATGTTGTCTTTATCATAAGTAGGACTTTCGCAAGGGCCTGAGAAGGATATTATTGAAGCTGTATACGTTTCAAATGAAACTGATTGGCTATTACGTTGTAGTGACAAGTGATTTTACAATAGGATTCTATTAATATTTTACTTGTAACGTACTACTTGCAAAAAATAAAAGGGTATATAAAAAATTAAAAAAATGAAAAATTGCGGATATAGCAAGAAAAAATTAAAAATTAATAAAAAGAGAATGACCTATTTATAAGTAGATATATAAAACGAGTTATCTGCACGCTTTGCATTAATTATGGTTAATTTTATGTGGGAATATGTGGGAGTTTTTTAAGTGAGTTGCTACGCACAGACTTTGAAATTTGATGAATGCAGCCTACTTCCATGGGGTAGAAATGCCTTGGTTGACGTAATAGCTTCACGTTGTAGTTTGGACTGTCTTTCAGCTGGTTTCACACCTATTTAGCAGCTGTATAAACTGTTTGTACCCGTCAATGCCACCAAGACTCCATCTTGATTTCACATAAAGCCGGCAAGAGCCTGGTGACGTTTACCCGGTTTCGTTTCCGTCCGTCGTCCTAGAACACCATCCCACAGCATTTCCCAGTTCTTATGTACGTAATCGTCTCAAATGGTACTACTTTCTTGCCGACTCTGGAAGGAATCGACTGCACGCTGTTACTTTTTATTGGGATTAAAAAACTTTTGTTTTTTCGCTGTTGTCACAGTTTTTGAATGTTGCCCATTGTGTGCCATTCCTCCATGACCTTTGCAACTGCTGCTGGTCTGGTGACCGTGGGCCATCCCATCTATCTATATTCAATCCTCATACCAAACACCGGGTACCCGGTCCTCGGTGCCAGATGTGTGTGAACCCAGCCTTGATTGAGCCTCTGCTTGGACCAGTCTGCAAATTCCAGCAATTCCAACTTTTACGTTCCACAAGCTGCCTATAGGTTTTTAACTTTTTCAGTAATAGGAGGGTCATTTCCACTACAAAACCTTGGTTTGTTGTGTGGACCATGTTAGCCCAAATTTAAGTTCTGGTGCCAGTTCTTTTCACCCTACAACTAGGCTGAGGATTCTGCTTACCTCAAAAATTCCAAAGGCGTGTCTCAGAAACAGAGTCCCAAACAACAGTGTGCGTCCGTGCAATCCATGCTAAACGCAAAACTATTAACACTTTTTACTTAACTTTGTGGTTTCTGCACACTCAGAACCACAGAACCAACTAATCTACCTTCCTCAAACTGCTTCTAGAGTGCGTTGGCGTCGTCATCACTCATTCCCATGACAGAAATCTGATCTGTAATAGGTATATTGGTTGCCACGCATCCTGGCTGGAGGATGGGTCACACCACACAGACATGTACCAAAACATTCTATGTTGTGGTCTCATAGTTCGGATAAAACCCCTGTCCTTGGAGGTTTGTTGTCTACTGCCACAATTTCCTCTTGGGCAAGAGTCGCAAATATTTTGAATAGTTTTGGTCAAAATGCTGGGCACTCAAAAAGCAGATGGTAGGCAGTTTCTTCATCTCCTCCACACGTTCTTCACACGGGTTTGTCTGTGGAGATCCCTAACCTGTTTCCAAAGCATTCATGGCCTGTCACCATCTCCAATATGAGACTCATTTCTCTTTTTGAAAGCTCCAACTGAGTTCCATTGTTTGCAATGTCCGTCTTCAACTTCCCATGCATCTTCCCAATACTATTTGTGTTCTGCCCTTTCACAACCTCACAGAACCAACCAACCTTGCTTGTGTAAGTGTCTTACGTTGCATAAGACAGGTTATGACCCAATAATGTCCATTAAAGCTCTAGCAAATCTACATGTTCTTTATCTTCAACCTCGGAGTAATTTTAATACCCACTCTAAGAGCTTTGAAAGCAGCATGTTATCTGAGAATATACGTAAGTATAGTCCTCCCTGTTATGTTTTCCTTCAATCCACTTCCACGCTAATATGATTCAGTGCAAATAAACAATCTACTTGCTTATCAATCCACAAAAGAAGCACATGCTACTGAAGAGTGAGGGTGAGCATATTTGAAAATCCATGGTCTGATTTGTTGGTCAGAAAATGTGGTCAAAACTCGCTAAAAAACGCTGCAAGTGGATGGGAATGGATACTATACTACCTACCCAACCTTTAAATCAGATGACCACCGCTAACTTGAAATTTCTGGCACCTGGCTTCCCTACTTACATTCGTACCAAGAAAATTATATTACCCTGTTTGATTGTCGAATAACCAACTTCTTTAATCAGATAGTACCACGAGCCATGGACTCACATTCAAAAAGACTAGATTTAGGACTGTGACCTACTGTCATTATAATTCTCAAAATATGAAACGTACCACCTTGAAATTCAGTCCTAGGCCGTATTACCATTTAATAAACTCCATTTTAGAAACCTATGGATTCTAGGAATGTTTTAGCTTGTTCTCGCGGAGCTTGTTCTGAAACGGTTCGAAGATTTAGGCCATAGTTGATAAGATTTAATAACACAGCGTTAATATTAATGACAAGAAACAGTTTTATATGTATGGTTCTATTCTGAGTCCAAATTTTCAAACTATTTTGTAAACAAGAAAACCTACTCAATATCAGTGGCGTTACAAATTTTTTTAGCTTCGTTCTCAGTGTGCGTTCTGACAGTTCTCGAATTCATCAGAACTGGGACGGGAAATTCCAGGGCGTTCTGGAACTTGTGGAACTGCGCTCTGCACTGCGAATGATTTCAGAACTTGGAATTGTAATAATCTGTAACCTGTGCTGTTGTTTGTAACCCCACTCTACTCGTGTTACCTTCTGTTGCTCCTTTTCAGGAGCAAGGTCCTTTCAGGAAGCTTTTCAGGATATTTTTAGTGCCTTTGAATATACATGACTGAGGAGTGTACTCGAAAAAATTTGAGTTTCTTGGATGTAGACGAGATCCAACTATAACTTCAATCTCATCCTCATCGTCTACAAACAAAACACTATTGTCGAAACTATCACTTTCCAAACTTGACAAGCTAGTTGACGTTTCGATCATAGAATAGGTACTTATACTAACGTATAGAGAATAAAGTATGATTTTGATGAAGAAGAAGATGGTTGTTTACTCCACGAAATCCGAAAAATTTTGAATTGCGCGTACGTTAACTACGTTCTTGCATTAGAATTCTGACAGTTCCGAAAAAAAAGGGACTGTCAGAACCGTTCGGAACTGGTTTCGCAAAACACTGCGAACGCCAAACTCTGCGTTCTTGGCGTTCTGGAACTGGGCGTTCTGGCACTGCGAACGACAAAACTCAACTGCGCATGCCCAGAACCGTTCCGAACTCGCAGAACGCACACTGAGAACGAAGCTTATATTTTTTATAGTATTAATTATTGCGGTTTTCAATTATTTTCCTAATATAGTTTAGGAACTATTAAGGACTCTATTAAGTTTTAATAATTTTTTCTCTTACATAACTGCTTTAAAAAACCATTTTAATAAATACCCATATTGTTTTAAATTATTTTTCAAAATAGGTAATCAATTTGCACGAAAATGGAGGAAAAAAAGTTCATTTGTCAACAGATAAAAACAGATGCGTATCAGATTGGAACAGCTCTAACAATAATGTCTATCAACGTAATTAACAAAATATTCGAAAAAAAAAAATTACAGCTGAATTTCAAGTGTGGTCATTTTTCATGTTTTGATCATTATAAATTGATTAAACTTGTACATATTTAAATCTCACAAGCTTTTCCTGAATGTACATATTTTTCGACTTACAATTTTTATATAAATTTCGCACTATTATTTTTTACTAAAAACAAAAACAAAAAACAAACCACATTTTGTAAGACCAAGTTGATACGCTATTAGTTTTTCAGTAAGTAGTACGCCTTCCCTCTTTTACGTCACGTGACATTGTTTGTTACTCATTTTTCCCATTCTAATAATGTTTGCCAATATTGGTCACCTCATTTCTTTTAAAAATTGACTTCGAAGGGATTCCAAGTCATTTGTCCCCTCCGTTGTAACACGTCTGTTGCAGATGATATGAACTTAAGTAAGTTTCCCTTCCTTAATATCTCGGAAATGAAGTTTCGAATGTGGCAGAAACGGCTAATCATTATTTATATAAACTGTGTATCTTTCCTAGCTCTCAATAGACTGTTACATCGTTAGCCTGAAGTTTTTGAATCAGTATAAAACTTTCAATACGCCTTGAAAGCCGCAGACAAATTTAAGTTTTTGCAATCTTTTCCAGTGTATTCTTGTTTTCTCTTCCCACAAGTGTGTTATTTGTTTACTCTTATATCGTTTATGGGCTTTAAAAATGAGCTTGGCTTTGCTATTAGCACATGCACCATATTAATTACGTACTGCAGGATCCGTCGAACTCCTACCTATCTCTTAGTAATAGGTAATTAAAAAGGTTGTTGCGTTTATCCTGATTCAAGTATTATCGTTGTCCATGTTTATTGAATTTTGAAGTTTTGAACAATATTTTGTACTGCAATTACTATAATTTATATCCATCTTCATGAGTGCTGGGTGTTGTGATTAAATACTCTGTTTAATTTCAAAGTGAAATTCCAAATTTTGAAATGTACTGTCTACCTTAACTACTACTTAATAAATCACATTGAGCTGTCAAATTTAATTTACCTTCATAATGTAGTTGAAATTGGTAATTGTGATTTTACAACACCATTCCATTATCGGAGTAGGAGGGAAGGCTTGTATTTTAATAATAGTTTCCCACTATAATTAATGGTTATTTTAGATGAGAATCGCACTAGTTTGATATTGAGTCTAATGAATTGTGTAATTAGTTTAGTATGAATTAGTAAATGATAATAATGCTAAGCGTTTTTTTACCTTTTTAATTTATTGTTGTCGTTAAATTTTAATGTGTTATGGTTTTAACGCGACTCATACATGATGGCCCATTTACCTGCAAATTTAACCAAAGGAAATAGAGAACTGTTGTGGTTTTAGATAATTCCAAAAAAGAAAAAGTAATTTAGTAATTAGTGTTGATCGCTCCATTGAAAAAATGCTTGTCTTTCGTAAAGGATACGGCTCACGGGATTACGGCTTTCTCGTAAACTCGTAATACACTTTGAAACTAGCAGAAACTGGAAAATGCTACTGTAGTTAAGATGCGACGTCTCATGTGTGAAACTACACAGTTGAAGTGATCGTGTGTGGGTCGTTTATAACTTGATAATTTAATTGTTTCCTTGTAGCGTACTTATCTTGTATGGGATCAGATGGATCAGCATAATCGTTAATCTTATTGAAATTGATTTAGTCGTGAAATGAATCGGTTTATCCGTAGCTGTATTTTCTAGAGTGGGGAATGGGGATCGTGCACTGTGGAAGAAAGTTTTTGGAAAACAGGTTTGCTTCTCGTAACTTATGTAGCTCAGAAATTAAGAGAGTATGACAAATCTTGTGAAATGGCTCATCAACTATTTTAACCACAAATTTTGTAGTTGCGACACTAATCACAAGTTAAACTTCATTTACCGAGCATTAGGAATTCATTGCAATTTAATTTACCAACTCATTATATAGAATGGCTCAATTAAGGTTACATTTCGATCATTCTTGAGGAAGGTCTTGGGAAGAGTGGGCAGGATGCTTTGATGATGGAGGATTAAGGAGAGAGAATCTGGGGCCGACAAAAATCCTAGGGCCCTCTAACAAAAAGGCAAATTCAGACAAAGGCAGACGTCCCCTAGGCGAGAAATCAAGCGGCCAGGATTTTTGCTGGAGTACGTCCATAGTGGCGTTTGAGGTGTGGTACGTCGCCCCATCCTGCTGGAACCACACACATCTGGACGACTTCGAAGTTCTGGAAAGAAAAATTCGTTAAGCATGGTCACATAGCGATCGGAATTAACAGAAACTGTGGCGCCGTTTTCTTCGAAGAAGTAAGGCCCAATCACTTGTTGTTCCCCAACAGCACACCACACCGTTACTCGGGAGCAGTGTAGCGGTCTTTTGTGAATTTCTCTGGGATTGTCAGGTCCCCAGTATCTGAAATTTTCTTAGTTAAAAGCTGTCAAGATGAATATGGCCTTCATCGCTGGTGAACAAAATGACCCTGTCGTCACAAAACACATGTTGCATCCTTTCACAGAACTTTTTTTCACTGTCCATAATCACCCTCGTTTAATTGTTGACTCACGATTAACTTATATGGATGAAACTTCAAATCAAGTTTTAAAATGCGACGAACAGTTGAAGGGTTGAGTTGGAGATTCGCAGCTTGACGTCGAACGGAACGGTTGGGGCTTGTAAAGGCTGCAACACACACCCTCTCCACATTTTCTGGCGTCCTCGTTGTACGGCTACCACCACTCCTTTTTCGCTAAACAGAGCCTGTTTCGTTGAAGTTGGTTACCCAGTGAAGGATTATGTTCCAATTGGGGATCATTCATTGCGAAATGAGTGTGAAAATCGCGCCGAGTTTTAATGATCGACTCATTATTCAAAAACCGTGTGACGGTGAAAACACGTTGTTTGTTGGCCCAAGACATCTTAGCAACTAACCTAAAAAAACACTTCCGCTTGTCCGGAACAAAATTAGACCAACCATAACTCCAAGAGAAGCAGAGTATCAGCCATTCCAAAAACATCCTACTCTGTTGACTCACTCTGTAGATAGCTCTTCTGCTCAGGTATATATACCATATACTCGTCTAGTCAGGCATCTCACGTACATTGACACTTATAACCAAAAACCTTAAGATCGGCTCAATCTTGCCTAGTTCTGCATGCGAAGGCTATGCGTTTCACTGTCGTGTAGACGATTTTTCCTCCTATTTTTGAGGTTGATCAAAAAAGATGCCAAGGATGTATTTATTCATTTATAAGCACAGCTTTCGCCAATCACATAGGGAGTAGAGTACACATTATGTAAGGGAGAAAAAAAAAAAATAATAATAACTTCAAACATGGAATGAAATGAAAAAATACAGAAAGGAAAAAATAGAAATAAATGCATCATTTGTATGCATCAAATGCAATTCATGAGTAAGTCACAAAACTACTGAATCTGACACAAAACACACGTCACTGCGAATGGAGGTAAGAGTCTAGGCTCCTCTTGAGATGCGGAAGACTATAGATGAAAAAGCCAAAATCCACAGTCTGGAGGAGGTCATTAGTTTCCCAAGGTATCTGATACATAGGCCTTTGCAGTTGGTACAGTAGGCAGCAAATGGTTCATAAAACAATGAGTTGGAACGGGTGGTGTAGCTAGAATGTGGATATTCACTTTTGAGAGAAGGGATGGGCACTGAATCCCACCATTGAGAATTTTATGGAAAAATAGGACATCCGCCATGACACGCCGGTCCCTCAACTCAGTTAGATTGTACCTTGCAGCAAGAGTGGCAAACTGATCTTGGCCAGCCGGAACTCCCAGCTTGTAGCAGAGTAACCTGAAAAACTTGTGCTGTACACGCTCCAAACGATCTATGTATTCCTCATAAAACGGAGACCAAATGGGTGTCTATGACCAACTGTGGTCCTTATGAAATTTTTTAGCCCAAAATTCATAAACTTAATATTTTACCATACATAAAATCTTGAAAAATTTGTCAAGCAAAATGCAAAACTCGCTTATAACTATTTGAGAGAACTGTAACTGTTACCATTCGATTTAGCGGAGAGACTGCACCAAACTCTTTGGATCATAGAGGTTACTAATTTTTCAAGAAAACTCTGGATTTCTTTGAAGGAAGCCACGTTTATAATCATTAATCCTCATTTTCTCAGCTAAATCGCAAAGTAACAGTAAAATTTACTATAAATTTGAAAAGTTGAGAGGCTGAGGAATCGTGTGTGTGTATGTATGTGTCATCCAGACGAGAACTCTCCTTAAGATTGAGATAAAAACGCCTTCCTTGCGCCAAAAAATCAAGCTTTCCTTCGAAAGGATGAGTTTGTTGTCCTGCTTTTTTTTTTGCACATCATTAAATCATTGATAGTTTATGCAGAATTTTAGTCAAAAGAAGAGCATGAACTAAAACATTAAGAAAATTATGCAGAAATTTTAGCTGAAAAAATGTACTTGAATTTTATGAAAATTTGCCAAAAAAAAAAAAGCTGCAAATTATTACACAAAGGTTTATTATTTATGTATCAGACAGCCCTTCTACGTAGATCTCTGGTCCATAATTATTAAACGCCGCTTATAGTATATTTAGTATCGGAACTCGGAGCTTCGGACCTCACAAATAGGTTCAATCCATTACAGCAGCGGAATCTCACATTTTACGCTTTTTAATATAGTTGATAAAAAAAAAAAACAATTTATTACCAAGTCATCTTTCCAACACATAAAAGTGTTACCTATACTGTATATTGATATCATCTAATTGGTCAAATTTCAAAAAATGTGCTGACAAAATCACAAAGTCAAATAAAGTTTATCAACTATGAAATAGAACATTCAAAAATTTATGTACGAAATTATGCTAAAAACTTGAACTTCATTAAATTTTGTTTTAAAAAATCTACAAAATAGCAAAAAATACCCTAAAATCCAAAATCTCTTTTTGAATAGAAGAGTATCATTTAGAATACTTTTTTTCCATAAAATTAATAGCTAACATTTTCTTTTCACTCATAAATCTCCAATTTCTATACAACTTGATATATACACAAAAAAAAGACACTTTTTTGGCTCATAGCACCCATGGGTGTGGAGCGATCGAGCTGGCGAGAAGTTAGGACCAACTAGACCCCAAGTGGAGTCTATGTGCGAAAGAACAGATTTTTTAAGTCAATTCTAAGGCCTTTTATGGCCCGGACGGCGAACGGACATTTCAAATTTGGATTCTACGCACCTTGAAACGTAAAGTGACAAAGTTTGAGGGAGGGTTATAAAAATTTTTTGCTATACGATCACATAGGCTTATTATTGGAAATAATAAACCAAAAGCAACTGAATATAAGCTAAAAATGTTGAATTCTCACTGAAACTGTTCACCATAAGTTTCTGGAAGGTATTTCTATATTTCATTAAACAAACTCGTCGTTTCTATCGTCACATAAACAAACTCTCAAGTTCTCAACTCACAATTATTGCAGGCAACCGGATGACGTAGTGAGTAGGCGGAATTGCTCCTGACCTTATAGTTCCTTCTACAATCACAGCTTATCTATTTAATTAACTCTTTTCCTAACTAACGTTTTTACAATCTATGACTAATCTGGTTTGTTTTACTATCTTATAATCTATGTTGAGAAGTTGAGCAAAACTTGTGTTCCAAAAACTGTCTAATATCCTTTAGTGGCGCCAGGAGCGCTAGGCGTTCAAAGTGCTGCTAAATCAGCACCCGGGATCGGTGTGGGCAAATATGTGAGCTGTGCATCTACTTTATTTATGATTATGAAAGATTAATTTTGTTCTTCTGATCCCACTTCCTAACCCGAGAGACAGGGCGCCGAATATATCCTAGAATTTTAAAGAAAATGAGATTGTAAACAGTCGTACTTAACTGAAAAAGTTCTATTGTAATCCGAAAGACCGACATTTTGATGCTACAGCCCGGCTTGTGAAGACTTGATTGTCGTGAGTTTATTCTTGCTCCCAAGTGCAATAAGTTGCTTTAATTCAACTCACCGTCAAATTTTTATGACCCCCACCCTCTCATCAAACAGTTTTGAACCAATTTTTGAAAAATGAATCGTTAGTAACTTATGTAGGCACTTTTAGACAAAATGTCAAAAGGTCAAACTCTGTTCGCTCACATCTCAAAATTTAAACACAATCGTAAATCAAGCCTTTCATTAAAATGAAAATAGGGACCTTTTCCGTTAATTCACTACCATTCATTCATTCTGACCTGTATGTCCAACTAATCTGTATTTTTACTAAGGGATTGACTACTTGATGTTATGTAATTTTGAGATGCGAGCTTGCGAGCATCCAGACCACCAAACTATACAAATCATTCAGACCTACATGTTCCAACTAATCTGAGTTTTTACTAAGGAATTGACTACTTGATGTAATGTAGTTTTTAGATGGGAGCTTGCGAGCATCCAGACCACCAAACTATGTACAATATTTTGATCTATTTTACCACAGTGAGCGTAAAAATGATTGGGGAACAGGTTTTAGAACAATAGAATGTATATCAAGCTAGTGAATTAACGGAAACCAATAAATGGGGTGGTAGTGAATTAGCGGAAAAGATCCGAAAATAGCTGGTAGAGACCACATTGCCTCAGAGTTGGACCGTACAATGCATAATTCACCTATCAATTCACTACTGGAATTAATTATTTGATGTATTCTATGTTTACTTTTGTAATTGGCTTATTCTGGCGACTGACGCACCATTATTATGCTTATATATACAATTTGAAAAAATAAAAGATGTATGTATATATTATATATACGTAATATATTTACATCAAATGTACTAGTTTATAAGACCAAAAGAATGTATTTCTCCTGCAATATTAGATAGTCAAATTATTAGCATACAATGTGTTTGGATAAAGATCTGAAAGTGATATTTTCCTCCCGTTAACTCTGCAGCTTACTAGTAAATTTCTTGGCTGGAATTTGAGTTTAAGTGCTGTTGACTTTTAATTAGTTTTGCATTAATAATATGGTTGTACAGATTATCATTGAAATTCTTTCATACGTACTAATGTCACTATCTTTCGAAGAAAAAATTAATAATTGAGTAAGGTAAATTTTGAATTTAGACAAATTTGTATGTTTGTGACTGTGATTTGCAGTATAACCAATGAACGCGTATTTCCATGACTTGATGTTTTACTCAATTTCAGTGAAAGTTCATAATTATGTTATTTATCTAAATAAACCTTCTTGTTGAGTGGGTTAGCGTTCGTAAAATTGGTTGTTTCTACTTTCATAACCCTTTTCCTTCTGAAGCGTACTTTAATTAAAGAAAGGTAAATAAATCATCAATTTGTGTTGAGGCCTCTGGGGTCCTTGTAGGTTACATGAGGTTTGTTCGGGCAACACGAGAACCAGTTCTGGTAGACCTGGAACTAGCAGTTCGTTGTTCGCTTATTTAACGCACCAAAAATATTTGTTACCTCGACAGGAGTTTGACCCCATTCCCGATTGTTGACATTCATTATTCATCGTGGGTCGATCTTGACATCATTTGACAGGAGTTGGGCATAATCTTATCGTCGAATACGAATACGATTGTAATCGCGATAATTATTCGTTGATTCTGAGTCAACTTCGATTATATTCGCGGATTTGAGTGCGTGAATACTAATATTCGTATTCGCGTAATCGTATTCATGTAATCGTGTTCGTCTGTCAGGGATTACACGAATACAACCCATAAAAACGCTGCAAATTATTTCACAAAGGTTTATTATTTTTTCAATTGAGTATGATCGTAGTTTTAGTTGGATAGCGTACGTCATAAGGCCCGTCCAGACTCCTCGGCGTGTCCTACTTCGAGTTGCCTCCTCTCACTCCACCCCCCGCTCACCACCCCTCACCACCCACCGTGACCCCCTGCCAAGCGTGCCAGGCGTGCGTGCGTGCGTAAGTCTAACACTCAAAGCCTTAAAAAAGACACTTTTTCGCCCGTTTTTGGCCCATAGCATCTATGCGAGTAAAGCGATCGGGATGGTTAAACGTTAGGACCAACTAGACCCCAAATGGAGTCTGTGTGCGAAAGAACAGGTTTTTTAAGTCAATTCTTAGGCCTTTTATGGCCCGGACGGCGGACGGACATTTCAAATTTGGATTCTACGCACCTTGAAACGTAAAGTGACAATGTTTGAGGGGGGGTTATAAAATTTTTTTGCTACACGATCACATAGGCTTATTATTGGAAATAATAAACCAAAATGCGTCACAGTCATCATTTTCAATAGGGCGTCCCTCCTATAATATGCATAGCCTTCCTAATATTACCTAACTTCAGAGGGACGTCCTTAAAGCGAATTCAACGATTGGAGCCCAGCCTATTTGTCTCAAATCTATTTCAAAATTAGAAATGATATTGAGATTGATATTATCCAATCTTCGTGCATTGTTGGCCTATTGTTTTCAATGATGAACCTTTCTGATTCTGTCCATAATATTTGAAACGCTTCGAATTTTGAGGGTTGTTAAAGACATTTTATCATTTAATATTGATTAACAGGACATTTCCATTTCCGACCGTCACGGTCACCAATGATGATTTCCGCTTACAACCCGAGTCGTTGCTAGGGAAATGAAGTTCGTCATTTTTCATTCCACAAAATTCGTTGAACATTCGTTCTAAAGCTCTCGTTTTATCCAACCATATTATTATTATTATTAGTGCGTGGCCAACAAGCTGAGTTATGAGCATGGCTATTTGAATAATCGTTTACACACAGTAAACGTATTACACAGTAGTCTCAAAAATTGATATTGTGAACATGATTGTAACCGCTTGTAAAATTAATCGGTAATTCTGAGCAATTATCCGGTCAACTCCGATATTTCTCAAACTTTCGTATAATGTTATAGACAAGGAAAGACAATAATAGAATGCAAAATTAGACGTCGCAAACGTAATGCGATAAGGCAGGAAGCGATAACAGGGTCGAAGTCCAAGCCGAGCCTAGTGACTCTGAACGCTGTTGCTGCAGGTCAGTTCTGTGCGTGATGTCGGCTAGTACTAGTAGTGCGAACCCGTTTCTATGTGTTGAATGTGAAAATACTATTTTGAGTTTTGCTGTGTTGTCAGATGATTCCGATCGTTTAGATACATTTTTGTATAATCATGGTGTTTTGCCACGAAATAAAATATGCCCGTCATGTAGTAGTGTTGTAAAACGGAAGTTAGTGAACAAATGTTGTCTATTTCCACGAGAAAAAAAAAAAAGAGTTACAATGTTACATTGTAACTCTTTTTTTCGTGGAAATAGACAACGTTTTTCACTAACTTCCGTTTTATAATGGGTTTCCACAACTTCGTCGCGAGTGATTTAGTTCGTAGTAGTGTTGTGTCATTAAACATTAATAAACACAATTTTGATTGCTACAATTACATTACAACAGTAGATAAGCATAAGAAAAAAATTAAAAAAAACAGTGCAAGAAATCAGTGTCTCAGTTTAAGAACACGTGGTTTGAAAATTATAATTTATCAAAACAAACTATTTGCCGCTTTGTCGTTTGCTGGGCGTTACTAAAGCCTCCCCGTCATGATGTGTTGAAACACGAACTTGAGCTGTCTGACCATGCAGTTGTAGACTGGAGTAACTACTTAAGAGAAGTGTGCGTAGTGGTTTGTAGTGACGAATCTCAGGTGATCGGTGGACCAGGCAAGACTGTCGAAATCGACGAAGCGAAAATAGGAAAACGTAAATACAATCGGGGTAGAATCATAAAGGGTGAATGGGTTTTTGGAGGTTTTGAAAGAGAATCTAAAAAATGTTTTTTGATTCCCGTAGCAACACGAGGTCACGCTGAGTTGCTACCGATAATAAAAGAGCACATTCTCCCGGGCACGACCGTCATTAGTGATTGCTGGAAAACATACAACTGTCTTCAGTTTGAAGTTAATCACAGCTACAACTTTGTCGACCCCGAGACTGGTGCGCATACACAACACATTGAATGTTTGTGGAGGGAGGTGCGGGGAAGCGTGCCTCGATACGGAAACCGAAAACAACATTTTATCGGCCATTTAGCAGAGTTTATGTTTAAAAGAAAGTACTCTGATTACAAAACAAGAGTGCATCATCTATTCAGAGCAATTGGCCATCTGTATAACGGTGAAAACGAACACCCTAACATCACTCGTGAAGCTGATACAGATAGCGAGTCAGATGACTACTAAGGTAAGTTTCACAATATATTTTCCTTTTCCGACTCTTATTTCGGTCTGAATATTGATATTTACTACTCTACATATATCATGGTTAAGTATGAGAAATATCGGAGTTGACCGGATAATTGCTCAGAATTACCAATTAATCATTCTACAGTCAGATCATTTACCTAATAATGATTAATTTTACACATTAAAAGTTCATTATGGTTACTTAGCAATATTAGTTTATAACTTAGCATAATAAATCAGCTTTCCTTGACACTACAGAGGCTTAGGAATCTTGAGATGATATGATAAAATGAGAGCATTCCTAAAAGTGGCGAACGATTTTCCTGCTATGAAAACTAAGGGAGTTACATTTCACTAATAACGCACTGTTTGTAGGTACGTGAAAATCAATATTTTCGCCGTGACGTGACGGTCGGAAAAAAATGGAAACTTACTGTTAATCATGAATAAATGATCTGACTGTAGAACCATAAGTCTACCTTTTTTTTTTTTTTTTTTAATATGGTGAGTCAAAAATAGCCTATGAAATGGGAAAGTTCAAAAATTATAAGTCTGCTGTAATTACACGTGTCATTCAGAAGTAAAGGCTTAATTCTTTATGTAGAAAATCACAAAACCATTAAACACAGCCAGGTCTCTTAGACAAAAGAAAAGTTCCATCATGCAGCATGACCTAATGAGTAATTTTTTGCATGAAACCCCCTTTTTAATTAAAACAAGTAATTTCTATGAGAAATCCATCAACCTGTATAGGGTTAGTTGAAATTTAGGAATGTTTATGCACAATAAACTGCACTTAAACGCCGGATTTGTTATTTCAGTTCACATTCATGCAGCTAGACCATAATATGAGCAAATTTTCGGAATCCCTCTTCGACTGTGAGAGTTATTTTTCTGGAGCGTAACATTTCCCCGGAGTCAAATACCATCCATCCCGACTGATTTGGGGTCGGAGGAATGACGAAGTGAAACTGCAGGCCATTGGCTCAGCAGATGCTCGCTGGAACAAGTCAGCAGTCGAGCGAGGTCGTTGTCTCGGTGTGTTTTGACTAAAAGTGAGTGAGGAAGTGAAAGGTGCTAACAACAAGAAATGTGATGTATAACAAAACAATACAAAGCGATCAAACCCAAAAACTATGAATGATCTCCCAAAATAAGTGAATAATAAACAATTGAAAGACTTTCGCCATTCAAAATCACCCAGCGGCCTTAATATTGGTCAGATTTAGGTCGGCCAAACTTCATTCGATTCAGGATTAAGTTCCTACTTCCCAAAGTTCATATTGAACAGGTTTTAGCTGAGGCCTTTCCCCATTGACTTTGTAACAGCTATCGAAAACTGTTACGGTGATCCGTTCAATGGAACGGCGTGCCAGTTGGTACCCCCAACGCTTGCTTTTAATCGTTGTTCAACCTTTAAGAATGGTAAGTCTCACTCTCTCTTTAACTTGCTTTCTATCTTAGCAATTAATATTATATAAACTATATAAACTGCCACTGTATAAACTCCCACTGTTTATACTAATACCTAATCCATTGCTATCCCGCATCCCTCTCTCTTCCCAGCGGTATTTATTTCATCTTTAAAAGAAGTGAATATAAGAAATTAATCAACTGACTGGCTATCCCCGACGACAAACCCTGACTTCCGGAAGCCATTTGATATGGTTGAAACACTGAAAACCAAGCTTTTTTGGCGAACCTCATGGCCAGCAGAAGAGAAATTAAGTATGATTCTGCACAACACTGACTCCGATATTCCGTATTCTGTGCGCACAGTTTTTTGCGATTTACCGCCCTCCACTTGCTGTATAATCAAAAATTTGTCGCTGTTGGGTCATTCTCATTTCATTTGCCGCTTTGGGTCGTTTGAGAACCTCAGTGACGTGAAATATGAAAGTGCTCAAAAATGAGGTTAGATCGGCAAATACTACTCATTGTACATTGCAGATTCGTGTTCCATAGATGAACAGTGAGTTTTTCATTGATGTTGTATTTTATATATTTTTTACCCATCCTTGGTCACACTCCTGAGAGGTAACACTCATGAGAATTTCCAGTAAAAATGGCGTCACACAGGATGATGAAGTGGCAAAACTCGGGGATGGCTACTGTTTGAAACCTGTCACCAAGCAGTATGGTTCTTGATATCGGATTATTTTGTTTAAGCTCTAACAACACTCGTAATTAGTGTAACACTCATGATTGACAATAAAAATACTCCTCATGTTTTTAGGCTTCTTTCACTGTAAAAACTGCTGTAACTCCAAGCACTCCACTACAGTCTCACATCTTCAACTGGACAATATAACCTTCACATCTGACTGTTTCCCACCATTTTCGATCGGTCTTCTTGATCGCAAAAATGGTAACACTCCTGTGGTCCCATTGAGAAGAGATATGGGGGACTGAATGAAAAACTAGTTTTTCACGGGTTGGGAAAAATCTTAAAAATGTAAATCCTTAGTCTAAATAAAGAGGAACCAACCTACTGCAGCTAGTAACCCTGGCCAGTTCTAGATTGTCATTGTTTCGTAACTACCTAACTTCTACGTACATGTTAGTTAGGAGGGGACGGTAACACTCATGAGTTACCAGGATTTCAGGTTTCATTCGTCATCACTGTGTATTGGTTAAAGGGGATTTTGGGCATTCAAATTATTTCTTCGTTGATCTCCCAACTTATACTACCCTTTTTTCCCCCAAAAACGCTAGTTTTGGTCAAGAATTGTGAGAATTCGTCGTCTGGGACATGAAAGCGGCAAATGAAATGAGAATGACCCTGTTGGATAGGAACTTGCGTTTAGGCATCGTGCCACGAGAAGAGACCGCATGCAGACAGAACGGCTTGAATAACACTACTTACAAGGTCGAATCAACACTGACAATCGAATAACAATCAATATTGACACTTGAAGACTTGCTTACACAGAGGTCTGAGCTGGCTTATCTTTCTTATGTGGTAGTCCCTCTTCCTTAAGGCCTGTTTTCCTAGCGACAGGTTTTTTGCGCCGTTGTCAACGTGATACGCCGGGCGTTCAACGTCGACCACTGATTCCCTTGAATTTAGTTAGGGTGTTTTCCTAGAGAGCGCATCACGTCAGCGCAGAAGGTGTTGCGTTGACGCGACTGGCCCGACTGCTCAAGGAGGAGTCAACAGAGCAGTACGCTGGCGCGATTGCCTTGGATTCTGGTGTTTGTGTTACTCCAGTTTTCGATTTCCGAGGTTTTCAAGATGTCCCAAAGCGCGACACCTTTTCTTGGGACATCCCAAACCTTTCTCTGGTCAGTCTGAAGTATCTTTGGAATTTCTCTTCATAGTCAAGCAGATGATTTTTGACTAAAACGCTGAACATTCCCTAATTTCTGCGATTTGAGAATAGATCACTTACACGTTTCCTTACTTTGGCATATTTTGTTAATATGAACTCTTCTTCTTCGTCACCATCTATCATTTCTTTAATTATCAATGCAGCCATTACATTTCTCTTTCTCATCATGTTCTCCATTTCAGCAGTAGGTAAATGTTTTCACACACACAAACACGTGCTACCTTCAACACTATTCAACGCCAATTGAACGGATAAAACACGCCGCTAGGAAAACACTTTTACCCAGCGTAATTCACTTCACGCTCCTGCCGACGTTTTCCAGGCAAATTCGGTTCCTGCTTCGCAAAAAACCTGTCGCTAGGAAAACAAGCCTTTATATCCAGGTTCCCCTCAATCATCTTCCTTACACAGAGGTAATGAATGGTCAAATCGAATTCCTGAAATGGAGGTAAAAAACTTACATGCAGGTTTTTGGCTTCCAAGGGGGAGGGACCGCGAAAATTCTTGCTTACATAGAGTTTTACCTTACATCCAGGTTCCTTATAGCCAGGTTTCAATGTACAGGGTGTTTCATAAAGAATACACTGATTTTCACATATAATATTTTTGAATTAAATAAAAGTGCGGTGTTTTCAATTTTTTTTTTTTTTTTTTTCAAAGGTTCAAAGGTGGCATTGTCACAAATCGAATAGAGTGCGGCCGATAGAGTGCTCTGCAAGCGAGCGATAAGTAATATCGAGAGTTGATGAAAAATCGGTTGTCTTGTTTTTGGTTTTGCCATGGCTACACAGCAGCAAAAAGCGTTTTGTGTTTTGAAGCAACAAAATCTATCGTGACAGTGCAACGTAATTTTCGACGATTTGGTCACGATTATCGGCCGAATCCATCCGACATCGACAGTTCGAGGAAAGAGGTGTAAGGGAAAGAGTCCCGGTCAGTCTCGCATGCCTCAAGAAAGAGTTGAGGCAGTTCGAAACATTTTTGTTCGTAGCCCTCAGAAGTCTGTCCGATGGGCAAGCCGTGAGTTGAACATGTCGATTTCAACAAAGTGGAGAGTGCTGCGTCGTCGACTAGTTTTCAAACCGTACAAACTTAATTTGTTTCAAGCTCTAAAACCTGACAATAAACGTATGCGATCAGAATTTTGTGACTTCGTTTTGCAACAACTTGAAAATGATGAAGGTTTTACTGGAAAGTTGGTGTTCAGTGATGAAGCGTCTTTTCACCTTTGTGGAAAAGTTAATCGCCACATGCGGATTAACCCGCATGGCCAGAGAATCCTCAGGCCATTCAAGAACATGGGCGTGACTTCCCGAAGGTTAATGTCTTTTGTGCCACTACCCAAACGAAGGTGTACGGTCCTTTTTTTTGGTTTATTATTTCCAATAATAAGCCTATGTGATCGTGTAGCAAAAAATTTTTATAACCCCCCCTCAAACTTTCTCACTTTACGTTTCAAGGTGCGTAGAATCCAAATTTGAAATGTCCGTCCGCCGTCCGGGCCATAAAAGGCCTAAGAATTGACTTAAAAAACCCGTTCTTTCGCACATAGACTCCATTTGGGGTCTAGTTGGTCCTAACGTTTAACCATCCCGATCGCTTTTTTTCGACGCGCGCACGCCTGGCACGCTTGGCAGGGGGTCACGGTGGGTGGTGAGAGGGGGGGGGGGGGGGGGAGTGAGAGGAGGCGCCGCGGCCACCTTCCTCCTTCGAGGCATGAATATGTTTTTTTCAAGGTCATATTTGTGTGTTAATACCAAAGCTTTTCCTACGCATATTTAATAACATATCCTCTCGGCTTTTCGTACGTACTTAGATAATGATATTATTAAGGCAATAACTATTTGAATAGATAGGAGCTCAAATCGAGAAATATAAACATGCGTATATAATTATAGAAGTATAGGTTGTGGCAACTCGAAGTAGGACACGCCGAGGAGTCTGGGCCTTATGACGAACGCTAGCCAACTAAAACTACGATCATACTCAATTGAAAAAATAATATACCTTTGTGAAATAATTTGCAGCGTTTTTTGTTGGCAGTAAGGTGACCGTGGGGTTGGGGTTTTTGGTGGTGACGGTGAGGTTGGCTTCTTACCTCGACTTACTCGAAAATCGGTTGTTTGCCCAAATTGAAGAAGATTCTGGTGACTTTATCTTCCAGCAAGACGGAGCACCTCCTCACTGGCACCTCCAAGTTCGTGGGTTCCTGAATGACCGCTACCCACGGCGCTGGATAGGTCGTGCGGGTAACCAGGACTTGAATCTCTGTGCCCCCACGATCACCAGACTTAACACTTCTTTCAATGGGGTTATGTCAAAGATAAAGTCTTTGTTCCCCCACCCCAATGCCTAAAACCTTGGAAGAGTTGAAGACTCGCATCACTATGGCAGTAGCATCTGTGACAACCGACATGTTGGAGCGTGTTTGGCTTGAATTTGAATACCGCCCCGACCTCGTTCGTGTTTCGGGTGGCAACCACATAGAATATTTGTGACAATACAACAAATCGAGGCATACCTTTACTTTTCTTGTACCATTTTTCTAAATAAAGTTATTGACAGTCAAAATCATTGTATTCTTTATGAAACACCCTGTATATCGATTTCAACCCCTGAACTTTTGCTCAGCGTTGGGTTGAACGTCGCTTCTTCTCACGTTGTCGAGTTTCCGCGGTTGTGGATATAGCCTCACCCATTTGATCGGGAAGGATATTCCTTCAACGCAGCACATATACAGGGTGACCCCCAAATGGAAATTTCCCTCACATTTCCCTGACCGAACTTCAGATTCCCCTGACAAAAAATATCAAAATCAAATACTGTTTTTTGTCATTTTTACGAATTTTCAAAGAAAAATTGAGCTATTTAGATGGCTTCTAAATTTGAAAATTGGGAGGAAGGGGGCAGGGACCCCCCTACATATCAATTTCGTTCATCAAAGAATACAATCCTAGATTTTAACGTCATATATATATATATATATATATATATATATATATATATATATCTATATATATATATATATATATATATATATATATATATATATATATGGTGTATTCCCAGAAACTCTCTTAAAATACGGTTTAAAAAATTCGTTGCTTCTTGGCAAAAGACTGGTCGAGTTCGTTGGCCAGACCAATCGAAAAATTCAAATTTGCAATTTATAGTCTCAAAAAATTATAAAAAATCAGTTTTTTGAAAATAGGGCATGTGGGGTGTCACAGTCTAAGTATTTTTCAGCGCTGATTCGATTACGACCACTCCCAGATCTCTAAGATTCACTAAGTCCTAGCTTATGTATACAAACTAGTTGTTGGGACTCTCAATGGATCAGTCCACTACTCTGCTTGATATGCTCCCTAGTTCAATACACAGTTGATTTCTCCCACACATGGTTTACTACTCAGTATTGTAGTAACCGAGAGCCGAAGACATATCGATGTCAGACTGTATCTGTGTGTTACTCTTCGAACAGTTTAATCACCTCTCTTGATAATTATTTTTGACATTCGAATAACCCACCTATGAAATAATATGTAGATGATAAAGTAGACTGTTGAAGTTCGATTGTTTAGGAGTTAGAATATACCTAAGAATTCCCTGACGATTCCAGGTTTTCCCAGTTGGGAGCCACCCTGATATATATGGGCTAGTAGGCAAAAATGCCTATACCTGGTATGTCACACCTCTCCTATGCTAGTTACTGTGCGGTTTCGGCCCTGGACACCCCAGCACCAAGTACCCTTAGCGCGGGATTCATAGATAGGAATTGAGTCTGAGTGGGCCCCTAAGTGTATCGATAAGGGAAATCATGCCCTCTGCACTATTTGTAGGCGTGATTTGAGGGCGACCCTGAGGGTGCACTAAGTGTGCAACCCAAATGCACACTCAACAGGATTCATAAACAAAAAATGGCGATGAGGTGAGTTTCAACCTCAGCTCAATGGTGCAATATCCTGAGTGACGGCAGGAGGTCACTTGAGTGTGTCAACTGACAACTTTTATAATTATTTTCACGTAGCTATAGGTACTGGCAATGTAGTAGAGCATACATCGTTCATTTTGTTCAGCACATAAGAGTAGGTAGGCTGTACCTAAACGGCAGTTAAGTACATGTTTGATGTTACCAACACATCCCATCGAATGTTAGACAATCAACAACGAAATATTTCACAAACTATTCCGATTTGGAAAAGAGACAGTCATGGACAACTACGAACCTGGAGGAGCCTGAAATAAATGGAAAGGATTTATAACCACCACCGCTGAAAATGCTGGTCGCTCTTTGATTTTATGCGATGCATGGTTTTCCGATTCTACTACTATCTTCCATTACCTTCCAATCATCAGGATGTAGGATCTATGAGAATTCCAAGAAAATGTTATTATTCGAAACTCTCCCAAAACTTCACATTTTCTTTTAGTCCAACAGTCTCATTATACCTATAAATCTTCTCATTTTTAACTACATATTTGTTCTTCGAAACTAACTGGCGAATCATTGTTTTCTCACTTATTTTCCAAACACAAATTATTTATCAGCACTTCAACAAACAAGCAACAAGGATTCAATTCAACTGTGGCTGCCCCGATCTAGGCGGGAAGACCAAAGGCCTATGTTCTGTCTCCCAAAGGAACAAGGGTAATGGCATGAAAAGCAAAAACACAAAGAAAAGAGAACTGTTATTGATTATTGCGGAATGTGGGTGGGAATTTTCCCGTCCTTTTCCCTCAAACCAGGGAAACATCCCCTACAACATACTGTCAGGGCTGCCGACTTAAGTTGAAAAAGCATTGAGTGTCCCATGATTGCACTGTCAAACTCTGTAATCTGAGTGTTCCCCTAACTGTCAAGTGAACCACCCCAATCAACTATGAATTTGAACTGGTGAGTGGAGGGTGGCCCTCCATTTAGGTGAGTAAACACACACACTGAGACTTTGTCTATGAATCCCGCTCTTAAATCTGTTACACTTTTTACATATTGCAGAGCCTCTGCTACTGTCACGCGACATCAGTACCAAGTATGTACCACTGTTTTCTTCCTTTCTAACCTCATTCGTTCATATGATCATGCCTTAAACCACAAGGAAACAGGAACAAATCAACACAAACATTCAACAATTTTTCCATTTTTAATAGACACGATAGGAAGAACATGAGCTATATTTTATACAATATTATGTACAAAGATTCTTCCTATGCATTTTTGAAAATAATACAAAATTGTACATTTCCTTAACTATTATTTATATATTTCCTTACGATCGAATATTGTTCTATACAACAACAAATGTCTGAAATTCTGCGGTTTTTATTGAGTTTTTTCTTTTTCAATTATGATTTTTGCACAAGCTTGGATAAAAAATATTCGATCCCGACATCAAGCAATTTTCTTCAATCTTAAACTTTTTTAAATTTATTTTTCCCAAATAGAAATTCGAAGGAAAAATTCTTTGACCAATTTACAAAAATCGAACTTTTAAATGTACTTTTCCCTCTTTAAATTACTTTTTTTTAAAATTTACTTCTTGACATGCAGTTCCAAACTATTAGCATGGCCTGATATTTACATCTTGTCCAAATGTGCCTTCATTCGCTATTTTTGTCATAAAAAATCTAACGTTTCTCCGTAACTGCAGAAGCATAATTTGATTTTTGTAGTCAAAATATAAACGTGAAATATTCCTTGCAGCATCCAAAATCAATATACATCCATTCCAACAACCGTTTTCGGTTTCAAAACGAAACAAAAATTTTGTTAACTATCAATAATAAATTCTGTGCGTTTATAAAACGAAGTCAGCATTTATCTACAAAATCTAAAATTCACACTTTCTACAGTTTTTCCATGTTTTTGTTGGTTTTTGTTTTTTAAAAATACTAGTGTGAGTTTATCCGTAATAATAGTAGCTTTGAATTGTTTTTTTTCTCTGTACAAACTTAAAATACGATGTTTTTATCTCAATAAGCGCGAGTATGTTTAAAATATTTGTACAGGTTTTTTTGTTAATACTTTCTAACTTTGTTGTTTTTTTTTAATTTTATCTTTTTTTTTAATTAGGAATACGATTTGTAGCCTAACGTAAATGCACACTTTTATTCAAGTGATGAATTAGCGTTTAGTTTACTTGACTGCATTTCAATCACAAGCATTAATTAGGATTTCCGTTTCATCTTTCGTGGTTTTTCCATTAAGACGCACATTTTGTACTTTCTTAAATTGATTCTGACTACATAAGAATTCAGTCTCTATTCACGAGAACTCTGGCAAATCTCGCTCAAGTAATTGTCCTGGGAAATATATTCCTTCAATTCGTTTCAACTGCGGTTTTGCAGGCATTGAAGAAATTAATGTTCTAAACTAGAAGGGACAAGTTTGATTTTTTAATCAAATTATTGCTGCAATGAGATATGGCGGAATTTACTTCATACAGGGCCACTAATCCTGATCAGAATGTAAAGGTTAAGTCGAAATTTGAGTAAATTTATGAATTTTGCTAAAATTTACTACGATTATTCTTCAATGAGGAGAAAAATTGATCATTTCTATTGATGACAAAGTCATTCTTTCGCCCGATCGACACAAATTGAGTAACGATCACGACGATATGATTTTTTTTTATTGACAATCGCAGTGATGACATATGAAATGGAGCGGCGTTAGGACATCTGGAATACAATGTCAAGGTTTAGGGGTGGTCCTCCACTGGAAGCGTTTTCGAGCGACTTATCGTTTTCGTCCGTATACAAGCGACTAATGCCATAAGCTTAAAACGTATTATAGGTCCTCCACTGCAAGCTACATGAGCGACGCGACTCGCGCATTTTGAGGCGACGAGCTACTGATCCCATCTGGATGGGATCGGTCGCTTGTCTTCGAGCGACCTGGCTTCCCCCTTCTAGGTTTTCTCGGCGTATTTACCCTTAGGTATGGATTTTAGCCCAAAATATTCACATAAAAAAAATGAAACTAAATATGAAAAATTTAGTTTTTGAAGTTCCTTTCCGTTTCACTTTGTTTTTTAATTTCGCATCATTGTAATGTGCTCTCATAGAGTCATTTAAACCACATTATATATATTTTTAACGGATTTTTCACATGTTGTTTCATTAAGAGTAATTGCTGATGTTCACATGTTTTCATGTGTTGTTTCATTTTTTCAATATATTTTTCAATATCTTCATTTTTCACTCGACAGTATATGTGCATACTCATGAATGTGTTACAAAATACTAGATGACCGTGTAAACAGCTGCATAAATTCTCCGAGCCCTGGTGATGATGTATAAATACATCGAAACGTTGGCCCTGAAGATTTGAATTTTATTATTGCCTGACCGACTCTCAAGAACCCCAAAAAACTGTCATAATTATCACCTAGCGGTCAATAAACTAAACCGTAATATATATATCCGGAATAATGATTTAAAGAAGATAGTAATGTGTTGTTAATAGTCATCCATCTCACACCCACCTCATCCTCCTTGACATCTCTTCCCCTCTAACTGTCACAAACCTTATACAGGATGTAACCCTTTGTAGGTCCATCCTATAACAATTTCGAAACTTCTCCGAATCTCCCTTCAGCTCATCGTGGAGGTGGTTGAATTAGCCCAAACTTTGCCTCCCTGTCAATATTGGGTTCATCCAGAACATTCGTCTTTTCCTTCTCATCTGAAGGAAATTTACTAGAGCATTATCCAGCAAATAATAACTATCTATGTCGTCCATTGTGTAGTACTTCACCAAAAATAAATGCAGTCCTCTACACACCACCACCTTCGCGCGAATAAGTCGCCTCCAATAAGTCGCCTTGCGGAAGTCGCCTGTAATCGCCTTGTCGTTTGGTCGCTTGAATACGCTTCCAGTGGAGGTCCAGGCTAGAGGTGCACTATAGAGGTGCTTAGGGGCTTTTGAGGCCAAATTTATTTCCTAATTGACTATCGAAGTAAGGAAATTTGAAATAAGCGCCGTTAGGACATCTAGAGTTCAATGTCAAGATATGAAGACGCAATGACTAGCTGAGGGGCCTCTGGGACAATTTTTTTCCCTTATTCACCATCGAAGTGATGAAATTTGAAATGAACCCCCTTCAGGACATCTAGAATTCAATTCCAAGGTGCAGAGGCGCACTGATCACCTGAGGGGTCCCTGAGGACATTTTCTTTTAGATAGCTTGCTTTGTGTTGCATTTCTTTTAATTTGATTCTATTTGCCAGAATCATTTCCAATTATCAGTAGAGTTTTTTTTTTTAAATGTTCCTTGGCCAATTCTCTCTTGGGTCGTCGGAATGCTTGGGGAGCTTGATCACCTTCCCTCGTCTTCTCGTCGATCCTTTGGGACACCCGCGTTCAGTTTTTTTGTTTTTTAATAAGTACAAGTTAAATGGGCACCCTCGCCAATAGGTTCCTTAATAATTCCCTTAAAGGGAACAGATTTATCCCCTGGGCATCGATCGATGAGACTCGATCGTTTTACCCCCCTCCCGTATCGGAGGATGTCCCAATATTCTAACCCGAATTATTAATAACTTTTCAAATAAACGACAAGACGTAAGCTTGTAGAACTTTATTTGAGAATAGACTCAAGTTGGTGGAACCGAAGGCTAATGACGCAGTTAGGGGCGTCATCCCTTCCCTTTTCTACATTCCTCAATCCCGACAACCCGAGGGTCCCAAGCAAGCTACTTAAGTTCGTTCTCAAACATCAATCATCATCTGATTCAGTGATGAAATTTGAAATGAAGCAGCTTTGGGGTCAACTATCTCACAACTTCAAGGTATGGAGGCGAGTTGATCAGATGACTTCATCATAATGCGTTTTGTTTCGTAAGATTTAGAAAAAAGTTCAAAACTGAGGGGTCCCGGGTCAGGCAGGCCCCCCATGCGAGATACAACCAATTTGAAAGCTACCAAAATGTCTGTCACAATGATCCAGTTATTTACAGGGAAAATGCCATGGCGACCACGTACAAATTGAGTGCAACGTATTGAGAGAGCAATGCAGTCAAGTGTTCAGACGTTTTTTTCAATTCAAAACCCTAGTTTGAATATTTCATCTATTCAAACATTATTCCCATTCAAAAACTGTACATTTACTTAGGCTCGTGATATTTAATACTAAAATATCAGGGAACCAAACTCTCGAAAGACATTTTTGAGAATTCGAATGGAGCCTCAATCAAGTCCTATAATATCTGTATTTCAACTTCAGGCAAATTTGAGTAGTTACACGTTTCACACTGACGAAAGAAACGCTTGAGTACGCAGTATTAATTGAACCCGCCTTAAATAGGAATGCACGATATCTTCACACATAATTATATACAAAATTGAGAAAAAGGAAAAAAGTTCAGTAATATTAACACATTATTGCCAACAATATTACTTTTAAGTAGTGCATCAAGCTGGCTTCTACAGCGTATATAGTCTTTTTTTCTTAATTTCGCTTGATTTGTTGTGTTTTATTAAGCTTTTTCATATATATGCTTCTCTCGTTTATATAAAGGTAAATAGTTAACAATAAACTCTAAAAATGGTTCATTAACATTGAGTAAAAATTATATCTTGTGTAATTCAACTAGTACATCGTCTAAATAAAAAGGTCAAAATCCATTAACCCTATAAGCTGTTGATCGTGGTATTTTGAGGCTTGTGTAACGTAGGAGGCATAATATAGGAAGTATTGCGTAAGTACCTACGTATCTTGAAAATGTATGAGAACGGAAAAACATATATTAACTACAGCAGTATTACATAAATCATAGCAATATGAGTAGGTCGGTGTCTAACCTAAAAATAAAAGCTTAGATGCCAGAGGGATGGGCTTCGACTGGATCGCAGATTTTGGGCAAATATCCAACATACGGTCGTTGATCTTAATTGGTTGTGCAGTAGGGATGTTTTTCCGTAATTTATGTATTTATTTGGCTATAATAAGGGCTTTAGGTCCCCAATGTACTATAATCCATTCTGGTTTTAAAATATAAATGTCATCGTATAAGGAAAAAGGTACCTTATTTTATTCTGAGTCGAAATCGAGTTGGACTTTTCTAGAAGTAAAAAACCTGCTAAACACGCTGTTTTTTAGGATTGTTTCTAAATTTTTCGGTAGGTGAGATATGAATTTTTGAAGTTGGAAATTCAAAATACCTTGTTTTGAGAAAACTGCTCAAAAGTGATCTATCGGCTTAATAAATAGTATTTTGATTTGATATTTGGAGGGTAGTTTAGACCTAGTTTACTTCTACAAACATTAACCTCTAGTAAAAAGATTCATTTAATACGATATTATTGTCCAAAGTTTCAGCCAACAGAGATTCATTCGTCCCCTTCATTATCTTTCGTAGAACCAGATGTGAAATAGTTGCTGCAGATACCTCAGAGATCTTCAGGAACCTTGGCAATATCACATTGTTGAAGAATTCTCAAAACTCTTCCCATCATTTCGATTGACACAGAAAAATAATTCGCCCGAACAATCAATAATAAGCAAACCAAAATTATACACGTGAGAGAAAGCACTAGTTACGTCAAAAGAAACACCATGGAAGGTTTCTGATTTCTTCTTCATGAAACGATCCTGGAAGAAGAGATAACGAAACACCAGAAAAGCGAACATTACTATGGGTGGATGGGCGTGGATAAGTGAAGGTCCCTTTTCCCAGATTTCGACTTCTCGTCTTATTACCTTTATTTCAATAGGTTTGATGCAAGGATCGATCCTTACGATAAAAATTATTAATTTAAGACAAAATGAAAACAATAATTCTGATTTATCCATGAGGTCACTGGGGAATCCTTTGAAAGGAACCAGGGAGAATGTATGAAAAAATCCTGGCAACGTTCATCTCTGGTCGATAAGCAGTTGATTCTGGTCATTGGATTGTTTCTCCAATAGTTTGCAGGTGAGGTTTGTATATAAAATGATTGAGAAAGTCTTTTAAGGTTTGGAGGGGCATAAATAATTATAATAAAGAAACAAACCAAAACCAGCAGAAATCAAAAACAAATTGTGTTCGCTGCGACTGCCCTTATAGGTAACAAAAGAAGGGCAAATCGGGAGGGTCCTTGTTTACGTGCTGCACTCTACCACGAGCTTCTCATGTTCGGAGTTCCATTGAACAAGGCTGGAAATGCAGCAAATCTATTACGCAGCAAGGCAAATATGTAATACGAACAGCTGAATAATATAATGAGTGACACAGTGTGAAGCGAACCGACTCCTTGTGGAGCATGCAGGCATCTGATCTGCTCTTTAGGAAAACAGAAGTCCAGCTTTTCCCTGAATGAGTGGGCAACGTGGCATCTTCCATCCCACGGCCAACTCATTCTACCTATAACCAGCTGACTGGCCTCACCAAATACCCACTCTTTAGAGTGGAGGCACTCTGAAAGGGGTGGACAAGGTTCCCCAATCTGCCACTAGGGTAGGTTGGAGTTGTCTCCTTTTATGTTCCCATGCCATACAGATCTGTTACAAAAGATGATTGTATGAATAGGTCCATGTATTCCTCTTTTTAATTGAATATTTCAAATTAAAAAAATATTTAAAAAACAGTCGTCAGATTCAAGGCCCATCAAACGCCTGGTTGTAACACCTGCAAACAGTTTTACTGAATTAAAAGTGAAGCTACTAAGTGAAACTACCCATAGCCCATGTAGTTACAATCCTGGAAGTACACCCCTTTGACATCTAAGCTTTCTGTATTAAATATAATGAATTTCTTTGGAAAAATAATAACTACCAATTAAAAGAACTTGAATTTGATTTGAGAGTACTTGAGACATAGTGTTTATAGATTACGTAGATGACATTATGACATTTCAATTGTAAGTACAAGATCAAATCTGTAACATTCAGCTGCAACATATTGCTGAGTCGGTATACAAAATTACTGGAGAATCCAAAGAAAATGTGGAACATGAGTGGAACTTATATAAAGAAATTAAAAATACAACGCTAGGAAATCCAAACAGAAGGATACAATTGGAACACCTATCTTTTATTTATTAAATGAAGCTCTAACAATATTCATTGTGATCCTACTAAAAGTTTTCAGTCTTAATGCTTATTTATTCATTTTTTTTATTTTTTCCTATAGACACGCCGAGATGGCTGGCATTTAATATGTTAATAATAATGACACAACAGAAAGTTGACATTTGAACGAAATAACATCATTAAAAGATTTGTTTACACGTAAATATGATCAATCACGTAATACTAATGGCTGTTCATAATTGTAACTTAATTTAGTCATATTCAGTCCACTTCAGTCATTTTTTGTGTGTGGTAAAAGTTTTTATAAAGCAAACTGATGTCTTTCTGATTTTAGTTTGCGTTTCATTTTAGCGTTCAAAATCAGTTTTGACTTACGTGAAATAAGGTATATCGAACCACGAGTGGTCGTTTTATTTATTTATTTTTATCGTCCTTAACGATCTCATCCGAACATCCCAAAAAAATACCTATATATACCGGTAAATGTAGGTTCATTTTGTTTTGTCATATAAAATCTAAGTGGAACATAGGTTTTACATCGAGTGTTGCTAGAACGTCGAAGTCGCAGCTTACATTATCTGTACAGGTTAGCGTGACGTTTGAGTCACAGGTAATTCTTACTTTTTTTAATTCATTCTTACGCCAAAAAGATTTCTGATTCTCAGTCTCTTGTATGGGATATGTAGGTCAATGCGGGCAGACCAAAGTGTATTACATTTACTACCATTTTCCTCAGTCACTATTGGATTGCGTTCTTTTTCCAACAAAAGTTTTCATCTCATCCAACACTGTTTCTTGTCTTATGCGGCCTAAACAACGTTAGTTTAATTTTTCAAATTTAATCAAATTGATAGTCGAGCCTCTGCGGGGATTCAGTTTTCATCCGCGCGGTTCTCAATACACAGCGGCATTTTGCTCGAGCGTAAACACATCAACTCAAAAGCGGTCGCATGCGCTAATATTCTTGAGGAAAATCGGAATCAACGAGTCACTCCCTAAAAAAAGGCTGGAAATTCAGCCGCACGAAAAAACCAAGTAATACTTTCATGTTCTTTCGTTTGAAACAAAAAAATAAAATAAAAAAGGTATTAAAACAGAACTTTACAAGGGCGGACGAAATTTTCAACAGCTGGAAGCATGGTGGGTTTGAGCCCGTGGAACAGTTCAAGTTGCGCGCACTGGCGAGGAGCGCACTTGCGCAGGAGTTTTGCCGTGAGCGCGGGAGTTCAGACGTACCACTCCTTGATGTCTTTGGTTTGCCGTTTCCCGTTGCCGTTTTTCACAGCTCCGTTGACCGCTTGAGGGGTGGGGGGCGACTGATTCAGCAAAGCCGCGCTCTGCCCCTGACTGCCCGCGCGGTACGCTTTGCTCTCCTCGACCTTGTAGACGTGGGTCGACCGGTTCTTTAATTTGAGCACAATAAGGATGATGAGTATGATGGCTATCATCGCTCCTGCTATGATACCTAAAACAGGAATTCATCATTATACACATGAGTTTACTCTTAGAAAAAGAAGAACATCCTAACATACTATCCAATAAGTTCAGTAGGTAGTAAACCATTGTCACACTGTCAGCTTATGAACCGTCTAGCCAATTGTACTTTTACTTTGCTAATTGGGGGAGAAAAGTATGCTTGTATGTTGAAAAAGAAGGTTTTTCTGTGAAATCGAGGGTTTTTGTGAAAAATAACCAATTCCTGGTACTCCTTCCTGGTAGCAACATTTATATTCTGGTTGCATTGTATAAAATCTGCTTCAAGGAAACCACAGTTTCATACAGTTGCTCGGAGGAAAACATATAGACTGATGGGCCATTAACGCAGTTTCATACAGTTCAGAAACCATTGAAGAATGTACATCAACAAAATAACAGCCACCAATTGACAGTTGGAATATAAGCTCATCTTCTTACCTATGACCAGAGCAGTATTTTCAGCTGCTGCTGAAGAAATCCTGTCCCTCCCATTACGGTCCCTTCCGATCCCAGGTGGGTAAGAGGGGAAGTAGGGTGACTGAGGAGGCGACGGTGGCGGCGCCGGTGGAAGTGGGAAGTACTCCGTCGTTGTTGTTGTTGATGGCGTCGTTGGAGGTTTTGTTGCTGAGAACATGGACAGGAGCATTACTTGAGTAGAAGTATTAGAAGTATTTCCTTGGACTGTAAACTACGAAGTAAAAATTATATATATACATATTGGTATGCTGTTTTCAATAATGAACCTTTGTAATAAAAAAATCCAACACCCACCCTCAAAATTTGTTGGTTTACATTTCAATACACTTAGATTCAAAAGTACGGATTAAACTTTTCTGTCAAAATGTTCATTCTGTACATTAATTGATAATTAAAGTTGTAGAAATATATTTAAGGATAAGCCGCCAAGAACAAAGAAAAATTGCCAGACAACTGGAATTCGCACGTTAGGAAATGAGAGGGTTGGAAAACTGGCAACGGCGATCGGAAAATCAAAAACTAAAGAAACTGGTAAATAGAAAATTTTTGGAAAACGTCAAGTAGGGTTTGAGTTAGTTGACAAATCATACAAAAACTTCCAACCCAAAACATTCAAAGTAACTTTGAGTAGGAAATTTATTGATTCTCCTCCCTTTTAAACTTTAGAACCTACAGGTTGGAAAACTGAAAAGGCTGATTGAGACGTATGAGAAGGAGGGAAGAGGAAAAATTGGTGAACGAAAAAGCAGACTTTTTTGCCCAGACACCTCGCCAAGTCAAGATGGCCGGTAGTACAACAATAGCTGACATTTCTTGCCCCGTCAAGGTGGCCACTGCTGCCAGTAAGTCAGGCTCTGAATACTTAATAATTTTTGCTTCAAACATGGTTTCAAGTGTCCGAGAACCTGAACCAGACACAATTTCCACATCAATTATTTCCACAGACCCAGGGACAACAATCAAATCAGGCCGGTACCCTTGGTCTATGAGTGTGAAGTATGGTTCTACAAACGTTCTCCATTCTCTTCTCTCAGCACACGTTGCAAATAACTTACATATACAGTTGTGTCTGGCTAGCCTGGGCAATGTCAAGCATTGCGAGTACTTGGATGGGTGACCGCCCAGGTAAGGGTCAGACGTCCAAGTAATTTTCTCGCTTCTGTACGGCGAACCCCTCTCCACTCAAGGGGCAAGGCAATGAGTAGGTAGCTTTAAGTGAAATCATCAGAGAGAATTTTAATCCTCCATTTGGAGGACAGCTGATGACGTCCGTGACGCCTGAGGCAATCGGACGAAAAGCCTCCAACCTGGAATGGTTGTTTAATTTACTTTTTACCTCTTCACTGTGTTAGCTCTGACAAAATGTCACCAACGGGAATGTGTGCAATGCTCTCATCAGTACGCATGGGAATGTCCTACTTAAAGTCAAACGATTCAAATTTAGAGAGCATCGGGAAACTGTTGAAGCCTAAAAGATCACGGAACGCCAATCACAACCATGAGCCATCTTCAGCTCAGGTCTGTGGTGATGGCATCTAGTTTCTGCTGAGACAATACCTACACACACCTGATAAGTGAAACGAATAATGTCAACTAAGTTGCTAGGTGCTTGATTTGAGGGCTAAATATCTAGGCAGGGATCCTTACCTTCAGACGTGGAGACACCAGCGCTGCCTGTGGACGAGTCCACAGGTGATGTCTGGCTGCTGGTGCCCCCTGAGGGAGACGGTGCTCCAGAGCTGCTGCTGAGGCCGCCTCCTGTCACGGGCACCAGAGGTCGGCCAGTTGTACCGCCAGCAACAGAAGACCGGTCCGTACCGTCGGGCGATGTTCCGTCCGTGACATTTGATTCTTCACTGGATTTTGTAGATACGCCAATCAGCGTCGTCAGCAGATCTACAACACAGGGACAGTTTTGTCACAAAGAAAGATGGTGAAGAGGTTAATGAATTTGACACAGAAATTTAATTGTAGATTAACTGAGCGTACCCCTACATTTAACATGGATTTCTCCTGATCTAATACATTCCAATGACTCTCGAATATGATCCAAACTTCTCTTCTAACTGACCTAATGGCGTTGTAAGGTGTTTTAGCGAATTTTTGAAGAAAATTAAGCTATTGCTCTCGCCTCAAAATTTGTAGAATGTGAATTTTTGAAAACATTTTATGCAGAAATCCGTTTCAGGCTATTCTGAATCATATTCTGAAGTTTAACGCATTTTTTTATGTATGTATGTATGTATGTATATATGTATATATGTATATATGTATGTATATATGTATGTATGTGTCATTCCAGACGATAACTGTCCGTAGAATTGTGCTAGAAACTTCAAACAAATTTTAAAATGTTAAGGACACGAAACGAAAGTTCAAGTTCGTTGGCCAGCATGATCGGATTACATCTTCGGGTTGAAATTTTCAAAAATGTAGTCAAAAATTTCAAAATAGCCTGTTTTTTGAGATTTGTTGTGCGAAATAATTTTTTCAGCATACTAACATGTGGTATATTCGGAATCAGCGTAAAATTTCCTATAAGAGTATGTATCAAGCTTTCAAAAATTTCAAAGTTGAAAATCCAGTCAAAAATCGAAATAATGCCGTTCGCTAGTTGTAAAAATCGGTAATATTTGCATGAAACATTGTCCAAATTCAGATTGAACTACTCTTATGGAATAAGAGCGACTGAATGTCGAAGATTTCTTCAAAAATTCGCTCATGGGGTCATGCTGCATGACTGGACTTTTTATCTTGAACCATTATTTTTTGCAAGTTATATTCTCTTCCTACAAGACCTCTATTCTCCAAACTGAAAGATTTCACACCAAAAGAACAACGTTCAGACTTGGTCTACCAGTTCCCTTGTGGTAGTGGTCGGTGTGGACAATTGTACGTAGGGGAAACGTCCCAGTCCGTTCGGCGTTGTTTTTCAAAACATGAATCGGATACGACAAGAAGATACGAAAAACGCGTTGGTTGTCCATTGCCGATCTTCAGGACATACTATGGACTTCGAAAATTTCAAAATTGTAGGAAGAGAATCTTTATTGCATAAAAACTTAAATTAGTTCCAGAGGTCCCCCAATCTGTCGTGTCCCAACCAGCTGGCAGTGGTTGGATTAACAGCGAAAAAAAGGGGTTCGGGTCACTTTCATGTTGGTTTTGGCTGGAGAACAACCTTCACTAATGATCGAAGAAGAATTAACTAAGAAAGCCCAGTCATGCAGCATGACCCCATGAGCGAATTTTTGAAGAAATCTTTGACATTTCAGTCGCTATTCATCGTGTAGAGAAATTTTAGTTTATGATTTTGATAGACAAACATGGAATCAAATTATTAAAAATAATTAGGAGGTACTCATACTTTTTTCTAAGCCACAGTCAGTATTAAAGCTACATCAAGTCCTAAAACAGTTGAGCGTAAAACATTAAAGAGAGCGACCGATAGAATCGGAGGACGGAATATTTCACAGAGTAAACTCATCAGTTGTGATTACATTTTTTTTTTAACAAGCACCTACTACCTAAGTTTTAAACAGCATGGTTATAGGATTGGTTATACAGGGATACTTCCATAAGAGTAGTTCAATCTGAATTTGGACAATGTTTAATGCAAATATTACCGATTTTTACAACTAGCGAACGGCATTATTTCGATTTTGACTGATTTTTAAACTTTGAAATTTTTGAAAACTCGATACATATTCTTATAGGAAATTTTACGCTGATCCCGAATATACCACATGTTAGTATGCTGAAACAATTATTTCGCACAACAAATCGCAAAAAAACAGGCTATTTTGAAATTTTTGACTACATTTTTGAAAATTTCAACCCGAAGATGTAATCCGATCATGCTGGCCAACGAACTTGAACTTTCGTTTTGTGTCCTTAACATTTTAAAATTTATTTGAAGTTTCTAGCTCAATTCTACGGACAGTTATCGTCTGGAATGACACATACATACATACATACATACATACATACATATATACATACATAAAAAAATGCGTTAAACTTCAGAATATGATTCAGAATAGCCTGAAACGGATTTCTGCATAAAATGTTTTCAAAAATTCACATTCTACAAATTTTGAGGCGAGAGCAATAGCTTAATTTTCTTCAAAAATTCGCTAAAAAGAAGACGAATGAAGACTGACTTGGATCCATGGTTGAAATTTCCACACAACCAGTGGAGAACTGGTATACTACATGTACATGTATGCCCATTTACCTCAAAACTGTACCATATACATGAAAGAATAAGGAAATACGTGGAATCCTTTTCGGTCAATCCGAATTCAGGTTGTGTGGCTACATCCACAGACTCTCAAATGTGCTGATTCGGATGTTTCTTTGCCTATCATTCAGTCAGATAAATCAAATTGGGATCATAGCACAAAAAATACGTTCAATTAATAGATTGCCTATTTCCATAAAATAATTAGGTACCCAAGGGTTTTGTAAGAAAAATTAAATGCATTAGCTTTGAAGCCGAACTCTACGATATATCAGGCTTTTTAACGTAGGTACAATTTGTTCAGTACCGAGGCCGAGGAATATATATACAAGTAGGTACCTTACCTACTCGAGCATGCTCTCTGAGTTTTCATCCAATTTGGATGAAATTTTCAGAAAATGTGCGGGCTAGGATGTTGAGATTCCCGAATCAATTTCATTGATCTCAAATCATCACTTCATTGTGCGCATGCGCAGACGTAAATTACATCGATTATCATTTTTTTCGTTTCTTAATTGACCGATTATGGCGTTTCGCGCTATTTCTTTATTTAATCTTTTCCGTTACGGAATTTCACAAGATTATTAAAATAAATAAAAAATTAATTTTGTACATTATTATTTATTCCTTACCTTTGACCGTTGTGGAGGACACTTCGGAAATTATGGTGATCTCCCCGGAACCCGATCCGTTATCGCAGTTGTCTTCGTCATCGCAGAGTTTTCCACTTGTTTTGCCGGTCATGTTCTTGCCCGTGGACGGAGGACGCGTGGGAGGCACATAGACCGGAGTGATTAGATCATCTCCTGCACATAACATTATGACTTCATAATTTATGAGAGAATACAATTAATTCATGAAACTGAACAGAAGCAAGCTGGCTAGAATAAAGAAAAGTCTCGACATCCAAATTTAAACTGATTGGATTTATAATTTCAGGCGTTTAAATATAGATCGTATTAGCATAATCGAGGGGACAAAAATTCCAGTCATGTACGTCCACGTGAGCAAATTTTCCTAATTTATCAAATTATATTCATGTCATTTTTTTTTAAATCCAGAACTTTGTGTGCAGAAAAACTGTACTTAATTAATCTGAATAATATGTGATACATACAAATGTTGGATTTTAACATCTTCTGTGGTATTTATTGATTTTTAGCACATTTGAATGCAATTTAAGATCATTGTTCAACACATTTTTGTGCAAAAATTTTCCGAGTGTTATAGTTCATTATTGATAAACATTTTCGAAATAATATTCTGCGTAATATATATTTATATACCGAACGATTTGTATCAGTTTCGCCATTTTTCGTGATTATAATGTTAGCACGGATTTCGTAATTTGAGTAGTTTCCTCTGTTCAAACAGCTCATCCTTTCTTTTGGAATGCTCGATTTTTTAAGCGAGAGAACGGATTTCTTATCTCAATACAGAACATTTTCTAATCGTACATTTCTTAACTCAATACAGAATTCATTTTTTCTTATGAACTGATTCATGATTTTACTTGATGAACTGATTAATCATTTCCGCTGAATGAAGGAGAAGAATCCGATTATGCCAACCATCAGAATAAGTTGAAATCAAATACTTTTCAGTTTATAATTTGTCTGTCTTCTAATCATTACACCTTGTCATGTACGATAAACATCCTATCGTGTACTTAACACCGTTTTTATTTTATGATTCGCTGATAAAACTTCAATTTCGGCTTGACGCTGTTCATTTCGTTTGTCCCTACACATCATTTTGGTTTATTATTTCCAATAATAAGCCTATGTGATCGTGTAGCAAAAAATTTTTATAACCCCCCCTCAAACTGTGTCACTTTACGTTTCAAGGTACATAGAACCCAAATTTGAAATGTCCGTCCGCCGTTCGCTGTCCGGGCCATAAAAGGCCTAAGAATTGACTTAAAAAACCCGTTCTTTCGCACATAGACTCCATTTGGGGTCTAGTTGGTCCTAACGTTTAACCATCACGATCGCTTTACTCGCATAGATGCTATGGGCCAAAAACGGACGAAAAAGTGTCTTTTTCGACGCGCGCACGCCTGGCAGGGGGTCACGGTGGGTGGAGAGGGGGGGGGGGGGGGGGGGGGGTGGAGTGAGAGGAGGATTTAATAACATATCCTCTCGACTTTTCGTACGTACTTAGATAATGATATTATTAAGGCAATAACTATTTGAATAGATAGGAGCTCAAATCGAGAAATATAAACATGCGTATATAATTATAGAAGTATAGGTTGTGGCAACTCGAAGTAGGACACGCCGAAGAGTCTGGACAGGCTTAAGCTAGCCAACTAAAACTACGATCATACTCAATTGAAAAAATAATAAACCTTTGTGAAATAATTTGCAGCGTTTTTATTTTCTGCTACACTTGTAAACTTAGCTTCTTCAAGCGTCACTTTTCTACAGTTGTACTCTTTGTTTTGGTGAAACACTTGTTCTAGTTTACCGTGCATTACAAGTACCTGTACTTTTTAATTTGTACACTTGTTGCCTAATGAAATAGGCCTCAGATCTCTTAGAATCCCTCAATATTAAGAAAAATTATTTACCGGATCCAGTTTCAAAGGCAGGCGTGCACTTGTCCTCGTCATCATCATTGCAGCCCGAGCCTGCCCCAGAAAAGACAAGATCGTCCATCACTCCGGGGTAGCCGGATGCTGGAGTCTAAAAACATGAATGTCACGTGTAAATAGTTAGAAAACAAAAGTGTAAGATATCGCGTTGGTTTTTAAGGCAGGTACATTCAATTAAATCTTGCAGTACACAGGCAAGCTGGCCACCAATGAACTTCCATAACTGGGTGGTGATTTCTTACAGGTTTGGAAGATGTTTGTCTGAAAATTCTGTGCTTGTGAACAACCTATGATCGAGTTTTGCTCTCGATTGAAGGTTTTTCCAGCGCGGTCAAGAGAACATGAATGGAATACAACTAATTCAGTGCGAGAACCAAGGTGGTGGGGATGAGTTCACGAATTTTTCAGTTCATGAATTGAACCACTGGAACGATGTTGGAAAGAAAACCTATTCCTATTCCTCAACCTCAGCTGTCAGGCACAGCTGTGGCGAAGACTAACAATTTTTCCTGCAAATCAAACTGTAATTTCTGTTTCCTGCTAGTCACAGAACAAGGTTTGTTTCAGCACAGTTGTTCATGTACTAGTCTGGCACAGTCGCTCTGCACATCTAGTCTGACGTTCCAACAGGGTTGAGTTCTTGTGCTGGGTCATGAACTTGCTCCAAACCAAAGGCAGGCTTATGAACTGAGCACAAATAGGATACCCTTGCTGAGGCGTATAATCTTTCCTACTTTCCTTAGGTTTGTTTGCTGAAGCCACCAAACCACACTTTGCAATCCATTTGAGGCGTTTGCTGAGATCTCTGATCATTAGAGCGCCCCCTACCCTCAGTCACGGTCTGTTCGCAGAGGTTTCCAAACCGGTTTCCAACCAATTGCGGATCGACAAATCGGTCAGAGCTTTTTACAATTGACCACTTTCAGACTATTTGCCCCCTCAATCCCAAACTCACAGCAGTCAATGAAATCATTCAAATCTTAGCCGTTGTTTCATGCCTCTTGAATGTTTTGCTCAAATATTCAATTATAAAACGGATGAACACCAATCCCCAACCAATTTGAAATCGCTTTGAAAGTAGGCAGAAGTCGCGCATGCGCACTTGACCAGTCTCTAACGAGTTTGAAATGATTTAAGAGTAACTTCGAACCCCCTCAGCGGACAAACCTTGTTGTTCCCTACCCCATTAACAAGTGCTTCTTCACTAATTTTTGTCACAAATTTATTCAGTTTGTTCACTATTTTCTTTCATTTCTTCTTGCTTCTTCTCTAATTACATTCGAACGACTGGTATTCTGCCTTATTCCAAAGTAAAGTGCTGGATCTCGATTTTGCTTTCTCACTACCAAAGGTAGGGAAGCTTTGTGATTGAAGTCGACAAAATGTTTGTCCTCCAAAATAAAAATGTCCACTTGCTTTTTGCATTTCAGAGCTTGCTGATCAATTTTGGTTTCGTGTCCGTATGTCTGTCTGTCCGTGGTAAATCCTTGTCATGTCCAAAATTATACCAAGTTTCAGTCCGATATCGATGAAATTTCCAGGGATTGTTGGTTAGCTCCTATAGACGGCCCCCTATCATTTTCAATGTTGTAACGCATGCGCAAAAGTTTTTGGGATATTTGTATTTAGTACAGGTTTTTGAAAGTAGCTCAACAACAGTCAGGAGTGTTATTGAAATAAAATGAAACATTGGGAAAATTTGGTAACACTCATGAAGGGTCTTAAATCACAATTTAAGTTGGAAACACTCCTGAGTAGTAACGCGACTGTAAAAATCATTTACCTGCTGCATCCGTTGGTACGGCTCGTGCAGTCTATCTCTGATGCCAGTTAGTAGCGTTACATCACCTCTGACTTCGGTTCTTGGATCCTGAAAACAATAACGAGGAAAAAATTATTGGCGATTTTCTTTATTATTTATTTATTTATTTCAAAAAGTACAAAGGACCTGGGTCCCACCGAGCGTACTTCTAAAAGTAACAACGAAACAGTAACAGGCGTTATTTTTTTAAAATTAGAAATCAAACTAGAAAAAAATTAAATTAAAAATAAAATAAAATAAAATAAAAGAAAGAGAGGTACTAGGATCTTTATTTAAGAAAAGATTAATGAAAATAGAGAAGAGATCATCGAGAAGAAGGAGTAATAGACAAAGAAGATAATAATGAGAAGAAGCAAATGAAGAGGGAAATGAGGTAAAATCAAGAAGTTAACAGATAATAGAAAAAAGGAAGGAAGGAAAGGCTGCTAAGACTCTGCAAAGTGGGCCATACATCGCCTCCGAAAGGCCGAGTAGGTGGGTGATTCTCTGACAGCCCTAGGAAGGGCGTTCCATAGTCGCACACCACTCACCCTTATACTAGATTCTGCAAAGGAAGAGGAGTGCTGAAGCATTGCAAGATTTCTGGATCTCTCAGATTTGGTATTTATGAACAGACCATCAAGATAACCCGGACGGATTCCCAAGGTGAATTTAAATATGAAGCAGAGCAAATCAATCTTCATAAAAATAAATAAAAACGCTGCAAATTATTACACAAAGGTTTATTATTTATGTATTAGACAGCCCTTCTACGTAGATTTCTGGTCCATAATTATTAAACGCCGCTTATAGTACCTATATTTAGTATCGGAACTCGGAGCTTCGGACCTCACAAATGGGTTCAATCCATTACAGCAGCGGAATCTCACAATTTTACGCTTTTTAATATAGTTGATAAACAAAAAAAATTATTACCAAGTCATCTTTCCAACACATAAAAGTGTTACCTGTACTGCACCTATATTGATATCATTTAATTGGTCAAATTTCAAAAAATGTGCTGAGAAAATAACTGAAAATTCTTAAATTGATATTTTTTAGCATAAGATTGGTCAAATAAAGTTTATCAACTATGAAATAGAACATTCAACAATTTATGTACGAAATTATGCTAAAAACTTGAACTCCATTAATTTTGTTTTAAAAAATCTATAAAACTGCAAAAAATAGCCTAAAATCCAAAATCTCTTTTTGAATAGAAGAGTATCATTTAGAATACTTTTTTTTTCATAAAATTAATAGCTAACATTTTCTTTTCACTCATAAATCTCCAATTTCTATACAACTTGAAATATACAAAAAAAAAAAAAAAAAAAAAAAAAAAAAAAAAAAAAACACTTTTTTACCTATTTTTGGCTCATAGCACCCATGGGTGTGGAGCGATCGAGCTGGCGAGAAGTTAGGACCAACTAGACCCCAAGTGGAGTCTATGTGCGAAAGAACAGATTTTTTAAGTCAATTCTAAGGCCTTTTATGGCCCGGACGGCGGACGGACATTTCAAATTTGGATTCTACGCACCTTGAAACGTAAAGTGACAAAGTTTGAGGGGGGGTTATAAACATTTTTTGCTATACGATCACATAGGCTTATTATTGGAAATAATAAACCAAAAATCATGTATCAGGTTTTTTCTCGTCTTCATGTTGCTAAATACCAAATTTCAGCCTCCTAGGTTTAAGAAGGGAAATGAGCTCCAGAGCTCACTCAGCTGATCTGAGTGGTCCCTCGATTTTTCAATACTACACAGCGGGCCTATAGAGGCTCCACACCAAATTTCAACCTCGTAGTTCTATTAGGAGAAAAATGAGCTCCCGAACTCACTCAGCTGATCTGTGTAGTCTTCACTTTGTCAATCTTACACAGCAGGCCTGTAGATGATTCCCAATTTCACCCTCCTATTACAACGCTATAGCCTCCTATTATACAGGGTGATTCCCTCGCAGATGCAAAAAAAATTTGGGTGAAACTACATCAAAAATGGAGTAAAATGCCGCCAACCGCATATTTTTATCTCAATCCGTACTCGAGATATGATTTTTTAAAGGTTTTTTCAGGAATACCGTGTTTTTTCATTGTAAACTCGGATTTCTCCACTTTGCCTTATTTAATTTTAACTTTCAACCTCATTTTCGGTATCTGCATTAAATTTTTTATAAGAATAGTGTACTTGGGTTCTTAAAAAGTACCATCCGAAGACCCTCACATCAGCTCAAACATTGACTATTTTGAAAAAAGAATATTTCAGAAAATCTTTAAAACTTTACTTCTCTTTTAAAAAGAATCCTGGAAACTGGCAAATCTCATGAAAACTGCTTCATCTAGTATGGTTTCCAACGGTATTTTAAATTTTACTTTTATTTTGTTATTTAGTGGAGAAAATAATGTTTTAATGTTAAAAAATGTGGGTTTTTCAATGAAATTGTTCGTTTTCTCGAAAGATGACCCTCCATGAACCAACGAGTATGGGGTCGGTTTCTATGTATTTTTTCTCGCGGGATCGAATGGAAACTCTTGCAGATCTCTCAACTACGTTATAATCGAGTTTTACAATTTAATTAACTAGTTTTACCCCATAACACACATACATTTAATCGTAACAAACAAACTAAACATTTGCGATTTTAAGTGTAAAACTCGGTTATAACGGAGTTGGAGAGATCTATAAATGTTACCATTCGATACAGCGTGAAAAAATACATAGAAACCGACCCCATACTCGTAGGTTCATGGAAGGTCATCTTTCGAGAAAACCAACAATTTCATTGAAAAACCCACATTATTCAACATTAAAACATAATTTTCTCCACTAAATAACAAAATAAAAGTAAACTTGATTATACCGTTGAAAAGAGTATTAGACGAAGCAGTTTTCATGAGATTTGCCAGTTTCCAGGATTCGTTTTGGAAGAGTAGTAAAGTTTTAAAGATTTTCAGAAATATTCTTTTTTCAAAATCGTCAATGTTTGAGCTGATGTGAAGGCCTTTGGATGGTACTTTTTAAGAACCCAAGTACACAATTCTTATAGTAAATTTAATGCTGATTCCGAAAATGTGGTCAAAAGTTAAAATTGAATGAAGTAAAGTGGAGAAATTTGAGTTTAAAAGGAAAAAAACACGGTTTTCCTGAAAAAACCTTTAAAAAATCATATCTCGAGAACGGATTGAGATAAAAATATGCAGTTGGCGACATTTTACTCCATTTTTGATACAGTTTCACCCAAATTTTTTTTTGCATCTGCGAGGGAATCACCCTGTATACAAGTCTTTAACAGCTTCAAAAACTGCTGCTTTTTAAACTCTTTCTATTAACTTCGATTCTCTTCTTGCTTGCTTGCTTTCTTTCTTGAGACAAAATTTCAGATCGATTTTTAACCCACTTCCCGATATCCAATCGATCTGAAATTTTGCACACAAGTTCATGCTGGCGTACATTTTAATCTATCAAATTTTCGCGAAGAAAAAGTTAGTTATACTATACATTTTCGAAAATTAGAAATTTAATATGGGACACCTTACAAGTGTTGTGTATTGTAGGGAGGAGGAGTGAGGGAGGAGGAGGAGGAGGAGGAGGAGGATGAGGAGGAGGAGGAGGAGGATGAGGAGGAGGAGGAGGAGGGGGAGGGAGGATGAGGAGGAGGAGGAGGAGGGAGGAGGAGGAGGGGGAGGAGGAGGAGGGGGAGGAGTGAGGGAGAAGGAGGATGAGAAGGGAGGAGGAGGAGGAGGAGGAGGGGAGGAGGAGGAGGAATGAGGGAGGAGGAGGAAGGAGAAGGATACTATTGAACGTCTGCATAAAATGACAATGAATCCAGGGTCAATAAAATATTAAATGATTTCCCTTGTCAATTTAATTTAAGTTATTATCAATGTGATTTTGTTTCAATTTACTGTTGGCAAGAAACTACCAAATATTGAAACAACAATAAAATTAACTGAGAACATGAGAAAAAGAAAGAGTTACATTAAAAACTTGTTTTTATGGGTTCATTTTTTTACTTTACGCCATGGATACTGTACTTTTGGATACCTAGGATACAATTTCTGTGCAAATAGGCTTACTGATCTGCTGAGGGACCTCCAAGCCTAATGGTTTATTATTCGACTTATTCTTTTGGTGATGAAACCTGAAATGGTGCTCTTTTGGTAGGTAAATCTAGAATACAACTACAGTATCGAGGGGCTGTGATCAGCTGAGGAGCCTCTGAAGCTAATTTCTTTCATTATCGATCTACCGTTTTTTTCCAACATTTGTTTTTCTAAATCTTTCGTCATTTAGGTACTAAAAAGTGCAAATTTGTGGAGTCTTGGAGCTGTAAAGGTGAAAAGCACTTTGGAAGGCTCTAAACACCAAGTTGTGATACACGGGGTTTCTTAATTATATAGACCAATGATCTGCGTAGAAGGGCTAACTAATACGGAAATAATACAACAATGAAAGCAAGTGTAATAACTTGCGGAGTTTTTTCTTAATCCATTCTGGACGGACGGGATCATATGATCCCATTCCGCACTTCCTGGCGGCCCGATGGGATCATATCATGATCCCATGCTGCGTAGTAGGGAGAAGGATCAGAGAATGGGCTGGCCTCATAAAACTTGTAGCCTCATGCAACATTTATTGGATGGTTGAGCGCTTTCGCTTCACAGCCTCATCAGGGATTTATACATTATAGGAACGTTAAGTTTACATAAGTTGTAATTAAAGAGAACATCGGATTGGTAAGTGGACCACCAGGTATGTTTGGGGTCTTTGTGAGGAAAGGTTTAATTTATATTATATTGAATTCGTGTCCTTCTGGATATGATAGCATGGGGTGTCCAGACATTGTTTGTTTCTATTACCATATAGATAGTACTTCTTAGGTAGATAGTTGATATTTAGTGGTTTATGCCCTTATGAGGGCAGCCCACCATGTGTGCCAGGGTAGGTATTTGCAGTATTGTAGGCAAATATATTGGAAAGTTTGATGCGAATCAGTGTGCCCTTCGGGTCATTTTGACCCGCACAGAGTAGTAGAAAGGTTAACAGAAATCAGGCCTGATTCATTGGGCAAAAGCTGATGAACATGATTAAAACTTCTTTTGATTAGCCGTAATGAAATAGCTATTGTGAAAGTGTCTGAGTGAAAAACGAAGGCGTGGAAGGGCTGAAGCAATAAATGGCTGTAGGAGCCTCCCGAGATAGCAGAAGGACCTTCCCTTAACGAGAGGTCATTGTTACCCTACTTACGATAGAAAATTATATAGCACTTACAAGTCAAATTAACCTTTTTTACTAGTCAATTTAACCAACCTTTTTACAAGTCAAATTAACCTTTTTACAAGTCAATTTCACCTTTTACAAGTCAAATTAACCTTTTTACAAGTCAAATTAACCTTTTTACAAGTCAAATTAACCTTTTTACAAATCAAAATAACCCTTTTACAAATCAAAATAACCCTCCTTGAGCAATGAGCAAAAATCGTTGAAGGGCAAAGAAAAGAAACTGAATACATTGAATACGACAAAGTAGGTGTAATAATAAATAATTAAAAAATATCAATTTTCCAACAAAAAATATATCAAAATGTTCCATCAAAAACTCAATTAACAAAAATATCAAATTTCGAACCAAAAATTCATCAAAATTGTCCAACAAAAAATGAGGTAGGAAGGCTATGAGGTCAATCTAGAGTTCCGAAAGTTGGTTGAACAATATAAGTCCTATGAGTGAGGATGTGAAAATTACCTGAAGATCACACTGAGAAGGAATACTGGTGTAGAAATTCATGAAAAAGAATGCCAGTTAAACCCGTACTCCTATTTCATTGCCCTTCAACGATTTTTGCGCATTGCTCAAGGAGGGTTATTTTGATTTGTAAAAGGGTTATTTTGATTTGTAAAAAGGTTAAATTGACTTGTAAAAAGGTTAATTTGACTTGTAAAAAGGTTAATTTGACTTGTAAAAAGGTTAATGTGACTTGTAAATGCTATAACTGCTAACTGGCATCAATCTAAAGGATTCAGAAATTGATTTTAATGAAGTTACTATGAGGATTTAAACCCTTCCTACACTTTCAACTTAATTGACGTGACTCAGTGTGCCCTTCGAGTCGTTTTGACCCTTACAGAGTAGTAGAAAGGCTAACAGAAATCAGGCCTGATTCATTGTCCAGAATGCTATGAACGTGATTAAAACTCCTTTTGATTAGCTGAAGCAAATACGTGAAATCGTGAAATACGAGGGTGTGGGAGGGCTGAAGCAAAAAATGACTGTAGGAGCCTTCCGAGATATCAGAAGTTAGGTACTTACCTTCCTGGGTGGATATCATATTGCAGAAGGATTTACAATGTTCATCTTGACACAGTTATTAAATCTTAATGCATCCACGTGTAGCCAAATATTTAAATAGGTAGTTTAAAAACAATTTACAAATAGGAGAATTTAATTTAAACCTCATGGTTTGAAAACTTGGAAACCAACACAAAGTAACTTGTGCAAACTCAACGTTCCTATAATGTATAAATCCCTGATGAGGCTGTGAAGCGAAAGCGCTTGGACCATCGATAAAAGTTTTATGAGGAATTTCCTACCGTAACGATTCCCTCCCTACACCTCACAACCAGAAGTATGTTAGTGAATTGAGGAGGGAAGTGCCTGTGGATGGTATTATTGTCAGGCGCTTCTGATTGTACATGAACAGAATACATCCCTGTTTTTATTCCTAGTTGTGTGTTCAAGAACCTGTTTCCTCATTCCGAAGTATTGTCTTACGGTATTCTGTGTCCAACATAGCAGGTAACACTACTTACCTGCTCAGCTGAGAGATCTAGCAGTCGGAGTCCATTGAGCACGAGGCCGGCCATCACTCCCACGAACGGACGTTCTACTCTCTGCTTCGCTCTGTTCCACTTGCCACCAACTTGTATTTGAGCCTGGCTGTTGAAAACGGACAGCTGGTGTCCTGAAAAGTAAGATAATAGAATGCGATCAGAAAAACTGTATGATCATAGAATGTATGTTATATCTAGTAATAGAGATTTCATCATGTCGATGGCTAATTTGATTGTATAGATGCTTAGGAATCTGCAAACAGGACTGTCAAAAGTTTATGGAGGTACCTAGTTAAATACATGATTGTTTGCTACAGCTAAAATTTAATGGATGCTTGATTACACATCTATTGTGATAGTGCTGGCTTCCTGCCCTGTGTTTAAAACTACTTACCTCAAACCTAAAGTTAACTGATTGTGTTTGCTCTGATATCAAATTCCAACTTCCCAAAGTAACCACCAGAACATAATTTAGCAAACTAACCTGATCAGGATGGAATCCGTAATTTCATTTGTCCCGGAGAAGCTGGCTATAAAATTTCAACTTCCCAAGGAGACCAGGACAGAATGACGTGACCAAGCCAAGCTCAAAATTGTTCAGGTGACGACTCAAGCTCGAAGAGTATGATTACGAAATTTCTTGTAAAACTATCTAAATTGGTACAGGCCTTAGTACTGGTACTTGGGCCACGAAAATCTTTGTAATCGACCAAGAAACAACTGGGTCATCATTAAGAACTTGGTCAAGAATTAAGAAGTAGAGAGCGTTTAGAAACATAAAAAATCTTGCATACGAGTCTGCAAGACCTTTAGACATTTCATGTCTTCACTCTAGAATTTTTCTTTCAATTCAGCCCATCATTTCAATCGTCTCTTGATGTCCAGGGAGTCTCCCCATCAAATTTCAACTTCCTAGGGTGAAAAGGAGAGCATTTAGCTCACATAGCTTATCAGGATGGAGTCCTTTATTTCATTTGTCTCTTAATGTACCAGATCTCTCTCAAATTTCAAGTTCCCAAGGTAACCAGGACAGAATTTAGCTCACTAAGCTGATCAGGATGGATGGAGTCCGTCATTTCATTTGTCTCTTGATGTACCAGAGAAGCTCCCTCTCAAATTTCAACTTCCCAAGATAAACAGGACAGAATTTAGCTAACTAAGCTAATCAGGTCATTTCATTTGTCTCTTTGTGTACCAGAGAAGCTCCCTCTCAAATTTCAACTTCCCAAGGTAACCAGGACAGAATTTAGCTCACTAAGCTGATCAGGATGGAGTCCATCATTTCATTTGTCTCTTGATGTACCAGAGAAGCTCCCTATCAAATTTCAGCTTCCCCAGGTAGGTAACCAGGGCATCATTTACCTGACTTAGCTGATCAGGATGGAGTTCATCATTTCATTCATCTCTTGATGTTCCAGACAGACTCCCTATCAAATGTCAAGTTCCCTAGGTGACCAGGATAGAATTCAGTTTACTAAGCTGACCACGGTGTAACCTTTTTCATTGCATTTGTTTCTAGTTGTCCCAAAGAGGCTCTCTATCAATTTTAAATTTCCAAGATGAAAAAGGAGGGAATTAAGCTAACTCAGCAACTTTTTTTTGGATACATTTAGGTTCCAATCTAGTTTAATTTTCCCAGCCAGTTCGTTCTTGACTTATGCATATTAAGTCATGCTAGCAATGATACAAGTTTGTGTAAACAGTTTGCTCAATTTTATCAACAATATCAAGTAGGTATACCTGCTGGATGGTTGGTCTGGACGTTATAGTCGTCAACTTGTATGGTAGAATTGGCCCCCGACCTCGTGAACCTCACCACGTGGTATTGGTTGTCGTTCACCTTCACGTTGATTTCGCCAATCGGGTGATCGTTTGTCCCCATATTGTACACCATGAATATGTTTCCCTCCACCTACAAACACAAGAATGGACAGAATTATTAGATTAATCTCTTACTGAATGGAAGTTAATCGCGTGAATAGATTGCTTTGAAGGTTATCGATTCCAAACGAGGTTAGCAAACGTGAATTTCGTTTAACATGGATTTCTCATCATCTATTGGTTTGATCGCTAAAACTCGGAGGGTAGTTGGGTATATGTTCCAGAAAGATGCCTATGCATTATACCGAAATAGGTTGAGTAGGTAACAAATATTGTGCTATGCACAAATCTAAAAGTGATTGACCCAGGCAAAACTCTTAGACTAATGGACCGATTTTGGTTTATTATTTCCAATAATAAGCCTATGTGATCGTGTAGCAAAAAATTTTTATAACCCCCCCTCAAACTTTGTCACTTTACGTTTCAAGGTGCGTAGAATCCAAATTTGAAATGTCCGTCCGCCGTCCGGTGTCCGCCGTCCGGGCCATAAAAGGCCTAAGAATTGACTTAAAAAACCTGTTCTTTCGCACATAGACTCCATTTGGGGTCTAGTTGTCCTATGCATTACACCGAAATAGGTTGAGTAGGTAACAAATATTGTGCTATGCACAAATCTAAAAGTGATTGACCCTAATTTGGGGTCTAGTTGGTCCATCCCGATCGCTTTACTCGCATAGATGCTATGGGCCAAAAACGGGCGAAAAGTGTCTTTTTTGACGCGCGAACGCCTGGCAAGCTTGGCAGGGGGTCACGGTGGGTGGAGAGGAGGGGGGGGGGGGGGTGAGCGGGGGGTGGAGTGAGAGGAGGCGCCGCCGCCGCGGCACCTTGTGGTGGGTACGGCGCCGGCGTTCCTTCGAGGCATGAATATGTTTTTTTCAAGGTCATATTTGTGTGTTAATACCAAAGCTTTTCCTACGCATATTTAATAACATATCCTCTCGACTTTTCGTACGTACTTAGATAATGATATTATTAAGGCAATAACTATTTGAATAGATAGGAGCTCAAATCGAGAAATATAAACATGCGTATATAATTATAGAAGTATAGGTTGTGGCAACTCGAAATAGGACACGCCGAGGAGTCTGGACGGGCATTATGATGTACGCTAGCCAACTAAAACTACGATCATAGTCAATTGAAAAAATAATAAACCTTTGTGAAATAATTTGCAGCGTTTTTATGAAATTTTCAAGGATTGTGCGGGTTAGCTCCTAAATGATCTTCCATAAATTTAATTGCTGTTGGATTAATAGTAGTTTGAGCGCATGCGCAACAGTGAATTTCTTATAACGTCATTTTCTCATCATGTATCAGTCTGATTTCATTCAAACCCGGGGGTGGTTGGGGATACGTTCCAGGACGATGCCATATGAATTATATCGTGATTGATTGGCCATTTCCACGCTTCGAGATTAATGGACCTACTTGTTTGACATTTTCAAGGATTGTGCGGGTTCACCTATAGACAATATCCTACCAATTCCATAATCTGATATATTCTTCAGATGGTGAATGCCGTTGGATTGATAGTACAATATGCGCATGACCAAAATGAATTATAGCCCTATTTGATATATTAGCATGTTTATACATAAAGGATGTCCCAAAAGTAACCCCCCTCCCCTCACATTTCCCCCACAATTTTTGAGATATTGGGTACTTGAAAAAATCTTAAAGTCTTTGTACTACCCAAAGGGTGGAGTATATTGGGTACTTCCAAAAACTTTTGGGTAGCTACTTCCCCCCTTTGGGCAGTCCAAAAACTTTTGGTTTTTTCCTGATTTTTTTTTGCCCAAAAAATAGTATTAGGCACCCCAAAAACGCTCTCTGAATTTCATTTCGGTGTCTCAGAAATGGCAGGAAAAAGTAAAGGGTGAAGGGGGGCGGGTTACTTCCAGGAAACCCCATATACTATTTGGTACTGTTCTATTTTGCATACAATCATTTTGGCTTATACTTTGTTTTTCAATTAATTACATTTATTCAAGTTAAATTATGTGAAGAAGCTTCACTGCCCGCTCAACTTAGCAGACATTTTTTACACTTTTGATATGAAATTGCCTTCTCAGGGTGGCTCCCAAATGAAAATTTTAAATTTCCCTGACTTTTCCCTGACCGGCTTCGGATTTCCCTGATAAAAAATAAACATTTCAAAGACAACTAGCGAATTTTCGTAAAAATGAAGCTATTGTACTGAATCTGAAAATTTTAAAACCAAATTTTTTGATAAAAATGTCTTTATTGAAATCCGTTTTGAGGCATTCTGAAACGAATCCTAGAGTTTAAAGCTTTTTCATATATACAGGGTGATTCCCTCGCAGATGCAAAAAAAAAAAAAAAAAATTTGGGTGAAACTACATCAAAAATGGAGTAAAATGCCGCCAACTGCATATTTTTATCTCAATCTGTTCTCGAGATATGATTTTTTAAAGGTTTTTTCAGGAAAACCGTGTTTCTTTCCTTTTAAACTCAAATTTCTCCACTTTACTTCATTCAATTTTAACTTTTGACCACATTTTCGGAATTAGCATTAAATTTTTTATAAAAATAGTGTACTTTGGTTCTTAAAAACTACCATCCGAAGACCCTCACATCAGCTCAAACATTGACGATTTTGAAAAAATAATATTTCTGAAAATATTTAAAGCTTTACTTCTCTTTCAAAAAAAATCCTGGAAACTGGTAAATCTCATGGATACTGCTTCGTCTATACTCTTTCCAACGGTATAATCAAGTTTACTTTTATTTAGTTATGTAGTGGAGAAAATTATGTTTCAATGTTAAAAAATGTGGGGTTTTCAATGAAATTGTTGGTTTTCTCGAAAGATGACCCTCCATGAACCTACGAGTATGGGGTCGGTTTCTATGTATTTTTCACGCTGTATCGAATGGTAACATTTGTAGATCTCTCCAACTCCGTTGTAACCGAGTTTTACACTTAAAATCGCAAATGTTTAGTTTGTTTGTTACGATTAAATGTATGTGTGTTATGGGGTAAAACTAGTTAATTAAAGTGTAAAACTCGATTATAACGTAGTTGAGAGATCTGCAAGAAATTCCATTCGATCCAGCGAGAAAAAATACATAGAAACCGACCCCATACTCGTTGGTTCATGGAGGGTCATCTTTCGAGAAAACCAACAATTTCACTGAAAAACCCACATCAAAAAAGAATCCTGGAAACTGGCAAATCTCATGAAAACTGCTTCATCTAATATGCTTTCCAACGGTATAATCAATTTTACTTTTATTTTGTTATTCAGGGGAGAAAATAATGTTTTAATGTTAAAAAATGTGGGTTTTTCAATGAAATTGTTGGTTTTCACGAAAGATGACCCTCCATGAACCTACGAGTATGCGGTCGGTTTCTATGTATTTTTTCACGCTGTATCGAATGGTAACATTTGTAGATCTCTCCGACTCCGTTATAATCGAGTTTTACACTTTAATTAACTAGTTTTACCCCATAACACACATACATTTAATCATAACAAACAAACTAAACATTTGCCATTTTAAGTGTAAAACTCGGCTATAACGGACTCGGAGAGATCTACAAATGTTACCATTCGATTCAGCCTGAAAAAATACATAGAAACCGACCCCATACTCGTAGGTTCATGGAGGGTCATCTTTCGAGAAAACCAACAATTTCATTGAAAAACCCACATTTTGTAACATTAAAACATAATTTTCTCCCCTAAATAACAAAATAAAAGTAAACTTGATTATGCCGTTAGAAAGAGTATTAGACGAAGCAGTTTTCATGAGATTTGCCAGTTTCCAGGATTCGTTTTGGAAGAGTAGTAAAGTCTTAAAGATTTTCAGCAATATTATTTTTTCAAAATCGTCAATGTTTGAGCTGACGTGAGGGCCTTTGGATGGTACTTTTTAAGAACCGAAGTACATTATTCTTACAGTAAATTTAATGCTGATTCCGAAAATTTGGTCAAAAGTTAAAATTGAATGAAGTAAAGTGGAGAAATTTGAGTTTAAAAGGAAAGAAACACGGTTTTCCTGAAAAAACCTTTAAGAAATCATATCTCGAGAACGGATTGAGATAAAAATATGCAGTTGGGGGCATTTTACTCCATTTTCGATGCAGTTTCACCCAAATTTTTTTTTGCATCTGCGAGGGAATCACCCTGTATATATATATATATATATATATATATATATATATATATATATATATATATATATATATTATATGATAAACTTAATTTGATATGAATTTCACAGATAAAAAGAAAAAAGAATGATTTGATATTTCGAAAATAATCTTTGTCAAAAATAGAAGAGTGATTAGTTTTTCTGAATAATTGGACGAGTAGTGTCTTGGAAGCCTGCAACCATTTATATTTATATATATATATATATATATATATATATATATATATATATATATATATATATATATATATATATATATATATATATATATATATATTGTATATATGTATATATATCCTTCTAGACGATAACTCTCCTTAGGATTGAGATAAAAATTCCGTTCTTGCGCCAAAAAGTCAAGCTTTCCAAACAAAAGGACGAGTTCGTTGGCTAGCATTTTTTGAGCACATTTTAGGTCAAATTTCAAAAAAAGCGCTGAGAAAATCACTAAAAATAGCAATAAACGGCAAAAATTGTTAAATTTATATTTTTGTAGCAGAATAGTGCTCAAATAAAGTTTATCAATTACAATTGCATTTCCAGGTTTTCCCTGAAATTTCCAAGTTGGCCACCCTGTTTCTGACTTAATACCTACATACAAAATAATTTCCTTCAAAAACGCTCCCTATTAAAATTTAATTAGAAAAACTTACAATTTCTAGCTCCATGTAGTCGTTCGAGGTGCCGCTGTCAACGCGGAATAGAACTGCGTCATCTTGATCGGTGATGAATCCCAGCGCAAGGACGTCGCTTTTCATTTCTGGGCGCCGATCTTCCGGGAAAACGTACGTGACCAATCCCCTGTTCGGCCCAAACTCGTAGGCAATGGATTCTATAACAAAACCACAAGAGTTAGTTCCGATTAAAGATTGGATATATTAAAATGGGTAGGTCCCATAGGCGTAGGCGTAGGGATACACCTATATAATTGATGTTTTGGTTTATTATTTCCAATAATAAGCCTATGTGATCGTGTAGCAAAAAATTTTTATAACCCCCCCTCAAACTTTGTCACTTTACGTTTCAAGGTGCGTAGAATCCAAATTTGAGGTGTCCTCCGTCCGGGCCATAAAAGGCCTAAGAATTGACTTAAAAAACCTGTTCTTTCGCACATAGACTCCATTTGGGGTCTAGTTGGAATTAACGTTTAGCCATTCCTATCGCTTTACTCGCATAGATGCTAAGGGCCAAAAACGGGCAAAAAGTGTCTTTTTGAGGCTTTGAGTGTTAGACGCACGCCTGGCACGCTTGGCAGGGGGTCACGGTGGGTGGTGAGGGGTGTGAGCAGGGGGTGGAGTGAGAGGAGGCGCCGCGGCACCATGAGGTGGGTACAGCGTTCCTTCGAGGCATGAATATTTCTAGGTCATATTTGTGTGTTAATACCAATGCTTTTTCTACGCATATTTAATAACATATCCTCTCGACTTTTCGTACGTACTTAGATAATGATATTATTAATGCAATAGCTATTTGAATAGATAGGAGCTCAAATCGAGAAATATAAACATGCGTATATAATTATAGAAGTATAGGTTGTGGGAACTCGAAATAGGACACGCCGAAGAGTCTGGGCGGGCCTAATGACGTACGCAAGCCAACTAAAACTACGATCATACTCAATTGAAAAAATAATGAGCCTTTGTGAAATAATTTGCAGCGTTTTTTAGTTTTGACATTTTCATGTCTGTGACAGTACCCGTCATTTCCGAGAGAGCAAGTCTACCTATGGCTCAGCGTTGAACACTTCTCGCATTCTCAAGCTACCACGATCGGGGATATAGCCTCACCCTTTTGATCGGGAAGGATACCTACTCCCTGAACTCAGCACATTTATGCGCTAGTACGATCCAAATCCTAACCACCCTGGGGTGCTGAAGGCTAAAGAAGGACTGGATTTCATGAGTCTGTTTACAGAGCTACCAACCATACCAACAGCATAAACGTCTTTATCAAAGTAATTCAGAAGTAATCCAACTATCAAATGTGTTGGATACACTAATTTAGAAGGGTCCAGTACCAAATTGGACCAATTCCAACCTGCTGAAGGTTAAAGAAGGACTGGATTTCATGAGTCTGAAACAAAGGTACCTACATAGGAGAAGGGGCTGTCACACCTCTCCTCTGTTATTTATTGTGCGGATTTCGGCCCTGGATGTCCAGCACCAGGTACCCTTAATCTGCAAATATCTTAGCTCTGGCATATGAACTGAAAATTGCTCGTGAATACAAGTAACGATACGAAGATAAATATGCTCACTGATACTTTTGACATTTTCATGTCTTTACTTTGGCTCACAAACTAGAAAAGCGTTACAAAAAGCGACAGGCACCATTTCTGAAGATTTTCGCTTACAAACGACTCGGTACAATGGTAGGTACCTACTTCATTTTTGCCATTTTTCATCGCACAAAAATCGTTCACCACTCGTTGGAATCGTGTCATTTTATTGCACATTTTCTTGTTAACCGTACCTCCGTACCTTGTGCCAAGCAGAGCTGAGCATGATGAAAAAAAGGTAGGTAAACTAGGTAGGTACCTCTCGCCCTACGAAAAGAAGGCACTACTTGGTTGTGTACTATTACTATAGAGAAGGCGGCCTGGGAAGTTTAAATTAAGAGAGTATCCAAGCAACTAGGTAGTCAGTGCTAAAAACACAACGTTGGCAAAATTCATCTAAATTGAAAAATCACAGATGGCGACAAACAACCCAAATTATTACCTTACAACATAAATCAAACACCTAAACCTCTTACGACTATAAATTTCCAATCATACTTCCATTCATACCTCATCAATCCAACTCCACTTCCAAATCATGTTCCCCACCTCCGTGCTTTCTTTCTAAGCTGATCCATCCCAATCTTTTAACCTGAATTGGTTTGAAATTGTAGGAGTCCGGTGTGCTTGTGCCCTTGCACTGTACAAAGCCCTGGCCCTGGGAATAGAATTATCACGCTCAGCTCAGGGAAGCTCCTGCAGTCAAAGAGGTTTGATTAAATTGGACATGGTAGCGCAGTTGCCAAAGGTGCTGTCTTTAAAGAGCTTTTCTTTCAAAGAAGGTAAAGGCATGGGTTCGATCTCTATTGAGGTAGCAAATATTTTTGGGCCACTACATCTGGCGCCATCAGTAGGACTCAAACTTCAACAATTTCATTGCAGACCCCGTTTTCCCGAGTGATTCCCAGGGGCGGGACCCGATTTTGAAGCTTGGCACAGAAACTCTATAAACTCTGCAAACACAGTAAACACCTGTCTCAGAAAAATGGAAACCTGGTACAGCATGCATACTAGTGGTGGTTAGGATATCTAAAACGACAAACAGCCCACCCAAAACCAATCACGATGGAGGATTCTTAGTGTTACGGTGAAATATGGGAGTGCGACCACTGCCAGTAGATGGTATGGTAGAGCCAATCCCCATCTAGTGGACAAATTAACCTTCCTTGCTCGAGCCATTCCGCAACAAACGTGTTAATACGTAATCCCTCTTGAGACTGTAAACATCACATTCTCTGACGTAGCATCTTTCACTTCCTCACTCTCTTGAGTTGAAACACACTGCGACATAGTTCAACTGCGATTTCGTCCAGCAAGCATCTGCTGAGCCAGTGGCCTACAGTTTCAATCCGTGTCGTTTATCCGACCTTGCTAACATAACAACACGACATACTGCATGCGCCAATATGTTACATTCCATCCTGGACAAACAACAGCCTAAACCTATACTTTGAAAATTAGGAGCAAGTTCTCTACACTCAAATATGAGTTTATCTGGGATAAAATCAGCATTGGCGATGTATTCTGTTCATATACACTAGAAGAAGGGAAATGTATCGGCTCAAAAATATTTGATTCCACGACTGTGATCGAGCTCGTGCTTTTACTTTCTTTGAGAGTGAAACTATTTAGAGACAACACATTTGACAACTGCGCTATTGAGGCCAATTTTAGAGGGAGCACTACCGTTCTGCACAAAGACGACAACTGTAGTTAATCCAATGTTACAGTTTCGCGCCAGTCAATATTTTCTGATGGTACGATTCCACGAAGAGTGGTGCTTAATCCAAGAGCATATTTCCGCACAACGAAGGATCCGGGGATGTACACAATCTGTTATATGTCAGCAAATGATTGGCCCACCGTGTCCAATTAATCTGAATTTTTACTAAGGGATTGACTGACTTGATATGTTTGTAGTTACCTGATCTAAACAGAAAACTGATCGGTGTAAAATATCACTAAGAGTGGTTGTAAATGAGTACACTAATTCTGACTAGTAACACAGACCAGTGGTCTTGATCAGTTTGTACAGAACTGCCACATGATTTGGCTGGCGCCTAAGGTATTTTTGTTTGACGCGAGACTGTATCATTGTAAAATTTACTTCCGCGTGGAACTGGTAGGTAGGAAGAGAAATTTGCGTGGAACTGGTTGCTACCCAATCCATTTTAATTAAACCGCTTTGACTGCAAGTGTTTTCCCTGAACATAACATTCTCCTGGAGTCAAATATCAGCCGCCTCAGCTGAGTTGGGATTGGACGAAAGATGAAGTAAATTGCAGGCTGCTAGCTGAGTAGATGCTCGCTGGAATAAGTAACAGTTGAGCGAGTTCATCGTAATGGTGTTTTGTCCCATTGGTGAAACTTGGCCATTGCCTCCATTTTACCAGATATTCCATGATTTTTTTTTCTCAGCCAACTATCAAAATTCAAGTATTTAAACTCACCCTCAGTGCATCTTGGTCCAGTGTAGGAAGTCATGTCGCAGTCGCAAGTGTAGGAGTTCCATTGCTGTACACAAACTCCTCGGTTGGAGCAGATGTTGTGGCTGCACTTGGTGCTGGGACCTGTAACCCATGGAGTAGTATCAGTATTGTTGCAGTACAGAAATTATACATCACAAACGACTGTCATAAATACGAATTGGTAAATAACAATTGGTAACAGTTTAACAAATCAGTTTGATTTAGATCAAAGGAAATCATGCATGCAGATCCAACCATTCCATGTTCTCACCCGAAGAAGAGGCAGTTCATGTCCACGAGTGACTGTCCACTTTCATTAGAATCATTCATTTATTTGTAGGGCTTAGCCCTTTATAAAAACTAGTAACAAGACGAAAAGTACATCTAGCGAAATTCAAGTCTCGGATTGCCAAACCTTCAAAAAACCGACTATACGAGACGTGCTGAGATAAGTAACAAAGTAGAACTTCGGTCTAACATTAGCCCATTTCGATCTCACCCTGTCGGCCCAAACCTAATTTTCTTTGCATATCCTGGGAGGAGCAGGCCCCCTGAGTCACCTGATGCTAAATATGTAAGAATGGTCAATTCTATAAGCTAAAACGAGGCGTCAATATGCATTTTTCGCACTATCTTGATTTTGGTTTATTATTCTCAGTAATGAACTTTTGTGATCGAAGAAGAAAAAAAATTGTTGGTTTACGTTTCAAAAAGCGTGAGGGAAAAAGAAAAGCTTTTTTCTGAAACTACTGGACCAAAGTTTATGAAATTTGGCTCAAAAATCACACATCCCTAATTTTGATCATCCCTAAAGGGTAGTAATTAAGGGCTAACATATTCAAAAATCGAAAACTCCCAATTTAATATACAGGGTGATTCCCTCGCAAATGCAAAAAAATTTTTGGGTGAAACTACATCAAAAATGGAGTAAAATGCCGCCAACTGCATATTTTTATCTCAATTTGTTCTCGAGATATGATTTTTTAAAGGTTTTTTCAGGAAAACCGTGTTTTTTTTCCTTTTAAACTCAAATTTCTCCACTTTACTTCATTTAATTTTAACTTTTGACCACATTTTCGGAATCAGCATTAAATTTACTAAAAGAATAGTGTACTTGGGTTCTTAAAAAGTACCATCCAAAGGCCCTCACAGCAGCTCAAACATTGACGATTTTGAAAAAATAATATTTTTGAAAATCTTTAAAACTTTACTACTCTTCCAAAACGAATCCTGGGAACTGGTAAATCTCATGAAAACTGCTTCGTCTAATACTCTTTCCAACGGTATAATCAAGTTTACTTTTATTTAGTTATGTAGTGGAGAAAATTGTGTTTCAATGTTAAAAAATGTGGGTTTTTCAATGAAATTGTTGGTTTTCTCAAAAGATGACCCTCCATGAACCTACGAGTATGGGGTCGGTTTCTATGTATTTTTTCACGCTGTATCGAATGGTAACATTTGTAGATCTCTCCAACTCCGTTGTAACCGAGTTTTACACTTAAAATCGCAAATGTTTAGTTTGTTTGTTACGATTAAATGTATGTGTGTTATGGGGTAAAACTAGTTAATTAAAGTGTAAAACTCGATTATAACGTAGTTGAGAGATCTGCAAGAAATTCCATTCGATCCAGCGAGAAAAAATACATAGAAACCGACCCCATACTCGTTGGTTCATGGAGGGTCATCTTTCGAGAAAACCAACAATTTCATTGAAAAACCCACATTTTTTAACATTAAAACATAATTTTCTCCCCTAAACAACAAAATAAAAGTAAAATTGATTATACCGTTGGAAAGAGTATTAGACGAAGCAGTTTTCATTAGATTTGCCAGTTTCCAGGATTCTTTTTAAAAGAGTAGTAAAGTTTTAAAGATTTTCAGAAATATTATTTTTTCAAAATCGTCAATGTTTGAGCTGATGTGAGGGTCTTCGGATGGTGTTTTTTAAGAACCCAAGTACACTATTCTTATAGTAAATTTAATGCTGATACCGAAAATGAGGTTGAAAGTTGAAATTAAATGAGGCAAAGTGGAGAAATCCGAGTTTAAAATGAAAAAACACGGTATTCCTGAAAAAAAAACCTTTAAAAAATCATATCTCGAGTACGGATTGAGATAAAAATATGCGGTTGGCGGCATTTTACTCCATTTTTGATGTAGTTTCACCCATTTTTTTTTTTTTTTGCATATGCGAGGGAATCACCCTGTATAGGGTGTCTCAAAAGTAGGTACCCCCCTCCCCTCAAGACCTTTTCCCAGAATTTTAGAGATACCTATCAAAGTGAAACATGAGCGTTTTTGGTGTGTAGGTACTGGTACTGATACTTTTAAACAATTAAAAATCAGGAATAAGATCCAAAAGGTGTTGGACTACGGGGGGGAGTATTGGGTATGTAGGTACTTCGAAAACAATTTTCCATCATTTGTCAAATGACTCCTCTCTTCAAAGGAGAGGAATATCTTAAATGGTTCTCGGATTAGAGCTGGCGAACTTGTAGGTACTTATATTGTAGGTATTTATACCCAAAGGTTCCAGCCTTCAAAGTTTCCATCATGTGCGTGGCTCCATGTGTTTCTCTTATGGATCTAAACCTCTTATTATATTCATACGAAGAATTGGCTTACCATCACATCCTGGGGATACGAGAGATGATGGCACCACCGCGTCATCCAGGATGTTGGGTGATTCCCCGTTCAGATCGAGAGAAGCAAGACATCCTTCGTACCCGTGTTTACTGCTGACCAACTTGGGCAGCCTGGTAAACCCATCCTTGGGCAGTCCACCTGACGAAGAAAATCAGCGTTTTATATTCCGTTGTTTAAGAGCCATCATGACATAAATATTTTCGCATTTTCGGGTTTTGACTCATTCTAAGGGCCATATCATACGAGCGCTATTGCCGTCGCGCAGATGCCGTCGAGATAGCGCCGGAAAAAGTGTATGTCATACGTGACGGCAAATGCGTCGCGTTGATGCCGTCCCGCCAACGCCAGGTGCCTGTCATACGTAGCGTCTTCCGGGCGCATTAGCATTGACAGGGTCCCAGCGTCACGTGCGCCGCGTGGCTAACGCGACCGTCCGCGTTGGCAGCGCTCAGCGTCCGGCTAACGCGGACTCGCCGACGGCATTAGCGTCCGTATGACATGCTCCATAAGAACCCCATTGCCGGGTTGGAGCGTTTTTAACGCGACGCTATCAGCGCGACGGCAATAGCGCTCGTATGACATGGCCCTAACGTGGGATTTCGCGCCAGATCGAGTGGTGCTATTAGTTTGTCAGACAACCATTAGGAACGCTAATAGCGCCAGATTCCCGCTTATTACGCAACTATATTTTATTGAAATCATGGCAAAACTTAGCTATAGGATTAAGGACAATCATGGCATATCTAAAGGAAATATCAAAATGTTTAACGATTTTTCATATATACATATATCAGCGTATTTATATATGTACCTATTTATATATGTGTTCTCCCTGGAAAATATGTGTTCCACCCACCAAAAGCTTTGTATCTTTCTCAATTTAAAACTAAAATTAACTATAGCATGGCAGCTAAAACCAACTGGTTACCATGGGCCTATTTCATAAAACAACAAGTGTTTCACCAAAGCAAAGAGTAGAAGAGTAGAAAAGTTACACTTGTAGAAGCTAAGTTTACAAGTATAGCAGAAAAGAAAAATGGTGTGTGGCAACTAACGAAATGAACAACGTCAAGCGGGATGCCCCGAAATTGAAGGTTTGTCAGTAAATCATGATGTAAAAACGGTTCCAAGTACATGATAGGATGTTAATCGTACATGACAAGGTGTAATGATTGGAAGACAGACAAAATATCAACTGAAAAGTGGAGAAAGTGTGTACCTATTTGATTTCAACTTATTCTGATGTCTGGCATAATCGGATTTTGCTCCTTCATTCAGCGGACATTTTCTTTTTTTTTCCCCAAAATTTCTTTATTAGAAACATACCATAACAACTGAGCTTGACCCATCAAGTTAGTTTACTTTAATACTATATTCGACATTGTGTAGAGTTCAAAGCCCAATGGCAACTACTCTATAGGATCACTTTCTCACAAGTCTTGTCACATCACTGTTACAAGGTCGAGAGGTTTCGTTCTGTCAAGACGCCGGATGACGTTGCTGTTGTCTAACCCCCCAGCGCCCAATGTCACCTACAGGTGACGCCTTTTTGATGACGTTTAAATACTGCTGGTATGGTTTGGCTGCTTGATTAGCATATTTTCACCTCCTTCAAGTATCCCTGAACACATAAAACCAACAAGAAGTTCGTTTTGAAACCTATGAATCAGGTTATGACCTTCCTAAGTTTGTCTTATCACCATTTTCTGGCGCCTGCTGAGTTAGCTCTCGTTTTTCGTTCACCATGCCCAAAAAACGGTTTGTATTCCAACTGCTTTCACATTTTTGTGTAGTTAGATAGTTGTGTGAACGAGATCTGTTAAAATATTCGTGAATATACCAGGGTTGGAAGGAAAAATGAGCTGTAAAAATGGAGTGTCACCCCGCAGGTGACGTTGGGCACTGTAGCAACTTAGACGTTCATCTGTTGCAGGGGCGCGGTATTGGCAATTCACATTCATTTTACGTGTTTTGGGTTACTGTTTTCAATGTTCAGCTCGTTATTCTCATTTTGTTGGCATGACAAGTAGGATTTTCATGTGTTTTATGTGTACCTACGTTTCATTTCATATGTACCTACCTGTTTTGTGGAGTTTCATGTGTATCTCACCATAGTGAAAACCCTAACTTGCTGCAATAGCATACAGCAGATCAGAATCCTTTATTATACGATTTTCCCAACAACTATACGTATTTTCCCAATAATTGATAAAAAGCGAAGAGGAACGAATGTGATGCTGACTATTTGGATACTATATAAGTATACTACTTACTGCCTACGATGGACCCGCTATGTCTATCATGGATTGTTTCGAAAAAATGTGTTCTGATGAAGTTATCGAATTTTTGGTCACTATGCGCAAGCAATGAACCCGTTTTATGTGTGAAAAATGTGCAGTAGATTTGCATATCCATTGTTGGCATGACTATCATCGCAAATTGACCAACCCTTGAAGTGACTTTTTATACTCCATACCATTTTCTACATATTGTTTCATTTTCAAATACGTATTTTAATTGATATTGTGTACATTCATAACAATAAAACGTTTTCAGATCAGAAACCACCTGTTCACTTCATTTGTTTTCTTATTTTCTCGGGTGCCCAATGTCACCTACAGGTGACGGTGTCATAATGGGAGGGGGGGGGGGGCGGACGTGGTAAAAACACATTTAATGTTCTATTTAGAGCCTAAGTAGATGGAAAAATATGAAAATTTTGAAATTCCTCTGGTAGGTCATCTTTGGGCGCTGGAGGGCTAATAGACGAAGAACCTCTGGGTTCATGTGTTTATGAAGCCGCTGCTCGTGTTTAATAGCAAAGTCCTTAACCACTTCGCTAACTGTTTCCATCTTGAGATCCCGGTGGAGGTCATCATTTCGTATGTACCAGGGAGCGTTAACAATTAATAATCCTTAGTACCTTGTTCTGAAAAGTTTGTATGATCTTTATGTTTGACTTTTTCGTGCAGCCCCAGAGCTGGATGCTATACGTCCAAGCGGGCCTTAGAATTTGCTTGTATATAAGCAATTTGTTGTGTAGGGATAGGAACTAAATCACTCGCGACGAAGTTGTGGAAACCCATTACAAAACGGAAGTTAGTGAAAAACGTTGTCTATTTCCACGAAAAATAAAGAGTTACAATGTTAAATCGATTTCGACGGTTAGGCCATCATCAGTAACAAACAATAACTGAAGACACATTAGAAAGGACACAGGTTATATAGTGACAGGTGAAGGGAGATTTAATCCCATTGGTCGAGAGAAAGGAAAGGGGCAGGAGGTACAACCAATTAAGTGTATACAAAGTGAAAGGGGATTATAGCTAATCAGATGAAGTGAAAGGGTGGTTTCAACAGTGTGAAGGGATAATTTCAAGCTTTACAGAAATGGACCTAATAGTGGTGAAATATATTGAGGTATATCCTCATTTAAACATTTACCAGACCTGTCACTTTTGATAATTTCGAATTTTTCAAGTACATTCAACATACCTCCCTTTGGGCAAAAATGAAGAAATTCTACAAACTGTCTGTCTGTCAAATCAAAATTGTAACTATGATTAGATTCCTTAAGATGTTTTGCAAATGTAGACTTACCCTTATTTTCCCTGAAATCCTCCATATGCTCGTCTATTCTTTCCCTAAATTTCCTACCAGTTTGACCGCAATATTCGTAGCCACAAGAACATTTTAATTTATAAACTCCACTTTTATCCTGAACACTAATTTTGTCCTTAACGGATTATAGTAATGCTTTAAGACTATTTTTAGTTTTAAAACCCACTTTATAACCTCTCGATGATAGAATTTTGCCAATTTTATCAGAAATTTTCCCATAATAAGGTAAACTTATCCATTGCTTTTCTTCTAAAGTTACATCTTCCCGAGCCAGATTGGAAACTTTTTCCCTACTCTTTTTCCTAAGAACCTTATCCCATATTTTATCAACGAGATCTCCTCCATATCCGTTTAGCCGCTATGCTTTTGATAATGGATTTTTCTTTTGATAAATTTTGTTCACTCATTGGAATAGATAGTGCTCGGTTGTTGATCATACTGTGGAAGGCTGCATGCTTATGTACTAAAGGGTGATTTGAACTACTATGGATCGTTATATCGCTATATGTATCTTTTCTATAGATTGAAAAATCATGCTTCTCATTTACTAAAGAGATGGACAGATCAAGAAAATTTAGTTCATTCCCGCCGAATTCGAGGGTGAATTTGATAAAGGGATCTAATTTATTGATTTTTTCGTGAAAAGAATTTAGTTGTCTTTCTGTGCCCTTCCATAGAATGATGATATCATCGACATATCTATACCAATAGAGAAGATATTTGTTTCCTTTCTCTCGACCAATGGGATTAAATCTCCCTTCACCTGTCACTATATAACCTGTGTCCTTTCTAATGTGTCTTCAGTTATTGTTTGTTACTGATGATGGCCTAACCGTCGAAATCGATTTAACACTGTAACTCTTTATTTTTCGTAGAAATAGACAACGTTTTTCACTAACTTCCGTTTTGTAGGGATAGATCGGAGTACCTGCCAAGCAGCCAGTACTTTTTTTTTAACTTGATATTCAATTGATCTCTTTTTTTAATGACATGCTCCTTCCATCTCAGTTTTGCATCAAGAGTAATTCCTAAATACTTTGCTGTATTGGTGTAAGGGATCTCACGCCCATTCAGCATGACTGGTATTTTTGTTACGTTTATTTAGCTGAAATGATTAATCAATTCATCATCGTCTTAATGCTTCTGGGTTGGGAATGTCATCTGTAACTTCAAGATGATCTTCACACTTCAGTTTGTTCTTCAATGATGGGGAGATCCTCAATACCCGATCAGGAAAAACGAACAGGGTCACGCAGCATTTGAATCTTTCAAGGGTCCCGAAAGACATCCTAAATCACTCCTTAAACTCAAAAACATCCACGAAATGAGCGTTTATTCGTGGCCAAAAAATTTTTTGGCGTCTTCTACGGTGAATGCTCCTTTCTTGTCTGCATTCTTGAGCAAAAGATGATTCCCACGTAATAAACACCGAAAAATGGTCATCTCACAATGCTGGAAAATAACAAGTTTACAGGTGAACTTAAATATAAAAGTTTACAGGTAGGTTAAAAATCGGCCATATTTTACAACTGTAAAACAGTGACTTGTTCAAAATGATGGGGAAACACATGTAACTTGTCTAAATTCGCCTGTAAGCTGGTTAATTTTCACTGTGCATTACAAGTCTACACTTGTACCTTTATGAAACGTTTGCACACTCTTTTTTTACAACTTGTACGTAAAATCGGCTAGTAACTTGTCACTTGTTGCTTTATGAAATAGGCCCCAGGTACATGACGAAAAAGGAAGATCCCCTTAACTAGAAAATCAACAATACTATCCTATTAAACACTTATCGAAAAGCTCTGACGAGGTCTGAAAGGCGAAAGTACTTAACTAAAAATCTTCAATAAAAAGAGAAGCCTATCAAATTCTCACCCTCACAATCTACCCACCTACAAAGCATTATGCTGATGATGTACTTAAATTTCATCAATATACAGGGTGCGGCAGCGAGTACGGACGGTTTTAAAAAAATCATGAAATAGTTAATTTTTGCTTAAACACAAATTAATTGATGCAATCAGGTTCGCAAGGAAATAGCATTTGAGACAGTCAAGTGTGAAAAATCACATCAGGCATGTGGTGGCCGAAATTGTTGATGCAGTGCTAGAGGCGTTCTTGGAAGTTCGTGTAGACTCTCTCCAACATAACCCTACGTCGTAATGATCACCAACTTCTTTTTCCCTGAATTATGACGGCGACGTGTTCCAACCCGACGTGTGTGGTTCCAGCAGGATGGGGCGACCGCCCACACAGCCAGAGCATCAATGGACGATATTCGCCCTCTCTTCCCTGGTCGCCTTATTTCCAGGTTTAGCGATGTTCATTGGCCTCCTCGGTCCCCAGATTTATCCATATGCGATTTTTTCTATGGGGACACCTCAAGGCTTGGAGTATACGAGAACAAGCCCCGAACTCTGGACGAATTGAAGGACGCAATTCTCGTGGAAGTCGCCCAAGTTGAGAGAGTATGTTGGAGATGACGCCCAAAAACACCTCCAGCACTGCATAAACAATTTCGACCACTACATGCCTGATGTGATTTTTCACACTTGACTGTCTCAAATGCTATTTCCTTGCGAACCTGATTGCATCAATAAATTTGTTTTTGAGTGGAAATTAACTATTTTATGATTTTTTTAAATCTGTCCGTCCTCACTGCCGCACCCTGTATAAACCAAAAATCTATAAAAACTGCAAAAAAAGTGATAGTTCACCATTTCTTTTCGCTCTAAGTGCTATAATTTCAAAACAATCTAACAAATATAATAGGGTAATTTAAGAAAATTCGGTCATACGATTATGCTGCATGATTGGACATTCTAGGCATATTGTGAAGTATGTATTTGATTATTAAAGTAAATAAACGTAATTCTATTTTAATCACCAAGATATAAGATGCCACCCAGGTCCAAGTTGTCACTCTGCCCTCGAGAAGAAACCGTTGCCATAGTTTCGTCAACCATTAAAGTGTGTTGTCTGGGCGCTGGACGCCCCACAGTAACTGAGTGCCATTTGTTGTCGTTGAGAGCGCTGCGAGCGTTGTCTTTGACCCTCACAGCGCCATCTCCTAGGTCAAATGTGTAAACCACGTGACCGTTCATCAGCTCTGAAACAGGAACAGATTGGAAGTTATTAATTGAAGGGTTACATTTTTCGATACGGCAAAATATAATGAATGAATGGCAGTCATTTATCGTGTTATTCAAAACTAACTACCGGTGAAAAAGGAAGGAGACACAGGTAAATTGGGTGCAGCTGAACGAGCATTCAGGTCGGTATTTTTGGGTTGTATAAACAGCTAGATAATCCAAGATAACGGTGATATTATAGCAGCTGATTGATAACTCAGAACACTAACTTTGTGCCAAGTATCTCGTGTGCGAGGTTTAATTAATTTTGGGGCAATCACACCCAGAGTTGACCAAATCGTACTTGCAAGTACAAAGTACGAGTACAAGTAATTGAAAAGTAATTGCAAGTACTAGTCCTCAAAAGTACTTGAAATTGCAGTGACAAGTACAATTACAAGTGCTTTGTAATTGAATAGGTATGAAAAGTACAAGGACTCTCCAATTTTTTAGTTCAAGTAAAAGTACACGAGTACTTGTATTTGTGAAATCAGCAAGTACAATGTGGTGGGCAATGCTGGAAGAAGTCAACAGCCTTGACCAAAACTTCAGGGTTCACAACAGACCAACTTCAAGTTTTACCGGTAAAATAATCGTGAGATCTATATTGCACTTTCTACAGTTGGAATCGGAATCTTACGAAACTTAAATCAATTAATTAAATCCCTCTTGAGCCAAAATAAAGTAAACATCACATTTCCTGTCGTTAGCACCTTTCACTTCCTCACTCACGTCAGTCAAAACACACCCTGACAATGACCTCGCTCGGCTGCTGACTTGTTACAGCGAGCATCACTTTCATGAGTTCCACCTCGTCATTCGTCCGAGCCCAAATCAGCCAAGACGGCAGGTACGAGGGTTGTCTAGAAAATAAGTTTCGTTTTGATCTGTAGGGTGGTAGGAGTGGCTTTTGCCAAATCTGGTAACACCGCTCGAAAGAGGAGAGGTGGGGGAATAGAATGAGAGGTGGGTGACCTCAGTCGGTCAGTTACCAACGTCAGGGCAGGTAGTTGAAATGGAGCCCTCCACGTCGCGTCCCGCCACCTCGATCCCCGTTCCCTCTCGAGTTGTTGTGCGCGGAGTGATTCAATTTCTTTATGCACAGGGTTTCAAATCAGTTCAAATTCACGAACAGCTCATTTCTGTTTATGGAGAAGGTGTAATGAGTGAGTCAATGGTGAGGAGATGGGTACGTAAAATTAAGGCGGGAAGACATTCACTTGAGGATGAAAGTGGGAGAGGCAGACCCTCAGTTGTGACGGACGAAATTGCGCAGAAATCGATGATGCAGTTCGCAAAGATCGTCGTTCAACCCTGGATGAACTCCACCTGAGTTTCCCAGACATCTCACGATCCCTCATCCATGAGATCGTGTCGGAAAAACTTGACTTTCGGAAAGTTTGCGCTCTGTGGGTCCCAAGAGAGCTGACGCCCCAACACAAGGAACAACGAATGGCCGCAGCTCGAGAATTTTTGGACCGCTACAGAACTGATGGGGACGCATTCCTGAAGTCTATCGTCACTGGAGACGAAACCTGGGTGTCACACTACACTCCAGAAAACAAAAGACAGTCCATGCAATGGAAACACCTCACCTCCCCAAGTGCCAAAAAATTCAAAGTCGAGAAATCAACCAGGAAAATCATGGCTTCTGTTTTCTGGGATCAAAAAGGAATTCTCCTGATTGATTTTTTGCCTCAAGGTGAAACAATTAACGCCAACCGCTATTGTGAGACCCTGAAGAAGCTTCGTCGGGCCATACAGAACAAGAGAAGAAGAATGTTGACCTCCGGTGTTTGCCTTCTCCACGACAACGCTCGGCCTCACGTTGCTCATTCCACAGCGCAACTTTTGGATGAGTTTGGTTGGGATGTTCTGACCCATCCATCTTACAGTCCCGACTTGGCACCTTCAGACTATCACCTGTGTACCAAAATGAAGGCGGAATTGGCGGGAGAACGTTTCACAAGTGACGAGGAAGTGAAAGAAGCTGTCACGAAGTGGACCAAGGAGGTAGCGGCAATCTTTTATGAGGAAGGAATTTCGAAGCTCATTTCGCGATATACCAAATGTATTGACGTCGCCAGGGATTACGTGGAAAAATAGTACATATTATGTTCAACTACAATACCTGTAAGTTTCAAATTTTTTCAATAAAAACTTGATTAAAAAAAAAAACCGGAACTTATTTTCTGGACGACCCTCGAATTTAACTCCGGGGAAATGCTACGCTCCAGGAAAATAACTCTCACAGTCAAAGAGGTTTGATCACATCGGCCTCATAGCTCAGATCGTTGGAGTGTTGTAACTAAGGGGAAATTTCCCGTAGCTGTAAGGACACGAGTTCGAACTCCTGTCGAGGTATCTAATATTTTTGGGCCGTTACAACAAGTACACGAGTACATGTACTTGTGAAATCAGTAAGTACTAGTAATTGTACTTTAAGCAATGCAAGTACCGCCCCTATCCATTTCAAATCTTGAAAATATGTCGGTAATCACTGAATTTCTGACGATGAGCTGGTGGTAATGTGGTAATCATTGCATTTTTGCAGGAAAAGATGAAGCGCTATTTTGATCCTTCCGGAACGGAATATTATTGATTTTAAACAAAAAAATAATTGTAATGTACTTGCTGTACTTGAATTACAAGTCAAGTACTTGTAATTGTACAAGCGCAAGTACATGTACTAGTAATTGTAATTGAAACTTGACCCCGACGGATTCAAGTACTGGTTTTAAAAGATGTATATCGGGGATTCTTTGTGGCATTAAATAATTGTTGGGATACAAGAATTGATGTTTTGTATTTCATGAGTGAATTCATAATTAATTTTAAACACTATTTTCATTTCGGTTATGGGTTTTTATAATATATATTTTATTAAATTTTTATAAAATATAACAAAGTATATTTTACTTTGTTAAAGTGTTTATTCCTGTTACCGCCAGTTTTGGTTTTTATAATTTACTTTACGGTGTCTAGTATTGTACCGCTGGGCGCCTCTTATTAAGAGTAAGACTCCACAAGTCCTTTTGAACTTAAGCCTTTGTGGGCAACTTATTTGATTTTGACATTTTCATGTCTTTCATATGGCACATAACAAAAAAATCGTCACGAAAAAAATTGTCCCAAGTGGCCACAACGATGATTATGACCATCAGAAATGACGTTGACCATTCATAGGTAAACACATGAAAATGTCCCAATGCGTTGCAGACTCGTATGCAAGCGTTTATGTCTTTACTATGGCACATAAATGAAAAAAAAAAAAAAAAAAAAAAAAAAATGACCTTGAAAGAGAAGAGATGATAAAGAGAAGGTAGGGGGATGGGGTGTGCACCGTGCGTTCTCTCATGCGAGTATTTGTTATCATGACAGAATAAACGATTAACTGTAAATAAAGAAAACGCTTGCATACGAGTCTGCAACGCATTGGGACATTTTCATGTGTTTACCTATGAATGGTCAACGTCATTTCTGATGGTCATAATCATCGTTGTGGCCACTTGGGACAATTTTTTTCGTGACGATTTTTTTGTTATGTGCCATATGAAAGACATGAAAATGTCAAAAGCGTCACGCGGGGAGCGTCACGCGGAGAGCGTTACGCAGAGAGTTTTATTTAATTTAGTGTCTTTAAAAAATGTTCACTTAAAAAAAAAAAAAAAAAGTATCTTGTTTCAATTTGTTTATTACTACTATTGTCAAGTACTACTGTTATTTAATTTTCTTATAATTATGTTTTTTCCAAATAAGTAAATAAATAAATCTGTCGAGGAAAAAAAAGTACTTGAACCTGTTGAACCACTAATTCCATTCTGCACCTTTCATTAACTTGCCTCTGAAGTGGAAAATTTAAGTTTTGACGATAGTAATTGAAATAAGTACTTAAGCACTTTCAACTCTGATCACATCTAATACAATTTTACTTATAACATTGAGAGTTCACGCCTGTTTTGAAACAATTGTCAACAAGTGACATTAGGGACACATTCTCGTTATGTCTGTAGTAGGTTTTATGGAGCTCTCCACTCCCTGAAACGAATGAGTTAATTTGGGACAAAGTTCTTTCTGAATGAATTAACCATTATCCACTTATAACCATTCCAGTTTCTGATAGAATTTCACTTGACTTAGTTTCTGGACCGACTGAGTAACATTTAAATACATAAATTAATCCGGTCTGTTCAAAAAGTTCATGCAATGGAAGTACTCTCATCTTCTGGAACACTTCTCCTGACGGGAAACCCACAGGTTTTTTTAATAACATTTTCGTGTAATATAAAGCAACTGTGTCCTTATTTTAAGTGCGGAACCCCAAGCAACTTGTGACAATGGAGGTGGTGGAAATTTAGTAATTCCTCCTTCAAAGGTGATGAATATGAGTAATTCTTCTTGATTCTTGCAAATGTTACATCTAAGGGAATATTTCTTGGGGTATAAGCATTCCGGATATCCTCCGGGTGAAGAAGGTTGATCGCATCTCCTCTTTGGAGGAGTAACTACTCCATTTCCATCACCTCCATTGTGACGTCCTCGTGATTATATATTATTCTTTCCTAATGCATTTAGTGGCACTGTTAATGCAGAGCTCGGTTTCAACCCCCCCCCCCCCCCAATCAACCCCTCGAACGCCGACTTTCCTCCCCCCTTTCCGTAGGCAAAATGGGCAATATACCCAAAATTTTTACCCTTAAAATTTAAAAACATACCCCTACCCTGCTTATTTGGAGCCCCCTTTCACTCTGTCCCTTCCCCCCTTTGCCCTTGTAGTTCTCCCCTATCTAGGGGTGCGGCGGCTAGAAAGTAGAGCCTTGTTGGGGTTAATTGTCTCCTTCAAGATGGTGTTTCCCCGGCCTCAACGGGGGGACGCGTTAAGAGGCCCTACGGTCAATACGTTTACCATCGACGAACTGCCCCCCCCCCCCCCCCCCCCCCCCCCCGCTTTTTGAAAGTGTGATGGATAGTAGTTCCTCCTTCTGGATTCTTGCAAATGTTACTTATAAGAAGTTCCTAGGCTATCAGCGTCCAGGATATCAGCTGGGTGTAGCAGGTAAATCGCCTCTCCCCTCTGAAGGAGGAACTACTACACACCTCAAAAGGAAGAGTAGTTCAATCTCCTGAAAGGGCTATTTCTAAATCGACTCTAGCTGTTACGATTCACATTCAAGGAATGAGTTAATTTGGGACAAAGTTCTTTCTGAATGAATTAACCATTATCCACTTATAACCATTCCAGTTTCTGATAGAATTTCACTTGACTTAGTTTCTGGACCGACTGAGTAACATTTAAATACATAAATTAATACGGTCTGTTCAAAAAGTTCATGAAATGGAAGGTAAAGTAATTGTACTTGTACTTGGCAAGTAATTTCAAAGTATTTGAAGCTGTTGAATCACTCATTCCATTCTGCGCCTTTCATTAACATGCCTCTGAAGTGGACAATTTAAATTCTAACGATAGTAATTGAAATAAGTACTTAAGTACTTTCAACTCTGATCATATCTAACACAATTTTACTGATTACATTGGGAGTGGGCAGTTTCACGCCTGTTTTGAAACAATTGTCAACAACTGACATCAGGGACACATTCTCGATATGTCTTTAGTAGGGTTTATGGAGCTCTCCACTCCCTGAAACGTATCGCGTTTTTCATCCCATCCAATCTAAAGAGAAACCTAGTTGTTGCTCTATTATATCCCTATTAATATTGTAGTGGATTTAAATATAATTTACTTGGCGTCGGTAGGCCAAGTGGGACATTTATATTCTGATTATGCGGGTTAGTCCCCGTGTTATTCCTGTAAGGAATGTGGGCGGATCCGTCAAGGTCAGCTTGCTCGGCGGGGTGAACTGAGAGATAGTTCGTGTCGCAGCCGCGTGGAGCACTGGGCTCGCATAGTGGGTGCTGGGTTCGATCAGTTTGGTACTGAGCCGTTTTGTAATATTCCGGCCTAAGATTTATATCTGTAGGAGGAATATGTTGAGCTTGGTTGAGGTACTGAAAAGTATCCTTCGCTTTTTGCACATTTGGAGTGTATTTGACACTCGGATCGGCCGGGTAGGCTTGCGTCGAATATCGTGGGTACTCGGACAGCTTGGTCGAATCGTAATGATTGACTTCAGAGCGGGTCTGAAAGGTATCCTCGATCTTTTGTATAGGCGAGGCTTGATCGAACGTTTCTTTAACGAATACGTTAGGTGAGAAGGCGATCTCGTCGTGAGGATCGAGCCTTGCGTCGTCGCTGGGACCAGCGGATTCGCCGGGTAGCCTGTAGGGAGCGCTACGGGGGCTACGCGGCCCGGCTTCGCCGTCGTCTGCCTCCCCTTGCATGAGGAAATAAGACGGCCGACGTTCCATCGAAATAGTCGAGTTATTAGCTCGTTTCGATGCCTCTATGTACAGAAATAGAGGGTTTAGGGAGGTGGACTCGCTTGACAGAGCGTCTTTCCTTTGCTCGTATGTCAGGGTAATACCTCGTAGTCTTGAAAAAGACTTCCTTGGACGGTAAATTAGAGCGGATGAGCAGAGTAATTTACCGGCGTATCCCGGCGGTCGGTGACGAGCCTAATGCTACGAAACCCGGGTGATACGGCTCGGAACGTCCCTCGGGCGTACGATCTAAAGAGAATATCGATAGATGTACCGGGTGGCGTCCTGACAGATGAACTACGTTGGGCAATGAGCAGGATGAATAATCACTGGACTCGTAGATGCCAATGCGAGATCTGTGTGGAGAGAAGGTAGGCCTTGTAGAAAGCAGTAGGAAGCCGTTCTTGAGATGAACTCGGAATGCAGAAGGTTCGTCAGCGTAGAGCGTGTAGAAATCTTCGTACTTCGAGGTGTCGTCGTCGAGAGCGGAGAGTAGAATGAATTTCGGAGGCTCCGAGCGGGGTATTTATAGGGGGGTGGCCGCCTCCGCGGGGGTGGCCACTTTATGGTTAGTATGCAAATTAGTTTCTCAATTTCTCAGCTCATCTGGGCTGTCTCCTGGTTGGTCCGCTTAATTTCATTAATTCGACTGTGTAATCTCATTGGCTCGCACATTGTTTTCTCAGTATCTGCGAGTATGATAGCTGAGCTGGTCCTCCGGGGTGCTTACGAGCGTCCGTCGCGGAGCCGACGACCTTGAGTTTAGCCGGGGACCTCGGGTGCTTTCTCTGCGTCAGTTGTTCAGACGGGGTCCCCGGGGTGGCTGCTGGACCAGAGGTGGTTGCTTGCCGCCTCTTGGTTGGTTCGCCTATTGTCTCTCGTGTAATCAGTGTTTCTGATTGGCGAGTAGGCTTGTTTGAATTGTCCTTGCTAGTTTTAGAGGACGTTTGATTTTCTGTTTGAGTTTTCAAGGCGACTTGGTTCGAGATACTTGTCGCATCTCTCTCGCCCAGTAAGTGTCTAGGGAGGTCGCCTTGTATGTTTTTAGTTAATATTTCACTTTTGAGAGAGAAATTCGTATTTTCTCTCTGGTGAAATATTTTGTTTGACGGAGTTGTAACTCGACGTCTTATAAATATTTTTGTGTTGTGCCTACCTCTTTTTGGTAGCCCTGAAAAGGGCTGTTGAAAAGAGGGGGTGGTTTTCACCACAAATATGGTACGAAATATGGTATTTTCGTATGGGGAAGTGCTGGTAAGTCAGTATTAGGATCCTTGCAGGTTGCACAGAACACTATACTTAAAATAGCCCTACGGAAGAGTCCACGTTATCTAACTATACTCCTTCACCGAGAGTTAGATGTACTCAACGTGAGGCAATTATTTTTATTTCAATCGTGCTTAATTTATATAAAATTGGTATTCAATCTGAGCATAAATGCAGTGTCACGCATACACGTACTGCAGTATCTTCTAACATTCAGTTGCCTAAATTTAATACTGAACGTGCGAAAAAGAATGCATACTACAAAGTTTTATTGTTCCTTTATGCTTGTAGACTTAATCCTGACAACTTCAGTAGTTTTGTGCATTTTCGGACAAAGTTTTTGAGCAGGATAAAGGAATTTGACCTATAGTGTTTTCTTTGAAGTAGTTTGTGTGTTGCGCAAGTAGCTACTAACTTCGTAGATCACATGATCGTTATTGGCTGAGACCAGCTCCACCAGCCGCCACAAGTTCTTATGAACTTATTTGGTTGGTGGACAGGAGAAAATTTACTTATTTTTTAATTTTTATTCCATCGGCTTGTATATATTTCACATTTTATTTATTTTTTTTTCCTGTCAATAAATTGATATTATGATTCTGATTCTATTTTCCTTTACTTTGACTCTGTTCACACCGTTAAACTTGACAGTGTCTCAAGGCGAAAATTGGAGGTTGCCTTCAATTCGTGTATTCGGTGCGCTTATGAATGAAAGTTAAAGGACCATATCTCTGAGCACAAACACAAATTTTTAGTTTTGGACTTATTTAATTGTACTTTTAATTGCGGCAGTTAATAACTGTTCATAAGATTATGAGTGGTGCTCCGCCTAGCTACCTTAGAGGCATGTTTGTTGGTTCTCTTTCCCAAAGATCAGGGGCCATTCGTATCCCAGGCCATGCTACCAGAGCTTTCGGTCAATCGTTTGGCATCGTGGGTGTGAGACTGTGGAACTCTGCCTGTCCGCATTCGCTCTCTCTCTCATACAAACAAATTTAGGAACTCGTGCAAGAAATTTTTATCCACCTGATAATAAGCCTTCCTCTGCCCCCTAGCATAGCACTCTGCATTTACTTGTACATTTTTTTTTTTTTAATTAATTTTTTTTCTTCTATTAAATCTCGAGCGGCTGTAATTATTGTTGTTATTGCTTGTACATAATAGAAATAATATTCAGTTTGTGCTGGGAGTCTCCTTTGGAAGAGTATGCTGCGGATATTTGAATAGTCTGGTAAGTTCATATTTTCATCCCTATACTGTCAGCTACCAATTACAGTATTTGCTGTTATCAAAAGTTTGTTTGTTTCTATGATATGACCAGATATGTTAGAAACGGGAACTTAGGGGTACAACTTTGTGCCACCGTTTTTTAAATTATTTCTGCAATAAAATTTAAGGCTTTCTCGTTGTATTTTTACAGAAAATGGGTGCTCAGAATCGGAGAAAGGTGGCTGGACGGCCATACCGAAATTATACGGAGGAGACCTGAACACAGCGATACAATCAATGTACCTATCCAGAATAAAGAGATTTCTGCTCGTGAAGCTGCGAGGCAATATGGGATCCATCGAAACACCTTATCCAATCGACTTCGTGCTTTCAAAAAATCACTAAAAATGGTTTAAAATGACTAAAGTTGACTAAAAATAGTTAAATTCACATTTTTCAGCAAAAATTTAGTCGATAAATGTTAATCAACAACGAACTAGAACTTACTTTTACTTTTTTTTTACTTTACTTTTATGGTGATTTTGGTATTGTCAATTTTTTTCAAAGAGTTGAAGATTTGTTGGGATATTTTTGTATGAATTGTTAAGATTTTATAATAAAAACGAACAGAAAGTTGCCTTGCATTGATTTTTATATTCACCTTGTTTAAAAAATCGAAAAAACACTAAAAATTCCGAGGGCAAATTTTTTTTTTGTATTACGTTGCAAAGTCAACATGCTGATTAACAAGATTCAGACCGCCACAATGAGCCACATAAGGTTTTTCATTTCATTATAGGCTAAAAAAGATGGTGGCTCAAAGTTGCACCTTCCTGGGGTAATGAATTTGCCACGAATAAATAGTTCCCCTTCTATTCGCTGAACATATTGGAATTTTTTCCTTAGCGACATTTGATCACTGAGATGTGTAAGTATCTTGGGTAAACATTTCAACGAGATACGACGACAAATAAAGTTCTGACACTCAAAAAACCAAAAAAAGTGGCACTAAGTTGTATGAGTTTACGGTTGTACATTTTAGCGAATTTTTGAAGAAAATTAAGCTATTGCTCTCGCCTCAAAATTTGTAGAATGTGAATTTTTGAAAACATTTTATGCAGAAAACCGTTTCAGGCTATCCTGAATCATATTCTGAAGTTAAACGCATTTTTTTAATGTATGTATGTATGTAATGAATGTGTCATTCCAGACGATAACTGTCCGTAGAATTGTGCTAGAAACTTCAAACAAATTTTAAAATGTTAAGGACACAAAACGAAAGTTCAAGTTCGTTGGCCAGCATGATCGGATTACATATTCGGATTGAAATTTTCAAAAACGTAGTCAAAAATTTCAAAATAGCCTGTTTTTTGCGATTTGTTGTGCGAAATAATATTTTCAGCATACTAACATGTGGTATATTCGGAATCAGCGTAAAATTTCCTATAAGAATATATATCAAGTTTTCAAAAATTTCAAAGTTGAAAAATCAGTCAATAATCGAAATAATGCCAATCGAAACATTGTCCAAATTCAGATTGAGTCAGATTGAACTACTCTTATGGAAGTATCCCTGTATAAACAATCCTAGAACCATGCTGTTTAAAACGTAGGTAGTAGGTACTTGTTAAAAAAAAAAAAAAAAAAAAAAAAAAAAAAAGTAATCACAACTGATGAGTTTACTCTGTGAAATATTCCGTCCTCCGATTCTCTCGGTCGCTCTCTTTAATGTTTTACGCTCAACTGTTTTAGGACTTGATGTAGCTTTAATACTGACTGTGGCTTAGAAAATATCAGCCATGAAATTATGAAGAAGTTCTATTTATGTACGTACTAGCACGCAGACCCAAGTTCTTCAAAAATTCGCTCATGGGGTCGTGCATGACTGGACTTTTTTAAAATTAATTTTTCTCTTTCTATTTAGATTGAGTTATTGCTTGTACATAATGGAAACAATATTTCTTCGTACAATAAAGTTTATTTGATTTGATTTGACATACCAATTGCGATAAAGTCCTGTTCCCGGCCAGCGTTGTAGAGGATGAGGCCGGAAGGCTCCCGCGTTTTGAATTGAAAATAGATGTTGGGCCCCGAATAAGCTTTGAGGACGGGAAGGCCAACGAACGTGTGTTTGCTCTTGAACGTGACGGGGTGGTGCACCAGCTGATGGTCCCTTTTGGAGAACGTCGCAGTCACTTGAATTCTCGGCAAGTGGCTTCCTGAAATTTATTTTATTTATTTGAGCGTTGTGCGTATTACATTAACATCTATAACATAAATACATTCGTATACTAAGAGTAAAAAACGTGTGCCAACTTGGGTGGGCCGTATAACTTCATCACATATTGTAACATGAACGTACAGAATTAGTTGAAGAACAAAGTATGAGTCAAGATTAGAGGTGGCACACAAGGGCTTGAATGTGTCAGATTACTGAAAATAAGAAAGTTCGGTTTGAGGAATTAAAAAAGAACCACGGATAGTAATATTTTTACTGTACGTAGGTCACAAAATTTGTATTCTGAAGAAAACATACCTACTAGACATTTCAATCTTAACGAGTCCATATTTCAGTAAGGTTGTACTGCATACAGCTAAAGAAAAGAGGTTCTAAAAAAAACCGAGTCTTTTTTTTGGGGGGAGTCATTTTCCACTAGTTTAAGCAAACAACATCGTATATAGGCACCTACTCATTAAAAATAACCAAAATAGCTAAAGGAATCCTCATCACATGGGTATCACATATACAGAACAGACCCAGGGTATCACATCCCCAGAATATCATGACCTTTGAGTATTAATAAGATGGAGGGCCATTGCTCTGAATTTAACGCTGTTCCCCCGTCAAGGCATAGGTGCCACTACTGTCGCGTTGGCTTTGCAATTAACCCGTTCCCGCCACGCGATTTTCAGATTCAAATTACAAAGCAGTTCATTGTAATTCAAGTTTTGTTTGATATTACTTATTATTATTACATTTTAGTATTAATTATGTATGTAGACATAACTGTCTAGATGTTAGTATGTTCACACTTTGATTCCCATGCCCAAATCTTGGTGCCTCCTATTTCTTGTTTTCTTTTTTTTTTGGGACACAGAACAGCTGATCTACCTTCATCAAACATCCACTAGAGTGTACTGGCGTCATTTCAACACTCATTCCCACAGTGTAAAAAATATGAAATATTAATGGTGTTAAATAGCGGTGTACATGTACGGTGAATAATTAGGATTAAAATCTTAAATAAGAAATGTATCCTAGGTATACCCCTACAATCCCCATTCATTCACCAAACTCAACATCACATCTTACATCAGCTGATCAGTGTTCGGCCATTTTGCCCCTGGTCAATTCAAAAGCCAAACGACAGTAGTGGCACGTATGGTTTGACTGCCTGAAACATCACTAATAGCCCTCCATCTTATTAATACTCAAAGATCATGACAGATGACACCCAAGAAGTAAACAGAATCATTGAACCGTTCGTTGATGTTGTTGTGGTGTATGGAGTTGAGCGCCCGGCGGGAGATGCTCAGCCTTCTCAACTTCTCGAGTATCCGTGAGCGACACCAGACCAATTTTCGTCCATGCAGGTAGCAGGTAGGTAGTTCTTGTTTAGGTAGGTATGGGAATATTGTCCTTAACTAGTAAGTAGGTGCGGGGGCTGAACTTTTCTTCTTCGTTTCAAATATAAAGTATTTTGGTCTAGTTTAAATTTTTTATAAAGTATACAGTATTTTGAACAAAAATAAAGTAGGATACTTTAAATTAAAGTAGATCTGGCAACCCTAGTGTAGACAGCTAATATACAAAAAGACGTTATTCACGGTTGCGCGTGCGCACAGGCTACTGTTAATCCAACAGCAATTGAATTTATAGGAGATCATTTAGGAGCAAACCCGTGTGCAGTGTCCCACTAACTACCTCCCCCCTCCCCTAATTACTTCCTTAATAAATGGTTTAGAAGAAAAATTAAAATGGCAACCCCCCTCCCCACTACCCTTTATTTTTTAGTAAATGTCAAATAACATTTTTGCGCTTGTACGCATACGCAAAATGTGCGCAGGACGCACTAACTTGGTTATTTTAAGTGATACCTAACCACAGCTTTTCGCTCACGGAATGAGGGTCCAAAAGTCAGATAGTCTTGGAATGAATTCTGCAGGATGTCAGCTGACGAAAACACAAGCTACTGATACAATATCCTACTTTAGATAATTTTCTTATTTTGGTCAGGCCGTATAAATTCATCACATATTGTAACATGAACGTATAGAATTAGTTGAAGAACGAGGCATGAGTCAAGATTGTAGCAGGGCCGTTTTTAGGGGGGGGGGGGGGGGGGGGGGGGCGATGGGGGCGGTCGCCCCGTGGCCCCGGGTCAGGGGGGGGGGGGGGCCCGGATTTTCAAGGTGGGAAGGGGGAGCACTCCTCAAAAAAAGGGTCTTTCTGTTTAAAAAAAAAAAAAAATTATCGTCCTATGACACACCAAACCGAGTACCTCCTTTTTCTTTGCCGCCTTCGGCGATTTTGAAGTCGGTCAAAAAAAGAGATTTTACCTACTTTCACATCGTCGAAAGTGAAATTGTATTTATTTTATCATTGATTCACCAACACCAGAACAATCTACCTACCACTATAGGGTTTTATAGCAGTCAAAAGCTCCACTGGTGAGAATTTAACAAATGACATTCTCAAATTTCTTTCAAAAAAAAAAAAAAAAAAAAAAAAAAAAAACTTGGACATACAGGACTGTCGTGGCCAAGGGTTCGACAATGGCTCTGATATGAAAGGTAAAAAAGCTGGCGTTCAAAATCGTATTATCAAGATAAATCCACTAGCTTATTATGTCCCTTGCTCTTGTCACAGTTTAAATTTAGTTCTCTGTGATGGGGCTTAAAGTTCAATAAAATCGATAACACTATTCGGGATCTTGCAACGATTGTATACTTTGTTCAGTTGCTCTTCTCAGAGGTGGGCAATTTTGAAGGACCACGTAAATTTGAACTTGCAACGTCTCAGTGATATACGATAGGAAGCGAAGCTGAAGGCTATCCAGGTTCTACGATATAACATTGATGGAGTGCACGACAGCCTTGTGGAACTGTCCAATTTTATGACAAATTCTGATTCAGGCGTGTCCCATGAAGCTTCCACCTTAGCTTCTCAGATCAAGGAATTCCATTTCCTTGTTGCTCTTACCACGTGGTACAATATTCTATTCCAAATCAACCTAGCCAGTAAGGTAATGCAAAGCCCGAATTTGGATCTTCTGGAGGCAACCAGTCTGCTGAAGAAGTGCAAGGATTTTTTTTCAACTTTCCGCAGAAATGGGCTAACAGAATGTGAAATGGCAGCAAAGGAGCTAGCGGAGAAGCTCAAAACGGATGCTACCTTTGTCAATAAAAAGAGACTAACAAAAATTAAGAGGCAATTTGACTACGAGAGCTCAGAAAACATCGAGATGGAACCTAAAAAACTGTTTGAACTTGAGTTTTTCAATCCTCTGGTGGATCTCGTCAATACCGAGATTCGAGCAACTCGATAAGTTCAAGGATACATGGGGATTTTTGTTCGATCTTGAGAATATACCCGACCACCCTCTACTGCTGGAGAAATGTAAGAAATTAGAGGAGCGATTGACTCACAATAGCACTCAAGATATCGATGGAATGAATCTCTGCATGGAAATCGAGGCCCTTCATCGCTCCGTAAATTGGAAGGAGAAAAATCAAAAACCAACACCAAAAAATATGCTTAACTACATAATAGCACATAAAGTTGAGAACCTCTACCCAAATTCTTGGGTAGCACTCCGAATTCTATTGTCCATTCCTGTGACTGTGGCGAGTGGAGAGAGGTCGTTTTCCAAACTTAAACTAATCAAGACTTAGGTACCTGAGAAATTCAATGTCTCAGGACAGACTCTCTGCACTCGCCACATTGTCCATTGAAAATGATGTAGCCCATCAGTTGGATTTTAATGACCTGATTCGAGATTTTGCTGAAGCGAAGGCAAGGAAGGCTTCTTTCAAATAGTTTTTATTGTTTTGCCTAGTCTACCTAGTCTTTCACAAAAGCCTCCGATTTATTTTTCAAATTCAAGTATTCAACACATAAACATTCCATTTGGAAAATATGGAAATTTACTACATTTTACTCAATTATTCTTCATTGTTATGTTTTCTATTTTGTATTAAGGCACATACTTAAATAACTATAAAATATAATTTTACGTTTGTTGAGCTAGTTTTCTTGTGATTTTCTAACCATTTCCTACCTTACCTATCAATGAATTAGATTACGTAGGTGGAGGGGGGTACTCCTCCAGAGGGGGGCCCCCAAAGATTGCTCGCCCCCGGGCCCCAGAGGGGCTAAAAACGGCCCTGGATTGTAGTATGCGAAATATCACAGTAATGTGTAGACAGCTAATATACAAAATAGGGCTATAATTCATGTATGCGCATGCGCATACTGTAATATTAATCCAACCGGCATTCTCCATAAGTATGCAGAGTGTCACCTACTAATTAACTTCTTTAATTAATGGTTTAGAAGACAATTTCAAATGGTGACCCCCTCCCCCCTCCCAGTATTTTTTCAGTAAATCTCAAATAAAATTTTTGCGCCTGTACGCATACGCAAAATGTGCGCAGGACGCACTAACTTTGTTATTATAAATGCTACCTAACCACCGCTTTTCGCTCACGGAATGAAGGTCCAAAAGTCAGATACTCTTGGAATGAATTCTCCAGGATGTCAGTTGTGACCAAAACACCAGCTACCGATGCAATATCCTACTTTAGGCCCGGTGCACACGAGCGTCAAAATGACGCTTGACGCCGCGTCATTTCTTGGAATCGCTATCTGCGTCCTATCTGAGTTTCAATGCACACGAGCGGCAAAAGGACGCAGGACGCCGCGTCATGACGTGTCAGTCACTCGCTCGCCAACTACGAGGATGGATCTGTACCCAGATATTGAAGAAGAAAGTGGTTTTTTCGTATTTGGTGCACAAGTACGTATTTCGCAAAGAAGAGGGCAGAAATCGGAAGTACTGAAGAAGCGAATATTATTGAAATTAAAGTACCTACGTTTTTCAGCATAATTTTGAGCAAAACTTATTAAATGTCCTAGTTAATCGTTTATAGTTTAGTTTTGACTAAAATTGTGCTAAAACTTATAAATGTAACGCTTTTTGGCTGTTTTTAGCCATTTTTAGTGATTTTTTTAGTACATTTTTCGAAATTTGCCAATTTAATGGGCTAAAAAATACGTAGTTGACCAACAAACTCATCCTTTCGTTTGGAATGCTTGATTTGTTGGCCCAAGAACGGTATTTTTATCTCAATCCTAAGGAGAGTTATCGTCTGGAATGATGTATATATATATATATATATATATATATATATATATATATATATATATATATACATATATATATATATATATATATATATATATATATATATATATATATATATATATAGGTATAGGTATATATATAATCAATTGCTGAAATTTCGATACAATTTAGCATAATATAATAAGACATGTAATTTAAGAAAATTCGCTCATTCGATCATACTGCATGACTGGAACTTTTTCTAAATAACATCCCCATACTCCCACATACATGCCCATATGTATACGTATATGAAATTGATATGAATATGGATTTTGGTTGGGGTTGGACGAAAAGTTGGAAGGACCTCGGAGCTAGGACTCGGATTTCAATGAAGAATGTTTTCGAAAATTGTTATTTTATAATTGCAGTAGCAATTTTCTGCGAAGATTCGCTAAAAACGGCATGTTGGGCATAGCACGTAGCTTTCTCGTATCCTTTGACAATGAATCAATGTGCAGAAAATTGAAGTTTTTCAAAAAATCGTGGGCCGAAATCTTCAAAATGATGGTTGACGCGAAGTGACGCAGCTGCACGTGTGCACCGGACGATTGACTGCTGAGTACTGCTAGGGGTATCGGGCGGCAAGATACCTATCGCCCGCAACGCGCGTCCCACAGAAACCTGCGTCAACTTTGATACCTATCCGCGTCAACGCCAGCTGCAGATAGGTATCGGCGTCCCGTGTGCACCGCACCATGCTCCGCTGTGTATCTCTAGTTATCCGATTGAAAATGACGCGGCGTCAAGCGTCATTTTGACGCTCGTGTGCACCGGGGCTTAGATTATTTTTCTAATTTTTTTTTTTTTAATTTATTAATGCCATTTATTAATACAAGAATGCAAGTATATAAACACACAAAAAAAGATAAGGAAGTATTTGATATTTCGATCCATAGATACAAAAACAACACATCTTAGTTAAAGTTTGGCAGTTACTGATCTCCAAAATTTATAAAAATTGTCTGGAGATCAGGAGTTCAAAAAACAAAAACAGAAAATATGACGAGTGCTATCATTACACAAATACGCACCATAAATTAAAGGTAAGGGACTTAATTTAAGATATGGGAATAAGATCTTAAATGACGCAGCAAGTACTTACTACATTCTACCTAAAAAAAGAAATTTCAAATAAAACATTCTGCAAAAAAAAAAAAAAAACTATAGACGAGGATTAATAAAATTGTCAATCAGTTTGACGTGAACTGGCAACTCAACAATCTAGAGCCTAAAAAAGAAAGTTGTCGCTTGAAAAAATCACATTTATGGTATGGGATTGGTGTCGTAGTACATGAATTCAAACGCGTAATATCTTGTAAAGGGGGGATTCTGAAAGTTAATGTTAAAAATAATAACTACTTTAATACTTCTACCACATAGGTTAGTCGAGGATGGAGAATATTTAATTGAGAAAACCAGTTTTGAAAATGAGGCGTAAGACTGACTTAATTGCCACCTCAATTTCCATAAAAGACCTTTCATTAGCAACACCCCATACAGGAAGACAATAGATCATAATAGAATAAACATATGCATGGGAATTCATTTTGATAACAGACAGCGGTAGACGAATAACAAACAGAGGTAGAAATAACATAAAAGAGGTAGAAATTGTGGCCAGGTTTTTTCGATTCTGCCCCATAGTGCATTGGATACTGAACTGAAGCAGGAATTTACTGTAGTTACCTGCAGGTTCTGTAGTTCCTTGCATGGTGCGCGCCTGTTCGAAATAATGCACTCCGTTGTAGGTGAACTGCTGCATCGAACCGACGAAATTCGGTACGGAGTTGGTCATCTGAATTTCCTCTTCGTCGTGGAAAAGGCCTCCGACGTGAAGGTTTCTGAGCTCCAGAATTCCGCCTCTTCCCAGAGGAGTGTCCACTGTACAAATTCCAGATTTATTAAAGATAAATTAATTAAATTATGAACTAAACAAAATACAATGGATGCGCTTTAAAACTGATAACACAGGTTTACAAAAGAAAAGTAATGTTCTGTGAAGGAGATCTCATTATCAAATCTAGGGGTTCTTGAGTGTGCTGAACACGAACCCTAAAGCCCGTTTTTTTCCATCTCATCAGGATTTTAAAATATTGTCAAAATTTGTCCAATTTTGGTCTAATCTTTCCAATTTTTCTAGCTGTTGTATCTGAAGAGTGTGATGTATTTGAGTGGCGTTGTTTCCTATAGTTTTTGACCTCCTGAATCGAATGAGACCAACCGCAGGTCGTTACGATTAATGGTTACGGAGCTGGAGCTCCGATTTCTCCTTGGTTTTTGGGCGTTTTTAACATGGAACATGTTTTTGGCTTCATAACCTGCAGTCTTGTACACATGCTTTCGTACGGATAGACACAGTCAAGAAATCATAAGAACCTGCTTTTGGTGGTCCATTTGAGGTTTTAGACCAAAGCAGGGTTGCCAGGACTTTTCATCAAGGCGTCCGGGCGAAAATTGCTCTGGAAGCTAAATGTCCGGTTTTTTAGGGACTTTATATCGACTGTATTCGTCAAGCTAAAAATGACTACAAGCATGATTACATTTCTTTCACGCCCCTTGTCACAACTAAGACCTCGTTTTTTTTCTTCTTTCTTTCAAATACAAGCTAAAATGTATCTACCAAATTGAAAACAAATCGCAATGTTGACCGAACTTTTAAAAAGCTTATCACATGAGGCAGTTTTTGTGAGATTTGACAATTTTCAACATTTGTTAAGCGATTTGTAAAACTTTAAATTTCATGGGTTTTCAGAAATATTTATTTGTGAAAATAGTTCATGTTTAAGCAGGCAGTATGGTAATTAGATGGTATTTTTTGAGAATCAAAAGACAAATTATATCAGACGTTTTAACACTGGTTTCGAAAAAAATGCTCGAAAATCGAATTTGGTTGAGTTAAAGTAGAGAAACACGGTTTTAATGCAAAAATAAAGTAGTTTCTCTGCAACACTCTTTTACAATTCATATACATCGATACTGATTGAGAGGGAAAATTTACTCCATTCTCGAATTATGAAGAGTTCTTCTCCATCTTTGAACAAGTTTAACTCAAAATTCGTATAAAGCTTATCTTAATCCACCTATAATATTGTAGTCGGCAAGTGATATTTATTGGAACATATATAGATAATATGTATAATCGTACCCATTTGGCACGGTACTGAACATATTCTATAATGAAAATTCATATCAGTAATTGTGCATGCATGGAACTTATGAATGTTCGATAGTTGGATGAGTATTTTTAGTATGCCCATCTGTCAGCCAATCTGCCTAGTGTCCGGTTTTTTGCCCTATTCCACCTGGCAACCCTGGACCGAAGTGACAAACGTTTCACACTCCAGATAAAAGAAAAACCAATAAAAATCTCGGCAGATCGTCTCAAGCCTGCCTATGCATTAGCTTTGAATGAAGAGGAACCTGCAGCTCGACAATCTGGACCAAAAGCCACGAAGTCGCAGCAGTTCCTTTTGATTCCACCTTTGGCTAACACATTGGGTGCCCATGCCCAGCCGTCGGATTACTGAAGTTGCCCACTGGTTTCTAACCTCAACAGGACATTGCGACTCACACTGTAGGTTTGTTTCCAATGCTTCTCTGGAGCAGGTTCAGTTCAGAGAAAGTGCAGAGCAAGAGCACCTCCATGGCTATTCAGTTTAGGTGGCAGTGGAAACGCTCAAGGACATGTTCGGAGCAGTAACCATGGGTACATGAAGATTCATGAAAATGGAGTCACGTTAGCGGAACTTCAGCAAACAAACCCTTTTGCGCCGTCCGACCTTCTGCTGTTGTTCTGTGTAAGGTTATGGAAGTTTGAGGAAGGATATATAGGGTTATCCAAAGTTTCATAGCGCGCATGCGCGGAACAAGCTGCACCTGGTCTTCTGGTGGAGCAGAAAGTTCATGTTCGGATCATGTTCCTTGGGCAGCGGATACACTATCTGGCATCGAATATGAACTGGGGGACTGCGGAAACGCCTTTTTCTTACTCTTTCTTCACCGCACAAGCACAACTTGACCTGAACCTATTCAGTACAGCAGTGGAAACAATCCTTGTGCGTCATGGGCGTCCCTAGACAGGTTTTCAGTTTTTCTGGTTCTACAATGCCCATGACACACAGTGGGAGTCAATTTAGAAATGGGTAGAAGAAGTACTAAAATTCATTGTTATTTGAATATTTATTCATATTTATGTAAATAGTTTGAAAAATGCAGGAAACAAGATAATAAAAATATTAAAACATCTTTTCATTAAAAGAGAAGTAGTATATCTGTACCCGATTCTTTAGGGACTAAGGGAGGAATAACCTGTTATTATTCGAACCAATTGAACTTCGAACCATCACTACTTCTCTGTACCAAAAATAGCCCCAACCACGTTGCATTCTTTGAAAAAACCTTCCTGCCATGTCCCGTTGTAAACTCTCATTGAAAAAAGTATAATATTTGACTCACACTGTGCGTCATGGGCACTGTTGGCCAGACCGCTCATGACGAGCCAACCGGTAAGTGCCGAGTAAGTCATGGGCACGTGTTAACAAAGACGTTGTTAAGAAGACAACTAGATCAGGTCGCACAGTTCAGTTTCCCACAAGATTTCGAGACCAAGTTTGTGTTCATAACATTTAATCGAGACTCTTGCTGTCCCCCTTCAAATTCTTGTTTGACTCGTTAAACGTTCAAGTGTATTCGTTTTTCTGTTGAATTTATGGTCGAGACAACCTATCTTTTAACTTATGTTGTCACTACGTGGTGGATAGTGTAGGACGTAGGTACTCAAGAGAAACTTCGAAACTCAGAAAAGTTCAAAATTTAGAACTTCGACTCAGTTTGTGTGTTTATGAACCTTGGAGTGCAACCATTCAACTGTGGCTTGGTTACCTAACTACTTACTAGCTAATTAATTCTCATAAATATGTAGTAACATGGAATCATGTTTTAGCGATGGATCCCCCGCCGAAAAGTGAGACTATAAAGTGAGATGAAAGTAGCGCCAATAATTGTGATGATTTCCGCTTACAACCGAGTCGTTGCTAGGGATATGATACTTTTCGTTTTTCATCCCACAAAATTCGTTGACCATTCGTTCGAAAGCTCTCGATTTATCCAACCATACTATATTAACTACTGCGAAGTGCGTGGCCAACAAGCTGAGTTATGAGCATGGTTATATGAATAATTGTTTACACACAGGTGATCATTCTCAATTATTGATATTGTGAACATGATTGCAACCGCTTGTTAATTTCTGATGATTTCATTGAGCTGCTGTTTCGATTATGTGATTCATAGCAGGTGATCCGAATATTTCAAGAACGGTTTGATTTGTGAAGCGGAGGTTAAATAATTTTAATAGGTAATTTCTATACTTTACACTATAGGAAGCTGTAATTTCGTATGTAGCCTCTTTAGCCTCTTCCTATAATAAAGTGAATGTTTACTCGCGAGTTTCTATTAGGAGATCATCATCTCACAAGAGCTCAATCGTCGTGATCATTTCTATAATAAAGTGAATGTTTACTCGCGAGTTTCTATAAGGAGATCATCATCTCACAAGAGCTCAATCGTCGTGATCATTTCTATTATAAAGTGAGAGCGAGGAGCTAAAACATTTTTCCATGTTTTTTTACATTTCAGCAGTCAGGCTCAAAGTAATAACATCCGGGGGGGGTCCAGGGGGGCAAAGGGCCGAGTTTTTAAAATTCATTTATTGGTTTTATACAAATTGTATAAGTACCAGAACTGAAATGGGAATGGGAATGGTGTGTATATCTTGAAATTTCGTCTGTGTTTGACGTCATCCGTATAGTTTGCTGTGATCTTGTTGTCTTCTGTTATCTGTTATCTTCTGCTTCTGTGCCCAATATTATTTCCTGTGCCGTTTTTTCGGTGTGGAGTGGCTCTGTGTTTGGCCGGTCAGGGCCTATTTTTATTCTCATAAATATTATCATTATAGAGTTGGAGTTCAGTGCCAGTAATTAATAGTGATAATTAAATTAATTACCTTCCCCAAGTCTACGCCTAAAAACTACAAAAATTAGGACATATGTTCATGGTGCATGGCTGGTTCTATTCCAGTAAGTTGTAATTATTACCTCTGACTGGTGTTTCGTCATCAACTTGCAAATTGATTGATTCCGCTCTTCTCGAGTAGCTGACTGTGTGCCACTGGTTGTCATTCAGTCCTTGACCGATTTGGAGGGTCTGAAACAAATTTATCACCAGGATTTAGGAAAACAAGGCCGAGTTATTATATTATTTTTTTCCATTTATTTTAGCTGGGTTTGGCCCATGTGCCACACATTACATTTAACCATTAAACACAATTAGTACATTTTACAAAATTAAATTAATTTCTTCTAAAATCGCCTAGATTGCCGAAAAAAGGTGAATTTTATTCGCCTAATTTCTAGAATTACACGGGTTAATTCTAGCAAAAAGTCTCGTGCTAGTTTTCTCTTGAGCATTTGATTGCACTAGTTAGATTATCATGACCTTGCTATTTTTATTCACTTAATTTTCAGCATTTACTTGAAAAACTCGGCCCTTCGGGCCTCGCAAGGGGCTCTGCCCCTTGACCCCGTTGGGGGCGACCCATAGACCCCCCGGATGTTATTACTTAGAGTCCGTGGCTAAGAGTCAAGAAACATGGAACACGCTTGGCAGAAATGACCAAGTAACAAAAACCGAAATTTTCAGGAGCTTCAAACGACAAATAGAATCAAAATTAGAAGGAAAAACCTTGCAAGGCAATATTTTGTTACGAAGTGCGTCTACAGTTACTATAACCAAGATTAACTTCTCAACCAAGTGACAGCAAAATAAGCGGCGTTTACTATATCCATTTATAACATAAATAAATATAAAACTACGACATGAATAGAAGAACAAGTACGAAAGAAATGCGTGATAAATCGAGAGCTTTCCAACGAGTGGAGAACGATTTTTGTCCCATAAACACTAAAGACGTTTTATTACCCCCAGCAACGGCTTGGTTGTACGTGAAAAACAAAAGAAATATATTATTACGATAGTGTAAAACGCTTGCGTACGAGTCTACAACACATTGGGACATTTTATGTCTTTAGTTGAAGACAAGTATGTGTTGCAGACTCGTATGCAAGCTCTAAGAGCCACTCAGCTGATCCGGGCCCTGGGCATCGTCAAGTAAATGTCCTAAAGAGGCTACATAGGAAATTACAGCTTCCTAGAGTCTAAAGCATAGAAATTAGCTTTAAGAGCCACTCATCTGATCCGGACCCTGGGCATCGTCAAGTAAATGTCCTAAAGAGGCTACATACGAAATTACAGCTTCCTAGAGTGTAAAGCATAGAAATTACCTATTAAAATGATTTAACCACCGCTTCAAAAATCAAACCATTCTCGCAATATTTGGATCACCTGCTATGAATCAAATCATCGAAACACCAGCTCAATGAAATCATCAGAAATTAACAAGCGGTGGCAATCATGTTCACAATATCAATTATTGAGAATGATCACCTGAGTGTACACAATAATTATTCAAATAACCTTGCTCATAACTCAGCTTGTTGGCCACGCACTTCGCAGTAGTTAATATAATATGGTTGGATAAATCGAGAGCTTTCGAACGAATGGTCAACGAATTTTGTGGGATGAAAAACGACGAAGTACCATTTCCCTAGCAACGACTCGGTTGTAAGCGGAAATCATCAAAATATTTTCGTGAGCAATTTACCGTGACGTTTTTTTAGTTTATGTGCCATAGCAAAGACATAAAATGTCAAAAAATTTCGTGACACATCGCCGTCTCTCAACCGTTTCATTTTTCGCCAGTTAGCTGAAGGCCAAAGCATGTTCCATGCTAAAACCTGGTAAAGTAAAACTGAACGCACAATCTTTAAAATTGACCACGGGTTGTCGAAAGTTAAACTTAAATCAGCGAAGTGGGACAATGTGTATCTTGCAGAAAGTTTGGATGACGCAGCAATTAATTTTGAGAAATTGCTCACCTCGCTGATTGAAGAATCAACTGTTGCCACCAGCAAACTTGACCATGAAATTTCCCGTTTAACACCTTGGATTACCCCTGAACTGCTTAAATTAGTAGATTTTTCAATATTTCATCCCTTAATTGCTACCGTTTAGGGTTGATCAGAATTGATGCCACTGTTACTGGCACATCACTGACCGATTCGTGATTTTTTAGCCAAATTTTATAAACTTTGGTCCAGATCAGTGGCGGCTCTTGTCTTGAAATGCAGGGGGTGCACAGAGATCAACGAGGGCTATCACGGGGACGGTAGAGGTGCTTTTATACTAAATACCTACCTACACCAGACACGAGAACTGTTCTCAAATGGAAAACAGAAATTCTGAAATACTTAACCATCAAAGGAGTTAACCCAAGGAATGATTGCAATAGCTGAAATGTATACCCGCCCAGCAAGAACCATCGTGGAGGTGAAAGCAAATCTTGCCATGGAGGGGAAGGAAAGGGAGAGGAGATGTTCATGGGGAAAGAGAAGGGTTAGTCATAATCTAGATAAATAATGGGGAATATAAAAATAAAATCTATCACATTATAGGGGTTGAACTTACGGACCGAATCAGAAAGATTTTTGATTTTCAAAGTTTGCGTTAGTCCCGTTAGTGATGACAAGGGCTTCGCGAATCCTGCACTTTTCTTCGATTGACAAATGGGACCAGTTCAACTTGATGAACTCAACTGAATTATTCATCGTAAAAGTATCTACTCAACACTCAATAACTTCAAAAAATCGTAACACTAAATGAAATAACACCGGGAAAAATAGAAGTGTGACTGATAAAAATGATCACTAGATGATAACGAGAACGGAAAGTACTCGGTGTCGCTACCTAGCGGATGAGCATGCCCCTAAGAATGCTCCTGTTAACATCCTGTATGGGATGTTACGGGCTCTCTGATTGGTCAATCTCACATGCCCGCCTCAATTCAAACTGAAAATCCTCAGTCCGGAGATAGGCGGTCAAGTCTGAGGTTGAGCAACAGCGAGCTGTTGCGCCCGCTCGCTTCTGATTGGTCAGGTTGGGTGAGCTTCCCCCTTCAGCCCCTCCCTACCACAACCTTCTCTGTTTCGCGCGTAGATTTAGATTTCCCGTCTTCTGTCACCAGCTAACTTCAAATGAGAGTGAAGTAATTTTGAAACATTGTTATTATTTTGGTTTGACTGAGGGTGCACATGCGCCTTTGCTCCCATCAGTAGCTGCCCCTGGTCCACATGTTTTGGAGAAAAGTTCCGGCCGGCGTTTTTTTATCCAAATTTTAGATTCTATGCGTCTTGAAACGTAAACCAACCCCGTCTCCCAATAAACTTGACACTTTTCGCCAGTTAGCTCAAAGCTATAGCATGTTCCAAGCTAAAACCCAAGAATTAGCACTTGCTTGGTTTTATTCACATGACCAGATCTCTCTCTCACCTTTTCCTTTTCACCCAATCTGAGATGCAGGCGGAGTCTCCCGGCAAACACGGCCGCCTGCAAGCGGTCCCCCGACTGCTCCGTCGACGTGACCAGAAGAAGACCAGCTGGGCGAGTCGTTCTGAACCGCAGGCGAACCTCCTCCGCCTGACTCTTCATCTCCCGACCCATCCGGACCGTCATGTGCTGCGACCCGTTGAACGTCAGCGTCGTTGCCTCTGTTCAACAAATCAGACATGTTAACGTAAATTAAACTTGTGAAATTAGTATCTACAGCTAATGGGGAACTTCCATGATAGGTACGGTGACCATACGTCCCGATTTTATCGGGACAGGCCCGATTTTAAAGCCTGTGTCCCGGGGTCCCGAATTGGGAAAGAAATGTCCCGATTTTCTAGCAGGCACTAGACTGTGTTAAAGCATTACTAATTCTCCAAATGAACAGTTCTTTGTCGTGTGTTGAAATGTAAATAAGAAAAGACGACTCCTTGCTGAGAGCACTATCCTTAACGCAGAAGTACGACTGGAGTAAAAAGAGTACCCCTGGCCCTTGTGAAAAAATATAACAAGAACAATGATGTAAACAGACTGCTCTGTTAACTTTTATTTTTTCATTTTTTGGAAAATTAATGTTTGTTTATTTGACTAAGGATATTGTTCGTGAAAAAGGTACATATTCTTTCTGCGTATGTAATAAACTTCTTGAAATTATTTTGTCATGCAATTCTTAGTGCCACATTCTTTAATGAATATTACATATTTTTAGTTCGATACGAAGCTCTTAATAAACCAATGTTTGAATGGATGAAATAGGCTTAAAAACAAGCTTTTAAAGGGTAAAAAATTCAAACTTTTACTGGGGTGGACCCCCGGACCCTCCTCCCCATGGAGGGTATTCTATACCCCTCAGACCCCCTTGATAGTTCTATCCGTCCCGATTTTGCTTAAGATAAATATGGTCACCGTAATGATAGGTAATTGGCTAATTTTCGTAAAAAAGCTATTGCAATGTGTAATGTATTGCTCAAGATTTAATTAAAAACTGACATTTCAAATACATCGTACATAGAAACGTTGCACAAGGTTACACAACTGGCAACTAGAGTACTAGTAAACTAGAGTAACCCTACATCAGGGGTGCTCAAACTTGAACTGCTGGCGATCTACCTCAATATATTTAGACTACTTACGATCGACTCTGAGAGGCTGCAAGTATGTGTGATGCAGGGTTGTCGTACATACACGATACACCCTACCTACCTAGGTAGGGTGTACCGTAGCATATATAGATATTAGCTTTCCGCACAATTTACATTATTTTAGTCAAGGTTTGGGTTAGGTTTACTTAAGTTCTTCTCTACAATATCAATGAAATACTCCTAGTTATTCCAAATTGCGAGTTTATTCGTTGTTACAAAACAAAAGAGTTACATATGGTGTTAAACTCAACTAAGGAGTGACCTTGGATGTTGAAGCGTGGCACTGCTTATCCTCAGCATACTTTTCTTAAGATGGTGCGTAACCACTGAGTGCAAATCGCAAGCATGATGACATATGATCGTCAGTTAGTCGATTGCGATATTTTGACTTAATTATCTTCATTTCAGAAAATGCAGACTCGCACAAGTAAGTTGACCCAAACATTGCCGTCAGTTGAAGGGCGATTTGCCTTAGATTCGGATATTTATCTTCAGATATAAAACACCAGAAATTTGTATCAGATGCTGTAGCTTTGAGATGTATATCTGATATAATCTGCACCAACTCATTTTCAACAGAACATGAGTTCATATTAAACTGACTTGCTACTTCAGTAGCTAATTCCTCAATGTTTTTACATGAAAAAGGATAACTCATTATGCTATATTTGCCAATTTACTGCAATCATAAAAACTCATTTTGAATTGTCCCAAAATATTTAATAATTCAGCCTCATACGTATCATAATTCAACTGAGGAATCCTTGCTTTCAAAGACGGAAAATGTTTCAGATCCTTTCTTTTCAGTTGATCTATATAAGGAATTTAGGTGCCCCCCCCCCCCCCCAGAGGTGCAATGGGGGCCTAAATCCTCATAAAAAGGTAGAGGAGGTAAAGAGGCATCCCGTCAGAGAGATACCACCCCTAGTCATAGCTTTTAATGAGCCATGTTCGGGGAAGGTTGATATTCCTGTCACCAGAAAACCATCCGACGCCAAACCAGCTGTCTAAAACGATCGAGAACAGCGCGTCTTTCCCATTGATTCCTCAACGGGATGCCGACAACGCTATCTCTGGAGCTCTGACGGGAGCTTGATGGACCTCTCAGGAGGTAACTCTGTTACATCTATCATAAGTTGCAATTTACTTTTGAATGCGTTTACTGCGCTAATCACCCCGAAATGGTCTAGTACAGTCTAGTCTAGAAATAACGCGGCTTTTCTTTGACAAGCACCGTGCGTTCCTTTGATAAAGCCGCTTTTTGCCGCAAGCAGTGTTATTACGTAATAAATTTTTGTAGTTTAGTTACCTACTTATTAAAAATTTTTTTCTTCTCGAGATCTACTCAAAAAGCACTCGCGATCGACTGGTCGATCGCGATCGACCGTTTGAGCACCCCTGCTCTACATGTTTTCTCCCTCTACTCCCTCTTCTTTAATCCACTGGCCGCAACTGATCTGCACGCTTGCGTTCTTCATAAATATTCAATTGAACAAGATACGACAGATCGCCTGTTCGGCAGATTAACTTTCCTCGAAATTATCCAGAAGAGGTCTTGTTTGAAACCCATACCTCCTGTCCCTCTTCAAATAGTCGAAATTTGTGCTTTTATCCCTGTACAGTTTTTGCCCCATCAAGGTTTCTTCCACATTCTGCGTCATTGGCGGTTTCAGGAGATCGAATGGTGACCGCATGCGGTGTCGAAAAAGTACTTCTGAGGGAGATTGTGCTATGAGGAGTGATTCGGTATGCGACAAGAAAATTTCTGACTCTTTCTAGAACTGATCCTCCATTACGTGATGCTTTCACTCTACTCTTGAAAGTTCTTACAGCACGTTCCGCTAAACCATTTGATCTTGGGTGATAAGAGATTATCCGAATGTGCTTCATTAAGTATTTTTTATAAAATTCTTGAAACTCACCTGACGTGAGTTAGGAAAAATAAAAGGCCGAGTTTTCAGGATGGAGACTACGGTTCGGAAGAAGTTGAAGAACAACAACTAGATCAAAATGACGAAGAAAGGATCTTTCTGAAAGATCAATTAATACAACTGGTAACTGGAGTACTAGTAAACAAGAGTAACCCTACACAATGGCTCTGAAATTTTTTGAAAAAGTTCTTCATTGAAATCCGTTTTTACGCATTCTGAAACGAATCCTAGCGTGTGTGCTCAGATTTTGGGCAAGTTTTCCCCGCAACGCGTAGGGTGTTTTACAATTTTGTTGTAATACATAACGCACCTCTAAAAAACAGTAATTTTCAAAAAGTGAGAAATTCTCGTGTTTAGTCCATTTTTCGCCTACGTGACCTACTGTAAAAATAATCCAAATACCTTCAGAAGATGAAAATTTAACGCTCTTGCCAACGATATATCTATTTTTAAGATTACATTGTAAGTTAGGGAAGATATGGTCATTACATAGCTAATAATAGCTAATTATACTTCAAAGACAGCCTATGAGCGCTATACACTACACCCCCCCCCCCCCCCCCCCACCATTACTAAGTGAGCAGAACACAATGGGGGCAGAATCCAAGAAACCAAGCCAAAATTTTAGAAAAATCTTGAAATCTATGTTCTTTGGAGCACTGAACACAAAAAAATATTGAAAAATTCCTAGGCTCTTACCTCTTACCTAGGCCAATACTCACTGTTAGCGAATTTTTGAAGAAAATTGAGCTATTGCTCTGGCCTCAAAATTTGTAGAATGTGAATTTTTGAAAACATTTTATGCAGAAATCCGTTTCAGGCTATTCTGAATCATTTTCTGAAGTTTAACGCATTTTTTATGTATGTATGTATGTAATGTATGTATGTATGTATGTGTCATTCCAGACGATAACTGTCCGTAGAACTGTGCTAGAAACTTCAAACAAATTTTAAAATGTTAAGAACACAATACGAAAGTTCAAGTTCGTTGGCCAGCATGATCGGATTACATCTTCGGGTTGAAATTTTCAAAATAGCCTGTTTTTTGCGATTTGTATAATTTTTTCAGCATACTAACATGTGGTATATTCGGAATCAGCGTAAAACTTTCCTATAAGAATATGTATCAAGTTTTCAAAAATTTCAAAGTTGAAAAATCAGTCAAAAATCGAAATAATGCCGTTCGCTAGTTGTAAAAATCGGTAATATTTGCATGAAGCATTGTCCAAATTCAGATTGAACTACTCTTATGGAAGTATCCCTGTATAACCAATCCTAGAACCATGCTGTTTAAAACGTAGGTAGTAGGTGCTTGTTTAATAATTTGATTCCATGTTTGTCTATCAAAATCATAAACTAAAATTTCTCTACACGATCAATAGTGACTGAAATGTCGGAGATTTCTTCAAAAATTCGCTCATGGGGTCATGCTGCATGACTGGACCTTTTTTCCTAACTTCAGACAACATATTCGTAGTAATTTGAAAATAATATTGTTGTCTAAATTCACAGTACGTAGGTACCTAGTCTTCATTGTTGACTTCCTTCAGTGTTTTTTGAGAGCTGATCACGAAAAAAAGACAAAATTCCAGAAACTTTCCTTGATAAATTTCAAAGCAACTCTTAATGTTCAAAACTACAGATCTTTGCAAGTTTCCATTAAGGGAAAAAAAAAAAAAAAAAAAAATCTGTGAACCTCCTCATCTGTTTCTTGAGTGCTGGGTGATTCAAGTGACATCACTGACGAGTTTCAAGTTATTTTAACGTTTTTTCTTAATTTTTAATCCGACAATTTAAAATTTTTTTCTGAAAATGATGGGAAAATGCCTACTTTAAATGGACACCGTCTTTTGGAGGTTTTCAATTTTTTATTGATGTAAGGTCGAAAACACGTAAAAAAAACTTAAAAGTGAAAGAGCTCCAATAATCGAGGGTTTAAAAAATGAACTGATGAACTTTTTGTTGGAAATCAGTTGTTGAATCGATCCCTAGGAGGTTAACGATCTTAAGTGTGAACACTCACTGTAGCCCAGCCAAGTAATTTGGTCCCTAAGGCAGGAAGGTCTTGAGGGTTATAAGGTGAGGAGACATTGGATTTTCAACCTTCTTTTTTAAGTAAGAAGCTATGCATTTCGAGTAAAAAGGGAACTTCCGCTCTTTATAAGGCCACATATAAATGACAGGGTCAGTGTAATGTATGTAGGTCCTTAGGGATGGAGGATGGAGCTGCTCTCCCATGGTTGAACGATTAAGTTTTAGTTATCTTGTTATTGTTTGATTGTTCTGTTAATGAATTTTTACCTTTGTAAAAAAATAAAATAAATAAATAAATATTTCAATTGAAAGACGTAGATGCAATCCAGAGGTTTGGAAGGGAAAGGAACAGTGTTGCCAGACTCGAAGAAGCAAAATACTGCGGATGTTAACAGAAAAATACTGTAGACTTTTCCATTCAAAAATACTGTATTATACCGTCGATTTTAATCAAAAACCGTAGAGCACTGTAGATGGATCTATTCAAAAACACCTTAGCACAGAATATTATGGTGAACACTATATGTATTACAAATTATTTATATCCTTAATGTGATGGGTCAGACCAACCTTTGCCGCAGGTGGGTCCCGTGAAGGTCGTGGCGGTGCAATCGCACACGAATCTGTTCCAGCCTTCAGTGCACAGACCGCCGCTCATGCAGGGTTGGGAATCACACTGAGGGGTCTGTCTGTGACAAGCGGGCTGAATAGACCCTGGAAACAAACGTTTGCCATGAATTAATTGCATTAATAAATTATCAAGCAGCACTTAAGCCAGTTTGCGGTGATTTTATTATTTGAATTTGAAATCAGAATACAATATAAATAATTTACGTTATATATGAATAGCACAGATAAAAAGTTTGAGGTGAGCACAATACATATAAGTAACTTAGATAAGTAACTGCTTAACGGTTAGTACAGATACAGATAAGTAATTTAGATGTACAGTTAGTACAATACAGATAATTTTTTTGTACAATACAGATAGTAGTTTTTGTACAGTTAGTACAATATAGATAAGTAACTTAGATAAGTAACTGCTTAACAATACAGATAAGTAACTGCTTAACGGTTGCTTAGCCCAAGCGAAGCTCTGTGGGACAGAATGGAAAAACCCTGGCCAAATTCTGGAGGTACATGTTAGTATGCTTTGAGGGGTGCTGATCACGAGAAAAATATTGAAAAAAATTCCAAAACAATAAAAATTAAAAAAATAACTTGAAAAGTGTGCACATTTTGCTGAAATTCAAGGGAAAACTAACGAGATAGATACCTTTTTAGGACGTCCCTCTGAAGCTGTCTTATAGGCAAGGCTTTGTTAGCAAGAGGGACGCCTATTGGAATTGATGCAGGGGGGTGGGGGACAACCCAAGCATGAGAAAATAAAAACGGACGGTAGACCTACGGTTCTACGTCAGATCACTTAATAATGATAAACAGGACGTTTCCGTTTTCCGACCGTCACGTCACGGCGACAATATTGATTTTCTAATGATTTCAATGTACGACCAATGCGTTACTAGGGAAGTGTAACTCCCTTAGTTTTCATAGCAGGAAAATCGTTCGCTACTTTTGGGAATGCTCTCATTTTATCACAACATTTCATGATCCCTAAGCCTCTGTAGTGTTAAGAAAGCTGATTTATTACGCTAAGTGATAAACTAATATTGCTAGGTAACCATAATGAACTAATAATGTGTAAAATTAATCATTATTAAATGATCTGACTCCAGAACCGTAGGTCTACCGTACGGTTTTTAGCATGGAACATGCTTCAGCCTTGAGCTAACTGCCCGAAAACATCACGCGGATGTGTCACGAAATTTTTGACATTTCATGTCTTTACTATGGTACATAACTCAAAAAGTGTGACGTTACACGGTGTGACGAAGAAAGCGTTATGAAAAATTTCTAATGATTTTCACGTACAACCGATTCGTTGCTACGGAACTTCAACTTCGCCAGTTATCATCGTACAAAAATCGTTCACCACTCGTTGGATAGCTCTCGATTTACCTAATCATATTACGTTAACCACTGCGGAGTGCGTGGCCGACAAGCTACGGCATGAGCGTGATTGTTTAAATAATTGTTTGCCACAGTTGATCATTCTCAATAATTTATATTGTTAACACGATTGCAAGCTTTATGTAAGTAAAGACATAATTTTGAAACCAAACAACCGATAAACGAATTATCGGTACGTGGTTTGGGTGCGGGAGGGGGCGCAAAGACATAAAATGTCCCTCGTGTTTGCGTAGGTACTTGTTACTTGTACGAAAGCTGTACCCACCGTTTGTGTTTTTTTTAAAGAAGAAATGCTTATGTCACAGTCACAGCCCTTTGATTATTATTTCAGAGAGGCATCAATATTTTTAGCATGAATATGCTTTAGCCGTGACCTAACTACCGAAAAATGTCCCACGAGAGTGCAACGAAAGTAGCGCCAATAATTGTGATGATTTCCGCTTACAACCGAGTCGTTGCTAGGGATATGATACTTCGTCGTTTTTCATCCCACAAAATTCGTTGACCATTCGTTCGAAAGCTCTCGATTTATCCAACCATACTATATTAACTACTGCGAAGTGCGTGGCCAACAAGCTGATTTATGAGCATGGTTATATGAATAATTGTTTACACACAGGTGATCATTCTCAATTATTGATATTGTGAACATGATTGCAACCGCTTGTTAATTTCTGATGATTTCATTGAGCTGGTGTTTCGATTATGTGATTCATAGCAGGTGATCCGAATATTGCGAGAACGGTTAGATTTGTGAAGCGGTGGTTAAATTATTTTAATAGGTAATTTCTATACTTTACACTATAGGAAGCTGTAATTTCGTATGTAGCCTCTTTAGCCTCTTTCTATAATAAAGTGAATGTTTACTCGCGAGTTTCTATTAGGAGATCATCATCTCACAAGAGCTCAATCGTCGTGATCATTTCTATAATAAAGTGAATGTTTACTCGCGAGTTTCTATTAGGAGATCATCATCTCACAAGAGCTCAATGGTCGTGATCATTTCTATAATAAAGTGAGAGCGAGGAGCTAAAACATGATTCCATGTTTTAGGATTGATGGCAGAATGATAAACAGAGTTCAGAGGCCGATGGGGGTCGGGTTCAGAGAATCGACGAGGAGTGAGTCGTGTACGGCTAAAGCATATTCATGTTTTTTAATTTTAGCCGTCAGGCTCAAATTTCATATCGCAAATTATGAAGTTTTCTTTGATTTTCACGTACAACCAAGCCATTGCTGGGCTAATAAAACTTCTTTAGTGTTTATGGGACAAAAATCGTTCTCCAGTCGTTGGAAAGCTCTCGATTTATCACGCATTTCTTTCGTACCTACTTGTTTTTCTATTCATGTCGTAGTTTTATATTTATTTATGTCATAAATGGATATAATAAAAATGCCGCTTGTTTTGCTGTCACTTGGTTGAGAAGTTAATCATGGTTATAGTAATTGTAGACGCGCGCCATAACAGAAAATGACCTACCTAGCTACACTGTTCTAAATTTCGTCGTAGTTTTAAATGTATTTACAAGCAATAAGCGGGAAGAAAGCATGTTCCATGTTTTAGCATTTTAGCCAAAGGCTCAAAGCGGAATGCAACCGGGGGGTCCAGGGGGCGTAGCCTCCTGGCGGGGTCAAGAAGGGCTGAGTTTTTAAATAGGTATTATATTTATATTGATGGAGATAAGCCGCATGCATAACTTATGAGATTCTCTGTATACTAGATGGTTTTTCATCGTTCCTCTAAAATCTTCTAAAGCCATTTCGGTTGACTTACCAGAATCCTGGGCTCTGGCAAACTGAGCGATGTCCACAGCTTTGCCGTTGAGGACGAGGTCACGGATGCAGCCGACGAACCCTTGAGCCAGAAGTGCAGACCAGAGTGTGGGAGGGGGGCTGAGGTCAGGACTCAACCCCCCCACGTAGAGCCCGCCATCCAAGTCCAGCTGATTGGAATCTCCTGCAAGAGTAAATCACCGTTAAATTTATTAAATACTAGCTGGTTCACCCGAGCGTTGCACAGGTTGACTTGAACATTATCAAATAGCCTGTGACCCAAGTTAAAGTAATTCTGATAGATTCGCCGACTCAGACACCCAGTTGGGTCATTGACGTTCAAAACGCTTCAACATCCTCCCCCCCTCCCCTCACCAATGGGTTAGATTTCAAAAATTTGAAAAAAGTAGTCTTTGACTTGAATTAGAGTAATCCGAACATATTTGACAATAAAAATCCCCAGTTCGTTCAGTGACGACAAAGATACCCCATTTCTCTCCCCCCCCCCCTCTCCTAAAACACCCTCTTTTATGGGTTAGATTTGAAAATTTTCAAGTACCCTGTGATTTAGGTTAGAATACTCCAAACATATTCGACAACTCAGATCCCCAGTTCGTTCAGTGACGTTCGAAACGCTCTAACTTCCCCACCCCTCCCCCTCCATTGTCGGTCAGATTTGGAAAATTTGAAAAAAGTAGTCTTTAACTTGAATTGGAGTAATCCAAACATACTTGACAATCAAATCCCCAGTTTGTTCAGTGATGACAAAGATACCTCCTCACCTAAAACACCCCCTATGGGGCAGATTTGAAATTTTCAACCTTCTCTGGACGTCCACAAATAATTTAAGACCAAAATTAGCCAAATTGGTCCAGCCGTTCTCGGGTTTGATATATTTGGCGCACAACAAACAGTTTTTTTAATAGCATTTTATTAAAATACAGCCATACAGTTTACAAATGTACAAATGTGATCTAGAAGTTAAAGTTACATGAATTTAAAAATTAAAATCATTCTGGGTAAATTACAGGGTGTTTAAAAATAGTTACATAGTTAAAGGGCACTGGTAAATTATCATATAAACGGTCAAATAATATTGTTCTTTGGTTGGTAAAAAAATTGCATTCCACTATTAAATATTCTGCGTCACATGTATTACAGCCACAATATGAGCAGTCAGGGGATTCGCGCACATTTATACGGTGCAGATATTGCGGGGTTACCCAATTCCTGTCCTGAGTCTAAAGAGAACTATGCAGAATTTTCTCTCTCCAGGTGAATCTATCATCCATGATATTGTTGGCAGAGTTGGTTGATGGCTTTGGTAGATTGGTAGTGTGTCGGTTTCTGCATAAGTTTCTCGCCACCGTAAATTGAAATGCACCTGTATAACCCTGTAAATATCCTCTTTTGGCAGGGAAACATTGATGAATGGCCCTACCCTCGCACCTTCTTTGGCTAAGGCATCTGCCTTGATACTACCACACAGATCGGAATGACGTTTAACCCATAGCAGTATTATTTTTGTGCCTTTCATAGTACACTGATGCAGTGATTGGAGTTACTGAGCTATTATGGTCTTATTGGCTTTTGTCTGTGCTGGATTTCTAATCAGATGAACGGTACTTAGAGGGTCTGTGCTGAAGACAACTACAGGTCGTGGTGGTCCTAACAAGGATCGCATTCGCACTCCTCCGGTGCATCAGGGGAGCTCGGAAGTAGTGGCTATTCTGCAATCGACCGATTTGGGTTCAATGATGGCAGGGCCGCCACATGGGGGGGGGGGGCAAGTGGGTACTGTTGCCCCGGGCCCAGGGGGGGCCCGTTCCGGTCCTGTACTTAGTAAATAAAGTATTTTAGAATTTTTAGGCCTACATAAAACAGAGTGTACTACACTTGACGGGCCCTGATCAGATTATATTTGATTTACTACACCAGACTGTTTCTCTTAAACAGTTGCGATGGCCCAAAACATTACTCTTTACCCTTTACCGTCTTCACCAGTAGGCACTCGACTGAAGACTTGGGAGAGTGCATCCATGGGCCAAGAAAGGTTGAATTCCCTTGCCATTCTCAGCATTAAGCACAAGTTAGCATCCAAACTTGACTTTTCTAAGGCTATTAAAGAATTTTCACTCAAAAAGGCACGAATGTTTTAAGTGTTTTGTCTTGTATTTTTCAAATGCAAATAAGTACACTTTTCTTCACTTCACTTTATTAGTTTTAAAATGTTTCATTTTATAAAACATGAAATTATAGCCTATTACAGTTTTTTATAATTAAAAAGTTTTCCACAATTATAATTACAATTACAGAATGCTATTATAACTCAACAAAACAAATTTCTCATTTTACTAATTCATATTTTTGATAGTTTTTCACTAAATAATTCTTGTATCTTTTGTTGTTATAAATCTAATTCTTTACTGCATAGCTTCATTACAAGTAGATAAACTGTAATAAAACAATTATATATTTGTAGATTTTTTTTCCAAAATTAATAAATGTATTTTTTCAAACATAATCATTGTTTCAATTAATTCCTTCAGCCATCTTGTATACAGAGACTTTCCTTTTTAATCCGTCCATATCATTAAAATAAAGTTAATTGTATGTGTTGATTAATGACTATATGAAATTTAGTCAATCATAATTTCTGCCACAATCGTCCAATTGAGGAATGAGTAAATTGGAACTTCTCTGAATACGCCCTCTGTTCAAAAACAATTGTATTTAAAGTAGTTAGAATAAAAATCCTATGACTGATTGGATATAGAATTTTTGTTTCAAGGTAATTTATGGAATTTTTTTGGTTTTGAAATTGGTTGGTAAATACTAGAGTATGAATACTTGAATTTTCAATTCTTAAGTTACACTTTACTCTTGATTAAATGTTGAATAAAACGTAGTGAAGTAGTAAGATTTCAGCCCCTCAAGTGTTCTTATTCGAACACTGAACCTTGGTAGGAAGTATAAATGATTTTTCGTTTGGTTAGAGAAGGTTTATAGTTTTTTTTTAAAACAACTATCATAGCCATCTCTAGTAGAAGTGGCGCGACAAAAAAAAAAAAAAAAAAAAAAAAAAAAAAAAAAAAAAAAGGGGGGGGGGGGGAGGCCCGTGGCCAGAATCTGGTCCCGGGCCTGACTTGGAGATGTGGCGGCCCTGAATGATGGAACAGAATGTATTTTTGCCATATGATGAAATGGGATTTACACATAAGTACTCTGACTGATAGGTTAAGAGGTTAAGGAGATTCTCTTTTGACCTGTCCAACATGTCCTCTCTTCAAACTAAAGTTGTGCGAATGGCTTACATGGCCCTTGCTCAATCGCTACTGAGTTTTGGTTTAGTGGTGTGTGGTGGAACTTAGAAGTCTAATGGGTCCTTGGGCTAAAATGCAAAAATCGTTGCTTAAATAAGCTTTACTAGGACCTTTGTCGTCCCCCTCCAAATCGCTCTCCAACGAATTGAAAACTCCGAATATCTACCATATTAATATATAACAAGTAAATTTTAATATTTTTTTAATGAAAGAAGAGAATAAATTTAAGTAAACATTCCGGTTATTGAGAGGCGAACCATATAGAGCGGTAGAAATAAGAAGGAAACTTAACGTGCTTTATGTATTTTTAACGATTTCTTTGATAATTTTTTACATTTGTCGAGGGTCTCTTGGCTTTCCTCTCGAGGGTCTCCTATTCGACGTAGGAATATGGAATTTGAGAGGGAGGCTCAAGGGAGACTGAGGAGTGTCTAATATCATTTGTACCCACAAGTAGAGTAACTCCTGTGAATTTCATCAAAATCCTTCCAGCCATTTTGGAGAAAAGGCAAAAAAGTGCTAAAAACGTTTTTTCACCTGTTCTGATTTTTTAACCCCCTAAAAATAATTTCAAGCTGATTTTTCTACAGTAACTAACTCTTGGGTATAGACACAACCCCGAAATTGGAATTTGTTTATGCCGTGACGTAAGGTCGCAATCGTGTACACGAGTTTTTTTTTCTCACAAAACTACCCTCAAAGGCGGAGGGGGCACACCGTTAAATTGAAAAATAAACAAATAAAATAAAACAGTGGGGAAGACGCCCAGGTTTACCCGACGCCGGCTCTAGGGATAAGGGAAGTTGCAGGACGAGGAGGAAGAATGGGATGAAAGGAAGTGCCCCTATAAAATGACCACCTGTTCAAGTAAGAACCCCTCAGGACGCGGGTGGTGATACCACGGAGTACTCCTGCCGAGATGCCCAACTCGAGTAACTCCGAGGCGCTTTTCCCGCACCACACCCCACGCCATGACAGGGTCGCAGCCATGACCTTGATGTTATTGGTGGCCACTCCTTTTAGCTCGGAAATCGCTTGCCGCAGGTCATTTCTGTCATACTTATTTATTTTAGCCCGCCAGGTCTGCTCCATGTCCACGCTGCCACTGACAACCTGGACATCCAGGATTATGGCAGACCCATCGGGCTTGACGGCAACGATATCCGTTTACATAAATACACACACACACACACACACACACACACACACACACACACACACACACACACACACACACACACACACACACACACACACACATACACACATTTTCATGAAACGTTTAGATATGGGTTCAAGTTGAACAAAATACCCATCCTAGCACGAGTTTCAGAAATTGATTTTCAGGGTGATTGCAAGACTTTCCCTTCACCCTTCGGGTTAAGTAAGGAAAGTATTTTTGGATGTATTTTGCTAATCACCTCCCTTAGAATATTTTCCCAAGCATGAGGGGTATTTAATATCATTTGTACTCACAAGAAGAGTAACTCCTGTGAATTTCATCAAAATCCCTCGAGCCATTTTGGAGAAAAGGCCAAAAAGTGCTAAAAACGAAGTTTTCTTTAACCTGTTCTGATTTTTTAACCTCCTAAAAATGATTATTTTAAGCTGATTTTTCGACAGTAACTAACTCTTGGGTATAGAAACCCAACCCCGAAATTGGAATTTGTTTATGTCGTGCCATAAGGTCGCAATCGTGCACACGAGTTACATTCATACATACATACATACACACACATGCACACATTTTCATGAAAAATATAGATATGGGTTCTGGTTGAACAAAATACCTAGCCTAGCACGAGTTTCAGAAATTGATTTTCAGGGTGATTGCAAGACTTTCTCTTCACCCTTCGGGTTAAGTAAGGAATGTAATAACGTTAATTCAGATTTTTTTACGACTTCACCCCTTCGGAAATGGAACAAAACACTGACAAGTTAAAAGGATAGTTCTATTGCATCATTTAGTGGCCATATAGAAGGAAAGACCAAAAAGGTGCTAAAAAACTATACGTTTTTAAACCTATTTTTGGATGTATTTTGCTAATCACCTCCCTTAGAGTATTTTCCCAAGCATGAGGGGTATTTAATATCATTTGTACTCACAAGAAGAGTAACTCCTGTGAATTTCATCAAAATCCCTTGAGCCATTTTGGAGAAAAGGCAAAAAAGTGCTAAAAACGACGTTTTTTTCACCTGTTATGATTTTTTAACCCCCAAAGAATGATCATTCCAAGCTGATTTTTCTACAGTAATTAGCTCTTGGGTATAGTATAGAAACACAACCCCGAAATTGGAATTTTTTTTATGTCGAACCGTAAGGTCGCAATCGTGTATGCGAGTTATATACATACATACACACATTTTCATGAAATGTATAGATATGGGTTCAGGTTGAAGAAAATACACATCCTAGCACGAGTTTCAGAAATTGATTTTCAGGGTGATTGCAATACGTTCCCTCCATCCTTCGGCTTAAGTAAGGAAAGTAATAACGTTAATTTTTTTTTACGACTTTACCCCTTCGGAAATGGAACAAAACACTGACAAGTTAAAAGGATAGTTCTTTTGCATCATTTAGTGGCCATATAGAAGGAAAGACCAAAAAGGCATGAAACTGGGAACGACAAACAACAAAATGTAAACAAAACAAACTCAAACCAAGCTAGGTTAGAATAGAAATACCTACTGCCACAATAGATTGTTTTAATCTTGTCTATTATACTATTTCCATCACCACAGAAAACTTCATTTTTTTTTCTTTACGAGTATTTCAACTGTGATTTGATTCGCAAATGGTTATAAGTAATACAAACGATATACCTACCAACAGGGGCGGCCCGTGAGGGCGGGCATCGGGACATTACCCCAGTACATTTGGGAAAAAAGTAACAAACTGGAATGAAGACTTTACAAACAGCTCCATGCTGTGGCTCCAAGGTGGATGCTAGAAGGACTAGGTTTACGCTCCATCCAAGGAGGTTTAAGATCCATCTACCAGTGAAAAAGTACGTAGATTGCGATTTGCGATGATATCACTCTATCAAGAGGGAAATTTCGTCGATTCAGGTTAGACTTTGAAGGGAAAAAAATGGGAAATAAAGGGCAAGAAACGGGAAATACGGGGCAAGGAACGGGAAAAAGAGGTCATAACGGGAAATTTCTCATGATTTGGGGGGCTCTGCCCCAGACAGGGTTTCCAACTTTTCTAAAGACCGTAGAATGAAATTTACGTTATGAGTCGCTTCCACTAGAGGAGTTTTGGTTTATTCCGTTAGCCAAACTGATTTAGCCTGTTGGGTATGTTCGTCTATGTTTTGTTGTCTTTGCAAGTAATATGTGATGTTTCTTTAAGTTCGTTTGGTTGTTCCCAAGAATTTACTCTAATCTAAAGTAAAGTCCGTATTATAGCGTTGTTATAAGTACCTATAAGTTGTTGAATACATACCTAAGTTGTTGAATACATCTTTTGTAATAAAGTCCTTTGTATTTTCGGTCAAGTTGGAGTGCGTTGTTCTATGTTGTGGAATGAAGAAAAATCAACGATTACTTTGAATAAAATTCGCACCTAAGCACGACGTTCATCGACGGATTTACGTAAGTAGAAGTTTAGTCAGGTATTGATTTTGACATTTTCATGTCTTTGCTTTGGCACATTAACTGAAAAATCGTCACGAAAACTTGCTCACGCGATACCAATAAATAAAATAGACTCACTGTATTGCGTAGAGAACAATCAACTAGTTTCTTTATGTCTTTGCTATGACACATAAACTAAAATACGTCACGGAAAATTGCTCACAAAAATATTTTGATGATTTCAGCTTACAACCGAGTCGTTGCTAGGGAAATGGTACTTCGTCGTTTTTCAACCCACAAAATTCGTTGACCATTCTTTCGAAAGCTCTCGATTTATCCAACCATATTATGTTAACTACTGCGAAGTGCGTGGCCAACAAGCTGAGATATGAGCAAGGTTATTTAAATAATTGTGTACACTCAGGTGATCATTTTCAATAATTGATATTGTGAACATGATTGCCACCGCTTGTTAATTTCTGATGATTTCATTGAGCTGGTGTTTCGATGATTTGATTAATAGCAGGTGATCCAAATATTGCGAGAACGGTTTGATTTGTGAAGCGGTGGTTAAATCATTTTAATAGTTAATTTCTATGCTTTACACTCTGGGAAGCTGTAATTTCTTATGTAGCCTCTTTAGGACATTTACTTGACGATGCCCAGGGTTCGGATAAGATGAGTGGCTCTTGAAGCTAATTTCTATGTTTTACACTCTAGGAAGCTGTTGAATTGATGATTTGAATTGAAGCCTTGATAATTTTTAGTACTTTTAATAATAATATAGTCCATTCTAAAACTTTTAGATACCTAGTAAGTAGGTACCTACCTATAAGATAGTATTTTTAATTCAATTTATTTATCTAATTAATTTATATTTAATTTATCAATAATATTTAATGATAATGATTTATTATTATTTAGTAGCCATATTCTTTCATAACAGTTGCCCAAGGCATGACATGACCCAAGTGGGATTTATGTATCATGTGTTTAGGTCAAAGTTAATTCACACTGAAAACAAAACTAATGGAAGGAAAACCTCAATGCTCTTCTTGACTGTCAAATAGGTAAATATTTTTGTGCCCCACTCCTTTTGCAGACCACCGACCGCCACTGCCTACCAACAATCAAAAATTAATAAAAGAACACGGGAAAAAATCAAGCTTGATCAAGTAGGCAGTAAAAACGACGTTTTTCCACATATTCTGATTTTTTAACCACATGAAAATGATAATTTTAAGCTGATTTTTTGACAGTAGCAAGCTCTCGGGTATAGAAACCAAGATGAAATGCAAGACTTTCCCTTCACCCTTCGGGTTAAGTAAGGAAAGTAATAACGTTAATTCAGATTTTTTACGACTTCACCCCTCCGGAAATGGAACAAAACACTGAAAAGTTAAAAGGATAGTTCTTTTGCTTCATTTAGTTCCCATATAGAAGGAAAGACCAAAAAGGTGCTTAAAAACTATACGTTTTTTAACCTATTTTTGGATTTATTTTGCTAACCACCTCCCTTAGAATATTTTCCCAAGCATGAGGGGTATTTAATATCATTTGTACTCACAAGAAGAGTAGGTAACTCCTGTGAATTTCATCAAAATCCCTAGAGCCATTTTGGAGAAAAGTCAAAAAAGTGGTGAAAACGACGTTTTTCCTCCTGTTCTGAGTTTTTAAAACCCAAAGAATAATCATTCTAAGCCGATTTTTCCTGGTATAGAAACCCAACCCCGAAATTGGAATTTTTTAATGTCGAGCCGTAAGGTCGCCGCAATCGTGTACGCGAGTTATATACATACATACACACATTTTCATAGACTCATGAAACGTATAGATATGGGTTCAGGTTGCACAAAATACCCATCCTAGCAAGATGTTTGTAGTTTGGTCGGCCGTAAGTACTGTGTTGTTGGAATTGGTCGGGATGCGGCCCAGAGAAAATAAATGAATTTATTTCATTTATTGTTTATTTATCAACGTTTCGTCCTCTTACTGAGGACATCTTCAGAGTTTGGTGTCCAGGGAAATTATAATCATCCGGTCAGTTTGTTGAACTGATTTTCAATCTGTAATTTTCTACATTTCCTTTTCGTTTCTTCCTTTCCATTCTTTATATTTTTTCCGGTGACATTTATTTTAACCTTTCTTGATATTTTCAAGAGCATGAGTCCTTGACTTATTTGACTTGGTTTGAACCACTGTTATTGTTATTTGACAAATCCGTTATATTCGGATGATTATAATTTTTCTGGACACACCAAACTCTGAAGATGTCCTCAGTAAGAGGACGGAACGTTGACCAATAAACAATAAATGGAATAAATTCATTTATTTTCCCTGGGCCGCATCCCGACCAATTCCAACAACCCATCCTAGCATGAGTTTCAGAAATTGATTTTCAGGGTGATTGCAAGACTTTCCCTTCACCCTTCGGGATAAGTAAGGAAAGTAATAATCACCTCTACAGCAGACCTTGGGGTACCAACCTGGAGTACTGAAGTCAGCAGCGTTGCCGTCTACAGTCAGCCGCCCCTGCTTCCCCGTCCGCTTGAGGGTGAGCTCGTGCCAGGAGCCGTCGTCCACGCGTCGGGTCGTCCCTTTGACTTTGGCGGCCCCGCTCCCAAGGTCCAGATGAAGCCAGAGGTGACCTTCTACCAGCTCCACCGCAAAAAGATCAGCCTGAAAATTTAAATTACGAGTATAATAACATCTTTATTTATTTATATGTGAACGGGCAAACCCAATTACATTATTAAAAAAAAAAAAATCAATTTGACATGAACCAGCGAAAAGAAATGAAACTTCTGGAGGAAAAAAAGAAAGAAAAACTTCTGTTACAAATGCGAATTAAATTTGTAAATTTAATACTTAATCCAAAATTATATTTTATTATATTCAATAATGGACCTTTGAAATTGACCAAGAACACGTATTTTTCAAAATTTCGTGGTCTGCAATAAATTCAAATTACGTAGATTCTAAAAAATCGGACAATAAAAAATCCATCCGTCTGCTGTAGGCCGTCCGAAGCTTTTCCCCAAAACCACTGGACCAAACTTGATGAAATTTGGCCAATAAATAGTAGATAGGCCGATGATTCGCCAGTAACATCGGCATCACTCTTGATAAAACCTAAAGGAGTAGTATTTAAGGGTTGAAAAATTTTTCAATATTCTTTATTGCACCAAGTATTACTTATTAACAATATTATTTTGAAAATATGGACTTTAATTCCAAACTAAGATACATCACTGAGTGGGTTGAAATAATAAAAATTCGACATCTCAAAAACTTCCGAAATGAAAGGGTCATTGTTTGTTTTTGTGATGATGCTAATATATCAGTCAAGGCTCGGTAATCCAAATACTGGACCAAACTTAATGAAATTTGCCTAAAAAGTCGTACATCAGCCGGGGATGTAGGAAAACTAGGTGTCTTTTCTCCATCTGGCAGAAAGATCCAAATCTGTTGCAGTCCTTGAAACACCTTGATCAAACTATAACTCCTTTGGGGTGGGTATACCGAAATCAACAAACGTATTGTCATTTCGTTGGTGCTATTTCTTGTGATTTTGTTAACGGAGTAAGTATTTTATATTGCTTCACCATGTCCTCCTCATTTTAAAATTCGATTGTACCCATGGTTTTTCTCAATCAGTTTTTTGTGTAGATTGCATTTATACTATCATTTTTTGGAAATAATCAAAGATTACATGTAAAACAGAAACGCTTGCATACGAGCAACACATTGGGACATATTATGTATTTGGTTGTACCATGGGTACAATTGAATTGTAAGAGCCACTCAGCTGATGAGAGGCTACATACGAAATTACAGCTTCCTAGAGTGCAAAGCATAAAAATTAGCTTTAAGAGCCACTCATCTGATCCGGACTCTGGGCATCGTCAAGTAAATGTCCTAAAGAGGCTACACACGAAATTACAGCTTCCTAGAGTGTAGAGTATAGAAATTCCCTATTAATGATTTAACCACCGCCCCACAAATCGAACCGTTCTCGCAATAATCGGATCACCTGCTATGAATCAAATCATTGAAACACCAGCTCAATGAAATCATCAGAAATTAACAAGCGGTTGCAATCATGTTCACAATATCAAATATTGAGAATGATCACCTGTGTGTAAACAATTATTCATATAACCATGCTCATAACTCAGCTTGTTGGCCACGCACTTCGCAGTAGTTAACATAATAAGGTTGGATAAATCGCGAGTTTCGAACGAATGGTCAACGAATTTTGTGGGATGAAAAACGACGAAGTACGGAAATCCGGGGGGTTCGGGTTCCGTTGTAAGCGGAAATCATCAGAAAACCAACCGTAACGCTTTTTGTAAACGCTTTTTTCGTTTATGTGCCAAAGTAAAGACATAAAATGTCAAAAAAAAAAAGAAAAAAAAAAAAGGTTGTTATCCAATCCAAACTACGTATGAACTCGTAAACGAGTTCCACTATCTGCTTTACAAGCAGATACCATGTTACATGGATATGTCTCTGATTGGGGATTTCATAGCGGTTGTCCTCCAGAGTTGTAAAAAAATCCTTCAACTTTGGACTGTAGGCGACGAAATGTAGGATAAAGAATTTATTCTATTATTCTTGGAGACACAATAAGCATACTATACAATTTCTATTTCTCCAATACAGGCGCTATCATTTTCATGTTCATGATAGCCTGATTTTTCATTAATAAATGAAATTATATCATTTATTGTTTATTTGATAACGTTTCGTTCTCTTACTGAGGACATCTTCAGATCTTGCTTTCTTGACATTGAGTTGACTTGGTGAGCCACTGTTTTATTTGACGAATCCGTTATATTCGGATGTTTTTACATTTTTTCCTGGACACACCAAGATTTGAAGATGTCCTCAGTAAGAGGACGAAACGTTATCAAATAAAACAATAAATGAAATAATTTCATTTATTGACATGGATATGTCTTTTTTCCCTGGGCCGCATCCCGACTAATTTGCCGCATTCCAACAAAACAACGGTTTACTTATAGAAATGTTGAGAAATAAATAACTGTGGAGAGAAGCCACTACAATGAGTTGTTGTTTACAGTCGCCTGTTGTCAAGAGGATGATAATGTTTCCTATGGAGTGGAGTAAATGATGCTTTTGCTTTACGTTAAGAATATTGTAACCGGCTTATTAACAATTTTGATAGTCCAATCAACTTAGTTTAGGAATGTTGCCAGGTACGTAAGGAGGGGGAAATCGGTAGCTTGAGATGTGAAAATTTATCACATAAATCAAGCGCTTTCCAACGAGTGGCGAACGATTTCTGTGCGACGAAAACTACGGAAGTTCCATTCCCCTAGCAACGGATTGGTTGTACGTGAACATCATTAGAAATTGTGACATATTTTTTGCGTCACGAAAATTTTTGGTTGACCCCTCAGAGCAAAGACATATCCATGTCAAAAAGTCGATTACAAAGATTCATCATTGAAAATGATAAACCAAAATTTTAGTATGTACCTACATTATGTTTTTCTAAATTTTTGTAGTTGCAATATAATTAACTACAGTCTACTCTTGCTTTATATAGGTATATCATATCATTTTAGTCACCCACAAAATGTTGAACACTGCAGAATAGCACTACTCTGACGCGTTGTTAGAAATGAAACGGCGAACAAGTTATACATCTCCCGCAAAACATCTCGCTAGTGCGTTACTCAGGGTGAGAGTTCGCAATGAACTGCATTAGCGAGCAGTCTTGCGGGCTAGGTATAACTTGTGCGCCGCGCCTTGTCATTTCTTGCAGCTCGCGCTAAATGTCATCTTCTAAATCGATTTTTTTTTTATAGCAGTTACCTAATTATCTAACTCTAATCAGAACCTCAACTAGAATAGGTATATAATAATTATCTATCAAATAACTACTACAAATATTAAACTAATATGAGTACCAACTCCCCTCATAGACACTACTTTTTCGCAGCATTAATTGTTCCTAGTTTGTCTGATCTCTCAGCTGTTTTCTCGTGAACATTGAGTGAAGTGCTACCTCCAGTGATGATTATCAGGTAAATATCTATATCAGATTCATTGCCATGTTGATACATACTTTTTCATGTTGATGATTTACTCAACGGAAAATCCAAAAACATGAAGTTTGTAACGACCATAATTAAGTACCTACCTACTTATAAGATGCAACTACACGGCAGTGTTTCCCACTTGAGGATTACTATCTTTGCATTAAATCCATGTACTATTCACGAATTGAAAACTGAAAATGAGAAATTAGCCCGTATTTGTACTAAAACTAACATGAAATTCGAATTTAGGATTAAAAATCGGCATTTCATATCGAAATAAAGACAACCAGTAGACAACAAGTTCCAAACCAACAGTTCCTCAATGTTTTTGTGCACATGTTGTTATGGGGGTCGCCCATGTAGAGATGAAACGGCATACGAACCACTTAAGGTCCCACACCTATCATGGCGTGAATTTTTACGTTCAAACTTAATGTATTGTTGCACAGTCATTTAAAGGTTTGATTCACGTACCAAGTATTCTATATTATTCAAGAACCTACCATATTTTATATTACAATTACAGTATACAACGAGATTTCTTAAATATTTGGAGGTTGAAATGTAATATAAAACTCACGTGGGGTGCGTTGGAACCCTGGCTGAACATGAGTAGCCCGTTAGGTTCAGTTGTGCGGAGTTTGACAGACACGGATCCGCTTCTCGGAGCGTCCCAATTCGGAAGAACCTGAAATCGAAGAGAGCGAAATCAAGGAAAACAGATTTTTATGGTTTACCTAACGCTGAAATGACGAAAGAACGCAGAGAACACGGAAAAAGAAAAAGCTCTAGTCATGCAGCATTATCGTATGAGCGAATTTTCGTAAATGAACGTACTATATGTGTTACATTGTTTCGAAAATTTAGAACTTCAAGTTAAAAGGAATTGTTAACCACCAATTTTATGGCCAAACTCGTTCTAAATAATATTTGGCACTTAAAAAGAGATACTGCATTTTTTGGAGTATTTTTGCCGTTTTTATAGTTTTTGACAAATATTAATGAACCTTAGGTACGTTTTCCTGCACATTTTTGTGGAAATTTTTTTAATGTCCTAGTTAATTGTTGATAGTTTTGTTTTGACTAAAGCTCTGCTAAAACTGATAAATTTAACGATTTGTAGCCGTTTTTAGCCATTTTTAGTGATTTTTTAAGTACATTTTTTGAAATTTGATAATTGTGCTCGAAAATTGTTGGCCAACGAACTCATCCTTTCGTTTGAAAAGCTTGATTTTTTTCAGGCACAAGAACGGGATTTTTATCTCAATCCTGAGGAAAGTTGTCTCTTCAGGTGGAATGTCTTTTTCATATACATATATATGAAAAAGCGCAAACTTCAGAAATCGTTCCAGAATGCCGCAAAACGGATTACAATGAAGAAAATTTTCAAAAATTTTTATTTTAAAATTTTTTGAGCCATTGCTTTAGCTTCATTTTCTACCAAAATTCGCAAAAAAGGTAAGATCTAATATCTCAACATAGCAGAGGTAGAAGATAAGCTTATTTGCATTTTGTATAGGTAACGTAATAATAAGAAAATGTCTGCCATGTTGGGTGAGGAACACAGCTTCTTCGAATCCGTAACATGAATGTATAGATCATTAAAATGTTATAAATTATCTTTTAAAAATTTATGGCGGAAAGTAGAAAATCAAGATTTAGCGTAAAACGTCTAAATCGGTCAATTAGGAAACGAGAAAATGATTGTTGAAGTAATTTACGTTTGCACAACCGCAGAATGAATCAATGATTTTAGAACAATGAAGCTCGTAGGGAACCATCTACAGCCTAAACTGCACAAACCCTGGAAAGTTCATCAAAATCTGACGAAAGTTGTGGAAATGAAGCTCGTTACTAGGAATACATGCATTTGCAATATACGCACCTCAAAAGAATTAAGGAATCACTTTTCCTTGTAGACGCCATAGACCCCAGATCAATCGGACAGAGTTCACATTATATCTCATGATTAGGTACCTAATGGAGATGGGATGCACCCTATCATTATTTTTTCAAGCTCCGACGTGAGGAAGAATAGAAAGAATCGCGCTTCTTCATAGTTATCAGCTCTAATCCAAGAACGGAATAAGATATCGCAATTCTAGCTTCAACATCGTTTTCAGCACTAAAAAAATCTTTGAAATCGGAAAAAAATGGAAAAATTGTTTTTTTAAGTATCAAACCAGAGCTCTTTACCCAGCCGAAATTCCAGTTTCTCATATTGACGTTTTCATTTTTAAGTGTATACCATTCATAGCGTGAGAACCTTTCTAAAGTTATTGAAAGACGGTAAGCCGCTTTCGTCCCATATAGATGAAAAACACAATCCGTTAACTGTTAGGTACCTATTTAACTTAGACGTAGGCTTTTACTGTTAATCTCCTCACTCTATACATCATAATCTTGCTTTTGCAGAAAACTCCTAGTATGAGTGTCCAACGACCTCTTCTGGGTTTTTTCTTCTTTAATGGTCGAATCCTACGTTCTATTGATGTGCATCTCTCGGACAATTTTGGAGGTGGTGCGACTTGTGAAGTCTTGTGATTTGAAGAATACGTTTTCTATATCAGTTATCTTTTACCCTTCCGAGCTATAATAGCTAATAACCTCGCCGTGTACTACGAACTATATAATTATAACCAACATACTGCAGTACAAGAGTGTAAATTGTATAGTGTAAATTATTTTCTCACGGACTAACCAAATATAAACTTTCATGTGTAATTGAAAGAAACGATGCTATTTCTAAGGAACAGCTTTTCATCTAAGCAAGAACATTACCCTACCTCCCCCTTGGGTAGGCCAAAAAATTTATGGATTTTTTCTGATTTTGATTTGCTTAAAACTCAGTCTTCCTCCCCCTTGGGTTGTCCAAAAAATGGATTTTTTTCTGATTTTGATTTGTTTAAAACTTAGTATCAAGCATCCCATAAACGCTCTCTAAGTTTCATTTCGATATCTCAAAAATTGTGGGGAAAACATTAGGGGGGAAAAGGTTACTTCTCTTGAGAAAAATGTTCAGATTTTATTCTGTTTTGGCTCAAGGTATTGATATTGCTGGTCTTTCTCAGTGTTTGAGAAAAAACAAAAATGATAGGGTTCATCCCATCTCCATTAGGTAGGTACCTAATAATCAAATATATTGTGAACTTTGCCCGATCGCTCTGGGGTCTTCGACATCTACAAGAAAAAGCGATCCCTTCATTCTTTTGAGTAGTGTATAGTTTAGCATTTACACCAAAAGGAATTTAGCGATAGTTTATAAGGGATATAATGTGGTTATCCTTTTGAAAAATGGATTTTGAGGCCGAGAGAGCGCATTGCAGCGTAGGAGTAGGTCTGAAGTGAATTCAATGGTTGCTACAAGGGGGGGTCTGAAATGGCCATTCTGAGATCCCTTTTATCCGACATGCCGGAAGTCAGAAACACAACTGGAAAAAACCCACATCCTCGAACGAGATTCCTTTTCCTGACAATCTCTTCTCCGTGGCGAGGTACATAAAGGGAAGGGGAAGGTTACGTTAAGGTTCTTCCGCCGTAAAGGTTATGATGGCCAAAGATGAAATACTCACGAGGTGGGCGGCCGGGGTGGTGAAGGTGATGGGGTCGGCGGCCTCGACTTCCTGGCACATGAAGTCCACGTGTCCCGCCACGCCTACCAACTTGCTCCCCGTCCGAGCCAACTCGATCAAATTGAGCCGAAGCGTGTCAGCGTTGAATTCCACCTAAAAATCATTTATTTATTGAAACGGGCTAATTAATTGCCCTATATACAACAGAAATACATGGTTGAATAAATATTACTCATGTATACAGGGTGGCAGGGTATAAGTGACGAACGATTTTTTCTGTTAATATGCATTAAAAATGTAGTAAAATCCTGCTAACCGCATATTTTTATCTCAATCCGTACTCGAGATATGATTGTTTAAAGGTTTTTTCAGGAATACCGTGTTTTTTCATTTTAAACCTTCACTTTGCCTCATTTAATTTTAACTTTCGACCTCATTTTCGGTATCAGCATTAAATTTCCTAAAAGAATAATGTACCTATTTGGATTCTAAAAAAGTACCATCCGAAGACCCTCACATCAGCTCAAACATTGTCGATTTTGAAATAATAGTATTTCTGAAAATCTTTAAAACTTTACTACTCTTTCGAAAAGAATCCTGGAAACTGGAAAATCTCATGAAAACTGCTTCATCTAATACTCTTTCTAACGGTATAATCAATTTTACTTTTATTTTGTTATTTAGGGAGAAAATAATGTTTTAATGTTAAAAAATGTGGGTTTTTCAATGAAATTGTTGGTTTTCTCGAAAGATGACCCTCCATGAACCTACGAGTATGGGGTCGGTTTCTATGTATGTATTTTTTCACGCTGTATCGAATGATAACATTTGTAGATCTCTCCAACTCCGTTATAACTGAATTTTACACTTGAACTCGCAAATGTTTAGTTTGTTTGTTACGCTTAAATGTATGTGTGTTATGGGGTAAAACTAGTTAATTAAAGGGTAAAACTCGATTATAACGTAGATGGAGAGATCTGCAAGCGTTTCCATTCGATCCACCGAGAAAAAAATACATAGAAACTGACCCCATATTCGTAGGTTCATTGAGGGTCATCTTTCGAGAAAACCAACAATTTCATTGAAAAACTTCCATTTTTTAACAATAAAACATAATTTTCTCCCCTAAATAAAAAAGTAAAAGTAAAATTGATTATACCGTTGGAAAGAGTATTAGATGAAACAGTTTTAATGAGATTTGCCAGTTTTCAAGATTGTTTTTGGAAGAGTGGTAAAGTTTTAACGATTTTCAGAAATTGTATTTTTTCAAATACAATTTCGGAAATACAATGTTGATTCCGAAAATGAGCTCAAAAGTTAAAATTAAATGAGGCAAAGTGGAGAAATTTGAGTTTAAAAGGAATAAACAGGGTTTTCTTGAAAAAAAAAAAAAATAAATAAATAAAATAAAATAATAAAAATAAATAAAAAATAAATAAATAAATAAAAAAACCTTTAAAAATCATACCTCGAGTACGGATTGAGATAAAAATATACGGTTGCCGGCATTTTACTACATTTTTGATGCAGATTAACACACAAAATTTCGTCACATCCCCTTGCCACCCTGTATGTGTAAAATGGTGTGTAAATGTGTAACAAATGTAAAATATACGTAAAGTATTACATCCTCCGCCATCTCAAACTAATTTTCCAAATTAAACTCGGTACTGTTCCATCCTACCTGACTTCCCTATTAACACATGCAACCTCCAACAGATCCAATGCTTTGATGGTTCCTCGCCATAGAACTATAATCAAATCCAAGTCATTCGCTATTGCTGGGGCGCAGGTCTGGAACTCTCTACCCAAGTTAGGGTTGCCAGATTTTTTCGGATCATATAAAGAATATCCAAGGAAAAGTAAGTATTTCAATGAAAGTTAAAGTATACATTAAAGTTAACGTTCTCGACTTACACACTAAGGTATTTTTCATTCAGCATCTGCACACAAGGTGTAGGATCTACCTACGTCTACCTACAAGTACCGATGACACAGCTAAAGAAGAAGTCTTTCTTTTGGGAGTCATTTTCCACTAGTTTAAGCAAACAACATCGTATATAGGCACCTACTCATTAAAAATAACCAAAATAGCTGAAGGAATCCTCGTCACATAGGTATCACATACAGAACAGACCCAGGGTATCACATTATCATGACAGATGACATCCAAAAAGTAAACACAATCATTGAACCGTTCGTTGCTGTTGTTGTGGTGTATGGGGTTGAGCGCCCGGCGGGAGATGGTCAACCTTCTCAACTTCCAAGCCATAGGCCCATATTCTCGTGACGTCACGTCTGGAGTAGGTTCGCGTTTCAGCCAAAGTCGGCTATGAGACCGCCCTACGTCAATGAATCGCTACTCAACCAACCTATTTCTCACAAGAAGTTTGCCGTCTCACGTCAACATAATTCGTGGTTAAAAGGCCATTTTTCAACAGTTTTGTTTTGAAAAAGTATAATATTGTAGCAATACAAAGTTTCAATTCGACTAAATGTTATAATCATGCCTGCCAGAGCAATAATTAATTGTACATTGCTGTCAACAATACCAAGGAAGCTTTACTTGTTATATTGAATGAATAAAAGGAGAGATTTGATAGTTTGTCAAAATAAACAAGGCAGGTTGTTGCTACACCAAGAAACGAAACTATTTAGGTAGGTACGTACGTCCTACCAGATTTGCTGTTGGTTTAAAGTGCCTAAACAAAGTAGGTGGGTCGTTGTTTTGCCGACGAATACAACCGCTGATCAGCAAGTTTGTCAAATATCGAATCAGGGAATATGCAACATGAATTAAAAACCAGCTGCAAGGAAAAAACCTTGAAATGCATTCCTCTGAAGGTAAGATTTCATAAAGACGGCATTGGCAGTGAAGTTATTGCGCGAGTTTTGCAGTTACGCAAATTTTATGGACAAAAAAGGTAATTAGGTACTTACTTTTGTTTTGATCAATGAAGTACCTACATGAACAAGTAATAATATACGGAAAGTATGTAGGTACTTACCTTTCCACATGTGATACAACTTACTTACTATTCCCGCCTAACAGAGCTCTCATAACACGAACTAAATCACTCGCGACGAAGTTGTGGAAACCCATTATAAAACGGAAGTTAGTGAAAAACGTTGTCTATTTCCACGAAAAATAAAGAGTTACAATGTTAAATCGATTTCGACGGTTAGGCCATCATCAGTAACAAACAATAACTGAAGACACATTAGAAAGGACACAGCTTATATAGAGACAGGTGAAGGGAGATTGAATCCCATTGGTCGAGAGAAAGGAAAGGGGCAGGAGGTACAACCAATCAAGTGCTTACAAAGTGAAAGGGAGATTGAATCCCATTGGTCGAGAGAAAAGAAAGGGGCAGGAGGTACAAATAATTAAGTGCGTACAAAGTGAAAGGGGATTATAGCTAATCAGATGAAGTGAAAGGGGGAAATAACTAAATAGGGTTTCAACAGTGTGAAGGGATAATTCCAAGGTTTACAGAAATGGACCTATCAGTGGTGAAATATATTGAGGTATATCCTCATTTAAACATTTACCAGACCTGTCACTTTTGATAATTTCGAATTTTTCAAGTACATTCAACATACCTCCCTTTGGGCAAAAATGAAGAAATTCTACAAACTGTCTGTCTGTCAAATCAAAATTGTAACTGTGATTAGATTCCTTAAGATGTTTTGCAAATGTAGACTTACCCTTATTTTCCCTGAAATCATTCTTCCTTGGAATTATCCCTTCACACTGTTGAAACCCTATTTAGTTATTTCCCCCTTTCACTTCATCTGATTAGCTATAATCCCCTTTCACTTTGTATGCACTTAATTGGTTGTACCTCCTGCCCCTTTCTTTTCTCTCGACCAATGGGATTCAATCTCCCTTTCACTTTGTAAGCACTTGATTGGTTGTACCTCCTGCCCCTTTCCTTTCTCTCGACCAATGGGATTCAATCTCCCTTCACCTGTCTCTATATAAGCTGTGTCCTTTCTAATGTGTCTTCAGTTATTGTTTGTTACTGATGATGGCCTAACCGTCGAAATCGATTTAACATTGTAACTCTTTATTTTTCGTGGAAATAGACAACGTTTTTCACTAACTTCCGTTTTATAATGGGTTTCCACAACTTCGTCGCGAGTGATTTAGTTCGTATCAGTTCTGCAAGTCGAGCAGAAATCGCGAGTTGGTATATCAAACTGAAAACACGCATAGTTATCGCGGAAAGGAACATTTGGTTTAATCAACAGTGTATTTCCAACAGTGTAATTCCAAATTTTGTGAAAATTCAATGTAAGCACCCTTCAGGTGCCGCGATCCGAATTATCAATGAGGCCCAAATTAAACTTGTAAAAAGTGAACTCCATCGATGGTATAGTGTTCGTGATATTGCTCGGGAAAAACTTTACTATATGTTCCAAGAACTCACCACCCGCTACACCTCCTGTGAATGGGAACTTATCGAGCAACACGCAGTTGAAACCGCATGGAAGAAAGGATTGACGAAAAAGAAGATTCTGGAAGGTAAATTATTACAACTTTTGAAGTCTAAAAAGCCAGTCCCTAAGACTCCATCTCCATCAACAGCATCCTGCTCATTCTTCAAGAAAGTGGAGAACCTGTCGGATGTCACATTTTCTCCGGTAGAAGTATCTCTTCTTGAGAAAGGGTTGAAGCACAACCCATCTTTCTCCCTTGGAGCTTCAGCGATTCGGGATTTGGCATTTTCCGTCGAGGCTTCGAATGGACCATCAGCCACCAAAACACTTTGTGCTGAAGAGATCCAGTCCTCATCAAGATCACTAGGACCACCACCGGGAAGGAGGAGACTATTGCAGCTGTTATAAAGAAGAATTTTGCCCAGAAAAATATTGTTGCCCTCAAAGCAGATAAAGGTAATACAACTGTCATTTTAAATAAGCAAGATTATGTTTCGAAAACTGTAAAATTTCTAGAAGATAATAATTGTTCAAATCTCCCATCTGACCCAACTTCAAAATTTCAAAGATTAGTTCGAAAAGTAGTTAAACAATCAGAAGATAGCCTACTAAAAAATATGTACATTCCAAGTTTTGTAGAAATGAACCCTCATGCGCCCAGGTTATCCTGTCTCCCTAAAATTCATAAGGAAGGAGCGCCGATGAGACCGGTGGTGTCTTATATTGGTGCTCCTGCCTAAAAATTGGCTAAACAACTCAATATTTTATATAGAAACAAAATCAACTTTCGGCCTCAACATACTGTACTAAATTCTTATGATTCGGTCTCCAAAATTAAGGACATTCAGATGCCTCCAAATGCTAAACTCGCCTCTTTTGATGTGGTTAGTCTGTTCACCAATATCGATGTAGCTAGCTGCAAAGATGTGGTATGCAGGCTGATTCACGGCTTTAAACTTAATATTTTCGAAAAGGATGAATTGTTTAATTTGATGTCTGTCTGTATGGATCAAAATTACTTTTTATTCGAGGGGAAATTTTATACACAGCCAGGGGTTGCTATGGGTTCTCCGTTATCTCCTCTGCTTGCAGATATTTACATGGATTATCTTGAGCAACAAATATTTACAACTTTTAACACAAATAATCTTCTCTATTGGTATAGATATGTCGATGACATCATCATTCTATGGCTGGCCACAGAAAGACAACTAAATTCTTTTCACGAAAAAATCAATAAATTAGATCCCTATATCAAATTCACCCTGGAATTCGGCGGGAATAAACTAAATTTTCTTGATCTGTCCATCTCTTTAGTAAATGAGAAGCATGATTTTTCAATCTACAGAAAAGATACATATAGCGATATAACGATCCATAGTAGTTCAAATCACCCTTTAGTACATAAGCATGCAGCCTTCCATAGTATGATCAACCGAGCACTATCTATTCCAATGAGTGAACAAAATTTATCAAAAGAAAAATCCATTATCAAATGCATAGCGGCTAGTAACGGATATGGAGGAGATCTCGTTGATACCATATGGGATAAGGTTCTTAGGAAAAAGAGTAGGGAAAAAGTTTCCAATCTGGCTCGGGTAGATGTAACTTTAGAAGAAAAGCAATGGATAAGTTTACCTTATTATGGGAAAATTTCTGATAAAATTGGCAAAATTCTATCATCGAGAGGTTATAAAGTAGGTTTTAAAAATAAAAATAGTCTTAAAGCATTACTAGGATCCGTTAAGGATAAAATTAGTGTGCAGGATAAAAGTGGAGTTTATAAATTAAAATGTTCTTGTGGCTACGAATATTGCGGTCAGACTGGTAGGAAATTTAGGGAAAGAATAGACGAGCATATGGAGGATTTCAGGGAAAATAAGGGTAAGTCTACATTTGCAAAACATCTTAAGGAATCTAATCATAGTTACAATTTTGATTTGACAGACAGACAGTTTGTAGAATTTCTTCATTTTTGCCCAAAGGGAGGTATGTTGAATGTACTTGAAAAATTCGAAATTATCAAAAGTGACAGGTCTGGTAAATGTTTAAATGAGGATATACCTCAATATATTTCACCACTGATAGGTCCATTTCTGTAAACCTTGGAATTATCCCTTCACACTGTTGAAACCCTATTTAGTTATTTTCCCCTTTCACTTCATCTGATTAGCTATAATCCCCTTTCACTTTGTATGCACTTAATTGGTTGTACCTCCTGCCCCTTTCTTTTCTCTCGACCAATGGGATTCAATCTCCCTTTCACTTTGTAAGCACTTGATTGGTTGTACCTCCTGCCCCTTTCCTTTCTCTCGACCAATGGGATTCAATCTCCCTTCACCTGTCTCTATATAAGCTGTGTCCTTTCTAATGTGTCTTCAGTTATTGTTTGTTATTGATGATGGCCTAACCGTCAAAATCGATTTAACATTGTAACTCTTTATTTTTCGTGGAAATAGACAACGTTTTTTCACTAACTTCCGTTTTTTTTCTCATAACACATCCTTTCACAAGACCACTTTTACAGTACCTACTCCAAAGATTTTTAGTTTCAATTGATTCAAAGAACAGTTCTAAAACTAGATAGGTAATCCACAACATCTTTGCGGCTGATGTCTGGATCATCTAGAACACTTGTATGTCAACTCCCCAACACACATTTCATATGGATCTCCCACAGATTAAATCTTGCGTTCGTAGCGTTTGAGGTCAACACCTGATAATAACTTGATGTAATTTGCATACAATTTATCACCTTGCATATCAAAAATAATGAAAATATTGACTCGGAACTAGGTGAGACTATGTTATGCTGTTGTCCAGCTGTGGCTACAAATGGCGCATTTTCGCATATGTTTACTCGTCACCATGACAACAAGGTGAAATAACTTCGATTTCGCCTTGCCTCGATGTAAGGATGCGCTAGTGTCCAAGTCTCGACAATATCACCCATACGTGAGCGACCCTAGACCAATTTTCGTCCATGCAGGTAGGTAGTTCTGGTGTAGGTAGGTATGGGAACCCTGTCCTTGACTAGTAAGTAGGTGCGGGGGCTGAACTTTTCTTCTTCGTTTCAAATATAAAGTATTTTGGCCTACTTTAAATTGTTTATAAAGTATACAGTATTTTGAACAAAAATAAAGTAGGATACTTTAAATTAAAGTAGATCTGGCAACCCCAATCCCAACTCGATCAGCTCATTGCCCACCACTGGTCGGTACGTGGCGGCAGTAAGGAGGCATTTTGTGGACGATTGATTTTTCAAATGCGCTTTTTCAAATTTTAGTTCATTTATTTTTAATATTATTACTTACTTTTTAAAAATCTATTTTAATTTTATGTAACTACTTGAACCACCCTTAGGTATAAGTTTTTTATTTCTTCCTACATTTTTTCAAAATGTGTTCACCTTTTTTTTCTTCAGATTTTCAATTTCTACTTTCAATCCCTAGCCGTGCCGTAGTATACTCAGAATATAAGTTTTATACAAAAATCCTTGTAATGTGTATGCTGTATATATACCACTTTTGGTCTTTAGCATAATAAATGGTTTTTATTATTATTATAATAAATAGTTGACTATATAAAGTATAAAAGTTCGAATTTTCATAAATTACCGTATTGTATAATGTTGAATGGTTTTGAAATTTGAGCGTATTGAGTGCAAGGAAATTATCAACTATTAATTTTATGGAAAAAACGTATTCTAAATAATAATCTACTCAAATAGAGATTTTGAATTTTTAGCTTTTTTTGCAGTTTTTGTCGATTTTTGTTTGAAAATTTTAATGAATTTTAAGTTACATTTTTCAATATAATTTTGTACATAAATTTTTGAAGGTTCTATTTTATAGTTAATAAACTTTATTTGAGCAATATTCCACCAAAAATCATAAATTTAACGATTTTTGGCCGTTTTCAGCCATTTTTAGTGATTTTCCGTTCTAGAAGGGGATGAAAACATGAATATGCTCAAGAGGAAGGAGATGGACATTTTTAGAACGGAATTACATTGCGTTCTTGAGGATTATGAAGTTATAGGTGTAAGACGTTTAGGCGCCATCCAACCTTCTAGAAGTAGACCAGTTCACATTCATTTTGCTAATAATTTCTCTAAATCTAAAGTACGCCAGAACATTTACAAGTTCAAGGGATCCCAATTTAATATATCCGAGTTCTACGACAGACGGACACGGGAATTTATGAAGCATCTATTGATCAAGTTGTTTTAAGCAAGAAAAGACGGGAAGTATGCCGTCTTGATTGGAGATGAACTGCTGGTTGATGGAAAAAAACTTATCATTCACTATGGACGAAGTACGTTGGAGGATACTACATCTTGCATGTCATCAATCTGAGATGTGCGAAATAAACTGCAGCTGTCCGACCATAAAACAGGTACACGTAACAAAATACTTAAAGGTAAAAATAGATCAGTGCCTTGGGTGGGATGAACACATAAAAGATTTATCAACAAAAATAAGAAGGTTGCTACCAATGTGTCGGGAAGTTCGTAACTTTATGACCCTGAAAATAAAAAAACAATTCTACCACGCAATGTGCCAGTCACTACTGATTTATGCCATGCCAGCCTGGGGTTCAGCTTTCAAAACTAAACTTCGGCCTTTGTTTACGATTCAAAAAGCCCTGATCAAGATCCTATTAAAAAAACCCATTAGGTTTGGGACAAGGGATTTATTTAAAGAATTTCAAGTTCTAGACTTATTTAGACTAATAGATAAATCTACTATAATTTACATTTACAAACGATTTCTAAAAGGGGGATTTGAAATAGTAAGCAATATTGGCACAAGAAGTTCAAGCAAGATTACCCTAATTATACCAAGATTTAATACTTCCGCTGCACAACGTTCTCATCTATATAGAGGGATCATCCTTTTCAACAACCTACCTTGCGAAATTATTTCAACTAGTGTATCGCTTAATAAATTCAAAGAAGATCTGAAGGAGCACTATATGTTGTAACTGTTTCATTTTGTCTAATTTATGTTATTTCAATTATTATTTACTCCTTAAATTCTGAATTTTCTATTATTTATGTAAACCAATGGAGAATAGAGTACAATAGAAGTATATACATACATACTTTATCTTTAGAACTCGATGTTAAAAATCCTGTATTGTAATTAATTATTTAAATAGTCACTAACAGGAGAGCTGAATATTGAACAGACGCTCCAATTCCCTGCACAAGATTCTTCTTATTGGGAATTGTAGCATTTTTGTACAAATCTGTTATAAATTTTTTGTAAATTTTTTTCTGAATAAAATGCATATTATATTAAAAAAAAAAAAATCTACTGGGTCAGAAGTGGAGATTAATCTGAATTTCCAGAAAACAGGTCACGAAGAAGATGAAAATCTACAAGAGATAGAACGAACATCAACACCGCTTTGGGAATTTCGGCAATGACTCGGGATTATTATTGAAATTTGTCAGTGGAGTGTAGGCATTATTGTGATCTATGTTAACCATGCAGTGCTCGTTTATTATACATATATTATGAAGATCTATATAAGTACAGTGGAACCTGGATAATTCGAACTTCTTTACCTAATTCGAATTTTATTTTGGATAAATCGAATTTTCGGCGTGCTAATTAAGGTATACATTTTAAGCTGCGACTCAAAATAATTGTAAATTTATCGGGAAATACGTTTTAGTAACGATATTCGGCAAAAGGTTTGCGTTAGATCAAATTCATGCAAATCAGTGCCATCGTACAGTCTGATGGAGGCGGTTCGGGAGACGAGATCGCTGGATCATCATCAGAAGAAGTACCGGTGCCGAGTGCAGCTGACGCCATGAATCACGTACAAGAACTTAGACGTTTTTTTGAAAGCCGAATTAATGTAAGTGATTCATACTTCAACTCTTTGAATGCGTTGGAATCTTTTATAATGGTCGAGAGACTTAATTCAAGGAAACAGGCCAAAATATCATCCTTTTTTAAAAAACAATAGCTTGTTTTTGACATGGATATGTCTTTTGGCTGGGGGTCAAGGAATTTTTCGCGACACTTTTTTTTCCCGACCTACACTTTTTTTTCCCGACCGACACTTTTTTTCCCGACCGGCACATTTTCTATTGATTTTCACGTACAACCAAGGTGTTACTAGGGAAGAGTAACTCCCATAGTTTTCATAGTAGGAAAATCGTTCGCCACTTTTTGGAATGCTCTCATTTTACCACGACATTTCATGACCTCTAAGCCTTTGTAGTGTCAAGGAATGCTGATTTAATACTCTAAGTTAAAAACTAATATTGTTTTGTAACCATAATGGAATAATCTTGTGAAAAGAAGGTACTACTTGGTTGGTATACAATTGAGTAGTAGGTACCAACTGGTAAACAGTAGGTACTAGACATATCCATGATCTTTTGTTTTTCCCATCAAGGGAGAAATTAAAATGCTTGATTTATTAGTAAAATTCCATTAAAAACCTGATAAATTTGATTCTCCACACAAAATGCAATGCTCCTTTCATTGTCACTTGACTGTGGGTGCGAGGATTTTGCTAAATAATATGTACAAAATAGATATGTAAATCTTCATAACTTAATGTAATAACTGCTTTAAGAAATCGCATCATTCAAATATAGTACTTCTTATTTTAATTCTGTAGTATTTTGGCTCGATAATCTCCATGTTTTGCCAATCGTTCGCCAAAAATCACTTCTCTTCCTTCTACAGACTTTCTGCAATACACGACCCCGTGCTCCATGTCTTCGACTACTTTGCGTTCTTAACACTGTCAGTCCAAGGATCTTCCATAGAGGTAATTGGAGCAAGATTCTTGTTGAAACCAAACGTTACTTTTAGCGATTTTAATTAGGTACTTACTGAATTTATATGGTTGCAGTTAAATACAGTACCATTCCAGATGTCTTTATATTTATTGTTCAATATTCTGTTGGTCAATACAGTCTTCAATGTCACAGTATGTACTTTACTTCGTACAGTATTTTATTAAGATATAATTTATTTAAAACTTCTTTATTTCGAATTTTTGGTTAATTCGAAGTTTTTAGTCTAACATTGTTTGTTGAGGCAGAAATTAAGGCAAGATATCATGTTTAATACGTATTTAATTTAAGAAACTCCTTGTAATACCTATGGGTTGTACAATAAAATTGAATTGAATTAATTCGCTACACCAAAAGGTTTGCAATACCTTTCTCAAACAGCCGACGAAGTTGTTGTGGACTTTGGAGCTGGTGAGCGTGAGGACGTTTTCTGTTCCTCCGACGTAGGCTCGTGAGCTGGACAGCATCGTGAACGTACCGGCCGTGTTCGAGTGCTCGGCGTACACCCCGTCAACCACCAGCGACAGCTGCAGCGAAAAAATAAAAAATTCATTCCCTAGGTTGTAACAGGAGTAGGGTAAACCTGTACACTTACATTCGAACGCTCATTAAAATGGAAGTCATCATCCTGGAGCTGTTTTCCCCCATAAAAACGCACGAAAATAACTGAGATATGGTTTTTTTTTAACTTTTGAGAAAATAGTTTATTTTTATTTATTTATTTTTTTACAAAGGTAAAAATTCATAAACAGAATAATCAAACAATAACAAGATAACTAAAACTTAATCGTTCAACCATGGGAGAGCAGCTCCATCCTCCATCCCTAAGGACCTCAACCTCCTCCGTGTCCCACGTATTCTTTGAGAAACTGCTTTCAGTATGGCCATTTGAATTTTTTCCCTGGTCCACCCCAAGACTTGTGGGTAGGGTCGGCTCCATTTCCCGGCAAGAGTATGAGATATCCTTTTCACAAACACGTTGAATTCATCGTGCAGCGCTCCATCCACTGAACAGATTAGGGGGGTGAAAGAACCTCGACGGTCTTCGGCTGCCTGGTCATATTTCCTATGCTTCTCTGCTGCTGCTGATCGGGCAACTTGCTTCCAGGTATGGGAAGAGTGAGAAACGGCGTCGGCATTGATTATGCGATTGTCGAAGAACGCCGGCCTCCCACTTTCCCATACCCCTTCCACTTTGATGTCAGCTATTAAGGCTGGAACTTGATCTTCAGCTTCTCGTAGCACGGGTTCTATGACTGCCCCTCCCCATGCCAGGTCTGCTAACATAGCCGTTTCGACACGTACTGCATCATGACCCCGTTTGACCAAACCCCCTCTTTTACAATTTAAGGCATGTGTCACGTCAAATTTCTCTCCACAGCCATCACAGGTCTCGGGCAATCCTATTGGTGTACGACCGTACCGCAATGCTAGCGCATCTTGGAATTGTGTGTCCGTCAAGTCGAAACTGTCGGCCACCTTCGAGAGAACCGTTAGCCATTGGGACGCTGAAGCATCAATAATTCGCTTAAGAACTCGCTGCTGATTTGGTTGCAGGGTGGCGATTATTTCTTGGCTGCGTTGGATTGCTTGGTCGTTCTTTTCCTTTCTCGCTTCTTTTAAAACATGTGTGGCATGTTCCCAATGCTCACTGTAATTCAAGGAGGCACCTGTCCTGATGGATTCTGTCAGAATCTCGACTGCCCGGATTGAAGTTTGGAAGGTCGAGACTTGGGTACCCACAGGATTTTCTATCCCCAAGCCCCCCATCCGCACAGGTAACTCTAGTAGAGCGAATTCAGGTTCATTGACTTCTTGGCCCATTATAGCAGGTATGAAGTGAACTCGAACGGCTTCCCTCAAAGGTATATATTCATCGTCACAATCATGTACCACTCTCTGCACAAATGCCCATTCACGTTGCAACGATTTTGTAAAAGCAACATACTACACTGCTACATACTACTTGCTGCTTGCTGCTGTTTTGCTACTGTTGCAAACTTTTTCACAAATTCGACCCATTGTTCAACTTTCGTTCTTACAAATTGCTTTTTATCGGTGGCTGGTCCGATCATTCCTCCCAAGAGATATGGTGGATTTTAAGCTCCAAACCGGCCTATCCTGAAGCTTGAAAACGCTCACACACAGTAAAATTAAACTTTTTAGTATTGAAAAAAAAAGGAACAAAAAAAAACCATGGTCGGGAGCTAAAAAATGCATTAATTTGGCGCAGACTGGTGGTGTGGCCGCCAGCAAACAGACGTATAAAAATCTCAATACGATGGTAAAGGCTCGCGTGTATGCTCAATCCACGAGTCGTCTACGCATGTTTGCTGGCGACCACACCACCAGTGCGCGCAAAATTAGTGCATTTTTTAGCTCCCGACCATGGTTTTAGCGAATTTTTGAAGAAAATTAAGCTATTGCTCCGCCTCAAAATTTGTAGAATGTGAATTTTTGAAAACATTTTATGCAGAAATCCGTTTCAGGCTATTCTGAATCATATTCTGAAGTTTAACGCATTTTTTAATGTATGTATATATGTATGTATGTATGTATGTATGTATGTATGCATGTGTCATTCCAGACGATAACTGTCCGTAGAATTGTGCTAGAAACTTCAAACAAATTTTAAAATGTTAAGGACACAAAACGAAAGTTCAAGTTCGTTGGCCAGCATGATCGGATTACATCTTCGGGTTGAAATCAAAAATATAGTCAAAAATTTCAAAATAGCCTGTTTTTTGCGATTTGTTGTGCGAAATAATTTTTTCAGCATACTAACATGTGGTATATTCGGAATCAGCGTAAAATTTCCTATAAGAATGTGTATCAAGTTTTCAAAAATTTCAAAGTTGAAAAATCAGTCAAAAATCGAAATAATGCCGTTCGCTAGTTGTAAAAATCGGTAATATTTGCATGAAACATTGTCCAAATTCAGATTGAACTACTCTTATGGAAGTATCACTGTATAACCAATCCTAGAACCATGCTGTTTAAAACGTAGGTAGTAGGTGCTTGTTTTATTTTATGTCAAGATTTGATGATGTTATGATAGGATACTGTTAAGATTTCAACTGCCTTCAATACTGACCACATTGGACATCGAAATCTATTAATATTTACCTACATTTGTCTTTAAATCTACAAGATTAGTTTAATAATAATAAAGTATGAGTAGTACCTCCTAATTATTTTTAATAATTTGATTCCATGTTTGTCTATCAAAATCATTAACTAAAATTTCTCTACACGATCAATAGCGACTGAAATGTCGAAGATTTCTTCAAAAATTCGCTCATGGGGTCATGCTGCATGACTGGACTTTTTTGTTCCTTTTTTACTGACTAAAAAGCAGGCACCGTGTAATTTTACTGTGTTCGTACGTTTCCAAGCAAAAAAGCTTCAGGAAAGGCCGGTTTGGAGCTTAAAATCAACCATATCTCAGTCATTTTTCAACATTAAAGAAGTTATTGCTTACTATATATAAATTAAAAAAACCTTCCACTTTCGAGTCTATTTTACTAACAGAATATTGGCGGTCATTTCTTTAGAAGAGAAAAGTAGGTACTGGATAGTCAGACTAAAATATTGATTGAACTTACCCGGCAAAAACTCGTTACTGCTGATATCTGAAACAGAGAAATGAAGAAGTAGGTGAGTATACTAAATAGGAATTCTGAAATAACATGAAATATTGGGAACATCGTGTCACTGAGGCTGGACCCTCAGTCAATGACGATGGTGCCGATTAGTTTTAGAGCAAGAATTGGTATATCTCGCTTCAATCAGTCTCTCTAATTGTTATCGTCTGACAACAGTCCCTTTATAAATGTTTTTTGTGACAGTTGTACTCCTAGCAACCAATTTTCACGCCTCCAGCTCAGCTCAAACCTCAAAATCACAAACAAACAAACCAAAAGCAAAGTGATCCCATAATTTTGAACACAAGTTTTCAAAAACCCCTTACTTTTTTCAGTTAGTTTTTGGCTGTAAATCCTTATATAGCGTTTCCAGACCAAATTTAAATTTATTCAAACCAAATTACACCTTTCCCAAATGAAATTAAACTTTATCCTAAGCAAATTAAACTTTTTCAAAACTGAATTAAACCTTTTTTTTCAATCTCTAAAAACTCTCAGAATAAACAGCATGAATATAAACTGACTTAAAAGGTCGAGTAAGGTGACTTAAAATCTTGTGTTGTGGACGTACGTAGACTTTGGAGGGGGGGGGGAACTCGAACGACAAGCTTTTATAATAAGATACATTTTTTCTAATTATGTTGTGATAAGGTAGTTATCAGCTGGGTCTCTTGAAGCTTCGTTCTCAGTACGCGTTCTGACAGTTCTGGAACTCAACAGAACTGCGACGGGAAATCCCGGGGCGTTCCGGAACTTGTGGAACCGCGTTCTGCACTGCGAACGATTTCACAACTTGGAAGTGGAATAACCTGTGTTGTTGTTTGTAACCTCAATCTACTCGTGTTACCTTCCGGTGCTTCATTTCAGGATATTTTTAGTGCCCTTGAATGTACGTGACTGAGGAGTATACTCGAAAAAATTTGAGTTTCGTGGATGTAGACGAGATCCAACTATAACTTCAGTCTCGTCCTCATCGTTTACAAACCAAACACCATCGTCGAAACTATCGCTTTCCGGACTTGACAAGCTAGTTGACATTTCGATCGTAGAATAGGTACTTATACTAATGTATAGAGACCTATACAGACCTTATACTGATGTGATGATTAGGTATGATTTCGATGAAGAAGAAGAGAGTTGTTTACTCCACGAGATCCGAAAAATTGTGAAATGCGCATGCGTTAACTAAGTCCTTGCGTTCGAGCTATGACTGTTCCGGGGAAAAAAAAAAAAAAAGTTTTCCTAACGCTTGCATACGAGTCTGCAACGCATTAGGACATTTTCATGTGTTTACCTATGAATGGTCAACGTAATTTCTGATGGTCATAATCATCGTTGTGGCCACTTGGGACAATTTTTTTCGTGACGATTTTTTTGTTATGTGCCATATGAAAGACATGAAAATGTAAAAAAAAAAAAAACGGGGATTGTCAGAACCGTTCGGAACTGGGTTTGCGAAACACTGCGAACGCCGAACTCGGCGTTCTTGGCGTTCCGGAACTGGGCGTTCTGGCACTGCGAACGACAAAACTCAACTACACTTGCAGAGAACCGTTCCGAAATCGCAGAACGCAAACTGAGAACGAAGCTTAAGCCTATGACGATCTCAAGGGTTTGAAGGAACGATCTCAAGTGTGGTTTGTGCTGTTTTGCGATGCATTTCGAGACAGTTGAGCACTGCTCTTCATCAGGCGTACATAGTCGGTGGTATCTTGGTATGGCTCATATTCTCGTGACGTCACGCCTGTAGTAGGTTCGCGTTTCAGCCAAAGTCGGCCATGACTGCCCTACGTCAATGAATCGCTATCAACCAACCTATTTCTCACAAGAAGTTTCCCGTCTCACGTCAACATAATTCGTGGTTATAAGGCCATTTTTCAACAGTTTTGTTTTGAAAAAGTATAATATTGTAGCAATACAAAGTTTCAATTCGACTAAATGTTATAATAATCGTGCCTGCCAGCGCAATAATTGATTGTACTTAGATTGCTGTCAACGATACCAATCTAACGTGAATGAGTTTTTTTTTGGACTAGGAGCCTACTAACTATTGTAGTCAGTCAGTATCAGAAAACTAAAGAACTTCATTCGTTTAGGCTTTGAGAATAATAAACCTGAAAAATAGTAAAGAAAAGATTATTGAAAATTCCTCAGATGTCTGTACTGCTGTGTAGGTACCTAGCCATTGCTCAGGTAGCTTCATCAGCGTTTTATTCTAAGTTCGTAGTACTATGCTTAACTGAGGAAGCTTTACTTGTTAGGTATATTGAATGAATAAAAGGAGAGATTTGATAGTTTGTCAAAGTAAACAAGGCAGGTAGTTGCTATACCAAGAAACGAAACTACTTAGGTAGATACGTACGACCTACCAGATTTGCTGTTGGTTTAAAGTGCCTAAACAAAGTAGGTGGGTCGTTGCTTTGCCGAAGAATACAACCGCTGATTAGCAAGTTTGTCAAATATCGAATCAGGGAATATGCAACATGAATTAAAAACCAGCTGCAAGGAAAAAACCTTGAAATGCACTCTTCTGAAGGTAAGATTTCATAAAGACGGCATTGTCAGTGCAGTTATTGCGTGAGTTTTGTAGTTACGCAAATTTTAGGGACAAAAAAGGTAATTAGGTACCTACTTTCGTTTTTATCAATGAAGTACATGAACAAGTAATAATATACGGAAAGGAAACTCACCTTTCTTACATGCGATAATTACTTTCCCGGCTGGCAGAGCTCTCATAGCACATCCTTTCACATGACCACTTTCACAGTACTCTAAAGATTTTTAGTTTCAATTGATTCAAAGAACAGTTCTAAAACTAGATAGGTAATCCACAACATCTTCGTGGCTGTCTGGAACAACTAGAACACTTGTATGTCAACTCCCCAACACACATTCCATATGGATCTTGTAGAAGATTGACTTCATAATTATATAGTTACCATTTCGGTAGCTATGCATACGTATTCCCGTAACTATATTTACGAATTGAATAAATGTTCAGTTGATGATTTTACCTTGAACTACCGAGTTTTGATTATATCTAGTATTAGCGCTTTTACATTTTGGCGCTGCGGACAGGATGCCAAAACAGAAGCGAGGAAGAAAGAAGACGGCTGAGGAACTATCTGACTCACAGGATGAAAGAGAGGAATCATTCCGTGAAGTTATATCCTCAGGATCGGAAATGCTAAGATCCAGAACTTCAAATTTCCGCAATACGATGTGGAAATAGAACGTTGGGCTTACTACGTAAACAGGTTTGAACTAGAAATATGTAGAATTGAGTTGACAGGGAGCATTGATGACCGGACCCGTTCCATACTGTTTCTGACTTCTATAGGCCCAAGTCCATTCAAAATTTTAGTGGATCATTTCCGGCCTAGAGATGTAAAGGGAGTTCCTTATGACGAGTTGAAACAAGTATTAGAACGATTTTATGAAAAGTCTACTTGTATATTTGCCGAGAGGAGAGCATCTGCCATGAGAAATAGAAACGAGGGGGAGACTATAGCGAAGTATGTCAATGGATTAAGGACATTAGCCGGAACATGTGAGTTTGGAGCGGCGTTAGAGGAAAGATTGCGAGACCAGTTAGTGATAGGGATAAATTCTGCTAAGTGGCAAGAAGAATTAATCAGATTGCACCAATCAAACGAGGGGGTGTCCCTAAACGGTTGACCAGCTTTGACCAGCGTTGACCGCCGTTGACCACGGTGTTCCCCTACTCCGATTAACATCAAATTTTACCTAAAGTCAGGAAAGGGCAGAAAGAACAATCTGACGAAGTTTTAACCCCCCACCCACACACCCCTACGAGATATAGAGGTGAAACTGCTTTGACCAGCTTTGACCGCCGTTGACCACGGTGTTCCCCTACTCCGATTAACATCAAATTTTACCCAAAGTCAGGAAAGGGCAGAAAGAACAATCTGACGAAGTTTCAACCCCCCACCCCCACACTCTACGAGATGTAGGGGTAAAACTGCTTTGACCAGCATTTCCAGCAAGACGTTACTAGCAGAATTTTCAAATTCTGAGTCAAGGAAAGTTTTCCCCACTAAAAGTAGTTCAACACCAGCCGCAATGGTACGGAAAAAAGGGTTGAAAAGCCATGTAACAAATGTGGATTTGAACAACACAGTTCTGATTTTCAATGTCCAGCAAAGGGCCAAGAGTGTTTAAACTGCGGTAAAACTGGACATTTTGCTAGGGTTTGTATGTCGAATAAACGACCTACAAAACGTCAAATGAGACAGACTTCTGACAGGATGAATAAAGGAAACGGTGAGAGTGAGATATCATCGAAAGAGGAGAATTATTTAAATAATGTTTACACTAGTGAACATTGCTATGCAATTCTTAGGCCGACCCCCAATAATTTTTTATGTAACGTCCGTCACGAAATTAAAGACGCGTACGTACGACCGTTGCTATCGTACGTGACGCGAAGCGCGAGTTCGTGGGTTCGAATCCCAACCAGGCTTGAAAATTTTTTTATATACAAATTTTTTCAGGCTAAGAATAGCATAGCAAATTATCCTCGTTTTCTACGCAGTAGAAAAGAGAAAAGATCCAGCGAGGCGCGAAGCGGATCTTGTCACCTGATATATATAAATCAGGTAACAAAGTGACTTACAATAGGTAAAAATCTAGAATTTTTTTGGGCCTCCAGCGGAATCAAGTTCGGCTTTCAGCTGCTTTAACTCCAAGTCCGATACGTACACAAGCTGCTCCTTAATGGCTAAGGCTTTCTCTAACTCTTCTTCCTTTTGTTTGAGAGCTTCATTGTCGGAAGCCTCCAGCTCGGCTATTCTCGACCTAAGCTCTTCGACAAGATCCGCTTTCTCCTGGTGCGCCTGCTCCTGCTGAATCATCAACTCCTGGAGTTTGGAAATCTCCTGTCTAGGGGATGGCGTGTGACTTCCAGGGGTCTGTCTACTTCCTTTTTTCGAAGTGGCTGGCGTGATAGAGATCAGCCTCTCGTCACTTTCCGAGTGGGAGGGCGGAGTGATGTCCAACTTCCCCTCCTCTCCGGAACTCTGATTATTTTCAGCCATCCTCGACCTAAGCTCTTCGACAAGATCCGCTTTCTCCTGGTACGCCTGCTCCTGCTGAATCATCAACTCCTGGAGTTTGGAAATCTCCTGTTTAGGGGATGGCGTGTGACTTCCAGTGGTCTGTCTACTTCCTTTTTTCGAAGTGGCTGGCGTGATAGAGATCAGCCTCTCGTCACTTTCCGAGTGGGAGGGAGGAGTGATGTACAACTTCCCCTCCTCTCTGGAACTCTGATTATTTTCAGCCATCCTCGACCTAAGCTCTTCAACAAGATCCGCTTTCTCCTGGTGCGCCTGCTCCTGCTGAATCATCAACTCCTGGAGTTTGGAAATCTCCTGTCTAGGGGATGGCGTGTGACTTCCAGTGGTCTGTCTACTTCCTTTTTTCGAAGTGGCTGGCGTGATGGAGATCAGCCTCTCGTCACTTTCCGAGTGGGAGGGCGGAGTGATGTCAAACTTCTCCTCCTCTCCGGAACTCTGATTATTTTCAGCCATCGTTGTGATAAATGAACTATTGCTATCTTCGGAAGAAGCAAGAATTCCCCCAACCAAGGGGTCGAATTTGACGAGGAGGGATTGCTGGGCGAGAGATGATGGGCGGACGTACTTGTCACCTGCCTTTTCTAGAAACTCGAAACATGTAGGAGCGGCAAAATCAGTAATTAATAGAAAACTGTGGAAATTATTAGGCAAATCCCATTTGTATCCATGCACTAGCTTGATTGGATATACTGGGGTGAAGATCCAAACTCTAGGTACAATAAAGGTTCAAGTGCATGTTTTCGACAAAACCTTGCCACTTATGGCCGTAGTGGTGAAGAAACATGACGTGACATGGGCACTCAAGTTCGATGTTCCAATGCCTAAAGGAGCCAGAATTTGCTCACTCCAGGCAAACGTGGCAAGAAAAGAGAACAAGGACAACGGTAGCAATCTGCACAGGATTCTCAGTAGGTATTCCAACATTTTTAGTGAGGGGTTAGGGACTATGAAGGGATATAAGGCGCAGATTAAACTAATTGAGGGGGCACAACCAAAAGCATTTCGACATAGAAACGTACCTTTTGCATTGAAAGAAAAAGTGGACCAGGAACTGGAGAGACTAGTGGGTGAAGGTGTCTTGGAGGTAGTGGACCCAAATATTCACCAAATCGAATGGGCATCTCCAATAGTGGTTTGTGTAAAGTCTACGGGAGCAGTGAGGATCTGTGGGGATTTTAAGGTCACTATAAACAAATACATCCAGGATAATCACTACCCACTTCCGACATTTGAAGATTTGGTCGTGAAACTATCAGGGGGCCAAGAGTTTTCAGTAATAGATTTAAAAGGTGCGTACTTGCAAATGGAAGTCCAAGAAGATTCTAGGAAGTTTTGGGTGATTGCAACTCACAACGGATTTTTCAGATATACCAGGTTACCTTTTGGGGTGAGTTTTGCCCCAGGTTTGTTTCAAAGAAGAATGGAAGACATACTGGCAGGAGTCGAGAACGTGGCATGTCTCTTAGACGATACAATAATAACATCAGCAACAAGGGAGGGTCATTTGAGGACACTAGAAGAGGTTTTGTCAAGACTGGATAAAAATGGTATAAAAATCCTAATAGCCAAGTGCGAATGGCTCCAAGAAAGTGTAAAGTATCTGGGACATGTGATTGACAACGAAGGGATTCACCCATTGGAAGACCATCTGAAAGCTTTGAGAGAATCTTCACCAGAGAATCTTCAACAACTTAAGTCGTTTTTGGGTACAGTAAATTACTATGGACGATTCATTGAAAACCTTCAATCAATATGTGCACCATTGCACAGTTTAACCAGAAAAGGGGTAAAGTGGGAGTGGTCAAAACGGTGTCAAGAAACATTTGATGAAGTGAAATCAAAGTTGACAGCAACTGATACTTTGGTCCCTATTCCCCTGATCTTCCCGTAGTAATAACGTCTGATGCCAGCGCAACCGGAATAGGAGCTGTATTATTCCATCGGCTACCGGACGGATTGGAACGACCAATCATGTACGCCTCAACGATTTTACGTGCTTCAGAAAAGAATTATTCATCTATTGATTGAGAAGCATTGGGAATCATTTTTGCAGTAAAGAAATTTTACCAGTTCACACAGGGGAGAAAATTTGTTTTAAAGACAGACCACAAACCATCAAAGTATATACTTTCAGATGATAAAGAAATACCCAAGATGGCAGCAAACCGGCTAATGCGTTGGGCACTCACTCTTAGATCTTTTGACTACTCAATTGAATACATCGCAGGAAAAGAAAATACAGTAGCGGACACACTTTCAAGATTACCCCTAAATGATGACGAGGAGTTGTCAGAATATGAAAACTTGGGCAAGCCAAGGGCAGCCCAACTTTTGCACCTTCATGTGAGAGATTCGCCTGTGACTACTAGAGAGCTTAAAAACCAAATTGCATCCTACCCATTACTACAAAAAGTGATACAGTACATGCGTTCTGGATGGCCAATGAAGAAGGAATTGGATCCGAAAATATACTCATTTTTTGAGAAACGAGAAGAGTTATCGATGGAAGAGGGTATTCTTTTGTGGAGGGGAAGGATTATAGTACCAGAGAAAATTAGAGAGAACTTCCTGAAAATGTTACATTTGGGTCATCCAGGTTCGAGAGCAATGAGGTCCATTGCACAAATACATATGTGGTGGCCTGGAATAGACAAAGAACTAGAGAGATATGTTGGGAATTGTCTTCGGTGTCAAGGATCAAGAGCGGCACCTGAAGAGGTTCCGATCTTCTCATGGAATATACCGTCGCAGCCATGGTTTCGGTTGCATGTGGATTTTGCAGGGCCATTTCACGGAATGATGTGGTTGATTGTCGTGGACGCATCCACCAAGTGGCTGGAGGTAATACCGATGAGTAGCACCACCTCACAAGCCACAATAACTGCTCTGAAGGAGTTATTCAATAGGTTTGGATTACCGGAAATTCTGGTTTCTGATAATGGTCCACAATTCACCTCAAACGAGTTTAGAATATTTTGTAAGGAATTGACAATATCACACGTGGCATCAGCACCATATCATCCAAGGACAAATGGATTGGCAGAGAGATCCGTCCGGACGTTCAAAGACAGATTGCGGCTAGAAAAAGGGACACGTTCCCAAATATTGGAGAAGGTGGGACAATTCCTTTTTACATATCGCTCAACTCCACATAGCACCACAGGCCGATCCCCTGCTGAACTCCTTTTGGGACGTCGATTTGCTTTAATGAATCAGCAGCTGAATCGTAACAAGACTAAACAATTAAGGGAATTTGAAGAAGGGGATGATGTATGGGTAAAACTACCAGCAGCAAAGGAATGGATTCTGGGTGTAGTTGCTAAAAGAACAGGCCTCATGTCATATGAAGTGCAAGTCGACAATGGTAGAAGATTGCGGAACCACATAGACCAAATGAGAAAAAAACCTAAAGAAAGAAGATGGAGGGGAAAAGATGTAGAGGATTGACTTCATAATTATATAGTTACCATTTCGGTAGCTATGCATACGTATTCCCGTAACTATATTTACGAATTGAATAAATGTTCAGTTGATGATTTTACCTTGAACTACCGAGTTTTGATTATATCTAGTATTAGCGCTTTTAAAGATCTCTACCCCACAGATTAAATCTTGCGTTCGTAGCGTTTGAGATCATCACCTGATAGTAACTTGATGTAATTTGCATACAATTTATCACCTTGCATATTACAAATAATGAAAATATTGACTAGGTAAGACTATGTTATGCAGTTGTCCAGCTGTGGCTACAAATGGCGCATTTTCGCATAGTTTACTCGTCACCATGACAACAAGGTGAAATAACTTCGACTTCGCCTTGCCTCGATGTAAGGATGCGCTAGTGTCTAAGTCTCGAGAATATCACCCATAGGCAGTTTGATGTCGAGAGGTACATAATTTCCATAGGCACACTCATAATACCCTCCTCTCCAGTCTTGACTTGGAAGTGTTTGGCTTGGAAAATGTTTAACATAAGATGTGTTTGTAGTGTGGACGGTGCCGATTTTGGATGTCTATTAGGTGGTATGACACTATTAGTATAAATGGATGGAGCAATTATTTGATGATAAACTCGTTTTTATATAAACCTGCAAATGGAATAGTGGAGTGAAAAGGAGGCCATTGTATAAAATGATGGAAAATGTACCACCTAATTGACATATCTGCAGTTGACCGGAGGGACGTCCTATTGAAATAGATTTGAGGCAAATAAGCTGGGCTCCAATCGTTGAATTCGCTTTAAGGACGCCCTCTGAAGCTAGGTAATATTAGCAAGGCTTCGCATATTATAGGAGGGACGCCCTATTGAAATTGATGACCATGATGCATTTTTATGGGTTGTATTCGTGTAATCGCCGACAGACGAATACGATTACACGAATACGAATATAATCGCAGTTGACTCAGAATGAACGAATAATTATCGCAATTACAATCGTTTTCGTATTCGACGACAAGATTATGTCCAACACTGCTCTAAAGGCTGACCCCGTATCGCTCTTCGTACTCTGTCAAAAACCACTTCATGAATGTTGAATATTATGATGGGAAATTGAACCTTTCGACTTCTACGTCTGTAAACTAATTTCAAAGCGGTTCGAATTCACAAGGAAAACAATTAGATTGATTGGAATTGAGTAGGTAATTGAATTCAGTAATTGTACGTTTTGATCAAAGCTGTTCCGTCAAACGGGTGAACTTTCGAATCCACCTCTTGCGAATGGTCGTTCCATTTGCTTCAATGAACTTGTCGTGTTCACTCTGTTAAACAAAGATCGTTACTAAATGCTTAGCTCGAAACGTTTTCAGATCTTCGCTCCTCCGATGAGCAAATTATTTGTTCGGCCGAGTAAACGCTTCAATCGATTTTTAGGGAAGTTGGTCGCTTGTGATCAGCAGTCTTCCAACCTTCCAACAAAAGAGGTATTGTAGATCTTAAAAAGGGGTATAAAGAGGATCTGAGGGGTCCAAAAGAGGTACACTTTACGGGGAATGAATTTGTTTGTTATTTTCCGCATAAAGATCGGATTTCTTCAGCTAGGCGTGTGCAAACGTGAGCATTCGCTCCAAGCGTCAGCTTAAGACAAAGCTGAGTACAGGTAACTGGTTGAGTATATGATAAGTCGATTCAACTTTTAATTTTTACAAAACGTCATTTGACGAACGTCTGTTGGACAAGACGTTCTAGTCGTGCTATTACAAACACTCCTCGGAAAGCTATCACAAATCGTTTCGACAAAGGTCAGTTTTGACAAACGTCGTCTTGACGAAGTCTGTTTGACAAATTGTTTAGAAAACGATGGTTTGAAGCGGGGATGTTCAAATTGACTTCATCTCCAAAACTCTAAGAACATATACTCGACTTTTGTTGAACACTTGATGTGAGTTGACGACTGTCGTCCCAGACATTAGATGAAGCTTGTTGCACAAGCATTCATGTTTTCTCAGATGCGAGTCAATTCGCTTATGCCTGCTGTATTTTTCTACGGGCTGAATTTTCAACTCGTGTCTCTGTCCGGGTGATCTTTACTAAATCAAGGATCGCTCCTGTCAAGCCTTTTATTTATCCTGGCAGGGTCGCCAGATAAATAAATTCAGGAACTGTCGGAAAGAAAACCACTTACACCACTGGTGAAAAGAGATATAGGTATATTTTAACAGAAATTTACAAATGGCAAATACAATAGAAAAACGCTGCAAATTATTACATAATGGTTTATTATTCCTGAATCAGATAGCCAGCTATAGTAACCAGCATGCTCTGGGGCTTTCGCCAGTCTTTTTCTAGTATCCACCTCTGTTCTTGCGTTACAGGCTGCGCTCCCGATGGGAAGCAAATGGATGATCGTACAGCCACCCGAGTGGTCTCATTCAATCCACGGAGCTGATTTCTATAGGAATCAAACTAAAACCGTAGGTACACTGGATTCCAAAAGCATCTGGGACATATCCCAGTCGATTCTGCGTCCGAAATTACTTGGGTGACGTCACTCCACTTACCTAGGCAGAAATATAAGTAAACAGCTATTCATCCAGAGGGTTCAGACTCCAACCTGCCCATGTAGTGCAAATTTTATTTAAAAACGATTTGCTTCGAACTATCTGAGAAGATTTTGGGAAGAAGAAGAACTAAGGATTTTAGATGGGCTGGATCAATTATTTTTGTAACATACTAAAGTATGATATAATATACTGAATATACTAGTGTGTTCAAGGTAGGTTAAATGTTATATGGGGTAAAAGTAATAAAATATAATATAAAATATATATTATATCCGTTCCGATACGCCCCGGACGCCTTTCTGCTACTCCACTATGCCCCTAATGCCGTACCCCCCTCAGGTTGGCGCGGCGTATTATATGGGTATAACACGTAAAAGTAATAAATAGCCATTCTCCTACAGCTGGTCACCCCAGACACCACAAGGCGCCGCGGCGCCTCCTCTCACCCCCCCCCCCCCCCCCCCCACCACCACCCACCGTGACCCCCTGCCAAGCGTGCCAGGCGTGCGTGCGTGCGTAAGTCTAACACTCAAAGCCTTGAAAAAGACACTTTTTTGCCCGTTTTTGGCCCATAGCATCTATCTATGCGAGTAAAGCGATCGGGATGGTTAAACGTTAGGACTAACTAGACCCCAAATGGAGTCTATGTGCGAAAGAACGGGTTTTTTAAGTCAATTCTTAGGCCTTTTATGGCCCGGAAGGCGGACGGCGAATGGCAAACGGCGGACGTCGGACAGACATTTCAAATTTGGATTCTACGCAAATTGAAACGTAAAGTGACAAAGTTTGAGGGGGGGTTATAAAATTTTTTTGCTATACTATCACATAGGCTTATTATTGGAAATAATAAACAAAATTAGTTCGGAAAATAAGAAAAAACTAATTACGACCAAAATGCTTTTTTGCAGTGCCTAACTACAACAGTCGTCAACATAAAGTCAATTTGAACAGGGGAAATTTCGTTTTGAAAATGGGGGGCAGGACTCAAGTTATTTAAATCCCATCACTACTGATGTGCACCAATGACCTCCGCCGAGTCCAATCAGTTTCACAAAGACCGTTACTAAATACTAAGCCCGAATTGGGTTTCCACATCTTCGCTCTTCCGATAAGCAAATTATTTGTTCGGCCCGAGTAAACTTTTCAACCGATTTATAGGGAAGTTAGCCGCTTGTGATCAGTATCGGAGGAGAAATGAACTGAGCCCCCTGAAGCCTGCCCGGAAGTTTGCCGAGTTTCCCACCAAGCAATAATGTGGTCTAAGCACGATCTGAGATAAAGGCTTGTTTACGGTTCGTACTCCGTAATGAGGTTGCCGCCTTCGGAAGAACAGGTTCATTTGCACAGGTCTTAGTAGAGAGTTCCAAGTAGATAAGCAAAACACAATACGTCGCACAAAATCGCAAAAAACCTGGCCAAAACTCTCAAATGCCCTGAACTGTATGTTATAATATAGCATTTTTCAGTCAAGTGAAACCTTCTTTTTATCAAATGAAACTTCGTACCGACCAAATGAAACTATGTACCAATCAAATGTATATCAACCAAACTCGTATATGTATATGTGTATCAACCAATCAACCTGTGTATATCAACCTGTCTACGTGTATCAACCAAACCTCGTACCTACCAAATGAAACCATACACACCAATCAAATAAAACTTCTTTTTAAGCAAATAAAACTTTTTTTATTTCAAACTAATGAAATCTCATTTCATTCAAATGACACTTTTCGGTCCACCATATTGCTGATCACCGCGACAGACTGCTCCAACTTCGTGATAGCATGATGAGAAACTGCTGCAGCAGCTTCTGGATATCCGTTTCACTAAATTAATTTGTAGTGCCTCTGTATTAAATTGTTTAGCAAACATCTGAAATAAAATGTAATTTTTCTCTGGATGATTCGAAGAAGTTCCATTTGGTTGAAATAAGGTTCCATTTGTTTGAAAAAAGTTTCATTTGGTTAAAAAGAGCTTTCATTTGATTGGTACATGGTTTCATTTGGTAGGTACGAAGTTTCATTTGGATGAAATTAGGTTTCATTTGATTGGAACATGGTTTCATTTGGATAAAAAGAAGTTTCATTTGATTGCAACAAGGTTTCATTTGACTGAAAAATGCTATATGTGTTGTAATATATATGCTATGAAATAATATGTTAAGGACTTTTCAGCTGAAAGATACCTCATATGTTCCAGATTTGAGGATCGGCCGATTATCTGTGTCAAAAATCACTGATAATGTTTTTAAGGTTCTATTCACAAAGAACAAAGCATCTGGGCTTGATGAAATTGAGCGAGAAATCCTTACTGCTAAAAGCGAATGGGCTTTATTTTTTGGAAGAAGCAGAAAATGAAGCTAACCAAACCGAAGAAAATCGTAGGAAAAGGTTTCAGTTAATGATGTGGCACAATCGATTTGGACATTTGAACGAAACGATTTGAAGGAGATTGTCAAAACGAGGAATGTGGTAGGTGTGAACTACAATTGAAGAGAAAAATTGCAAATTTACGAAACGTGTCTGAAAGGTAGGATGGCACAAACTTCATTTCCCAAGAGATCTTTGAAAAAGATGTCACCACTCGAAATATACCATACTGATGTCTGGGGACCAGTAAGAACAAAATCGAATGGTGATTCTCGTTATTATGTTACTTTTATCGATGAAGCTACGAGATATTGTGTAGCAATATTTTTAAAATCTAAAAATGAAACATTGAAAGCCTTCAAGGCGTATAAATCATTAGTTGAAAATCAAAAAGGAACAGCAAATGAATTATTATCAGTCTGACAAAGGAGGTGAATATGAAAGTAGGGAATTCAATGAGTATCTCGAAAACTGTGGGATCAGACATAGGTTTACAGTTCCTGGCACCCCTCAACAAAATGGTATTTCGGAAAGGGGGATTAGAGCTATTCTGAATATACTTCGATGTAAGCTTGTTGATTGAAAATTATCACACAGTTTCTGGGCAGAAGCTGTGGCGACGGTGGTTCACATCAGAAATAGGTGTCCATCTTCCGGCATTGACGGTAAAATTCCATATGAGAACTGGTTTGGGGAAAACTCCTGTTCTATCTTACTTCCGGACTTTCGGGAGTCGAGCATACATGTTGGATATAAGGGGAAGTAGGAACCTAGGTCGAATAAATGTATTTTTGTCGGATATTCCGATAAACCAAAAGCCTATAGGGTTTGGGATCCGAAGAAGAGAAGAATCTTGGTAACAAGGGACCTGAAATTCGTTGAAGAGATGGAACACGAGAAATTGACACCAAGAACCTTTCCGGAAATCGAACTGATTGATGTTGATGGTAGTAAAAGGGATATGTTAGAGAAAAACCCATCCAAAGAAATACAAATACAATATCCAAACGAAACTACAAATGTGAAAAACGAAAGTGAGAAAACAACGAGTAGAAGTGAAATGGAAACAACTCCTGTAGTAGAGACTACTACTATAACAGAAACAACTTTTGGTTAACAGGAAGATGAAGAAATAATTTTGGACAGACGTGAGATAAAGGACAGGTTAACACATTGGTAAGGGGAAGGGGAAGACCGACATTGTTGATTTCGACATATTCGTACGAACAAGAAAAATAAGAATCAACATTGTTTTGAATCTAATACGAGATATCGACAATCACAGATCGTAGGATAAATCTCTATTATCTCTATCTATACTATTAATAAGAATGAAACTCCGTTTGTCTGTCTGTTTATTTGTTTGTTTGTCGTGTCTATGCACGGCCAAACGGCTGAGTGGGGGGAGTGTACGAGTGGGGGGATCTTCTTGAGATTTTCCAAAAGTGGGAGCGAGCGAATTTAAAATTGTTTAATCCCACCCGAACCATGGCCGTAGGGCGGGAGGGGGGTCGAAGTAATAATTAATGTGCGCTTTTTGGACTTCCCCGCTTCCCCTACCCCTCTAAACGGCCGTTGACAATTCCGAAAAAATACGGGTTTCGTAGGTTTTTGAACGAGGAAGACGACAGCGCAATCGGATCGCGAAAAAAGTATCGGGAAATGCGTTAAAAAAATGCGAGAGTACGGACCCGTTTTCTCGAAAAGTCCGCCGAAAAACTTGGTTTTTTCCGATTAAAATATACCCCATAAAGGTACGTTTTTCGGAACGGTTTTCGCGGGCGAAATACAGCTTTGGGTCCGCCGAATCTGAATCCGAAATCGGATATCGAAAAAAGTGACGAGAACTCGGTCAAATTGCGAGTGGAAGCGAGGCGAATCGTTAAAATTACATTTTTAATCGACCCCGCCGCCCATTTCACAACGGAAGGGACTCGACTTCTACGCAATACCTTGCGAGCAGGCCAACGCACGCGCGCGTATAAGGATGGAACTTTCCCTTTCGAGCACCATTTCAACAGAATAAATAGGTACGGGTTTGTCCTACACATATACAGCAATGCCTTGCGAGCGAAGCGAGCAACATCCCCAAATAAACTTTTTTGTGGTTCCACGTAGTTTTATAAGATTTAATTTGTTTGTAAGAATTTCCAACAGAAAAAAACGTCTGCCAAGTTGGGTGGGCAGTATAACTTCATCCAATATAACTTCCTCCTACAAATCGAGACCGCCGCCGTTTCACAATGTTGCTTACCAGAAGGGACTCGATGACTCATTTCAACAGAATAAATACGGGTTTTTTCCTACCTATATACAGGTATACCTTGCGAGCGAAGCGAGCAACATCCCCGAATAATCTTTTTGTGGTTCCACGTAGTTTTATAAGATTTAATTTGTTTGTAAGAATTTCCAACAGAAAAAAACGTCTGCCAAGTTGGGTGGGCAGTATAACTCCCTAGCAGTATCCCCTACAGAAGTTAAACCTACCCTTAGAGATCTACCGTTTGCGAGCGAAGCGAGCAACATCCCCTACACACGTTAAACCTACCCTTAGGGATCTACCGTTTGCGAGCAAAGCGAGCAACATGCCCTACATGCCACACTTTGCGAGCGAAGCGAGAGCCATGTCAACAGAATAAATTCGGATTTTTTCCTACAAATATACAGCAATACCTTGCGAGCGAAGCGAGCAACATCCCCGAATAAACTTTTTGTGGTTCCACGTAGTTTCATAAGATTTAATTTGTTTGTAAGAATTTCCAACAGAAAAAAAGTCTGCCAAGTTGGGTGGGCAGTATAACTTCCTCAAGCGAGCGAAGCGAGCAGCATCCCTTACAGAAGTTAAACCTACCCTTAGAGATCTACCGTTTGCGAGCGAAGCGAGCAACATCCCCTACACACGTTAAACCTACCCTTAGGGATCTACCGTTTGCGAGCAAAGCGAGCAACATGCCCTACATGCCACACTTTGCGAGCGAAGCGAGAGCCATGTCAACAGAATAAATTCGGATTTTTTCCTACAAATATACAGCAATACCTTGCGAGCGAAGCGAGCAACATCCCCGAATAAACTTTTTGTGGTTCCACGTAGTTTCATAAGATTTAATTTGTTTGTAAGAATTTCCAACAGAAAAAAACGTCTGCCAAGTTGGGTGGGCAGTATAACTTCCTCAAGCGAGCGAAGCGAGCAGCATCCCTTACAGAAGTTAAACCTACCCTTAGGGATCTATCGTTTGCGAGCGAAGCGAGCAATTGAATGGGGGGTCCGGGGGGCTTGCCCCCCGGCTGGACGTGGAGGCGAGCGTAGCGAGCCGGAGCGGCTAGTTATTAATAAGAATGAAACTCCGTTTGTCTGTCTATCTGTCTGTCGTGTCTATGCACGGCCAAACGGCTGAGTGGGGGGAGTGTACGAGTGGGGGGATCTTCTTGAGATTTTCCAAAAGTGGGAGCGAGCGAATTTAAAATTGTTTAATCCCACCCGAACCATGGGCCGTAGGGCGGGAGGGGGGTCGAAGTAATAATTAATGTGCGCTTTTTGGACTTCCCCGCTTCCCCTACCCCTCTAAACGGCCGTTGACAATTCCGGAAAAATACGGGTTTCGTAGGTTTTCCTACGAGGAAGACGACGGCGCGATCGGATCGCGAAAAAAGTATCGGGAAATGCGTTAAAAAAATGCGAGAGTACGGACCCGTTTTCTCGAAAAGTCCGCCGAAAAACTTGGTTTTTTCCAATTAAAATATACCCCATAAAGGTACGTTTTTCGGAACGGTTTTCGCGGGCGAAATACAGCTTTGGGTCCGCCGAATCTGAAATCGGATATCGAATAAAGTGACGTTAAGTTGGTCAAATCGCGAGCGGAAGCGAGGCGAATCGTTAAAATTACATTTTTAATCGACCCCGCCGCCCATTTCACAACAGAAGGGACTCGACTTCTACGCAATACCTTGCGAGCAGGCCAACGCACGCGCGCGTATAAGGATGTAACTTTCCCTTTCGAGCACCATTTCAACAGAATAAATAGGTACGGGTTTGTCCTACACATATACAGCAATGCCTTGCGAGCGAAGCAAGCAACATCCCCAAATAAACTTTTTTGTGGTTCCACGTAGTTTCATAAGATTTAATTTGTTTGTAAGAATTTCCAACAGAAAAAAACGTCTGCCAAGTTGGGTGGGCAGTATAACTTCCTCAAGCGAGCGAAGCGAGCAGCATCCCTTACAGAAGTTAAACCTACCCTTAGGGATCTATCGTTTGCGAGCGAAGCGAGCAACATTCCCTACATGCCACACTTTGCGAGCGAAGCGAGCAATATTCCCTACATGCCACACTTTGCGAGCGAAGCGAGCAATTGAATGGGGGGTCCGGGGGGCTTGCCCCCCGGCTGGACGTGGAGGCGAGCGTAGCGAGCCGGAGCGGCTAGTTATTAATAAGAATGAAACTCCGTTTGTCTGTCTATCTGTCTGTCGTGTCTATGCACGGCCAAACGGCTGAGTGGGGGGAGTGTACGAGTGGGGGGATCTTCTTGAGATTTTCCAAAAGTGGGAGCGAGCGAATTTAAAATTGTTTAATCCCACCCGAACCATGGGCCGTAGGGCGGGAGGGGGGTCGAAGTAATAATTAATGTGCGCTTCTTGGACTTCCCCGCTTCCCCTACCCCTCTAAACTGCCGTTGACAATTCCGGAAAAATACGGGTTTCGTAGGTTTTCCTATGAGGAAGACGACGGCGCGATCGGATCGCGAAAAAAGTATCGGGAAATGCGTTAAAAAAATGCGAGAGTACGGACCCGTTTTCTCGAAAAGTCCGCCGAAAAACTTGGTTTTTTCCAATTAAAATATACCCCATAAAGGTACGTTTTTCGGAACGGTTTTCGCGGGCGAAATACAGCTTTGGGTCCGCCGAATCTGAATCCGAAATCGGATATCGAATAAAGTGACGTTAAGTTGGTCAAATCGCGAGCGGAAGCGAGGCGAATCGTTAAAATTACATTTTTAATCGACCCCGCCGCCCATTTCACAACGGAAGGGACTCGACTTCTACGCAATACCTTGCGAGCAGGCCAACGCACGCGCGCGTATAAGGATGTAACTTTCCCTTTCGAGCACCATTTCAACAGAATAAATAGGTACGGGTTTGTCCTACACATATACAGCAATGCCTTGCGAGCGAAGCAAGCAACATCCCCAAATAAACTTTTTTGTGGTTCCACGTAGTTTTATAAGATTTAATTTGTTTTTAAGAATTTCCAACAGAAAAAAACGTCTGCCAAGTTGGGTGGGCAGTATAACTTCCTCCAATATAACTTCCTCCTACAAATCGAGACCGCCGCCGTTTCACAATGTTGCTAACCAGAAGGGACTCGATGACTCATTTCAACAGAATAAATACGGGTTTTTTCCTACACATATACAGCAATACCTTGCGAGCGAAGCGAGCAACATTCTCTAATAAACCTTTCGTGGTTCCATGTAGTTTTATAAGATTTAATTTGTTTGTAAGAATTTCCAACAGAAAAAAACGTTTGCCAAGTTGGGTGGGCAGTATAACTTCCTCAAGCGAGCGAAGCGAGCAGCATACCCTACAGAAGTTAAACCTACCCTTAGAGATCTACCGTTTGCGAGCGAAGCGAGCAACATCCCCTACATGCCATACTTTGCGAGCAAAGCGAGCAACATTTTCTACATGCCAGACTTTGCGAGCGAAGCGAGCAACATTCCCTACATGCCAGACTTTGCGAGCGAAGCGAGCAATATTCCCTACATGCCACACTTTGCGAGCGAAGCGAGCAACTTAATGGGGGGTCCGGGGGGCTTGCCCCCCGGCTGGACGTGGAGGCGAGCGTAGCGAGCCGGAGCGGCTAGTATCATAGAAATTAGCGTCAAGACTCAGTGTGGGTGCAGCGAAGTATGCTAAAAATTCGTTAAATATATATTTTTAGAATAATTTTAGCCTCAAGAAGTTTATTAATAATGATCTAGAGCATTAAACAATTATGCAGAAATTTATGATGAAAAACGTACTTGAATTTCATTAATATTTGCCGAAAAAATGGATAAAAATTGCAAAAAAGCTAAAAATCCAATTTTTTTTTTAAATTGCCAAAAATTATTTAGAACGAGCTTTATTGCCATCAAATTGGTAGTTAACAATTTCTTTTCGTTTGAAGTCCTGAAATTTCAAAACAATTTAACATAATACGATACCTAATTTTTCGAAAATTTGCTCATACGATCATGCTGCACGACTGGAACTTTTGGTTTTTTCTCCTATTATTATAATACTTTTTAGGATGAAACCTTTGCTAAGGCTTCTCATGATGAGTAATTTACGTATTGGGGTACTAGCTACTTCAGAGGTACGTGGGTAGGCTTGGATAGTTACTGAGAATACAATAAAAGCCTAATGCCCCGTCCACACTTGGAGACTTGTCTCCGGAAACATTGTCGGCCGGCTGTCTCTCCGGTGTTTTCTATTGTATCCGGCGATGTCTTCAGCTAGTCTGCTGACTGTCTGCCGACTGTATGCCGACTGTCCGCCAACAGTCGGCCGACAAATATGTGTGTTTCTGGAGACAAAAAACGCTGTTTTCTGTTTCCCAAATGAAGGGGAAACACGGAGACAGGTACAAGTGTTTTCATTCAGTTCACAGCCAGGATTCACATCGTGCGCATCACTGTTTAGTGGATTTGCACTATTGTTTAGTTTTTAGTGGATTTGCAGTGCGTTTTTATTAGTTAAAATGACTACGTGGAATCAAGAGGCGACAATGAAACTAATCGAGGAATTTCATTCCCGTCCAATCATGTGGGATGTTACTAGTGCAGAGTACAAAAATCGTAACAAAAAACGTGACGCGTTACAGGAATTAGCTGACTGTTTCAAAGTCAGTTTGAATGAAGTTGAAAAGAAAGTGAAAAACTTAAAAACACAGTTTAGACGTGAACATAAAGCCTTATGCGCCAAGAAAAAAAGTGGCAGTTCACCTAAAAAACCATCACGGTTTGGGTATGAATCGTTGTTATTCCTGTTGAGCAGCACACAGCCACATTATTAAGGACCATGAAGCACGCAGAGGCTAAAACCACGTCCTCTTCGGTCACCATGTCGTCAAACACTGGCTTTCTAGTGTGGACGCAAAACAAGTCGGAAACTTGAAACAAAAACTGTATCTGCACACAATCGGCCGACTGTCTGCAGACAGTCGACCGACAGTCGGCAGACAGTCGACCGACAGTCTGCTGACCGTCGGCCGATTGTCTGCATACACAGTCTGCAAGTGTGGACGAGGCTTAAGATAGACGTTTGAGGTGTTATCTTTTTTTGCTTCATGCTTCGAGTTCGCAGTCCGCCTTCATTTGTTTTTGGAACGGGAGTTGGTTTGTTTTAGTTCGTTAGGTTTCCGGTTGCCATTTGACCAGCTGACAACGCCTTGTGGCCTCGGAGTCAGCTTCCGTAAAAAGCAAAAACTCACTCAACCAACTCATTCTACCTATAACCAGGTGACTGGCTTCCCCAAATACCCACTCTAGAGTGGAGGCGCTCTGAAACTCAACCTCAGACTGTTTCTGTTTGTTTTCAACTCACCTCTTGTACCCTCCGGTGGACGGTCAGCTTGTGCCACTGGTTGTCATCAAAGCGGACCCTCTTGGGTTTGATTTGGAGGTCCAATTTGCCGTTGCCGAGGCTCATGCTCAAGACGACTCCGCCTTCCCGCAGCCCCAAGTTGAGGTAGTCCCCGTTATCACCTACAATGCAAAGAAACAAAAATTATCAGAAAGAAGAAATTTTTTTTGTTTGCATACAACCAAATTCATAGCAATACAAAAGTTTATAAAAAAGCCCACCAAATAGGATGGGCAGAATATCTTCCTCACACATTGTAACATAGATGTATAGAATTAGTTGAAGTACAATGTACGAGTCGAAATAATATTAAGTCGACTTTATAAGAAATTTCGGTTTGCGCATGCGTATACTATTACTCCAACAGCAATGAAATTTATAGGGGAACGTATTGGAGTTAAACCAGACAATCCATGAAAATCTCATAAAAATCGGTCCATTAGTCTTGGAGTTTTGTTTGTGTCAATTATTGTAGGTTTGCGCATGCGATATAGTTATTACATCACCAATTGCGATATTATTCTCAGGAAATTTTCCTGAAACATATACCTATCTACTACCCGAGTTTGAACGAAATCGGACCAATAGATGTTAAGAAATCGACATTATAATAAATTAACGTTTGCGCGAGCGCACAGACTGCAATTTATGTGACGGCAATTAAACTAGTAAGGGACCGTCTAGAATCTATCCCTCACAATCTCTGAAAATTTCATTAAAATCGTTCCATTAGTATCGGAGTTATGCCAGCATCAATCGATATTGGTTTCGCGCATGCGCAATGGTTATTACTCTACCAATCTTGATATAATTTACAGGGCAATTTTCTAGAACATATACCCAATCACCTACCAAGTTTGAACGAAATCGGACCAACAAATGATGATAAATCGACGTAACGAGAAGTTTACGCTGTGCTTTACGCTTAAGCACAGGCACAGTTGACTTGACAGCATCGGGGAATGTCTAGGTGGTAACCCGCACAATCCCTGAAAATTTCATCGGAATTGGACTGAAACTTGGTATAATTTTGGGCTTGACAAGGATTTATCACCACACAGACAGACATCAGACAGACAAACACGTAACCAAAATTGATCAGCAAGCTCAGAAACGCAAAAAGCAAGAAATTATTTTTCCGACTTCAATCACGAACATAATGCCTCTTTTAATGCGCGTTTTTTCCCGAGCGCCCGATCTTCTATTCACTGCCATATTAAAATTTGACCGAGAGAACTTCGTATGTCGGCGACAGATGGTGCCGTCAAAATTGCCGAAAGATGCTGTCTTCCCGGAGAAATCAGCGAAAATATGCGAGAAATTACGAAAAAAATTCGTTCCCTGCTATGGTTTTTCCACCTTGCACCCAGTGAATTTCGCAGGTTTTGGCTCGGGTTGGTCTTAAAATATTCGTTGGAGTTCTAATTTGGTCTCATGCGACTTTCGAGACATGAAATTTTGTTTTCCGGTTGAAGTGAACGAAAATGTGGACGAAAACGTTGGTTCTAGCGCTACCACTCTCCCAATTCCGTCAAAACTTATGTAGGTCTGAACTTTGCCTTCGAACCTCTTGAAGGAAGGAACTTCTCATATTTTAAAGATACTTCAACAGAATATAATAGACGGGGAAAACAAATACGTACAAATATTTAACATCCAACAGTTCTGTTAGTACTGAAATGTTTCAAAACTAAACTTTTTGTGGTTCCACATAATTGATAATCATTTCCAAGAGAAAAAAACGTCTGCCAAGTTGGGTGGGCAGCATAGCTTCCTCAAGTACAAAAATTTAACATCCGGCAGTTCTGTTAGTACTGTAGTGTTCTTAAAACTAAACGTATCGTGGTCCCACATGATCTTTATCGGATACCTAGTCGTTCTACGCAGATAAATGGCCTATCTTTATTAAACCTAATAAACGTTTGGTGGTCCCACATAGAAAACGCAGAAAATTACTAGACAGCAATTTATTATTTTAGTTTTGCCCCTTTTATAAGATTTATTTTAATATAATTATTATTATTTTGCCATTCTTTTGGGCATTGTCTATATAGAAAGGGATTGCAAGCAATTTTCAAAATTTCCACCCCCACCCCATATATACCATGGGCTGTATGGTATGGGGACTATATATATCCAGTCGCATTTATACATCCCACATCGAGTGAGCGAGAAAACTCACCCCTAGCGAGCGAAGCAAGCAACATCCCCTACACTCATGGGATTCCAACGGGGTTTTTCCAACGAACTCGGGATGGACTATACATCCCATCGCATCTGTACATCTCACAGAGGGCGAGCGAAGCGAGCAACATCCCCTACACATTTCAAATCACCCTTAGTGATCCACCGTTTCCAATCATTCTACATGTCGCACTCAACAGTAAAGGCCATCGGATCTATACAGCCATACCGAGCGAGCGAAGGGATCGAGAAAACTAGGCTAGTAGTTGATAAAAATAAATCATAGAAGTGTGTGTGATAGTGTTGTACTACAGTGTTAATGAACCCCTCGATTCCGAACTACTAATAGGTAGTTTCTACATGTCTCATCATATGTTTGATAATTTGTTGTTATATCAATTGATTTTCATTTCTGCTTTATCTACGTGAAATTTACAGTGAATAAAAACCACTTTGGTTTTATATTTCTATCAAATCTTCTTGATTCATGACAATTTTATTCACTGTAAATTTCACGTTATAAGGAATTTAGGTGCCCCCCCAGAGGTGCAATGGAGGCCTAAATCCTCATAAATCAGGTAGAGGAGGGTAACAGCATCCCGTCAGAGAGATACCACCCCTACTAATAGCTTTTAATGAGCCATGTTCGGGGAAGGTTAGTTTTCCAGTCACCTGGAATTCCATCCAACGCCAAACCCAGCTTCGAAAATAGTCGAGGACAGCCCGCAGCGCCCATTGATTCATCAACGGAACGCCGACAGCGCTATCTCTGGTGCTCTGACGGGAGCTCGATGGACCTCACAGGAGGTAACTCTGTTACACTCCTCCCCTTAAAGACATACTTGATTGAAGATCAAGTATGCTAACTGGGTGGAATAGTTAATAGCTGAGAACTAATGCTCATTCAATCATAAATAGCTGCATTGGCGATTTGGATGGGGAAATATAAATTAAAACAGGATCTTCATAAGAAGTATCTTCATTGAACAATCGGGACAAAACGGATGCTCAACTATGGAGACTTATACCTTAGGAAATCAAAATATATATAGAAATTAATTTGCCCAACATTGGGGACTTTAAATTAAATTGCCCAACTATGGGGACTTAAATTGTGCACTAACCTGGTAATTGACATAATAGCAATACTCAGGTGGCATAAAATTGAAAAAAATATGGTATATAAAATATAAAAGGGGAATAAAAGATAAATTATAAGTCAAAGACCAATGAAATTATTTATATACCAAAGGGTGATAATGGGAATTCCTTCTGGAACCCCGGGCCATGTTTCTTCTGAAACATTAACACCCCAAAAAATAGTGGATTGGACTACTAGGCGTCAGCCGTGCATAATCCAAACCACGCTCTGCGACCATATAAGGAACTTAGGTGCCCCCCCCAGAGGTGCAATGGGAGCCTAAATCCTCATAAATCAGGTAGAGGAGGGTAACAGCATTCCGTCAGAGAAATACCACCCCTACTAATAGCTTTTAATGAGCCATGTTCGGAGTAGGTTAGTTTTCCAGTCGCCTGGAATTCCATCCAACGCCAAACCCAGCTTCGAAAATTGTCGAGAACAGCCCGCAGCGCCCATTGATTCATCAACGGAACGCCGACAGCGCTTCTCTGGTGCTCTGACGGGAGCTCGATGGACCTCACAGGAGGTAACTCTGTTACAACGTAGATAAGACAGAGATGAAAATCAATTGACATAACAACAAATTATCAAACATATGATCAGACATGTGGAAACTATTAGTAGTTTGGAATAGAGGGGTTCATTACCACTGTAGTACAAGTGTATCTATGCTTCAACTGGATTCCCCTGACATATCTAATCCATTCTAAACAACCGAGAATCGTTTCTCTTCAAATAAAAGGGGAGAAAAGGGGGTCGCTCCGTCCCCCAAGATACATTGAGTACCTACTCCTCAAGATAGAATAGGCTTTTAAACAACCTCTCACGCCACTTTCGCTCTCTCGCGGACAAGTACCTCTCTTTTCTTTATTTTATCTAGTTACCTCCCGAGCCTACTTTTATTCCAGTCGCTTCAACCCCCTTCACACCAATAAAGACGAATTTACGTAAGGCCGGCTTTACCGTTTCGCTTTTGGTTTCCTTTTTCGCCTTAAGGTCGGTTCCAAAAGGGGTCAGGCCTCTTGCCGTCTTCCCTTCACCGCGTTCTTCGAAGCCACTCAATCACTCTTAGCCTCTCTATATCAAATCGATTCTGCCTCCCTCGTCGTTCCACTTGAATTGCCTCCCACCTCTTCCTCCTACCTTCCTCGCCTACCATTCTTCTACCCCTCAAAGGCGAAACTCTCTCGTCGAAGCACTTAGTCTGAAAGGATGTTCCCGGGCAATTTATTTAATTTTTTTGTATTTTTGTAATGGACATCTTGGATAGGTAAGTACAGGGTGGAACAAAACCAATCTGACACCGGGCACGAAATGAATATTTGTAATTTAATAAGAATATAGAGAGACTTACTGACTGACATATTTATCTGTAATTTTTTTGGTTCACTTACTGAAGGATTAAAGAATGAACTAAAGAACTAAATCTTAACTTGACACGTACTCGGATTCCACAGGAGCGTCTGGAGCAAAGCTTCGCGATTCCAAATGAGGATGCACATTACACATTGTAGGGGCAGCGAGGTTTTTTTATGACGTTTATTAAGAAACAACATTGTGCTAAGCATACGAGAGTTAAATAGGTAAAATAACCTACATACATGTAAATAGGAACCAAGTTATAAGTCCAATGTCTTATCCTAGTAAAGTCAGATTTTTGGAATAGTAGAAATGAAGTGTTAAGGAACTATGAGAATGTTAATGTTATGAAAGTACGTGGATCGGAACTGTTGGGATGTTGAGTTGTTGATGTTTAGTTGAAACCAATCGCAAAGTCACCATGGCGTTTTCTTTTCAAAGGACGTTCGAGGCGAGAGAGTGGACGTTGATTAGGTATGATGTTGGTGAGGTCGTTGGGATGGGAAGCCGCAATGAGGGAATCGTTTACAGTGGGAATGTTCAGGTCTTTGTGTAGTTCTTCGTTACGTACATAACGCGTTCACAATTATACTCAGTATACGATTTTGTAGCACTTGGATTTTGTTAATCAGAGTAGCACTCGCTCATACCCACAGGCCTTACAGCCAGATCGGGCGTATAAGGGTTTAATAAAGCATGAGCTTTAGGTGCAAAGGGAGTCTAGGGTGGCTGAGAAGAGGGTTTAGGTGAGAAAGTCTGTTCCTGATTTTAATTTGGAGGGTGGTGATGTGTTGGTGTCAAATATGGGGCGAGATTAAACACTCATCTGCTGTATCCCATTCGGAAGGAAATACGTTTGGTAACTATGCTTCAGTATAGTTTTGGATATGGCAAGGAAGTGACACAGGGATACTGATTTACAGACATCAGACAGACAGACACAAGGCTAAAATGGATCAACAAACTCTGAAAAGCAAAAAACAACTGGAAATTTCGATTTTAGAGGACATCAATGTTTTAGTTTTACACGAAAACAAAGCTTTCTATGGATTGATCCCGAAGTGTTCTCCGATTTTGGATCTCTTTTGGATCATTCAAGAGCTACCTTCAGATCCCCTGAAAATGTAATCAAAATCTCTCCATTAGTCTCAGAGGTTTGCCTGTGCCAACCAATTTCATCATGCGCATGTGCTATAGTCGTAACAAACAAGAAATAACATCGATAAATGGCCCTGTGCAAAATGTGTTTTGTGTCTCAAGTTTAAAATGTCTCAATTAAATTAGCTCAGTTAGCTGATCAGAAAAGATCCAATCGTCTCTTAGTGTCCCAGGCAGTATTCCTATCAAATCTCAACTTCCTAGGATGAACAAGAGAGATTTTAGTTCACTCAGCTGATTAGAAAGAGCCCATTATTTCAATCGTGTGATAGAGTTCCCGTCAGAATCCCAGAGAAAGCGCTGCCGTCGCTCCGTTGGAAAACAACGGGCGTCGCACGCCTCTGCTCGTGTTCTTGAAAGGCTGAGTTTGACGTTGGATGGGTGGATCCAAGACCTGGAAAACCAATCTACTCCGAACATAGCTCATTAATGCTATTAGTAGGAGTGGGTATCTCTCTGACGGGATACTGTCATCCTCCTATACCTCTTTTTCGAGGATTTAGGACCCCATTGCACCTCTGGGGGGCTACCTAAATCCTTGATAAATCGTCTCTTAGTGTTCCAGAGAGTCTCCGTCCCTGTTAAATCTCAACTTCTTAGGATGAACAGGAGATAATTTAGCTCACTCAGCGGATTAGGAATGAACCTATCATTTAGATCGTATCTCAATATCCCAGGGAGTCTCCCAACCAAAGCTCAGCTTCCTAGGATGAACAGAAGAGAATTTAGCACACTCAGCTGATTAGGAATGTTATCCCTCCCTGTTAAATCTCAACTTCTTAGGATGAATAGGAGATAATTTAGCTCAATCAGCGGATAAGGAATGAACCTATCATTTAGATCGTATCTTAATATCCCAGGGAGTCTCCCGATCAAATTTCAAATTCCTAGGATGAACAGGAGAGAATTTAGCGCACTCAAGAGACAATAATTGCAATCGTCCCAAACAGGGGAAAAAATAAGGCATATCCATATACCGATGTATCTGCATGTAGTGTAGATTTTTCTTTTGGTAGGTGACATCGTCCAGTTATATTTCGATAATGCACCCTTGACTCAGTTTGGTAAGTAATTTGTTTTGGACCAGGGTTCTGCGGTGAAGGGCTATCTAATACAGGTTTATTATATACGGAGTTTGATAATAATTCATAGATATCATCCCGAAGAATCGAAAGAAACCACCCAGGTAGCTGTAACTTCATAGGAGAGCATTCCTTCCTAAGGGCTAGAACTTCAACACGGGAAAAAAAATAAATGGGGCCGTATAGGGACGCCCGAAGGAAGCGAAGCTTTATATCATAAAGCGTAGAATAGAATTATGAGTATTTTTATACTCATAAACAATCTCTTCTAATTGGAATGAATTTCATATAATTTTAATAATTTGCATCCTTCAATTTTTGCAAAATCAGTTTTACTGCATACAAGTTCTCAGATACAATATATAACATACAAGTTCCAAATCATTTACAAAGCTTAATTATCTGCATGTTCATCAAGATCAGAATTGCATTCAGTAATTTCTACACCATTATTCTCATTGTTATATTCTATGAAAGTGGTGATTGGCGTCGTAGAGTAGAGAAAGAAAGACCGGGGACGCCTCGGGTAGAATCGGGATCGTTCGGGACAGTTCGGATTATGAGTGACGCTGGGGCCATGACGCTTTTCACGGGGAGACTCCCCGAGGGGGGGAGGGGGGGGGGGTCAATATAAAAGCTTCGCTTCAAAAATCAACATGGGATGATTTTTTAAATATCTTAGCGTAAAATTGCGAGGCCCTGGAACTGAAAAAGTGTGAACCCTTCTCGGAGGCACGATACGCCATGTTCTGATCATAATATACTCGTATTACAAACGGGGTTTAATAATTATAGACCAAAGATCTGCGTAGAGGGGCTGTCTAACACAGAAATAATAAACCATTGTGTGATAATTTGCAGCGTTTTATTCTTTGGATCTGACAAATTGAAATGCTCGATGAAAATGGCTATTAATGAAGGTATACAGTCTGAAAAAGGTGGTATCAAAGGGGGATAAAAGTTTGAATATGGACGAAAGCAGGTACCCACTTATTTGTTATAAGCAGCTAGTAGCTACAATTAATTTAGGAGTTAGCGTCGAAAAATATAATTGGGATACGCAACTTAGGAGAGTGCTTATTGGGATTGGCTTTGCTGAGGTTTGGGGGAGGCAGGATCTTGTTGAAATAAGAACAAAGCGCAGTATGATTGTCCACTGCTTCAAGTTGAAAAATGAGTATGACGATTTAGAACGTATGCTAACTTCCTCCTATAGTACAATTTATGGAAAGAATAATTGCTCAATTTAGATATTGAGACCATTGAGACAATTCAGACATCTAAAAAATTAATCACATCAAAGGATCCTTCAATGCAGCTTTAGAGGTGCATATCTACAAATTAACCAGTTCCAGAAATGTATCCTCTGCAACTCTGGTAAGGCTGAGTCTACTCAGCACATTCTTGGAGAATGCGCCCAACTTGCATGTCACAGGCTACGGTATTCGGGAAGGCGCACGTTCAGCGAATTTGAGATATTTTATTTAATAAAATGCAGAAGCAACGTGGAAGTCGTTATGTTGGGGAAATTTCTGCTGGCGTATATTAAGGTTAGGACGTTTTTGGGAAATTTGATAAAGAAGCAGGATTGTAAAGTTTAATTGTTTTGGGTCACTAGTTATAGTGATATTGTAGACTATGACTACTGTAGTTATAGATTATTGTAGAACTATGTCAAGACAATTGTGTATTTATGAACTGATGATCGGAAATTAAAAAATAAGAAATGCCTGAAATTTACTGAGAGAATAGAGCTATGTTTAATTTAAGGAAGAATATTATATACTGTTTTCTTTCTGTAAGTATACTTATTTATTTTATTTGTATTGAAAAAATGGAGGTTTGGGGGAGGCAGGATCCTGTTGAAATAAGCGCAGTTTGATTGTCCACTGCTTCAAGTTGAAAAATGAGTATGGCGATTTAGAACGCATACTAACTTTCTCCTATGGTACGATTTATAGAAAAATGCATACTTCTATAGACGTAGAGATGTACCTGATGTTTGACACCCCAATAATTGATAAAAGAATAATTGCTCAATTGAGATTTTCACATCAAACGATCCTTCAATGCAGCTTTAGAGGTGCATATCTACAAATTGACCAGTTCCAGAAATGTATCCTCTGCAACTCTGGTAAGGCTGAGTCTACTCAGCACATTCTTGGAGAATGCGCCCAACTTGCATGTCACAGGCTACGGTATTTGGGAAGGCGAACGCGCAGCCAATTTGAGATATTTTATATAATAACTCGGCCCTTCGGGCCTCGCAAGGGGCTCCGCCCCTTGACCCCGCCAGGGGGGCTTCGCCCCCCTGGACCCCCCGGATGTTATTACTTTGAGCCTGACTGCTAAAATGTAAAAAAACATGGAATCATGTTTTAGCTCCTCGCTCTCACTTTATTATAGAAATGATCACGACGATTGAGCTCTTGTGAGATGATGATCTCCTAATAGAAACTCGCGAGTAAACATTCACTTTATTATAGAAAGAGGCTAAAGAGGCTACATACGAAATTACAGCTTCCTATAGTGTAAAGTATAGAAATTACCTATTAAAATGATTTAACCACAGCTTCACAAATCAAACCGTTCTTGCAATATTCGGATCACCTGCTATGAATCACATAATCGAAACACCAGTTCAATGAAATCATCAGAAATTAACAAGCGGTTGCAATCATGTTCACAATATCAATAATTGAGAATGATCACCTGTGTGTAAACAATTATTCATATAACCATGCTCATAACTCAGCTTGTTGGCCATGCACTTCGCAGTAGTTAATATAGTATGGTTGGATAAATCGAGAGCTTCCGAACGAATGGTCAACGAATTTTGTGGGATGAAAAACGACGAAGTATCATATCCCTAGCAACGACTCGGTTGTAAGCGGAAATCATCACAATTATTGGCGCTACTTTCATCTCACTTTTCGGCGGGGGATCCATCGCTAAAACATGATTCCATGTTAAAATGCAGAAGTAACGTGGAAGTCGTTATGTTGGGGAAATTTTCGCTGGCGTATAGAAAGGTTAGAACGTTTTTAGGGAATTCGATAAATGAAGCAGAATTGTAAAGTTTAATTGTTTTGTTTGTAGACTATTGTCTTGTTTAGTACTACTATAGACTATTGGAGAACTACGTCAAGACAATTGTGTATTTATGAACTGATGATCGGAAATTAAAAAATAAGAAATGCCGGACATTTATTGAAAGAATAGAGTTATGTTTAATGTAAGGAATTATATTACATACTGTTTTCTTTCTGTAAGTATACTTATTTATTTTATTTGTATTGAAAAAAGTTCCAGTCATGCAGCATGATCGTATGAGCGAATTTTCGTAGATTATCGTAACATTATATTATATTACTGTTTTGAAATTTGTACATTCCAAGTTCAAAGAAATTGTTACCCACCAATTTTATGGCGAATTAACTCGTTCCAAATCATATTCTACGAATAAAAACAGATTTTGGATGTTTAGCAATTTTTCACCATAGTTTTGTGAATACATTTTTGAATGTTTTAGTTAATCATCAATAAACTTCTTTGACTATGATTCTGATAAAAATATAAGTTTAACAGTTTTTAGACGTTTTCAGTCATTTTTGGTGATTTTTTTAGCACATTTTTTGAAACTTGACCAATTTAATGTGCTCAAAAAGTGTTGTCCAACGAACTCATCTTTTCTTTTGGAATGCTTGATTTTTTGGCGAAAGAACGAAGTTTTTATCTCAATTCTATCGAGAGTTATCGTCTGGAATGACACACACACACACACACACACACGCACGCACGCACGCACGCACGCACGCACGCACGCACGCACGCACGCACGCACGCACGCACGCACGTACGCACGCACGCACCTAAAATCGCATTTAAAATTTTTTGTAGCCATTGCAATAGCTTTATTTTCTAAGAAAATTCGCTGAAATGAATTCAAAATATTGTGCAACTTATTTTATGCCATAAATATCTTTCAATCTTGAATCTAGACCAATGATCTGCGGAGAGGGAATATCTAACACAGAAATGATAAACCATTGTGTAATAATTTGCAGCGTTTCTTTGGATCTGACAAATTAAAATGCTCGATGTAAATGGCAATTAATGAAGGTATACAGTCTGAAAAAGGTGGTATCTCAGGGATAGAATCGAAAGAAACCACCCAGGTAGCTGTAACTTCATAGGTTTGCTCTCCTCCCTAAGGGATGGAACTTCAACACGAGAAAAAAGCAACGTGGGATGATTTAAAAAAAATATCTTAGCGTAAAATTGCGAGGCCCTGGAACTGAACAAATGTGAACCCTTCTCGAAGGCACGATACGCCATGTTCTGATCATATACTCGTATTACAAACGGAGTTTAATAATTATAGACCAATGATCTGCGGAGAGTCTAACACAGAAATGATAAACCATTGTGTAATAATTTGCAGCGTTTCTTTGGATCTGACAAATTAAAATGCTCGATGTAAATGGCAATTAATGAAGGTATACAGTCTGAAAAAGGTGGTATCTCAGGGATAGACGAGGGAACGAGAGGGTTCAGTGGGGAAAGCGAAGAAAGTGATAACTAAGGGGGCTCCAGCGGCTGAAGAGCTCCGTTTTGGGGTCTGGGGAAAGGCGCCCCTAAACCCCAATTACTCGGCCGGGAAGTCTCTCGAGAACCTCCAAAGACAATTAGAAGGTCTAGCGAGGGCGATAAATTCAAAATCTGGGGAGAAAAGAGAAGGTGCGAAAGAGAGAAGGGCTTCTTAAACTAGAGATCCCCCGACCGGTTGGTAGTTCGGGGAGTTGAGTCCCCCCGTAGCTCACCGGACCTTTGTTTACCCTCGAGGCAGATTTACAGCTCGCACTCCTGCACAGCTTTGCTGTTTGTTCCTTCGGAACGCAAATTATTCTCGATCGTAAATATCAACAGTTTTTTCTCTTTAAAGAGATACGGGTGTAGTTACTTTCTCTTTTCCTCGAAGACCATCAAATTATCATACCTAGTTGGTAAACGGTCTACGAACAAGAGCTTGATCTTTTGCTGAGAATAGCGATTATACGATAAAATTATACATCATACGTAATATAATATTCGTTGCTGGTTGGCAGTTTTTGAGCCTGGGAGGTATCCGAAAATAAGTTGTTAGCGTAGATAGTTGAATTTTTATTCGGGGGATAGGTAATATTCAGTTGTATTGTCATAGGTTTATTCTTACCTTATTTACGCGTTCCATGTATGCTAATCCTACTCGGCTGAGCCCCCCTCGAAATGAGTCAGAATCAAAAAGTTGGTCATACATTTTATGAAAGTTTGAGAAATACGCGACGGACAGCAGTGATAACAATGCTAAAATTTTAATGATTTCATTGGCTGCCGTGAGTTTGGAAGGGGGCAAACAATCAGAAACTGGTCAGCTGGAAAAAGCTCTGATCGATTTGAAGATCCGCAACAAGTTGGAAGCTAGTTTGGAAACCTCTGCGAACGAACCAAGACCGCGGGTGGGAAGGCAATTGTGCGCGCTCTAACAGTCAGAGAACTCAGCAAACGCCTCAAGTGGGTTGCAAACTGGTTATGTGGTCTCAGCAAACAAACCTAATGAAAAACTGCTTACGGCTGACATCTTCAAACACACCACATACGATATAGGGATATAGGTATGTTGGGCATTTCCTACTTCACTGTTTCTTAACTTTCACGGAAATTTCGGGATTTTGTAGTACCTACAAGCGTATGTATTAAACATCAAATATAATTTCAACATTGTACAGAAATTAACAATAACAAGAAATAGGAACATAGGTAGGTTCCTACTATACAATTAATTAGAGAAGCAAGAAAGCAACTTCTGTTATCCATAACCTTCTTATACGATGCACATTCCAAACAAGCTAATTCCTACACGTTACCGCTCAATTTCCAAATCAACAGTGCTGACCTTTTCACAATTAAAATAGTGACAGATATATGGAGAACTAGTTATTTAACTTTAAATTAGTTATTTTAACTGATTCCAAAACGGCTTGTTCTATGTTATCCCATATCCACCGAGGAGAGGTTGAAAACTATATTGCATACGATATAGCTAGATCTCTTTTGAGCATCTACAAGAACGAGGCAATTGTGACACAATGGATCCCAGCCCAAGTCGGTCTTTGGGAAAATGAGAAGGCCGATGAGGCAGCTAACATTGGAGCTCAATGTGACAATTCCACGATATCCTTGAAACCATTCATCCCTTTAACTGATGCTTCGCACATTACCAAACAGCGGATGGTGAGAGAGTGGCAGGAACGGTACAATCATCAGTCCTCGTTTAAAGGAATGTATCATTTCCACGTCAGGGAAAAAGTTACCAGAACACCCCACATCCTCCAACGACGACTTATAAGAAAACAAATGGTGCAGCTAATACGCCTTCGCACAGGACACTCACCAAATAGCTGACACCAAACTGCGAATACTGCGAAGATGTGGTGGAAGATATGGAGCATAAAATTATGAATTGTCCTCTCTATACCGAAGAACGACAACCTTTCGATTTCATAAATGAACATCAAGATCTCGCCCATGTTCTACAAACGGCAACTCTTCGAGAGTTCAAGGAACTGTTAAATTTCATGGCAAGTACTGGCATTCGCTTGTGAATATGTCATCTCGCAGTGAACTGTAATTTATCCGTGTTAAAACTTCACCTCTTGTTAAATACTGGTTAGGTATATGCTTAAATTCGGATGCTCAACCATTAATAAAGAATTTAAAAAAAAAACTTTCTTCCACTTGGTCTTGTATTATTCTGCCTTGATCACATGCGAAACAGACACTAGAGACTTTACTTTGGATTAATAATATAAATCAATGTGATTTATACGATTTTTTCCCTTCAAAGACCCTAAAATGGTTCAAACCTATCCCGCTTGTTGCTGCCATTTTGGGAGCGATCGCAGCGCGCCAACGGTGATTGAAATCCCCAATTGCCGAAAGTTTCATTGAATTCGGAAAATATTTTTCATGTAACTCTAAGTACGATACGCACCTGTATGGAAAAGCAGGCCTGATGGATGACGGGTTTTGAAAAACAACGAAATTGAGTCCTGCGTGGAGACAATGGGTTCACCACCCGTCCGGCTCAGGTCGTAGTAAAGATATTCCACACCTCGAAATGTCGCTTCCGACGGCGCTTTGTCTGAAACAAATAGAACACAATATTAAATTTGCCGTTTTAGTCAATTTGAATCGGGCAAAGCTCAATATAGACGAGTGAAGAAACAAATAATTTGTATATATTTTTAGGACGTCCCTCAGAAGATAGGTTATACAGGCAAGGCTTCTTATTTAAGAGGGACGACCTATTGGAATTGAGCCTGGGGGAGGGGGGACAACCCAAACATGAGAAAAAAATAACCACATACGAATCCGTTTCAGACCATTCTAAGTACGAATCCGTGGAGTGGGAAAAAACGAATAGGAAGATAGGAAGGAACGAAAAAAGTCAATAGGAAAATAAATGCGAACTCATTTCTAATTTTATGCAGATAAATTGATTTGACGCAGTTTTTAGATGAGTTTCTCGTCCATGCAGTTTTGACGATTTTCCAATCCAAACGGAAAACTCATCAAAAAGTCTCGAGTTCAGATTTTTGATGAATTTCCTTTCGATGAGTTTCCTAGTACCCCTTGTGTTTTCAAAAGATCCTCCCCCACAACCTCCATATATCACATCCATTCTAGTTTCGTCAGTCGGCCGCCTTCCAACTTTCAAGCTTTCTCTCATTCAAATCTTCATTTCCAATCTTTCTTATCTCTATTTCGATTTTCCAAGTTTCCAATCTTCAGTTCATTCTTTCATATTTCGAATCAGTGTGTTCAGGTTTGCTTTTTCTTTCTATTATGTTTTCTACATTTTCATATACCCATTCTTGCTCCTTTTTTTAGGACGCCCCTCAGAAGCTAGGTCGTACAGGCAAGGCTTCTTATTTAGGAGGGAAAACCTAGTGGAATTGATCCAAGGGGGGTAGAGGACAACACAAACATGGGGAAAAAAAATAAAATAAAAATAAAATAATAATAATAATAATAATAACTACATACAAATCCGTTTTAGACCATTTTAAGATCGAATCAGTGAAAAAAAAGATAGGTGTGTATGTGTGACAAATTTTTTCGACACTGCCCAGGCCACAATTCTCAACCGATTTCCGAGATTCTTTGTTTATTCGATCCCAATTTGAGTTTAGTTGTGCAACAAACTGTGGAAATTTTGAATTTCAACTTGGAAGAGGGGGAATGGAGGGGGTAAAGTCGAAAAAGCGTGAGTAGGGTAAACCTTTACACTTACATTCGAACGCTCATAAAATTGACGTCATCATCCTGGAGCTGTTTTTTCGCATAAAAACGCACGAAAATTACTGAGTTAGGGTTGATTTTAAGCCCCCAAACCGGCCTATTCTTGGAAACGCACACACACAGTAAAATTACAAAAAGCCTGCTTTTTAGTTAGTAAAAAAGGAACAAAAAAGCCATGGTCGGGAGCTGAAAAATCACTTAAAGTCCAGTCATGCAGCATGACCCCATGAGAGAATTTTTGAAGAAATCTTCGACATTTCAGTCGCTATTGATCGTGTAGAGAACTTTTAGTTTATGATTTTGATAGACAAACATGGAATCGAATTATTAAAAATAATTAGGAGGTACTCATACTTTATTATTATTAAACTAATCTTGTAGATTTAAAGACAAATGTAGGTAAATATTCATAGATTTCGATGGAGGGAGGCCTTGAGATTAACGTTACTGACGGCCGAGCGGAGCGAGGCGTTGGGTCTGTCGATAGTACGTACATAAATAGAACTTCTTCACAATTTCATGGCTGATATTTTCTAAGCCACAGTCAGTATTAAAGCTACATCAAGTCCTAAAACAGTTGAGCGTAAAACATTAAAGAGAGCGACCGAGAGAATCGGAGGACGGAATATTTCACAGAGTAGATGAGTTTACATGTTGTGATTACATTTTTTTTTTAACAAGCACCTACTACCTACGTTTTAAACAGCATGGTTCTAGGATTGGTTATACGGGGACACTTCCATAAGAGTAGTTCAATCTGAATTTGGACAATGTTTCATGCAAATACTACCGATTTTTACAACTAGCGAACGGCATTATTTCGATTTTTGACTGATTTTTCAACTTTGATATTTTTGAAAACTTGATACATATTCTTATAGGAAATTTTACGCTGATTCCGAATATACCACATGTTAGTATGCTGAAAAAATTATTTCGCACAACAAATCGCAAAAAACAGGCTATTTTGAAATTTTTGACTACATTTTTGAAAATTTCAACCCGAAGATGTTATCCGATCATGCTGGCCAACGAACTTGAACTTTCGTTTTGTGTCCTTAACATTTTAAAATTTGTTTGAAGTTGCTAGCACAATTCTACGGACAGTTATCGTCTGGAATGACACATACATACATGCATACATATATACACATATACATACATACATAAAAATTTGCGTTAAACTTCAGAATATGATTCAGAATAGCCTGAAACGGAGTTCTGCATAAAAATTTTTCAAATATTCACATTCTACAAATTTTGAGGCGAGAGCAATAGCTTAATTTTCTTCGAAAATTCGCTAAAAGTGAGGCTCTTTTGGCCAATTTGTGTGCGTTTCGTGCCTGCTGGGGCTGGGAACAAAAATACAAAACTTTAGCTTCAACACACGGAAGTGTAATACGCTTTTGTCGACGAATTTTGTTGACGCTACCCAGGCTACAACCCTCATGATTCTCATTTTGTTCGATTCCAATTTTAGTCTAGTTTTGCAACAAACCTAGGAAATTTCGTATTTACTATCGAGGTGGAGGGGGGCGGGGCGGAGGGGATAATGCTGCCCTAGCAACAAACCTCTACCGATTTTCGTGATTCTTATTTTGTTTCATTACGAATTCGATATAATTTTAGAAAGTACGTCAGGATTTTCAAACTCCATCAAGGGAGGGAGTGAATGGAGGGGGTAATACTGATAAATCATGATGTTTCAACTATTCTCGTCCCGATTTTCGTGATTCTTTTTTTGTTCAACTTCGAATTTGGTCAAGTTTTGGAAAATGTAACAGGAGAAGCTCACACTATATATCTGGGTCTTTTAATAGACGAGCAATTAAGATTTAACGTCCACATAACAAAATTGGATAGTAAAATTCGGCAATCCTCCTATATTTTCTATAGAGTAAGAAACATAGTTTCCTTTAAATTTATAAAAATTATGCACCGTACCACGCTATTATACATTCAAGCATAACTTACGCCGCGATTGCTTGGGGAGGGACACCCTGTTGAAATAGCACAAAAACTAATACTAAAAATCATGATTAAAAAAAAGCTGTAGATACCCATCAGACCAATTATACTTAGATACGGAAGTACTTAATATGCCTCAAATGATTAATTTCCAACTTGCAAAATATTTCATTAAAAGACCTTCCCTTCTCGAAAAATCAAAACCACTCACACTACTAGAAACCCAAATACTTTTGTTGTCCCTCGTAGAAGCAGTCAATTATGTTTACAACAAGCCCCTTACCGTGGACCCAACTTATTAAATCGCCTTCCATCTCACTTGCTGCAGGCACCGTTCAACCTTGAAAAGCGTAATGAGCTCAAAATCTGGGTAACTCAGAACTTTTAGAACGTACACCCTCATCTATCCGCATAATGTTTTATTTATTTTTTTCTTTCCACCCTTTTGTTTTTATTTTTTGTATTTTAAAGTTTTTGTTATCTTTTAGCGAATTTTTGAAGAAAATTAAGCTATTGCTCTCGCCTCAAAATTTGTAGAATGTGAATTTTTGAAAAATTTTTATGCAGAAATCCGTTTCAGGCTATTCTGAATCATATTCTGAAGTTTAACGCATTTTTTTATGTATGTATATATGTATATATGTATGTATATATGTATGTATATATGTATGTATGTATGTGTCATTCCAGACGATAACTGTCCGTAGAATTGTGCTAGCAACTTCAAACAAATTTTAAAATGTTAAGGACACAAAACGAAAGTTCAAGTTCGTTGGCCAGCATGATCGGATTACATCTTCGGGTTGAAATTTTCAAAAATGTAGTCAAAAATTTCAAAATAGCCTGTTTTTTGCGATTTGTTGTGCGAAATAATTTTTTCAGCATACTAACATGTGGTATATTCGGAATCAGCGTAAAATTTCCTATAAGAATATGTATCAAGTTTTCAAAAATATCAAAGTTGAAAAATCAGTCAAAAATCGAAATAATGCCGTTCGCTAGTTGTAAAAATCGGTAGTATTTGCATGAAACATTGTCCAAATTCAGATTGAACTACTCTTATGGAAGTGTCCCCGTATAACCAATCCTAGAACCATGCTGTTTAAAACGTAGGTAGTAGGTGCTTGTTAAAAAAAAAATGTAATCACAACATGTAAACTCATCTACTCTGTGAAATATTCCGTCCTCCGATTCTCTCGGTCGCTCTCTTTAATGTTTTACGCTCAACTGTTTCAGGACATGATGTAGCTTTAATACTGACTGTGGCTTAGAAAATATCAGCCATGAAAGTATGAAGAAGTTCTATTTATGTACGTACTAGCACGCAGACCCAAGGCCTCGCTCCGCTCGGCCGTCAATAGCGACTGAAATGTCGAAGATTTCTTCAAAAATTCGCTCATGGGGTCATGCTGCATGACTGGACTTTTTTTTCTTCCTCATGTAATTCAATAGACTATATATATGCTGTATAAATATTTACGCACCAGATAGACGATGTATATATAAGAAATATCTATGCAGAAAATGCCCACGCACACACTTGTCTTTGTGGGTTTTGTGGGATCTATTTTTGTGATGTATTTTTCTAAAAATATTTATAATGAAACGTGTAGGGGATGTTGCTCGCTCCGCTCGCTTGAGGAAGTTATACTGCCCACCCAACTTGGCAGACGTTGTTTTCTGTTGGAAATTCTAACAAACAAATTAAATCTTATAAAACTACGTGGAACCACGAAAAGTTTATTAGGGGATGTTGCTCGCTTCGCTCGCAAGGTATACCTGTATATCCTTGAGGAAGTTATACTGCCCACCCAACTTGGCAGACGTTTTTTTCTGTTGGAAATTCTTACAAACAACTTAAATCTTATAAAACTACGTGGAACCACGAAAAGGTATACCTGTATATGTGTAGGACAAAGTCCGTATTTATTCTGTTGAAATGGCTCTCGCTTCGCTCGCAAGGTAGGTACCTATGTATACCTGCTCGCCTCGCAACATTGTGACATCGAACCCCTTGACGTCTTCGTAGAGCCTTCTCGCGTCCGGGGCACAATTAATTTCTCATATTGAACGCTTCCCTCGCTTCCGCTCGCAATTTGACCTACTTCCCGTCACTTTTTTCGATATCCGATTTCGGATTCAGATTCGGCGGGATCAAAGCTGTATTTCGCCCGCGAAAACCGTTCCGAAAAACGTACCTTTATGGGGTATATTTTAATCGGAAAAAACGTAGTTTTTCGTCGGACTTTTCGAGAAAACACGGTCCGTACTCTCGCATTTTTTTGACGCATTTCTCGATACTTTTTTTGCAATCCGATCGCGCCGTCGTCTTCCTCGTAGGAAAACCTACGAAACCGGTATTTTTCCGGAATTTTCAACGGCCGTTTAGAGGGGTAGAGGATGCGGGGAAGTGGAAAAAGCGCACATTAATTCTTACTTCGACCCCCCTCCCGCCCTACGGCCCATGGTTCGGCTGGGATTAGAAAATTTTAAATTCGCTTATACACCCTATCGGAAAATCCCAAGAAGATCCCCTACTCGTATACTCCCCCCACTCAGCCGTTTGGCTGTGCATAGACACGACAAACAGACGGAGTTTCATTCTTATAAAATAGTATAGAAGTATAGATATAGAAGTATAGATAGTATAGATTATGGTTTTTGTTGTATTTTTTTATTGTGTCACTTTTGGGATATGTATGCATACATGTTATCTGTCCCCCAAAATGAAAGCACTTTATAAATTAAAAAAGTTTCAATCTGCTTGTAGTCTCTTGTTTTATTGATGCAGCTGTAATTAAAAGTTTAAGTACCGAAGTAGCATAGACGTCACAGTCGTACCTCTCAGAATGCATATTGTGAATTAGGTATTCGGTGTACATGAAATTCATTGTAAATCACCTTATTCTTCTTATCTAGCCGAGATTGTAAATATAAATGTAAGTACGAGAATTTAGTTCATTCCGAACTCGCATCGTGTCGTCCTGCATTAGACAACCTTGACTGACTATGCAATCAGGTATTGACCCGCCCGCGGCGTCGGCATTCTGCGTAGTGTCAATAACGGTTTTAGTGGTCAGGTCACAAGCCGCCAATGAATAATTGAGTTGATCTTTTTTAGACTTCTCGGACATCTGAGGAACGTTTGAGCGGGTAGAATTGATAATATTCTGGAAATTGGTACACTAAGATAAAGCAGTTGTGTTAAATAGCCATTCTTGCGCATATCGCTGATCTGAATATGTACCTATATAATATGTGAATAAGTGTAATCTCTAATACTAAATCTTGTATCGCCTTGTATAAACTAGAAGTATATCCTTAGTAAACGGTCTACAAAATCATTCAAATGAAATTTAAACATTGTCTTACCTTATCAAATTTAAACCTTAAAAACCTTTAAGCCATATCTTACCTTATCAAATGAAATGTAAACCCCTTATCAAATTTTCGTGATTAGCGAATCCTATTCCACGAATAAGTACAGTAAGTAACCACAGTAAACAACGAGGCGAAGGCAAACAATGATGTGAGCACTGAGCAAGTAAAATTCATGTACACCTAGGTAATAATGATTAATAAATTATAAAAACCTTAAATGCATCTTATTGAAGTAATACCAGGAGACTAAGTTGACCACAGAATAGACATGGACGAAACTGGTAGGTAGGTACCATGGAAGAAGGGAAGTGGCGATGAAGAAACAAATGAAGAACAGCAAACAGAACAAACCGAAATTTACAAGGAAAATTACAGGGAACACGCGGCAACCAATGTCAATGAGAGCGTATTGTTTACTCCACTAGCTCCGAAAAATTGTGAAATGCGCATGCGTTAACTACGTCCTTGTTTTCGAGTTCTGAAAGTTCCGAAAAAATCGGGGACTGTCAGAAACGTTCGGAACTGGGTTCGCAAAACACAGCCAACGCCGAACTCGGCGTTCTTGGCGTAGCAGAACTGGACGTTCTGGCACATTGAAGCTTCGTTCTCAGTGCTCGTTCTGACAGTTCTCGAACTCATCAGAACTAGGACGGAAAATACCGAGCCGTTCCGGAACTTGTGGAACCGCGTTCTGCACTGTTAACGATTTCAGAATTTGGAAGTGGAATAACCTGTGTTGTTTGTAACAAACTTTTCGTCGTCGAAAAATTTCGAGTTTCGTGGATGTAGACAAGATCCAACTTCAATCTCGTCTTCATCGTCTACAAACCATGAAACTTCACCACCATCGTCGAAACTATCGCTTTTCTTACTTGACGAGGTACTAATTAACATATTGATGAAGAAATTCCAATGAAGAACAGAGAACAACAGAACAAAGCGAATTTTACAGGGAAAATTACAGGGAGCACGTGGCAACCAAAGCCAAAGAGACGGTATCGTTTACTCCACGAGCTCCGAAAAATTGTGAAATGCGTACACGTTAACCACGTCCTTGCGTTGAGTTCTGACAGTTCCGAAAAAAATTGAGGACTGTCAGAACCGTTCGGAACTGGTTTCGCAAAACACTGCGAACTCCGAACTCGGCGTTCTTGGCGTTCCGGAACTGGTCGTTCTGGCACTACGAACGACAAAACTCGACTGTGCTTGCCCAGAACCGTTCGGAACTGGCAGAACGCACACTGAGAACGAGGCTTTGGAATCATATCAAGCGATTATGGTTTCCAGTAACACGTTCCGTCGAATGCTAAAGTCCCTGACAGTTGGTGGTTATTGCGAAATTCCCTGACATTTCCCTGAATTTTCCGAAGCAAAGAATTCCCTGAAAATTCCAGATTTTCCCTGAATTTTCCAGTTGGGGTCCACCCCGTGTTGCAATATAATACAACAATCTGCAAAAATTCGCTTATACGATCATGCTGCATGACTGGAACTTTGTTCTTCACAATTATTTTCGGAAACACTTTTTTCTTCACAAGTTTCTTCTCTTGAGGAGTGTTGGAATCACATCAGGGCATTATGGTTTCCAGTAATACGTTCCGTCGAATGCTAAATCTCGATTCAACAACTCCTATCATCCTGAGGTATTTCCTTTGGCACTACGAACGACAAAACTCGACTGTGCTTGCCCAGAACCGTTCCGAACTGGCAGAACGCACACTGAGAACGAGGCTTTAGAATCATATCAAGCCATTATGGTTTCCCGTAATACGTTCCGTCTAATGCTAAATCTCGAATCAACAGCTCCTATCATCCTGAGGTATTTCCAGTAATAAACGGAGGGTTAGGGGAGCCGCTACGGTCTCCTGTATTCACATCACGAGTTAGCCGATCCGATTGAGGAGGCTTAAGAGTGGAAACGTGACGGGGACGACGCCGCCCCATTTAGATTATTATGACTCGGAATCCGTAGATCCGGCGATATCGCATGCCTTGGATTTCAACGCTCTAATCCACGACGGGTTCGTCTCCATTATATCAAGAGCTTGATGAAACTCGTTGGGTTGCCTAATAAGCAATTTCAGGTCGCATTAAACAGTTTAAAGGCATCTTCAGGTTTTTCAACCCGAAGACAAAGACTCCTCAGTCGCCCAAATCCTGTTATACCTACTATTTTTCAGGGGAGAAGCTAAGTCATTCCTCATAGGGGGGCAACAGTCAAGGAAGACATTTTATTTTATAGTTATAGTAGTTATTTATTTCTATAAACTGCCAAACGTTCATATATGTAGATATTCAATGGTTTTTCGTAATGATTTGAGATCAGGTACGCTTTCATATTCACAAACCCACCTATGAATTATTAAAGCATACCTAATACTATTTAGAAAAATATCCAATTAACTAATAATCAGAACGTTGAAAACGACGATAAATACGAATACCTACGGATGAACTGAGGACTACTAGATTTATATACCATTATACTAGACTTGATGCCTGCCAAATCATTTATTTATGTATGTGGTCGTTTCTCACTTACAGAATAAATTGTTATTCATTCTGTAAATTTATCATTATTCACAATAAATTTGATCTGGACAGTAGGTATCACACAATTGTATTATGTAGGGAATACAATTTTTTTAAACACCCCCCCCCCCCCTGACAATTTGTTGGGTTACTTTTCAAGATGCGTAGAATCCAAAAGTCGAATGAAAAGTAAATGTAGCAAATGACAAAGTATGTACACTACATGCAGATACATCGGTACACGGATATGTTTTATTTTCCCCCCCCCCCCTCCCTGTGAAATGTGTTTTGTGTCTCACGTGAAATAGGAATGAGCCAATAATTTCAATCGTCTCCTAATATCCCAGGGAGTTTCCCATCAAATCTCAACTTCCTAGGATGAACAGGAGAGATTTTAGCTCACTCAGCTGATTATGAAAGAACCAACAATTGCAATCGTCTCTTAGTGTCCCAGAGTGTATCCCTATCAAATTTCAACTTCCCAGGGGTAACAGGAGAGAATTTTGCTCACTCAGCTGTTCGGGAAACAGCCAATAATTTCAATCGTCTCTCAGTGCTCCAGAGAGTCTTCCTATCAAATCTCAACATCTTAGAATGAACAGGAGACAATTTAGCTCACTCAGCTGAGTAGGAATGAGCCAACCATTTCAAGGGACTCATAATTTCAGCTTCAGAGATTAAATACAATAGAAATCATCAGCTTTAGGAGCCCATCAGCTGATCAGAGGTTTATGCATCGTCTAGTACTTACTGCTTAAAAGTAACTACGACTCAATAGTATGCCTACCATGTACCTAGTGCCTTCTTTTCACATTATTAGTTCACTATGGTTACTTAGCAATATTTGTTTATAACTTAGCGTAATAAATCAGCTTTCCTTGACACTACAATGGCTTAGGGATCATGAGATGTTGTGATAAAATGAGAGCTTTCCAAAAAGTGTCGAACGATTTTCCAACTACGAAAAGTAAGGGAGTTGAACTCCGCTAGTAACGAATTTGTTATACGTGAAAATCAATAGAAAAAGAAACGATACTGAAATTGGTATTAGAACCTCAAACTCATACGGTGGATACAGCTTTCGTACAAGTATGCAACCACGAGAGACATTTTATGTCTTTGCGCCCCCTTTCCCCTTCCTATAAAACCCCGTATTGTATTCTAGAGCCACTCAGCTGATCTGGGATCGGTCAGTTGTGTTCAGAAGTTCCTCAAGGGCCCACATACCAAATCTCAGAATCGTGGGATCATTAGGGAAAAAACTGGATTCTAGAGCCACTCAGCTGATCTGGGATCGGTCAGTTGTGTTCAGAAGTTCCTCAAGGGCCCACATACCAAATCTCAGAATCGTGGGATCATTAGGGAAAAAACTGGATTCTAGAGCCACTCAGCTGATCTGGGATCGGTCAGTTGTGTTCAGAAGTCCCTCAAGGGCCCACATACCAAATCTCAGAATCGTGGGATCATTAGGGAAAAAACTGGATTCTAGAGCCACTCAGCTGATCTGGGATCGGTCAGTTGTGTTCAGAAGTCCCTCAAGGGCCCACATACCAAATCTCAGAATCGTGGGATCATTAGGGAATCTCCGCGTAACGCTCTGCGCTTGACGCTCCCCCGCGTGACGCTCCCCTGCGTGATGGTCCCCCGCGTGACGCTTTTTCATTTATGTGCCATAGTAAAGACATAAAATGTCAAAAACCGTTTCATTTTTCTATACTAATTTCTGTACTCACGTAGGACAGCCAACACAAACTGGACATATCCAAGTCAAAAATTTTCGAATCACTCAGACGTGCCAATAGAATACCCATGTCAAAATGTTTCAATTAAGAAAGCTACTGATTTCAGAAAACGTAACGACTACCTATGAACCCACTTCAATAACCTAACGATGTTACTAACCACAGTTTTTTACCACTATAAACCTCATTGATTTCTACCTAGCCTTCACTTTTCGAGTTAATAGTAATCTAAAGTGCCGGAGCGTTACATTTTGTGACGTGGAGAAAGAAAGTGTCGTGAACAATTCCTTGACCCCCAGCCAAAAGACATATTCATGTCAAAAATGGGGCATGAAACCGAGAACGAAAAATAACAAAATGTAAACAAACAAACTCAAACCAGCAATATGCTAGGTTAGAATAGAAATACCCACTGCTTCAATAGAATTGTTTTTATCTTTTCTATTAAACTAATTCAATCACCACAGAAAACTTCATTTTTTTTTCTTTGCGAGTATTTTAACTGTGATCTAATTTGTAAATGGTATAATACAAACGATATGCCAACAATCAAAAATTAATAAAAGCGCGGGAAACAACCAAGCTAGATCAAGTAGGCAGTGAAAAGTAGGGGAAGTTCATAGGAGAATTCAGTGGATACGAAACAATGGATATTTTTCTAGGGAAAAATCGCATATGGGCTAGCCCCAGAAGGTAGTGGGGAACGACTTGATTTCAGTTTGCAGTATCCACAATTTCCGTTTCGTTGACTAGGTGATTTTACTACTCCAAAATATCCTCGCAATTCTGCCCTTAAAATACAAACGAACCTAATAAAAATTTCTTCATTTCTAAGGGCGTCTAAAGTTGCTAGGCAACCGGAACCGTATAATAATAGTAGCAATGGTGTTTTACTAATTACATTCTCCAATTGAAGGTGTTGGGTACTGAAGTTTGAAGCGTAAAATGATTAAGTTTGATTGTATCCGCCGGCGGTCCGGGTTTGGGCCCGCACGTATGAAATCACGACTAGTTTGGGCCCGCAGCGCAACGGTTTTGGGCCCGTTGGGTTTTGAAGGCGCAACTGGTTTGGGCCCCTCGGAAAACCATACTTTAATTGCATCACAAGAGTGTATTTTGTCAATACTTACGATAAATATAAGTTGTTGATACATGTATATATCATAGTCGTAAGTAATATCCCTGCAAATAAGAAATCACATTACTATTCATGGCGGTCCTCAACAAAAAACCTCACACTTTCGTCACTTACCGTGCGGTATTCGGAAAACTTGTAATTCTCAATCACAATGACATTATGACTAAGGGATTGACTACTTGATGTTATGTATTTTTGAGATGCGAGCTTGCGTGCATCCAGACCAAACTATACACTTCATTCTGACTTACATGTCCAAATAATCTGCATTTTCACTAATGGATTGACTACTTGATGTTATGTATTTTTGAGATGCGAGCTTGCGAGCATCCAGACCAGTAAACTATATACTTCATTCTGACCTACAAGTCCACTTATCTGCATTTTTACTAAGGGATTGACAGGAACTTTTTCAATTTTGTCGCTCAGGTTCACGCTCGTTCACAGGACACGCTTAATATCTCATCAAAACTCACGAGCCCAAAGGCGAGACCGGTTCACGGGCCCAAACCGGTTGCCATTTCGAGGGCCTTTCACCCTCTGCGGGCCCGAACCCGCGACGCCCGTATCCGCGTACCACGACCTTCTGCGTCTTTTGTAATTAATGGAGGGGCTCTGCCCACCCTGCCCCTCCTCAAACTATGTCATTGGATCGTGTATTCGTAATTACAATAAATGATGATATAATGAACATGGAACAGGGAAAGCGACGTCTGATGTCAACCGTTTTACCTAACTTGGGACTAAAGCTGTTTTGTTTTGTGAAATAGCTTGCTCTGGAGGTTCGCATCGCCGGGAGTTCGTATACTGAACAGAAAAAGAGGACCCGTCCAACTGAATCAGTGCTTAGGTCTCACCTCTCCGAGACGAAGCCTCCCTTTCCAAGTCTCCAAGGCCCGTGTTCTCTCAAACCTCGTAAACTCTGAATTACAACCCTTCGAGATCACCCTAATCCCCTCTTGGGAGCGGGGGCCCTTCCCGACGAACAATAATACATAAACTACAGCTTTTGAGAGGTTCCCTCCGGCCAAGGGTTGAGGGAGGTTTGAGGGGGGGTTTCCCTGGACTTTATCCGTTATCTCCTGACTTATGGAAAGGCGCCTTGAGACTCGAGATAGCTCTAGGATGAAGGGCAAGGTGAGGGGGGATGCAACAATGGATCCGAGACCCTTTTCATCGTCAGGATTCCCCAAGAGGTAAAGATCTCCCTACCCCCAGCATCCTGGACCATTTTTTTCCCCCTTGCCGCCATCGTGTATCAGGTGAAAACTGACGCAGGGGGTCGAAACGTGACGCGAAACCCAAGAGATGAAATTGATTCATGAGGTACAGTTATATGCGAGTCGACCGGGTATTTGAACATGTTTGAACACGTTTCACCAACCCCCACCCTTAACTCTACTTCTTCAGCCGACCAACGGGAAAGCAGGAATATCTCTTTCCTTCTCTTCATCATCTCATTTCCCCCGCGAACTACCAAGTTCACTGCGGCACGTTACTTTAGTCTATCACTGCAGCAAGAAAGAATGAATCTTCAGCAATAGATAAGTGAAAGTCGCATGATATGGACTTCTTAACTTTGAAGGGCTCATATTGAATCGTATTGTATTTCTTCGTGCTGTTTGTCCAATCCCCACATCACTCTTTACCGTCCAAAACGCAGAGTCTCCAGAAAACCTGATATTGAGCAGGAAGCTCATATTGTATCACATTGTACGTATTTCTTTGTGCTGTTTGTCCAATCCCTTCATCACTCTTTACCGTCCAAAACTCAGAGTCTTCAGAAAACCTGATATTGAGCAGGAAGCTCATATTGTATCGCATTGTATTTCTTCGTGCTGTTTGTCCAATCCCCACATCACTCTTTACCGTCCAAAACGCAGAGTCTTCAGAAAACCTGATATTGAGCAGGAAGCTCATATTGTATCACATTGTATTTCTTCGTGCTGTTTGTCCAATCCCCACATCACTGTTTACTATCCAAAACTCAGAGTCTTCAGAAAACCTGATATTGAGCAGGAAGCTCATATTGTATCACATTGTATTTCTTCGTGCTGTTTGTCCAATCCCCACATCACTGTTTACTATCCAAAACTCAGAGTCTTCAGAAAACCTGATATTGAGCAGGAAGCTCATATTGTATCACATTGTATTTCTTCGTGCTGTTTGTCCGATCCCCACATCACTCTTTACCGTCCAAAACACAGAGTCTTCAGAAAACCTGATATTGAACAGGAAGCTCAGATTGTATCACATTGTATTTCTTCGTGCTGTTTGTCCCATCCCCACATCACTCTTTACCGTCCAAAACGCAGGAGAGTCTCCAGAAAACCTGATTTTGAGCAGGGGGAACCAACCGATCGGTTCTAGCCGACTACCCGTTCCTGCCTCAATTGGTTGCTCTTTCTCCCGCTCTTGCTCGATGTAACAGCTCTTATCCGTTGTCAGGTGGGTGAACTTCAGAAGTTCCATAATCCCATTCCAGATTCCATTGCTTAGTGTTTTGCCCCTTATTCCTTATTAAGGGATAATTTCAAGTTTAAATATTAGCGAATTTTCGGAGAAAAAGTTCCAGAAATGCAGCATGATCGCATGATTGCTCCGGTTGGAGTAATGTTCAAAATTTAAGTGCCTAATTTAATGTTATCCATAATTTTTCTTTGGGAATTCGTTCTATTAGTCATGTTGCATGACTGAGTACTTTTTTTTTTTTAGTGTGGATTCTCCTCCAAATATAAATCCAGCTTGAAAGCACATGTGGAGAACCACCTTTCAAATTCACAAAAAATCATTCAAAGTCGCACATCAAAATCATTCAGTCCGTATCGTTGTCCTGCGTGCTTGCACTTCAGGTGCAACACACAGCAAGAAATGATCGATCATTATGATGTAACTCACAGTGCTCGCTTTTACACTAAAAGTCAAGATTTTGATTCCTAAGAAGATTTCTTGAAGTGGAAAGAAGAAAAGGAAAAAAAGTCCAGTCATGCAGCATGACCCCATGAGCGAATTTTTGAAGAAATCTTCGACATTTCAGTCGCTATTGATCGTGTAGAAAAATTTTACAACTAGCGAACGGCATTATTTCGATTTTAGACTGATTTTTCAACTTTGAAATTTTTGAAAACTTGATACATATTCTGATACTTGATACTTTCGTTTTGTGTCTTTAACATTTTAAAATTTGTTTGAAGTTTCTAGCACAATTCTACGGACAGTTATCGTCTGGAATGACACATACATACATACATACATAACTCGCCCCTTCGAGCCTCGCAAGGGGCTCCACCCCTTGACCCCGCCAGGGGGGCTTCGCAAAAAACATGGAATCATGTTTTAGCTCCTCGCTCTCACTTTATTATAGAAATGATCACGACGATTGAGCTCTTGTGAGATGATGATCTCCTAATAGAAACTCGCGAGTAAACATTCACTTTATTATAGAAATGATCACGACGATTGAGCTCTTGTGAGATGATGATCTCCTAATAGAAACTCGCGAGTAAACATTCACTTTATTATAGAAAGAGGCTAAAGAGGCTACATACGAAATTACAGCTTCCTATAGTGTAAAGTATAGAAATTACCTATTAAAATGATTTAACCACCGCTTCACAAATCAAACCGTTCTCGCAATATTCGGATCACCTGCTATGAATCACATAATCGAAACACCAGCTCAATGAAATCATCGGAAATTAACAAGCGGTTGCAATCATGTTCACAATGTCAATTATTGAGAATGATCACCTACCTGTGTGTTAACAATTATTCATATAACCATGCTCATAAATCAGCTTGTTGGCCACGCACTTCGCAGTAGTTAATATAGTATGGTTGGATAAATCGAGAGGTTTCGAACGAATGGTCAACGAATTTTGTGGGATGAAAAACGACGAAGTATCATATCCCTAGCAACGACTTGGTTGTAAGCGGAAATCATCACAATTATTGGCGCTACTTTCATCTCACTTTATAGTCTCACTTTTCGGCGGGGGATCCATCGCTAAAACATGATTCCATGTTAAAAAAATGCGTTAAACTTCAGAATATGATTCAGAATAGCCTGAAACGGATTTCTGCATAACATTTTTTCAAAAATTCACATTGGTCAGCTGGAGATCAGGCTGGAGCCCGTTCGTTCCTCCATGTCATGTTTTATTCGTCCCTTGATGTCCTGGAGAGGCTCCGTACCAAATTTCATTGTAATCAGACAGGCAACATAACTTTTAGCACACTCAGCTAATCAGGATGGAGCCAGTAAGGTCATTCGTCTCCTGTTATCCCAGAGAGGATCCGTATCAATTTTCAACGTCCTACGGTCAATAGGAGAGATTTGAGCACGATTTTGCCATAATTATGATTGATATTACGGCTCGTGGTCAGCTGATCCTCACCAAAGTCAGCGAGGCACTAGTTCCGACATGGTATAATACATCATATCAAAATTTGGTCCAAATCGGACTAGCTGTTTTGGAGGAGTAGTGAGTACAAAATTTTGTCCATAAGCGTTAAACTGAGGATTCGTTTCAGAATGCCTCAAAACGAACTCGATGGAAAAGAATGTTCGAAAATTTTGATTTAAAATTTTTTGGAGCCATTGCCTAGCTTTCTTTTCTACAAAATTTCGTAATTGCTGAAGTTTAGAAATAAAAATTCCGAGAGTAGGGAGCGTATTATTAGAGATACCTACACAAAAAAGTGGCAAGAGCCACAAGCTATAATTTAGGGCCACCTCCGTCACGATACTACTTCACGGTCGATACTTGAAAGCAATAATGAGTTAATTTAAACTCCTCAACTTCAATCTAATTTCAATCCGTCAACAACTCAACAATCAATAATGTCTACGAAGGTCTTGGTTAATGGCTTATATACTCTTATGGTTAAGCGCCATCTCCAACAAAATTTAATTTGAAATGTAAAAGTTTTGTTAAACCAAAGATAGTGTACGCCTGACAGAACGATAAGAAATCCTTAGCAGGAAGCTAAATGAAGGGCTGAAGAGAAATTTTATCCGTAAGATACCTATTCAAAGAAACGCTTGCATACGAGTCTGCAGCACATTGGGACATTTTATGTCCTTAGTTGCAGACTCGTATGTGTTGCAGACTCGTATGCAAGCTCTAAGAGCCACTCAGCTGATCCGGACCCTGGGCATCGTCAAGTACCTAAATGTTTTAAAGAGGCTACATACGAAATTACAGCTTCCAAGAGTGTAAAGCATAGAAATTAGCTCTAAGAGCCACTCATCTGATCCGGACCCTGGACATCGTCAAGTAAATGTTCTAAAGAAGCTACATGCAAAATTACAGCTTCCTATAGTGTAAAGCATAGAAATTAGCTTCAAGAGCCACTCATCTGATCCGGACTCTGGGCATCGTCAAGTAAATGTTCTTAAGAGGCTACATACGAAATTACAGATTCCTAGAGTGTAAAGTATAGAAATTACCTATTAAAATGATTTAACCACCGCTTCACAAATCAAACCGTTCTCGCAATATTCGGATCACCTCCTATGAATCAAATCATCTAAACACCAGCTCAATGAAATCATCAGAAATTAACAAGCAGTTGCAATCATGTTCACAATACCAATTATTGAGAATGATCACCTCAGTGAACACAATTATTCAAATAATTTGCAGTAATTAACATAATATGGTTGGATAAATCGAGAGCTTTCGAACGAATGGTCAACGAATTTTGAGGGATGAAAAACGACGAAGTAGGTACCATTTCCCTAGCAACGACTCGGTTTAAACGCATTTTTCGTTCATGTGCCAAAGTAAAGACATAAAATGTCAAAATATCAACGCTTCACGCGGATACATTGTTATTGCTGTTGTAATATGATATTGTTACAACAACTTCCGTTTTTGAGGGCTGTCTAATACAGAAATAATAAACCGTTGTGTAACAATCCACAGCGATTTCTGCAATTGGTCTTTTATTTATTCATTTGAATACGGGGCAAGCCAATTAACAACAGCATAATTAATTACACATGAGCGGTTCAGAATTTACAAGTCATAATGAAAATATAAGATAACAAACGAGAAAAAAAATTGAATCAGCAAGAGTGATTTAGTGTATAATATCAAAACAATACCGGGGACGTAGTAATAAGAGACTTAAGGAGTTCGTGAAAAAATCAAAATCTGGATGAATGTTCAGAAGGAGATTCGCAGAGCGAGGGATGCGGTGCAAAGGACGATTTTGTAGATAATTTGTTGCAGAAAAATGAATGTGGAAGATTGATGACTGATGACTGGAGATGCGAGGGACTGAGAAGTTAATTTTTGCAAGCGGAGGGGGGGCTTGCGCTTAACTAATATTTATTAGAATAATAAATCAATAAAGAATGAGAAACATGCTCGAAACAGATTCCGTTTGAAGAACCTGCAAAGCTTTCATCATGTTTCCGTTCGGATTTACCGTTGTCGCAGTTTATTGTTCCAACAAACGGATATTCAAGGAGAATGTCATCCCGCCGCATTCTGCAGCTAACTGGAAGAGACCGAGAGGTGGAGGGAAGAGGAGTTTTCCCATTCAAATCGACATTGCCATTGACCTTCATTGTCTCTCCGCGGGAGTTGGAAAAATCAGATAAGACCGAATGGCGGGAAAAAAAAACGAAAAAATAAAAAAAAGTTGCCAGGTTTTCTGGGTCAGGGTTGATGAGGCTGCAGGGAATGCAGGGGTCCCTGGGGGGCTGCCAACGTGTTGAATGGATTTCGCTTGTTCGCCTGTCAGGGCGGGTGTTGGCAGTCCGGAAATGTTGGTCGACCTTTTCAGGGTCTTCGCCTTCCGATTCTGCTATGATGAGAGTCCGCAGCCCTGCTGGGATCCGCGCTGAGCCCGATGACGGGAGCGAATCAAAATCATCGTTAAAAGAAAAGATACAGTCTTGCAGCATGACCATATGAACGAATATTAGTAAATTATCGTATATTATGTAATATTGTTAGCGAATTTTCGTAAGAAATGAACCATTTTAATTTTAAAATCACAATTTTTGAAAAATTTCTTCATTGAAATCTGTTTTTGAGGCATTCTGAAACTAATCCTAGAAGAGTTTAACGCTTTTTCATATATATATATATACTTATATATATATATATATATATATATATATATATATATATATATATATATATATAGATAGATAGATAGATAATATACTCGGCGCTTCGCGCCTCGCCGGATCTTTTCTCTTTTCTACTGCGTAGAAAACGAGGATAATTTGCTATGCAATTCTTAGCCTGAAAAAATTTGTATATAAAAAAATGTTCAAGCCTGGCTGGGATTCGAACCCACGATGCGAAAAAAATTGATATAAAAAAATTTGGATATAAAAAACTTTTCAAGCCTGGCTGGGATTCGAACCCGAGAACTCGCGCTTCCCGTCACGGACGATAGCAACGTTGTACGTGAAAATCGTGTTAAAAAAAGTTTGGGACATTTTAAAAAAATTGTTGGGGGTCGGCCTAAGAATTGCATAGCAATTGATATATATATATATATATATATATATATATATATATATATATATATATATATATATATATATATATATATATATGAAGTGTTATTTTTGTCTAGTGAATAATACAGGCGAGGGTTTTTTGGATTGACCAAACTAGACTTGTGGTTTGTGGTTTATGTTTTATTTCCCGACGTTTCCACCCAGGGTCTGGGTCCTAGTCATGGGATCTACAAAATACAAAACATGAATGTGAAGAATGGGTGGACAGTACATAGACTAACAAAGCATGTCTAGTAACATTTCATAGTAGGTAGGTATACTCTTAAATTTTACTTACATTATATTCAACAGGCGTGGACTCTTCAATGTCAACTACATTGGTTTGGATCTGAATAACTGATAAGAGGTAAGTAATGACATTGCGTCTAACTGGACATGTAAACGGCTATAGGGTGATTCTAAACGGTACTGCAACGGACATAGGTAGTACAATCTAGGTAACTAGTACATTACAGCTAAAAGATACTATATTATGAATGGTTATGAATGGTAAAATTACTAATTAAAACTATATAAAGAATTGAAGGTGAAATTGAGGTGATGAAAGGGGGAAGTTTGATAAAATTAGCTAGGTACATTGTTTTTATTTTAGTAATTTTGAGTAAACAGTTGATAAGCCTTTTATGTATCGTTTATTGATGCACTTTTCTTCATTTTTAATCATGAATGCTACTTCTTTAACTTTGGTTTTTCAAATGATGTGACAACATATTTTGCAAATATCGTCACTAACTGTGGGGTTATGTTTACTAACAGCTATGTGTTTTGCTAGTGCTGTTTCATAATTGTCATTTGATGGGTTTTACTGTTCTTCTGTAAAGCTTGTATGTTATTACGAGTATGGCCTTCCATTCTTTTAACTCCAAACTGCTTTTTATATCCATAATAGAGAATATCACAATCTTAGCAATTTATTTCGTAGATAAAATGTCACTGATTTAATTTTTGGAAAGGGGATCTTTTAATTTTGAAAATAGGTTTTTGTTTTGATTTTTGATATTGTTATAAAATGTTAATTTCAAATCACTACTGTAGGATTTTAATTTTTTCTTTATTTGATCTGAGACTACTCCTATAATATCTAAGTGAAGGAAATTTGGGGTTGGGATTGGTATTGGCATTATTGGTTGCATTTGATCCTACAGTATATAGTATGACTTGGTAAAGGAATGAGTTCAGGGTTTGTACTCGTATCTGAGGAATTTTTATTTCTGTTTTTGTTAGATGTAATGTAAATTATTTTCTTAATTAACTTTATTGGATAGTGATTAGCTAGTAAGATAGTATTTGTTTCATTTATGATTCTATTGTTGAATTGGGGGGCAGCAAGGTCTAGTCTTCTTCTTAGAAGGTTTTTTGCAGTATTAAATTTGTACTGGAATGGTTGGTGGGACATGAAATTAATGATACGACCTGAATATCTAGGTTTATGATAATAATCTGTAATGATAGAGCCATCTTGTTGTTTAATGATTTTTATATCTAGAAATGGTATACTGTTTTGCTGTTCTAATTCTAATGTGAATTTCATATGGGGATGGCAGATTAAATTAAATTCTTGTAGTAGAGGTGCTATAATATCCTCATGTACAATGAGAGCAGAATCGTCAACAAATTTTTTGGCCCATATAATCTGATTTTTAAATTTGTTAATTATAATTTCAAAAAGGTGGTCTAAAACGAGGTCAGCAATTATTGGACTGATGGTGAGCCTTGGGGAACACCTTTGATTTGTTTATAATATTGATCTTGATAACGAAAGTAGTTACTTCCTAAGACAAAGTTTAGGATTAGGATTAGGATTAGTTTAGGATCGGACAAAGTCTTGGGAAGTAACTACTTTCGATATCAAGATCAATATTATAAACAAATCAAAGGTGTTCCCCAAGGCTCCTCATATATATATATATATATATATATATATATATATATATATTTATTTATTTATTTACTTATGTGTCATTCCAGACGATAACTCCAGAGATCTAACGTTGTACAATGAAGTATTCCTAGGATGAGTATGTGTGCAGTAGCCACAAATAATCTTGGGTCCATCCTTTTGACACCCTTTCGTTGTAGACGAAGTTGGGAAAACAAGTGAGAAATGTGTGTACTGAGAAATTCACTGTTGCGCATGCGCATACACTCGTAAATCGTCTAGCGGTGATGGAAAGGTTCTGTGATCGAAGCAGTTTTTGATACTTCAATACACGGTTCTTGATCAATACGTATGGAAGGATATTTCTTATTGTCCACCCCTGATTTTCTGTGATTTCGACCTCTTTTAATATTAGCTAGGTGTGCACCACACTGCAGCCCATATTATATGCTCTTCCATATCCTCCTTACCACATAAAATCTACAGAACAAGGGCTCAAGAGTGGGTGTACGCCAGTCTAACCTTTGCTACCTATAGCGATTGTAATAAACATTACTTTGGATGGCCTGCTGAGGGATCCCTTTTCTTCCTCTTTTTTTCACTTTGTTCCCTTCCCCTCATCACCACCCCTCCTCCACCCTTCTCTACCACTATCTTTCCTACTCTGAATAAAATAATACATTATTCAAAAGAAGCTTTTCTCTTTCCTTGAAGCGAAACCGGTAGAGAAACCATGTTTTATTAATTTGTCAGCCTTTCCCCCTCCTCTCCGTTCCCTTTCCCGCAAACTCGGTTGGTTTTCCTTTTCAAAGACTACCGGAATACGGTATTACCGCATTCTTATGGAGGGAGGCCTCCAGCGGGGCGCGAGAAAATGATGTATATGTGCCGGTGGAATATATGCGGTTTACTTTAGTGTGGCATACACTTACACAATTAGCGTCGGTACTCACGCAATTGAACGCAGGGGTTGAACAAACCACAAACCAACCCTTCCGTGTGATCATTGAAGGCCGGTTTCACCAAAATTTTTAATCACCCATTACCAAAAACCCCATTTACCCATTAAACCGAAGATCTTAGCTGTTAAACAACGATATTTGGTTTCACGAACTCCGGTTTAGATAAATCAATGACCAAATGCGCTAATTGTTGAGGGTTAACAGCTGAGGACCCTCGAAATTTGAAATCGATCCTACCGTCACTAATCGAAAAACTCTACAACCATTTTTGGTGCCAGGACATCAATCTGGTTTATAGTGCCACATTCATTGTGTTCTATAGGAGGATAGCGGACCATTCAGGTAGGCAGAAGTACTTGGGACTCATTCAAAATGTCCAGATTGAGAGGGTGTTGTGCCAGTTGCGTCTGTCTTCAAAGTTTTTCGTAACTGTTAGGAGTACTTCTCATAAGCTTAGAAGCGAGAGCTTATGCAATATACGCAATATGAAAGAAGCTGACACCCTCTGCCATGTTCGTCTACGTTGCCCGATCTTAGAACCGTACCGAAGGCAATTCATTGTGGTTGAGGATGAGGATCGTCTGGCTAATTTGCTCGATTTTGGTGATGATAGGGAGAAAATGTTAAATTTATGTCATTTTGTTACTAGTGCACTAGCACTTCGATCGATTGCGCTCACCAAATAGGTGTCTGATATGTACAGCATTAGCATTGTATAGTGTACAACAGGATAGGCTTGTTGTGGATATTGAACGAGTACCTAAGGTATAGCGTGGATGTTATGGATTCATAACGGATAATTATTCTTTATATTAATTTCATATCGATGACCTCGTTTATTTTGCATGTACTTCATTAAGCTGTAATGCCCTGTTAACTAGATTAGGAAGAAGATATTTGACTTATTTCTTATCTATTATATAGTTTTCTAATGATGATGTGTAAGTAGACCTGAACTCTTTGTAATAATCATTGAGTTAATACAATAAACAACTTACTACTACTACTACTAATTGTTGAGGGTGAAAAATAGGCTAGCTTCTCGTATTTGTTTATTAGAGAGTTTTTGTTCTTCCCGTAAGATCTTCTCCCGTTGACGTGTAGAGCAGCGTCTAGAGCAAGCAGCTGGAGATGCTAGCTCTTCACGTGATTTTTACGCGTATTTCTACACGTATACGTGAAAAACCAAACGCTAACGTCACGTTAACGTCTCTATAAGTGTTTCAGAAGCTGTTTCGTATTCTTTTCGTACAACCTATTCTTATTTGAATAATTAATTGCTTTATAATTATTTATAAATACATAAATTATAAATACATTTATAGCTTAGGTACCTTAAATGGCTGAATTTTGTAGCGGAGCACTTCACTATAACCTCTCGACTTGTTGACCAACCAACGTGTTGTTGGCAACCACACTGTAGTTACCTTTGCTGATAACTGCGTAACTGCGGTTTCCTTGGTCACACTGATTACCGGGAACTGTTGTTACCTTTGCGTCAGGCTATGATGACTACCCGTAGGCCGAAATTCCAACGAATGCATTTTCCCGTGCACGTGTAGATAGGCCTTTTTCCCGTACACGCGTAGTTCTACACGTTGACGTGAAGATTCGCGCATGCGCAGTTGGTATTTCATTCTTTTCACGTACACGGGTAGAAAATTACGGGAAGAACAAAAACTCTCTATTATAGCATAGCGCTTATGCCGTAATGGCCGCGTCAACCAGGCCGTAACTAGGCACTTCAATGATTCCTCACATAGCTTCCTATATCCGAATACCTATATAGCTTCTTCGTATCCATAACCAGCACAATTTGCAAATTTCATTAGAATCGAACAAAACTTTTGCCACTAAAGCTTGTTACAACGCTTTTACCTTTGTTCATGCGCAGAAGCTACCATTGTCCCTGAATCATTGTAATTCATAGATCATAAGGGACATCTAGAACCTTTTGTCATCGGGAGGATATTGTGAAGATCTATTCAGGGAACTTAACCTTCTCGCCAGTTTTATTCAGGGTGTCGCACTTTTGTGCGCACCACGGGCTAGGGTGCGATTCTACTACTAATTTGTGACTTTGTTTGTCCTATAACATATAATTTTTTAATTCACGCTAAAGACCACTTTTTCGCGTTTCCGACTTTGTATCACTAAAACTGTCATAAATCCCTTAATTTCAAGTCAAAACTCAAATCCGATTATACCGCTGGAAGGAACGTTAGATTAGAATGACTTTTCAAAACTTTTTAAATGGAATGAACTGGTGAAAAATAAGCCTGTGACAACTTTGTAAAATTTCGAAAATGTTCGCTTTCTTCAAAGTTTATCTCTTGAAACGTCCTGCATGGAAATTTTCATGCTGTAAGTCTAAAAGTTGTATCAGAATCCCAGCTTTCCAACGGTGTGGAATTTTACTTTTACTTTGCTAATTAGGGGAAGTCCTTAGTCAGTATAAGATTGTTTTTGGTGAGTTTAGCCCGTATTTATTTAGTAGTTTGCGTATCGGTGCTGTTTTTGTTGATTTTATGGTACTTATCCCTTAGACTTACGCATAGGGCCTAAGTACGCAAAGGGCATATGGGGGGATCAGGCCCCCCCATTTTATGTTTGTTAATGTTGTTTTCGAGTATGTCAGCTACCAAGCTGACAAAGACTAGTTGACTACATTTCAAAGATTAGTTCGAAAAGTAGTTAACCAATCAGAAGATAGCTTACTAAAAAATATGTACATTCCAAGTTTTGTAGAAATGAACCCTCAGGTTATCCTGTCTCCCTAAAATTCATAAGGAAGAATCGCCGATGTGACCGGTGGTGTCTTATATTGGTGCTCCTGCTTACAAATTGGCTAAAAAACTCAATATTTTATTTAGAAACAAAATCAACTTTCGGCCTCAACATACTGTACTAAATTCTTATGATTTGGTCTCCAAAATTAAGGACATTCAGATGCCTCCAGATGCCTTAATATTTTCGAAAAAGATGAATTGTTTAATTTGATGTCTGTCTGTATGGATTAGAATTACTTTTTATTCGAGTTACTTTTTATTCGAGGGGCAATGTTATACGCAGCCAGAGGTTGCTATGGGTTCTCCGTTATCTCCTCTGCTTGCAGATATTTACATGGATTATCTTGAGCAACAAATATTTTCAACTTGTAACACAAATAATCTTCTCTATTGGATATGTCGATGATATCATCATTCTATGGAAGGGCACAGAAAGACAACTAAATTCTTTTCACGATAAAATCAATAAATTAGACCCCTATATCAAATTCACTCTCGAATTCGGCGGGAATAAACTAAATTTTCTTGATCTGTCCATCTCTTTGGTAGATGAGAAGCATGATTTTTCAATTTATAGAAAAGATACATATTTATAGCGATATAACGATCCATAGTACTTCAAATCACCCTTTAGTCCATAAGCATGCAGCCTTCCATAGTATGATCAACCGAGCACTATCTATTCCAATGAGTGAACGAAATTTATCAAAAAAAAAAAAAAAAAAATCCATTATCAAAAGCATAGCGGCTGGTAACGGATATGGAGGAGATCTCGTTGATACCATATGGGATTAGGTTCTTAGGAAAAAGAGTAGGGAAAAAGTTTCCAATCTGGCTCGGGAAGATGTAATTTTGGAAGAAAAACAATGGATAAGTTTACCTTATTATGGAAAAATTTCGGATAAAATTGGCAAAATTCTATCATCGAAAGGTTACGAAGTAGGTTTTAAAACTAAAAATAGTCTTAAAGCATTACTAGGATCCCTTAAGGACAAAATTTCTGTTCAGGATGAAAGTGGGGTTTATAAATTAAAATGTTCTTTTGGCTACGAATATTGCGGTCAGACTGGTAGGAAATTTAGGGAAAGAATAGACGAACATCAGGAGGATTGTAACTCTTGTAAGATTGTAACTCTTTATTTTCGTGGAAATAGACAACGTTTTTCACTAACTTCCTTTTTTTTAATGTCAGCTACTTTATGTCGTACATATATGTTCTCTTCTGTCAGAGGGGTAAGAACGACGGATTCCTCCAAAAGGTACTCCGAGGTACGTAAATGATAAAGAAAATTAAGTGGTATTTTTCCATTATAACCCCCCCAGTCAATTTGTCTTCAACACGCCCGCCCGATGTTTCTAGGCATTACTTCTTATTTAGATTATGTTATGTTATGTATTTTGGAGATGCGAGCTTGCGAGAATACAGACCGCCAAAGTATATACATCATTCTGACCTACATGTTCAACTAATCTGTATTTTTACTAAGGGATTAAGGGAATAAGGGACAGAAAAGTACCAATTAAGTGTGGGTCGGGGAGGACTTATTTCGGCCGTCTCATCATTTCAGTGGCGGCTTGTCGGTTTTTTTAAGGTTTAGCAATTGTTACTAGCTTTTAGCTAGATGCAAAGATATCCCCACAGAGTTCATGGTTTGAAATAAATGATTAACAATACAAGGATAGTATTTGTATTTTAGTATTTTTTCGCGCCAAAACTCTTCCCAAGTTCACTGAATGGACTCAACCGATAAGAATCTTGGATATGTTTTTGAGGTACATCTCCGTATTTGTTTTTTTCTTACTGGATATGTGCGAAGGGGTGGGGATTTAGAAGTATTGTAGACAAAGAAGTGGTAAGGGAAGGGAGGTTGTATTAAAAGGCCGAGAACAGGGATATTTGTGGTGTTGGCGTGTTACCCTTCAGTTGTTGTCCGTGTCCGCCATTTACTGCCCCTGCTCTCCCCACCTCGTCTTCTTCCTCCCTTTATCTAAACATCTTCTTTGCTTTCCATTCCGAAGTGACTGTAGAAAGGCGGAGAGGAGCCGGAATTCCTTCACTCCTTGTTTTACGACCCTTTGCTTCAAACCCCTTCCTCTCTCACAACCATAAGGTACCCTCGTGAATAATAAATTATCGTATCCTTCGTGACCTTAGAAATGTTTGCCTTTTTCTCAAAAGATTTTCGGTTTATGTAAGAACCCTTAATGAACTTGAGAGAGTTTAACAAAGAAGGGAAAAATATTATTCAACGCTTATAAACTCAACAGTTACATTAATACCGACAACCTGGGCTAATTAAAAAACGCTGCAAATTAGTTCACAAAGGTTTATTATTTTTTCAATTGAGTATGATCGTGGTTTTAGTTGGCTTCCGTACGCCATAAGGCCCGTTCAGACTCCTCGGCGTGTCCTATTTCGAGTTGCCACAACCTATACTTCTATAATTATATACGCATGTTTATATTTCTCGATTTGAGCTCCTATCTATTCAAATAATTATAGCCTTAATGATATCATTATCTAAGTACGTACGAAAAGTCGAGAGAATATGTTATTGCGTGCCAGGCGTGCGCGCGTACGTCAGTCTAACACTCAAAGCCTCGAAAAAGACACTTTTTTCACCTATTTTTGGCTCATAGCACCCATGGGTGTGGAGCGATCGAGCTGGCGAGAAGTTAGGACCAACTAGACCCCAAGTGGAGTCCATCTGCGAAAGAACGGATTTTTTAAGTCAATTCTAAGGCCTTTTATGGCCCGGACGGCGGACGGACATTGCAAATTTGGATTCTACACACTTTGAAACGTAAAATGACAAAGTTTGAGGGGGGATATAAAAATTTTTTGCTATACGATCACAGAGGCTTATTATTGAAAATAATAAACCAATAGGTTAAAAAAGGTTCCAGTCATGCAGCATGATTGTAAGAGCTAATTTTCGTTAATTATAGTATTGTATACTTAATGTTCAAAGTTTTTGAAATTTGAGCTTTTTGAGTGCAAAGAACTTGTTAACTATTAATAAATAACAACCTCCTATTCAAATAGAAGTTTTGAATTTTTAGCTTCTTTTGGAGTTATCGATTTTTTTTAGCAAATTGTAATGAATTTGAAGTAAAATTTTCAGCATAATTTTGAGCATTAATTTTTTAATGTTCTTTTTTTATAGTTAATAAACTTTATTTGCGCAATATTCTACCAGAAAATATAAATTTAACGATTTTTAGCAGTTTTTAGTAATTTTTAGTGATTTGTTAGGAACATTTTTAGCGAATTTTTGAAGAAAATTAAGCTATTGCTCACGCCTCAAAATTTGTAGAATGTGATTTTTTGAAAACATTCTATGCAGAAATCCGTTTCAGGCTATTCTGAATCATATTCTGAAGTTTAACGCATTTTTAGCGAATTTTCGAAGAAAATTAAGCTATTGCTCTCGCCTCAAAATTTGTAGAATGTGAATTTTTGAAAAAAATTTATGCAGAAATCCGTTTCAGACTATTCTGAATCATATTCTGAAGTTTAACGCATTTTTTTATGTATGTATGTATGTATGTATGTATGTATATATGTATGTATGTATATATGTATGTATGTATGTATGTATATATGTATGTGTCATTCCAGACGATAACTGTCCGTAGAATTGTGCTAGAAACTTCAAACAAATTTTAAAATGTTAAGGACACTAAACGAAAGTTCAAGTTCGTTGGCCAGCATGATCGGATTACATCTTCGGGTTGAAATTTGGAAAAAAGTAGTCAAAAATTTCAAAATAGCCTGTTTTTTGCGATTTGTTGTGCGAAATAATTTTTTCAGCATACTAATATGTGGTATATTCGGAATCAGCGTAAAATTTCCTATAAGAATATGTATCAAGTTTTCAAAAATTTCAATGTTGAAAAATCAGTCCAAAATCAAAATACCTAATGCCGTTCGCTGGTTCTAAAATTTCTCTACACGATCAATAGCGACTGAAATGTCGAAGATTTCTTCAAAAATTCGCTCATGGGGTCATGCTGCATGACTGGACTTTTTATGTATGTATGTATGTATATATGTATGTATGTATGTATGTATGTATGTATGTATCATTCCAGACGATAACTGTCCGTAGAATTGTGCTAGAAACTTCAAACAAATTTTAAAATGTTAAGGACACAAAACGAAAGTTCAAGTTCGTTGGCCAGCATGATCGGATTACATCTTCTGGTTGAAATTTTCAAAAATGTAGTCAAAAATTTCAAAATAGCCTGTTTTTTGCGATTTGTTGTGCGAAATAATTTTTTCAGCATACCAACATGTGGTATATTCGGAATCAGCGTAACATTTCCTATAAGAATATGCATCAAGTTTTCAAAAATTTCAAAATTGAAAAGTCAGTCAAAAATCGAAATAATGTCGTTCGCTAGTTGTAAAAATCGGTAATATTTGCATGAAACATTGTCCAAATTCAGATTGAACTACTCATATGGAAGTATCCCAGTATAACCAATCCTAGAACCATGCTGTTTAAAACGTAGGTAGTAAGTGCTTGTTAAAAAAAAAAAAAAAAAAAAAAAAAAAAAAAAAAAAAAAAAAAAAAAAAGAAAATCATAAACTAAAATTCCTCTACACAATCAATAGCGACTGAAATGTCGAAGATTTCTTCAAAAATTCGCTCATGGGATCATGCTGCATTTTTTTTTTTTTTTTTTTTTTTTTTTTTTTTTTTTTAAATAATGGTAGATACAGAGATGATTATGTACTTTTTGTTATCTATAAGGCACAGGCACTTACTATAGGGGGATAGATCCATGCGAGGTGTATTTTGTCAAGTTGTTGCAGAAGTTATAATTTCAGTCTCAGAATTTAGTCCGATGGTTTGAAAGGGTCTAGAATTATGATCAGATAGTTGAGATATAGTTGTATGCTAGGGATGATAAGTTATGAACATAAGGCTAGTGTATGAATGGGGCTTACCAATTTGGGGGGAATAAGGTAGAGATCCAGCATGGCCAGTAGCCATGGCCAGTAGGTACTTTCTACACGAGTAGGTACTTTCTACACGATATAATTAACTGAGTGTACGGAACAGAATATAAAATATATACGAGATGAGATGCTTTTTCTGAGGGGGACAATTATGAATTTCACTATCAACTGATAATATACACGAGACCCAAAATCGCAAAAAAACAGGCTATTTTGAAATTGTTGACTACATTTTTGAAAATTTCAACCCGAAGATGTAATCCGATCATGCTGGCCAACGAACTTGAACTTTCGTTTTGTGTCCTTAACATTTTAAAATTTGTTTGAAGTTTCTAGCACAATTCTACGGACAGTTATCGTCTGGAATGACACATATATACATACATATATACATACATACATACATTAAAAAATGCGTTAAACTTCAGAATATGATTCAGAATAGCCTGAAACGGATTTCTGCATAAAATTTTTTCAAAAATTCACATTCTACAAATTTTGAGGCGAGAGCAATAGCTTAATTTTCTTCAAAAATTCGCTAAAATGGCATTAAATACCAGCTCGTGACAATACCTTGTGGTCATCTGACCAAGTGAAGACCTGTGTCTTATCTCGGCAGCGAGCGGTCATGTAAGATAATTTGTCTAATCCTGCTTATCTCTATTTACTCCGTAGTTATATCGGAGCGAGACTTTCATTTTTAAATAATTCAAGTATCCGATGAGTTAGGATAGCGGGGGTGGGACCATCCCGCAGAAAGAACAAAACTGATCTATGCGAAACTAAAGCTATACAGAAGAAGAATTAACATTTCCGCAATACCTAGTTAGCAGTTTTGTTTTTGCCTTAATAGATAATTCGAGGAAGTGATTTTTTTTTAAAAAGTTCCTCAGCCCCGTTTCTAGGAAGGAACAAAAAAGTAGCGAAAAAGGGAGTCATAATTGGTTAGAAGGGGTCACGAAGTTTTAATAGAAAAAAGAGGAGTGGAAAAACGTTCTTCAAAATGTTGAAAAGAGGAGAAAAAGTTTAGTTTTTAAAGAAGTTTCAACACCCTTCTTTGCCATTTCTGTCTCCGCGAAGTTTCAGCATTGCCGATTCAATTTAAACCATTCTCTCATTCACTGGTCTGCTGTCAACGGCGAGATAGAGCGGATTTCGATGGCCCTTGTATTCAAAAGATACTAGCTGTTTGATAATGAATAAATGCGTAATTGGAAGAAGTATTTTTGAAGTATTTTACCGAATCAGTCTAAATGTATTCTTGTTGGGATTGAGGATACTACATGTCGGACAGCCCTTTTACGCAGATCATAGGCTGATAAATTATTAACATTACTTGAAAAATGACCCCCTAAGAAATTACTAGTTTGGGGTCGGTTTCTCCGTATTTTTTCACGCTGAATCGAATGGTAACACTCGCAGATCTCTCCAACTCCGTTACAACCGAGTTTTACACTTCAAATAACAAGTTTTACCCTTAAAAAAAAAATACATAAAATTGAGCAAAACAAATGAACTAAAAATCAGTTTGTTGAAGTGTAAGACTCGGTTGTAACAGAGTTGGAGCGATCTGCGAGTGTTATCATTCGATCCAGCGTGAAAAAATACGTAGAAACCGACCCCGAGCTAGAATTTTCTTAGGGGGTCACTTTTCACAAAAAACCCTCGATTTAATTAAAAAAACCACGTTTTTTAAAAGCATACAAACATACTTTTCTCCCCTTATTAACAAAGTAAAATAAGAATTGACTACACCGTTGGAAAACTGGGATTGTGATGCAAATTTTAGGTTAACAGCATGAAAAATTTCATCCAGGACGTTTCAAGAGACATACTAAAGTGAAAACTGTCGTAATTTTACACATTTTAGCGAATTTTTGAAGAAAATTAAGCTATTGCTCTCGCCTCAAAATTTGTAGAATGTGAATTTTTGAAAAAAAATTATGCAGAAATCCGTTTCAGGCTATTCTGAATCATATTCTGAAGTTTAACGCATTTTTTTATGTATGTATATATGTATGTATGTATATATGTATGTATATATGTATGTATGTATGTATGTGTCATTCCAGACGATAACTGTCCGTAGAATTGTGCTAGAAACTTCAAACAAATTTTAAAATGTTAAGGGCACAAAACGAAAGTTCAAGTTCGTTGGCCAGCTTGATCGGATTACATCTTCGGGTTGAAATTTTCAAAAATGTAGTCAAAAATTTCAAAATAGCCTGTTTTTTGCGATTTGTGGTGCGAAATAATTTTTTCAGCATACTAACATGTGGTATATTCGGAATCAGCGTAAAATTTCCTAAAAGAATATGTATCAAGTTTTCAAAAATTTCAAAGTTGAAAAATCAGTCAAAAATCGAAATAATGCCGTTCGCTGGTTGTAAAAATCGGTAATATTCTTCAAAAATTCGCTCACGGGGTCATGCTGCATGACTGGACTTTTCAGTTACGGATTATTTCTCGCCCATTCATTCCATTCAATTTTTTTAAAAAGTTATTAGAGAGATAGGAAATCTTACGTTCTTTTGAACGGTATAATCAGATTTGAATTTTAACTGAAAATTTAAGGAGTTATGTCAGTTTTAGTGGCTCAAAGTCGAAAACGCTAAAAAAATTTAGAAGTGAAAAAAGTGGTCTTTAGAGTAAATTAAAAAATTAGGTAATTCTATAGTATAGTGGCCTCAGCACCAATCTTTTCCATATTCATACACAATAGAGTAGAATGCATGAAACACGATATTTGATAAGAATTGGACCCCGCAAAGCAGGTTTAAACATATTATTTAGACAGTTTTAGACCGGCCGGCCACTGAGCGCAACCGTTCAGTGAGTGAACCTACATGTCCAACTAATCTGTATTTTTACTAAGGGATTGACTACTTGATGTTATGTAATTTTGAGATGCGAGCTTGCGAGAATCCAGACCACCAACCTATACACAGCATTCTGATCTATTTGTGAGAATTCATGAGGCAATCTAATTCGCACAAATAGATCAGAATGCTGTGTATAGGTTGGTGGTCTGGATGCTCGCAAGCTCGCATCTCAAAATTACATAACATCAAGTAGTCAATCCCTTAGTAAAAATACAGATTAGTTGGACATGTAGGTTCACTCACTGAACGGTTGCGCTCAGTGGCCGGCCGGTCTAATCAGTTGTACTTTGCCCGCTCTTATCTGATTAGGCTCCGTACATGTCTAAAACTGCTTTGCGGGGTCCAATTCTTATCAAATATCGTGTTTCATGCATTCTACTTTATTGTGTATGAATATGGAAAAGATTGGTGCTGAGGCCACTATACTATAGAATTACCAAAAATAAATGTTATGCGACAAAAACAGTTACAAATTACTAGTAGGTAGAATCAAACCCCAGCCGGTGGTGCGCCCGAAAGTGCGACACCCTATATATGTAGATATTCCACACTCAGTCAAAAAGCGTGGGAGAATGAATGAATGCACTTATACGACACGTCGATTCGACAGTAAGGTTTAGCCCGAATCGGATGATATCATGCATTTTGTGACTTGGCATCGTTTGTACAGGATCATATTTTTGGGGGGTTATTGGTGGTGTAGGAGTAAATGATTGGAATGAAGAGGCTGAATGAGATTGATATTTCATATTTACCCCATCCCTTACAACCCTCACTACTTGATTATAGCGGCTCCAAAACACAAAAAAAAGTCCAGTCATGCAGCATGACCCCATGAGCGAATTTTTGAAGAAATCTTCGACATTTCAGTCGCTTTTGATCTTGTAGAGAAATTTTTACAACTAGCGAACGGCATTATTTCGATTTTTGACTGATTTTTCAACTTTGAAATTTTTGAAAACTTGATATATATTCTTATAGGAAATTTTACGCTGATTCCGAATATACCTACCACATGTTAGTATGCTGAAAAACTTATTTCGCACAACAAATCGCAAAAAACAGGATATTTTGAAATGTTTGACTACACTTTTGGAAATTTCAACCCGAAGATGTAATCCGATCATGCTGGTCAACGAACTTGAACTTCCGTTTTATGTCCTTAACATTTTAAAATTTGTTTGAAGTTTCTAGCACATTTTTACGGACAGTTATCGTCTAGAATGCACATACATACATACATACATACATAAAAAAATGCGTTAAACTTCAGAATATGATTCAGAATAGCCTGAAACGGATTTCTGCATACAATTTTTTCAAAAATTCACATTCTACAAATTTTGAGGCGAGTGTAATAGCTTAATTTCCTTCAAAAATTCGCTAAAAGGCACTTCGTCAGGTCAAATGTAGCGTACGATTCAAATTTCATCTAAATTGGCTAAGGAGAACTGGTAGAAGTGGGTGGGCAAAGAATCAATAAAGACTAGAAAAGAAAAGTTCCAGTCACATGCAGCATGATCGTATGAGCGAATTTTCGTAAATTATTGTACATATACACATGTTATACTCGTATTATGTTATTATTATGTTTTGAAAATTGAGGAGTTTGAGGAAAAAGAAATTGTTAACTACGTATTTCATGGCAAAAACTCGTTCAAAATAATATTCTGCGTTTCAGCCAGAGATGTTGGATTTTTAAATTTTTTGTAGTAGTTATAGATTTTTCGCACATTTTAATTAAATTTAAGTACATTTTTCAGCATAATTTTGTTCATGAATTTTATAATGTTCTATTTTATAGGTAATAAACTTTAATTGAGCAACATTCTGCTAAAAACCATAAATTAAACGAGTTTTAGCAGTTTTTTTGGTATTTTTGGTGATTCTAAAAGGCCGATGATGCGCCCGAAACTGCGTGCGACAACCTGTATATGGTTTCTCAGGCCTCGCGTCAGCCGTTTCGTTCTTATCGAACTGGGGAAGAAATGTTAAAAAAGACGGAGGTCTAGCGGGTCAAGGGCGGTTCGGGGGTGGTGTGGGGGCGGTTCGGGGGTGGTGTGGGGGCGGTTCGGGGTGGTGTGGGGGCGGTACCAGACACCAGAATAATTACGTCTCTTGAACTCTAATGATCGCGTGCGCTCTTTTGATGAAAACCCCCTGAGGAGAAAAACATCCCCTCTCCGTCCTTTTGCCGTCCCCCGTATTCTGTGTCAGTCATTCCCGACCGATAAGTAAGTAATCGTATATTAATAGGCTGGGTGATAGAGTTCTTCACAATGTATAATTTAAAGCACAAAATGGAGAGTTCGATGGGGAACAAACTTATTGAGAACAAAGAAATGAGGAAACTCCCACATCCCAAATAATAAACTGCATATTTTGCGTTTATAAAATCTAATTTTGAAATTAGAATGACAACGTACAGCTAAAAGTAATAAAAATGCCAAAATACCTCACCAAATTAATTGTGTTGAAATATAACGGAAAAAAGTGCCGAACATAACAACAAACAGCGAAAAAACGGGATAACGTCCTTGTATTGACAGCGATTGATTTCCGCACTTGTGGGGTAATAATACCTCCTGGCTTTCTCTGTACAGAATATTTTTGAATGAATCAAATCCCTGAATTTTACGGAAGAGATCGAAGTTTTTCTTGTGTAGATTCTTTATGAGAAGTGAAATTCTGATGGAGGAAGTGGATGCTGAGCCAAATTTGCTGAAATCTGGGCATCAGCCACTGCAAGTCTTTTCTTCTTTTGGCGATTTTTTTGTGATTCGGAGACACAAACTTCCTAGTAAATTCTCCATTATAGCTCTGACGGTTTTGAACTAGCCAATGATCATGCAATTTCACTTGCTCAGCCGCCTTGTCTTCATTGGAGCATTAGGAATATACCTTCCGTCAAGAAAACCCGCCCCATCAAAATATCTGATTTCGATCAGGCCAAAAAATCAATGTATAACTCGGACCGAACGATGGATATTGAATAGAGACAGCAACAGGTTGGAAAAATGGAAGAATTTGAAATGTGAAACACAGCAAACCTGCTATGATCCACTGGCTGAATAATGAACTAACTACACTGCTGTAAAAAAACTTAAAGGATCACTGTCGAAAAAACTTAGTTTCGTATTTGTGGTGGCCGAACCGTAAAGTAAACTGTCCACTGAGATAAATCCTCAATTTTCGGTAAATAGACATCCAGAAAAAGAAGTTCACGGCAAATCCGAGCTCAATAAAATGGTCCAGCCCGGATGAGGGGGGGGGGGGGGTGAGAGATAGAGTAAGATATATATATATATATATATATATATATATATATATATATGTATATATATATTTAATACTAGAGGCCTGTTAGGGCTTGGAAAGCCCTAATCTAGTCCGTATAACAGTAGTACCTAACAGGAATCCAGCATATTATAGTAACGATATAAGTCCTACCTATTTGCGGCGTTATGTGACCTGGTGCAAAGCTAAGACGATGTTAATAAATGATTAAAAAAGAGAAAATAACGATCAAAATGTAAGTAATGTAATAAAATAAATACCACCAGTTGAGGTGGTCCTCTCCACTATGAGACTAAACAGAAAGTTGAATCGGGGAGTTCAGAATTTGGGTATGGTGAGATGATGGTTTAATTCTATCTCGAGTCTTCTTCGTTTCTTTCTAAGCGTGTGAATCTGCGCGTCCGTGTCTTCTATCTCCTTCTTTATATCGTTGATTGTATTTTGATCAGTGGTACTCGTAGATGTCGAACTGGTGTTTTGTGTGTAGGAGATGCTGAAGCTGTCTTCGTCCTGATGTGTCTGGTACTACTCCAGCAAAGCTCGTGCTTGTTCTGTGTCAGGATTAATTTCGAGTGTTGTGTCATGTCTAATAGGATCGTTCAGATATAACTCTCCTAGATGTTAGTAACTACACTACATTTCTTACTCACCGTGGCAACTGTTGTTACTGCCACAGCCTAATAAACAGAGAGTCTCCCTATCAAATTTCAACTTCCTAGAGTGAACAGGAAAGAATTTAGCTCACTCAGCTGATCAGAAAAGACTCCATCACTTCATTCGTCTCTTAATGTCGCAGAGAGTCTCCCTATCAAATTTCAACTTCCTACAGTGAACAGGAAAGAATTTAGCTCACTCAGCTGATCAGGAAAGACCCCATCACTACGTTTCTTACTTACCGACACTTTTGCAACAAACTTGGGGCCGTGTGATTCGGAATTATATATAAAGACCGTTCGGAATTATATATAAAGACCGTTCGGAATTATATATTTATAAAATCCGCTAAGTTCTTCAGTTTCAATTTCATCGTTCAGAAATGACTCTCCTAGATGTTAATAACTACACTACGTTTCTTACCGACCGTGAATTGATGGCAACTGTTGTTACCGCCACAGCCTAATAAACAACTCTCGTTGATAAGGACCGCCTAGAACTAGGGATGGGTATCGTTACAAAAGTATCGATATAATGTATCGATACTGTATCGGGATGCAAGTATCGATACACCAAATATCGCTTGAGCAAAATATCGATATTCATAAATATCGAGTATCGATACCACATCCACAATATTGCTTAAGAATTCCCAACAAAAAATTTCAAACCGGAGTTTGAATTATTTATCTTGATGGATGGAGGTCATTGTACAATAAAGTTCATGGTTGAAGATATATTATCTGGAGAAAATTATATTATTTTTATATTAAAAATTACTTTATTGAGTTTTTATCTAGTTACCATCTACCCAGTTACTTCTAGTTCCCATCTAATGTTCTAGAACGTGTTTGGAGCTTCGAACGTAAAACCTATTTAATTTCTTTAATATCATTAATATTTTGTTCAATATAAGTTATATTCTTTGATTTTTTGTTGTTATTTTACATAATTTATAATATTCGATGATTTCGATCGACTTCGAATACGTATTGATCGCGAGTATACCTACCTATCGAAATCAAACTGTAGGTATCAGCTGTTGCCATATCGGCCATATTGCTCGATATCATTGTTATCACGGCTAAACGGAGATTGGCAATTGGCCCATAGTCAAAGAAAGAAATTGAGTTTGTTAAAGTTGTTGAGAAAAAAATTCCCGATATTTCAAAATATCGGAATGCAAGTATCGATACTCAATAATATCGGAAGGCACAGTATCGATACAAAAATATCGATATAAGGTTAAAAAATATCGATATTTTGAAATATCGTGTATCGATACCCATCCCTACCTAGAACACGATCAAGGCGATAGAGACGAACGGCTACACTTTTTGCAACAAACTTGGGGCCGTGCTGATTCAAATGAGCAGTCTAACACTAAAATCGGACCGCAAAGTTCTTCTCAATTTCAAAGACCGTTCGGAATTATATATAAAAATAGGTGAGAGGGGGAGAGAGAAAGAGAGAGAGAGAGATTAATTTTCGTAATAGTTGTTATTTTCGGAAGTACTCTCATTACGTCATTCTGCATGCACAGCTGAAAACTTTCAAGTTCAACCTCTCGTGACATCGGACGTCAGTCGCGGACCTATCATCATAACGTGACTCGAAGCTATCAATTTGGTGACCCAGTTCGATTTAAGACCTCCCCGCCTTCGTCTGGCGAATGTATTCATATTTATTCACATTAGATAATCCATCACGCTGCATACGAGCTGTAGTCGTTCTTTATAGTTTCAGCCGGTTCTATTTCGACAGAGAAAAGACTTGACGAAGGATGTGCATGTCACCGGTATACGATTTTCAGGGATTTCGTGACTTATTTTCATTTAAATTTAAAACCTCTTCAGCATTTTTTCAACACACATAGCTGCGTTCCAACCACCGCGACTTCATGAACTTTTCGGAACTGATTCGGCGCCGAACCTTATGCGCACGTGAGTCGTGTTCCAAGCGTTTTGAGTTCAGGAACTCTACACACTAAGGTGTTCTCACTGAGTTCAATGAGTTCATGAACTTTTCAGACCTGATCGGGGATAGGGTTGAGAATTCGAACTGTACGAAACCTTTCTGGAAAAATTCATTTCACCGCATACCTTCACGCTAAATGCCTTGTCATTAGTCTGCTTGATGCTTGTTGTGTTATCGTTTTTCACATCTCTTTTTCAATTTGCTTCATCTAATAATTATTACAACCGTCAGTTTTCTTTTATTAGCTGTCTACACATAGATAGAAAACATTTGTTTAAGGGTAGTTGGTAACTGGCAGACAAAGTCAAACTAATGTTTTTCTCGTACGCACTTGGCCCACCCTACCTTACTTGAAAAAACGTCGTGTTTAGCACTTTTTTTGTTGTTGCCAATTCTCAATAAGGGCTCGAGGGATTATGATGAAATTTTCAACAGTTATTCTTCTTCTGGATAGAAATGATATCCCATACCCTTCATACCTGGGAAAATAATCTGAGGTTGGCAATTAGCAAATAACCTTCAAAAATAGATGAGAATGCCGTTATTTTGCAGCTTTTTGGCCTTTTGTTCAAAATGCTCAAATCGTTTTGATGACGAGGTTTTCACGTTACTAAAGACGACGCTAGCGCTGGTTGGTGCATTCAGTGTCTGGTGAATTTTAGTGTTCCCACCGACGGATTCTTGAAGCTAAAAGTTTCGTGAACTCACGAGTTCATGAACTCAGGCGGGTGCTTGGAACACACCTAATAGCTGTGTTCCAAGCACCGCGAGTTCATGAACTTTTCGGAACTGGTTCGGCGCCGAACCTTATGCGCACGTGAATCGTGTTCCAAGCGTTTTGAGTTCAGGAACTCAACACTCGCTAAGGTGTTCCCACCGCGTCGGGTTCATGAACTGAGTTCAGTGAGTTCATGAACTTTTCAGACCTGCTCGGGGATAGGGTTGAGAAGGAAACCTTTCTGAACCTTCCAAAAATCTCATTTCACCGCGAACCCTCACGCTAAATACTTGCTTTGTCATTCGCCTGCTTGATGCTTGTTGCGTTATCGTTTTTCACATCTCTTTAGTTCCTCGCTTGTGTTGCACTTTATTTACGTCATGAATCTTAATAGAATAGCAGGGCTCTATTTAGAAGATTCTGATACGGAATCGGAAGTGTATGCTTCCATTGCCGATCGGGAGTGGTCCCTTAGTTCTGATGAGGAGGATTAGTTAGACGAGCAGAAATTTGATGCGGATAGAGTCGTGCCTTTCGATGAAGCAGGATGGATGCACTTTTACTTATTTGACTCTTCTAATCTTGAAGTAACAATGAATTAGAGGTGTGCCGATTCTCTCGGATCGGGAATGTGGAACCTAATCTCCCAGTGGAACTGCTCCGGAACTGTTCCAGGCCGCTCAAGATAACGATCCCGATTCAGTCATAGTCACTGTGGTTCTGCGATTCCGCTTCCTGACTCCATGTCTCCAAAGAGTTCTCGATCCTTAGCGTTCCGGATCCGGATTTGAATCGAGATCGATTCGTTCTCCTTCTTGATTTTGTTGGTTTTGTCGACAAAATTTATGCTGACCCCCAATCTCATCAATAGTATGAGTTTAAAAAAAAAAAAAAAGTTTAAAAAGAGAGAAGAAAAAAATTCAAAAATGTGTTTTAATTGAGATATTTTTAGTGCACCAATTTCAATGCACACAAACTACTCAAATTTCAATACAATTGTAATAAAATAATTTAAGAAAATTCGCTGATACAACTATACTTAGGTATCATCTCGATTTACTTATCCATTCTGCTTCTTTCATAGGAATTGATAAACTTAAAACTCACTCTCTCCACTCATTGTTGAATGGCATAATTTCATGGAAGTCTGCCACTACACCCACAGAGTAAAAGAGATTGCAAAGTTAAAGATTGAAGGTAGGTAGGTAGATACCTACATTATTGCTTCTGAAATGGAATCCAAGTGAAGGCGCGGGTGTAGAAACCATGTGAGCTCGGATCGGTAATTCGGAACGGTACCACGAGCGGAACCAAGGGCGTACGCAGGGGTGGGGCAACTGGGGCAGTTGCCCCAGTAGACTACCTACTCCGCAATTATCTCGTCAGACAAATTAATACGCATTTTCTTCTACAATGAACAATTCTGGGGTTAGCTCCTACCTACACTTCTTGCAATACCTACCCTTTTATTACTTTAGATACTTTGTGTACCTACCTATCCTGAATTCTTGAATTGAGCACCTATCAGTGGTGTACAGACAATCATGCGTGAGCATTTAAAAAAAAAAAAAAAAAAAAAAAAAAAAAAAAAAAAAAAAAAAAAAAAAAAAAAAAAAAAAAAAAAAAAACAGTTTTTGTCCACTGCGCAAGCCAGATTGTACTTAGTCGTTACTGATCTCAATCACGTCTCTGAAATTCGCAACACAGTTTCATTTATCAAGGAAATAATCAATTTCTTTCGAGATTCGCCACTAAAACGAAGAAATGCGCCAAAAATCCTTGCATTTTGTGAAACTCGTTGGTTACAGAAATATCTATCTATAAGGTTTTTCAGAGAACAATACGTGGCGCCTATTGAAGGCCTGGAAACACTTTCTAGAGAGGGCAATGCTGCAACAAGAAAAGTTACTTTCCCAGTCCATTGTGCTGCAACAAACACAATTTATTATTTGTCTTGAAATCATCGCCAAGTATTCCGCCATTTCGGAACCTTTGGTTAATAACCTACAATCGAAGAAGTTGGATCTGTTGGAGTGTAAAAATCTCGTGGCCACATTACAGATTCTCATCAGAGAACAATGTGAAAGCTCTGATACATTGATTTTGGACATTCTCGTGGCTTCTGACTCTCTTGCCGAACGTGTGGGGGAAGAAATCTGGCGGCCCAGAATAGTTGAACGTCAACAAAATTGTTCCAACCAAACAACTTCAAGCTCAGCAGGATATTGGAAAGAATCTCTGTACATCCCATATTTGGGTTCAGTACTAAGTTCATTACAAGACCGATTTTCGGATGATAATGTAACCGCTTTTGGGGGATTGGTACTTCATCCATCGAAGATATTGGAAATGTCAAAGGAAGAACTCAAACAGCGACTGATCCACTTTTGTAAATTATATGGTCTAGATACCCTCATTGAAACTGAGACTGAGCTATGGCATACATTTTGGATGAAAAAGGGTCTTACTACAGAAAAATGTAATAAATTGGATTTGGTCGATGTACTGCAAGAGACCAAGGGGTTTTACTCCCAAGTGAAATCGGCGCTAAACGTTCTTCTCACACAGCCGTGCACAACGTGAACAATTGAAAGGTCATTCAGATCGTTGAGAAGGGTTAAAACATGGCTGAGGTCTCAACGGATTATGCCTATTGGATGTACACAAAAAGTTGGTCCTCGAGAAGAAAAATCAATTTGTTGATGAAGTTTTGAAACTTTTTTGTGAAAACCCCAGGCGTTTGATGTTGCAGTAATAATAATTTTCAAGTTGTTCTCAATTCATTACATTTTATATAAATTATAACTTTGCATTCACCCTCATTTTGAGCATGATTGTTTTTACCTACATCGGTCTTGTAAAATTATCGTTGGCCCCAGTAGAGCAAAAAGTCTGCGTACGCCCTTGGTTGGAACAGTTACAACAAAGATCGGGATCGGCACATCTCTACAATGAATAAACGTACAAATGAGGGAATGTCGCTAGCGCTGGTTGGTGCATTGAGTGTCAGGTGAACTATTGTGTTCCCACCAACGGGTTCTTGAACCTAAACTTCATTGAGCTGGTGGTGAGTCGTTGCGCTGCTGATAAATAAATAAAACAACTTGTCATAGTAGTGATAACGCCGCAAAATCTGAGTCATTCTTATATGAGGGTTTCACGGGTTTATGTGAAACGCGTGAGCTAAAACACATTCTGTGTTTCAATAATTTCATTCGAAGTATGTAAATAGAGGTAACCAGGGGTCAGGGGGATTGCCCCCCCGGCGAGGTGCGGAGCGCAGAGTTTCTTTCCTAATTTTTAGCCGTCTAATATAAATAGGGATGAGAGAGTCTGCTCTGCGGTTCGATAGAACTTTACTATAATAATTGTCTTTCATATAGAGAAATTAATGTTACTGGTTAATCGCGTTTTTCACTACCCACGTTATAAGAATACCCGGTTCAGAAGTATGTACAATTTATAAATTCACCCCAGTAGAAAGGGTTAAATTGTGATAAAATCACTAAAAAGTTCCAGTCATGCAGTAAGATCGTATGAGCAAATTTTCGTAAATTATCGTACTGTATAATGTTAAATTGTTCTGAAATTTGAGCTTTTTGAGTGCAAGGAAATGGTTAACTATTGATTTTATAGGGAAAAACATATTCTAAATAATGATCTATTCAAACAGAAGTTTTGAATTTCAGCTTTTTTTGCAGTTTTATGTCATGATGGCTACCACCACGAATACCTACATATTGAAGGAATAGTGAGGAGCATTACACCGAATAATTGTCGCTGTGGAATCTCGTTCTAACTCCGCTTTTCAGCTGAAGAGAGAAGTGCCTATGGGCAACGAGCGATGGCGGTCAGGAAGATGATTGTAGAAGTGCTCAACAACCCTCCACCGCCTCTCTGCCCCGCAAACCTGCAAGGCCGTTGTTCATTATCTGGAACGCTCGAAAAGGGCCCTTTCAAGAGTCTCCTCCGGCAAACTCAGTCATTCGGTCACCTCCTTTACTCCTGTTCATCACTCCTAGTCCACAATTTTTCACTTTACCAGCCCTTCAAAGCAGTTGTATTAATGATCAGTAGCCACGTCAACTTGAGAAAAACAAGATGATCCATTCAATTTGTTGACATTCGTAGTGCTGTTATAGTACAAGGTTTCCATAGAAAACAGAAAATCACCGTACAATTTACGAGACCTTCTCGAACGATCAAGTTTGTCCCCCACCCCGGCAACTACTTGGAACCGTTCCCCACAAGAAGAACTGTGAGTTCTTCAATCCGTTCAACTCGGAGCAGCTCATGAGTCACAAATGAAAAGTCACATTTACGTTTCTAAACTGTTATGTGATCGTGTTATGACCACAAAACTATACACTTCATTCTGACCTACAGGTACAACTAATCTGCATTTTTACTAAGGTATTGACTGTTGATGTTATGTATTTTTGAGATGCGAGCTTGCGAGCATCCAGACCACCAAACTATACACTTCATTCTGACCTACATGGAATTGAAGAACTCAAAGTTCTTCTTGTAGGGAACGGTTCCAAGTAGTTGCCGGGGTGGGGGACAAACTTGATCGTTCGAGAAGGTCTCGTGTATGATTTGAATGTATGTCACAGAAGTTGTTGTAAAATTAACATTGAATGTTTCGGTTGTTGTGGCTGAACTAGAGCTCGTCTCACCTCCGCATTGTTGGAAACATGTGGTCGATGAGCGATGGCGGTCAGAAGAATCTAATACCTATCTCCTTCCACTGACTGGAAGTCATTCACTGAAAACAGCACCCCACAATTAAGGCCAGAATGGTCGCTAGCCCGACACAGAGAAGATATCGACACAGATCCATAACTTTTCACTTTACAAATCCTCCAAACACCTGCGTTGATGATTGATCCCTCAGTGACCACGTTGACTTGAGTAAAAAAAGATGATCCATTCAATTTGTTGAAATTCGTAGTGCTGATATAGTACAAGGTTTCCATAGAAAACGGAAAAAAACGCCCGTATAATTTGAATTCATGTCGCGGAAGTTGATGTAAATTGATAACTGAATGTTTTGGTTGTTGTGGCTTAACAATAGCTCGTCTCACCTCTGCATTGTTAGGAACAGGGATTGTGGGCGACGAGCGATGGTGGTCAGAAGAATTCAATATCTCCTTTCAAAGACTGGAAGTCGTGTTTGGGAGTCGTTAGGCAATCAATAATTGGGAACAGTGAGACGAATAGGGGACCCTCTATTGTCTGACTCTCAAATGCGCTGAGAATTTCATCAAAATCGGATAAAATCTTTGAAAGTTAAGCTTGTTTCAAGGATTTCAAGTTCGCACATGCACAGTAGCTATTAATGAGACAATCATGTTTTAATTGTATGGGATGATCAACTCGTCATTCCCGAACTATCTTCTGAATTTGAGCAAGATCGGACGACCAGGGCGTGAGAAATTGTTTGGTGGAATTTACGTTTGGGCATGCGCAGAGTGAAGTATTGAGTCAGGAACGATAAAACACAGAAACGCAAACACATTGCGGACACAGGACAGACACATAGACAGACAGATACAGAACCAAAGTTGTTCAGAATGGTCTAAAACGTAAAATGCAAGTGGAAAATTTGATTTTGGAGACCAAATATTTTTTTTCTCCTGATAGTAAAAACAATGCTTCCGCTACCTATAGGTAAACTCGGAACCTATAAAGTGGAAAAAGAAAGTTGAAGGTAACAATGAAGAAGGTTAAGTCTAAGAATGTAGATTGTTAGTTGTCGTTGTCTTGTCGTTCATGTTGTTGTGGATTTACTTGTTGTGATATGGAACTTTATTTCTTCCATATCACATGTAAATCCACAACAACATGAAAAACAAGACAACGACTTGTTCCCATTGTGAATTTTCCATTCATGGAATTCAAATAAATTTCATAAGTGAATTTCATAACTTTTTCGATGACTCATAAGACACAGCCAATTCAAAACTCTCTGATATTGTACAACCTCGACTGTAGAATATTATAATGATTGCTCGAATTGTAAAATCATAAATGAAGTTAAAATTGCAAGGTATTTAGGGGTGTATTTCGATGAAAATCTAAAGTGGGATTGGCAAATAAAAGAGATCAATAATAAATTAAGAAAATTAATTTATATTTTTGCAAAATTGAGAGCCTTTGTAGATACGAAATGTCTGATGATGGTGTATAACGCGTTTGTTAGTTCTATTTTATTGTATTGTCTTCCAACGTGGAGTGGAGGGTATGCCTCCGTATATAAACCAGTAATTGGAACTCAAAAATCAATTATCCGCATCATAACTAATCCCAATTCCCTAAAACATTCTCTGCCCTTATTCAGACGATTGAAGATTCTTCCTTTCCCAATAGCCCAGTCAAATTAGAGAAAATAGGAGAAAAAATTCATAGTAAAGAAATTTCTTCACCAAGCTCTTCCTTCACACGTCGTAAATCTTATCTCAAAAGTCCCCTAGTATGGGGGGTGAGCTCGAGGAGGGGGGGGGGGGGGGGGGGGGGGGGGGTGTTTTTCTCCTTTTTTTCGACTTTTTTTTCGGTTTTTTGCCTATAACTCGAAAAGTAAGCGTTCTAGCGACTTGTTTACTATTACCAGAAATAAAGTGCATAAAATTTCCTACAATTTGCACTCCTGACTTCATTCTCTACGATTAGGCGTTCCGCCACTAGAGCGCGTTGAAAAGTAGGTATCATTTCAAAAAATCAGCAAAAAGGCCTTTATGCTCTTTTTACGCAGAAATCATTCGTATGAGGCCTTTTCTAGGTGACTTCTAATACATCATAACACATTTTCAGCACCCTTACCAACTCACTGTAAATTATCAGTGAATATTATATGTATATAAAACAGTGGCTCTAAAAAAGAAAAGAAAAAAAGGAACTAAAAAAAATGAGCTGTGTTTCACCAAAAAATATTTAATCTGAAGGTACAGTATAACCCATGTTAAATTAATATTCACAAAAGGAGTGGGAGAGGGAAGGGTTCATCAATATTCACAAGTGTCTGCTCATCATCACAGTCAAACTGAAAATTCAAAATCAGAATACAGTGAGGTGCATATAATCTTATATTGATAAATAGATGAAGTTCATGCATATGATTAGGATGAAACTTACATTGCGATGGCATATGAGTTGAGTGGGTAATATCATGGTTCCATGTCTGTTTCATCATCTTCTGTAGGTGAACCGTCGTCAGCAAGTGGTGGGTTGTTAGTGCAGGAACCTGAACAGTTGGAGCAGAGTGTTGAGCAGTAGACGCCAGCTCTGCGGCATCCACATCGACCACTAACGCAGCTTTTGGTGCAGCTGCAAAATATATTCTGCAGAATTTCAGGTGTTGCTGGTGGATCCAAAGTTGGGATTGGTTTGAGGAAGCCATCGTCTCCCCTACTCCAGCCCCAATTCGTTGCTTCCAACTTGTTGCCCAGCCATTCCTGCACTTGGAAATAGACTCTGTATGAGTGCTGTCGGGCAGATCCTCTAGTAGGTGGTAAAGAGAGGAGATCTGGCTTCACTCTCATGGTGGATCTAACAAAAGCAAGGTAACGCTGCTTATCCAGATCACCTAGTGTTGAAGCGTACAAGGCTAGGAACATTGTTTCCCCGGCACGCGCTACCCCATCCTGCGTGGAAGTGGGGGAATAAAAAATTTCACAGACATTCTGCAGTGAGGGATTCTTCATTAAGAGCTTGGCAATCGTCAGCTTCCCTTTTCTGAAAATTGTGGAGGTTGTGTCACAGCCTCCAAATGCATGTACGACTATAATGCTACCAGCAAATGGGAGGTGTTGCAGCTCTGTTGTGGAGTATGTTCTGCCTTCCTCATTCCCTTTCCCAGGTTTGAAGAATTTTATATCCTGTTCCTTGGGAGCCAAAGCTATGAGCAGAACCAGGAGATCTACGTCTTCGCCAATGATAGCTGTTGGATGACCAGATTGTGCCTTTTCCAAGGCACACTGTAGAATAGTTGAGTCAGCATCCGCATCAGCCTGTCTAACTTCTAACCCCTGAGAACGCAATGAGAACGCAATGCCATGCATGATTGGAGAAATGAATGAACGAGGACAAACAGGACTTATGACCGCATGGGAGAACGCCACTGCTTTTTTCTTGGTACTCTCGGTGTGTTTTGTGTCCTTAACATTTTAAAATTTGTTTGAAGTTTCTAGCACAATTCTACGGACAGTTATCGTCTGGAATGACACATGCATACATACATATATACATAATACATACATACATTAAAAAATGAGTTAAACTTCAGAATATGATACAGAATAGCCTGAAACGGATTTCTGCATAAATTTTTTCAAAAAACCACATTCTACAAATTTTGAGGCGAAAGCAATATCTTAATAATTTTCTTCAAAAATTCGCTAAAAACGTGCTCGAGTCACTGTCCGAGCATCACTGACGTTCTGAAAACAAGTCATTATGTATTAGAAGTCACCTAGAAGAGGCTTCATACGAATGATTTATGCGTAAAAAGCGCATAAAGGCCTTTTTGCTGATTTTTTGAAATGATACCTACTTTTCAACGCGCTCTAGCGGCAGAACGCCTAATCGTAGAGAATGAAGTCAGGAGTGCAAATTGTAGGAAATTTTATGCACATTAATTCTGGTAATAGTAAACAAGTCGCTAGAACGCTTACTTTTCGAGTTATAGGCAAAAAACCGAAAAAAAGTCGAAAAAAAGGAGAAAAACACCCCCCCCCCCCCTCCTCGAGCTCACCCCCCATACTAGGGGACTTTTGAGATATGATTTACTACGTGTGAAGGAAGAGCCCGGTGAAGAAATTTCTTTACTATGAATTTTTTCTCCTATTTGCCTCTTTTTGGTCTAATTTGACTGGGCTACAAAGTTGATGGAAATAGCTAGTTTAAAACAAATGCTAATGGAGAATGCAATTTTTCCACCAGTTTATTCGCTGAATATAAGGTCAATGGAAACCTGCATGATCAATTTACCATCACATCCGGACAACTCTTGTGCAGCTGCACTATAGATATAAGGCAATTAGTGTATTTAACCAGTTATCATTATATAATAAAAAGAAACTTCTGCTAGGAGACACTAAGAACATATTTAAATGTTTAACAATTATCTATTTACATGAACTGTAAAATACGGATGTATTTTAGTTAAGAGGAAATAATATTTAAGTTTCATTGATTTGACGAGGAATGTTGTTATTTGCGCGAGAGATAGGATGAGATGAATTGTGGCTCGGGGAGTGACCGAGGCCTCATTTCCCAACACGAGCTATTGCAGCTCATATGGGAAATTAAATTTTCTAGCATTATTTGAGTGTTTTATTTAGTATACCAAAAATTGTTTCATTATATCACAATGACTGTAAATTTTCAATTTTTGTAATTTATCATGAAATAAATAAATTTAAAAAAAATTATCACGGTTGGAATGGATATGTCGCAGACATTTTGTCAAATCCGTCATTTTACTAAATGCCTAGGCAAACTGTCAAATGTTCGTTTTTGTTGGAAAAAAACACACATTTGACAGATTTCCTAGGCATTTAGTAAAATGACTAGGCAATTAGTGAAATGACTAAGCGTTTAAATGAATGACGGACAGGGGTCCGGCAAATTGTCAAACCATATTCTTGTGATCAATGTGATTATATGCTCCTACTGTCGAGTGGTCCTCGATCAACTTTTGGAACGTGTACAATGACTGTATCTCCTACCTTCAATTCGTGTTCCGTCCACGATTTTTGGCGCGGTTTATCGACAAAATACGCGTCCATTTCGCGATCAAAGAGGTGTCCGTGGTTCATGTTGAAAGGAGCGAAGTGTTCAGAGGCAGCCGGAAATCTGATTAGGACACGAAATATCAGAACATAATATATAAAGAATTGACTTTATCCGCTTGTCCATTGTTGATGTTGATACGACGCCGTTAATTGTGACCGGTTCCAAGTCGATAGAGAGATGACAGAATTGACGAAAAAATGTCGTACACTATTTCGGTGAAGGTTCGTCGACTGAGAAAGAATGCAAACACTGTGATAACTTCACAGAAACAACAATATTGTAACGTTCGTCCATGCCCTTGCAAAAAAAAAAAAAAAAAAAAAAAAAAAAAAAAAAAAAAAAAAACGTTGCTTTGAGCCTATGGCTACAATTATTATTCTAAAACATGGAAAATAAATTAGTCCTATTAAGCACTAGATATTCACGACCTCACTCGTTCTACAATTTGCCTGACCCCTGCCCGTCATTTAGTTAAACGCCTAGTCATTTTACTAATTGCCTAGCCAATTTACTATTTGCCTAGCCATTTTACTAAATGCCTAGGCAATCTGTCAAATGTGTGTTCTTTTCCAACAAAAACGAATATTTGACAGTTTGCCTAGGCATGTAGTAAAATGACGGATTTGACAAAATGACTGCGACAGATATACAACGATTTATTTTGCGGCTCACCTTTTTCGCAGAAAATCCCTTCATAGTCGAGGTTCCGGCACTCGCAGATCGGGCCCGAGTCAGTTGAGATGCAGATCCCTCCGTGTTGACAGGGGTCGTGCTCCTCGCATGCGTCCGTCGAGTTATCCCTGAGACCCTGGAACATTACGAAAAATTTTAAAATATATAACATATTTATTCAACAATAGCAATAATAATAATAAACTATCAACAGTTCAGAGATATCTATTTTCCAAGACACGATCCAGGGAACCCTCTTTTAGCGAATTTTTGAAGAAAATTAAGCTATTGCTCTCGCCTCAAAATTTGTAAAATGTGAATTTTTGAAAACATTTTATGCAGAAATCCGTTTCAGGCTATTCTGAATCATATTCTGAAGTTTAACGCATTTTCTTAGCGAATTTTCTTAGAAAATAAAGCTATTGCAATGGCTCCAAAAATTTTAAAATAAAAATTTTCAAAACTTTTCTTCATCGAAATCTGTTTTGAGGCATTCTGAAATGATTCCTGGATTTTAACGCTTTTATATATATATATATATATATATATATATATATATATATATATATATATATATATATATATATATATATATATATATATATATATATATATATATATATATATATATATATGTATATATATATATATATATATGTATAAGTATATACAGGGTGTCTCAACTTAAGTAGGCAAGACTTCAGGGATCAATTCTACAAGTAATTTGCAACAAAAAGTGTCTCCTAAAGTGTTATTTTTTAGAGGCTTCGTTTTCGAGTTATTGGCGATCTAAGATTTTTTTCGTGTTTTCGACCTCATCTCCTAGAAATGGCTGTGACCCCATCATTCTTTGAGTATTCTCAAACCTGAGGATAGCGTTGGAAAGAACGTTGAATTTCCTATCTTTTTGATGCCAAATCATAATTATTCAAGAGAGTTAAGATACCGAAAAAAGAGGTCAAAGTACAAACTTTGTAAAATTCTAAAAATTTGGGTTTTTTCATTATGATTCCTCCCTTCATAAAAAAATGAACAGTCGTTTGCAAGTCCAGTAAAAACTTCAAAATCTTATCAGCTTTCTAACGGTATAGCCAAAAAATTGATAAAAGTAACAACAAGGAGAAAAAACGGCTTTTGAATGCGAAAAAACGTGGTATTTTTAACGAAAATCGATGGATTTCAGGAAAAAACGATCTCCCACAACTTTATGATTTAAATGTCGAATTCTACGTAATTTTTCACGCTGAATCGAATGGTGACACTTGCAGACCTCTACGACTAACGAATAAGGGCGAAAGTGCCCTTTGACCCTCGAAACTCAGAGAAGGGCACTTTCGCCCTTATTCGTTAGTCGTAGAGGTCTGCAAGTGTCACCATTCGATTCAGCGTGAAAAATTACGTAGAATTCGACATTTAAATCATAAAGTTGTGGGAGATCGTTTTTTCCTGAAATCCATCGATTTTCGTTAAAAATACCACGTTTTTTCGCATTCAAAAGCCGTTTTTTCTCCTTGTTGTTACTTTTATCAATTTTTTGGCTATACCGTTAGAAAGCTGATAAGATTTTGAAGTTTTTACTGGACTTGCAAACGACTGTTCATTTTTTTATGGAGGGAGGAATCAAGATTGAAAAAACCCAAATTTTTAGAATTTTACAAAGTTTGTACTTTGACCTCTTTTTTCGGTATCTTAACTCTCTTGGATAATTATGATTTGGCATCAAAAAGATAAGAAATTCAACGTTCTTTCCAACGGTATCCTCAGGTTTGAGAATACTCAAAGAATGATGGGGTCACAGCCATTTTCAGGAGATAAGGTCAAAAACACGAAAAAAATCTTAGATCGTCAATAACTCGAAAACGAAGCCTCTAAAAAATAACACTTTAGGAGACACTTTTTGTTGCAAATTACTTGTAGAATTGATCCCTGAAGTCTTGCCTACTTAAGTTGAGACACCCTGTATATGTGTGTGTCATTCCAGACGATAACTCTCGATAGAATTGAGATAAAAACTTCGTTCTTTCGCCAAAAAATCAAGCATTTCGAAAGAAAGGATGAGTTCGTTGGACAACAATTTTTGAGCAAATTAAATTGGTCAAATTTCAAAAAAGTACTTAAAAAATCACTAAAAAAGGCAAAAAAAACCGCTAAAAATTAACAAATTTCAATTTTTTAGCAGAATGATAGTCGAAAAAAATTAATCGAACATGAACTAGGACATTTAAAAATTTAAGCACAAAGCAGTACTGAAAAATGGACTTAAATTTCATTAAAATAAGCTAAAAATCGATAGGAACTCTTAAAAAATTGTAAAAATCCACAAAATCGTTTGTTCATTGGAATATTACTGAAAAAAAGTTAGTTTGCTATAAAATGTATAATAAAATTTTTATTTGTCCCCAAAGTGCTCAAATTTCAACAGAATTTAACATAAATGTAATACGACCATTTATGAAAATTCGCTCATACGATCATGCTGCATGACTGGAACTTTTTATGTATGTATGTATGTATTTATATATGTATGTATATATGTATATATGTATGTGTCATTCCAGACGATAACTGTCCGTAGAATTGTGCTAGAAACTTCAAACAAATTTTAAAATGTTCAGGACACAAAACGAAAGTTCAAGTTCGTTGGCCAGCATGATCGGATTGTACTTCGGGTTGAAATTTTCAAAAATGTAGTCAAAAATTTCAAAATAGCCTGTTGTTTGCGAAATAATTTTTTCAGCATACTAACATGTGGTATATTCGGAATCAGCGTAAAAGTTCCTATAAGAATATGTATTAAGTTTTCAGAAATTTCAAAGTTGAAAAATCAGTCAAAAATCAAAATAATGCCGTTCGCTAGTTGTAAAAATCGGTAATATGGGATAGGTATGTACCTCAATAACCAATATGTTCGATATTGGATATAATTATCAAATAGTAGATTGAAGAAATAACATGAAGCAGTTAAAATTCAAGAATTTACCTAATCGAATCGTTGATAAATCAACAATAATTGGGATTTAATGCTAGTATTAAATATTTTCAATTTCTTTCATGTTGCTACGGAAAAGCCAAGTGACACTTCCCCATAATTTAGGCTGTCAATAGATGCACAGAGACTACAGTTTGTCTGTCAATTTCTTGCTGTAGGATACTAGATTCGAATGCAACTGACTTTATATCACTCGTAATATAAAGCCTCATCATCGATTGGCTGTGGAAATAAGTTTCTTTCATATGACGTCGGTATGTTATTTTATTTTATGTCAAGATTTGATGATGTTATGATAGGATACTGTTAAGATTTCAACTGCCTTCAATACTGACCACATTGGACATCGAAATCTATGAATATTTACCTACATTTGTCTTTAAATCTACAAGATTAGTTTAATAATAATAAAGTATGAGTACCTCCTAATTATTTTTAATAATTTGATTCCATGTTTGTCTACCAAAATCATAAACTAAAATTTCTCTACACGATCAATAGCGACTGAAATGTCGAAGATTTCTTCAAAAGTTCGTTCATGGGATCATGCTGCATGACTGGACTTTTTTATGTTAGTGGGACAGGCGCTGCTCCATCCTCGATGCTGAGACTCGTCACTCTTCTCCTAGTCCCTCGCAGTCGGAGTGACACTGCTCTTATTGTTGAGTTATTGTTCCACTCTTACCCATTCGGGAACCTGGGAGAACGGCCTTGTCCACTTACCAGACAATTTCTCAGCCATCCTCTTCAGGAATACATTAAATTCTCTATGGAGAACTCCCTCGCAAGACGTGACAAGGGGTGAAAATGAGCCCCTTAAGTCTTCAGCGGCCCTGTCATACTTCAAATGCTTTTCACGGGCTGCTCGTTCAGCAACTCGCCCCAGGACTGAGAAATTTAAGGAGCGGCGTCAGCATTTATGAATCTTACGTCGAAAAACGCCTGCCTCTCGAGATCCCAGACCACAGGTATTTGGATATCGGCAACAAGTCGAGGTGTTCCATCTACTGATTCTTGAATCACCGGTTCAGTTGCCACGCCAGACCATGCCAAGCTTGCCACTTTCGCACACTCATCTCTCAGCTGGTCATGTCAATGTTTAACTAATCCCCCTTCCTTGCAGTTGAGCATGTGGTTCAGGTCACTTTCCTCCGCATCCATCGCAAGTATGTGGGAGATTTTCTGGAAGAAAAACATTACGAAAAATGTTTTATTTCGAGGCTTAGATTTTTTAAAGGAATGATTTTCAGACTCGGAATAGGATAATATTCAATCAATCAATCAATAAAATCGATTATTTGTATAAACCTATCGGGTAGGTATTGCAAAAAAGTTCCAAACATGCACAGGGTGGCCCCAGAATGGAAAATTTAGAATTCCCTTATATTTCCTTGACTTTTCACTGACCGAACTTTGGATTTCCCAGACAAAAATATCAAAGTCAAATTTTATTATTTGTTTTCTCGTCATTTTAGCGAATTTTCAAATAAAAAAATGACTTATTTCATTAGAAAGGATTAGTTTGTTGGAAAGCACATTTTGATCACTTTAAATTGGTCAAATCTAGAAAAAAGAGCTTGATAAGCCCCAAAAATGGCAAAAGCGTTTAAAAATTGTTAAATTTATATTTTTAGTGGAATATTACTCAAATAAAGTTTATCAACTACAAATTACAACATTCAAAAATGTATGTACAAAATTATACCGAAAAAGAAATGTCCTTGAGTTTCATTAGTATGTGCTAAAAATCAACAAAAACTGCTGAACAAGCTATTAATCTTGAATAATTTTTAGAATAGCAGACCATTATTTAAAATAAGTTCTTTGCCATAACATTACAACATTATCGTAATAATCGTAACATTACCTAAGCGCTCGTATTTCAAAACAATTTAACTTAAATGTAATACAATAATTTACGACCATTTTCTCGTACGATCAAGCTGCACGACTTTAAATGCAGTATTTCACGGTCTTTCAATTGGCTGAAGTGATTTGTTGAAGTTCAAGTTTAAATTTAAACAATTTCAGTGGGGAGAAAAATGTTAACACAGAATGTGTTTTTGCGATCACCAACTGGTTAAAAATCGACATGCGATACCGATAGATTGTAGCAAACCTTCGTTTATAATTAACAACAGTTGCTATGCGTAGGATAACTAGAGACCATGTTATTTCTTGCACATTATTATTATGCGTAGGTTAGTTTATGGATACAAGCTTCCGTTAGTAACCTGGTTATTAATCAAATAAAATGAGGTAAAATTGGCATTAAAAACGCAAAACACATTCTGCAGCTTGTCATAACATGTGTGTGAATGGACATGTATAGTTGACATTAGTGTGGAAGTTAATGAAGAAAGGATGATTCCACTTTTGGCTGTGCCATCAGTAAATGTTCCTCTCCACACGAAACCAAAATATACCATGCAAGTGGAAATTTTGATTTTGGAGGATTGGAATTTCCTTCACTGCTCAAACACAAAGCTTCCCGAACTTCGGTAGTTAGAAACGAAAAGTTTTAAAGCTTCCCACTTCTCCTAATACCTTTCCGAAGAATAATTGAAACAACAACTCAAGAATCTCTTATTAAGGAACATAATTTGATTTCCAATTTGATGCATGTATTTGGAACTCTCCGCTCCGATAAACCGAAAGAGACGATCGGAACGTGGGAAGGATTCCGTACCCAACTCCCTCGTCTGCAGAAATGGTTAGGCAAATACTGGTAGAAGTTTTCCTACCAATCAAGAACCAAGGAAAAAAGAACTTGGGAAGGCCTAGAGGTAAATAAGGAATAACGAAAAGGGCTTGGAGAGAAACGGGTTTCGTGGTATTTCATGTTTCTTTTCACCGGGACTTTTTTTTCTCGTGCTTTTCAAAACCTCGCAAAAACATTTATCTTGGCGCTTTATATTTCTTCGTTTTTTTAGTAAAGGTTAGCGGAGAGGGTACGGGAGTTACCCAAACTGCCCTATAAGGGCGAGGGGGTGAGATTGCGAAGGGGTAGTTTGAAGGCTTCCTAGAGTAAACACCCCTCTAATAGGATTACTGGGGTCGGACATGGGGGTTGTAAACAAGGGTCCGGGGCCTCTAGTGAGTTAGACCTCCCGGCTTTCCCTTCTGCTCTGAGCTTCAGCTATTGTACGAAGGGGCGATCTGTCTTTTCTGTCTAATCGATCATTCGCGATTGGATTGGTGGGAGGGCGGTGGTCAGATTGGTGGGCGCGGTGGTCAGATTGGTCGTTGGGATTTCGGGAGGAGGCGGTCAACTCAAAGAAAACACGAAACATCGGAAACAGGAACATAAAGAAGTCAACTCCAAGATTCAGATTCAAATTTCCGTATTGAGGAAACTGGATGTAAACATAATATCAAAAAGCGTTGTATTCTACCAAACATGGGCGCTAAGGAGAGTTTGCATTGAGGGGTGGTGGTCAGTTTAGTGGGAATGGTGGTCGGATTGGTTGTTGGGATTTCCTGAGGAGGCGGTTAACTCAAAGAAAACACGAAACATCGGAAACCGGAACATAAAGAAATTAACTCCAAGACTCAGAAAGACTCAGATTCAAATTTCCGTATTTAAGAAACTGGATGTTAACATATATCAAAGTGCCCGTTGTATTCTACCCAACATGTGAGTCAAGAGAGCTTGCATCAAGTATTTGTGAATACCTGCAAACAGTGTCTAGAATATTATACATATTTAAGGAATAGAAGAATGCCAGAAGAGGATCTATCTACTAAATGCAGTACTAAATAGTGACTTACTCAGGGGCGGCCCGTGAGGGGGGGGCATCGGGACATTGCCCCAGTACATTTGGGAAAAAAGTAACAAACTGGAATGAAGACTTTACAAACAACACATCGTTTCAAATTAGAACGAAAAGCGAGGTGTGTAGCTCCATGCTGTGGCTCCAAGGTGGATGCTAGAAGGAATAGGTTTACGCTCCATCCAAGGAGGTTTAAGATCCATCTACCAGCGAAAAAGTACGTAGATTATTATAATATCACTCTATTGAGAGGGAAATTTCGTCGATTCAGGTTAGACTGTGAAGGGAAAAAAAGGGAAATAAAGGGCAAGAAACGGGAAATACAGGGCTAGGAACAGGAAAAAGAGGTCATAACGGGATATTTCTGATGATTTTGGTGGCTTTGCCCCAGACAGGGTTTCCAACTTTTCTAAAGACCGTAGAATGAAATTTACGTTATGAGTGGCTTCCACTAGAAGAGTTTCGGTTTATTCCATTAGCCAAACTGATTTCTTCTGGTCACTCCATGCTAAGAGTTCCCTGTTGGTAGTAATGTTTTGTTGTCTCTGCAGGTAAATATGATGTTTCTTTAAGTTCGTTCGGGCATGTGGTTGTTCCCAAGAATTTACTCTAAAGTAAAGTTCGTATAATAGCGTTGTGTTATAAGTACCTATTTTTATTCAGTCCTAAGTTGTTGAATACGTCTTTTGTAATAAAGTCCTTTGTATTGTCGGTCGAGTTGGAGTGCGTTGTTCTATGTGTAGAGCTACATAACCCTTTTCCGTCGGTAGTTACAAAAAGAAGTAACAACGACACTTACAACTATCACTTTGAATAGAACTCGCACCGAAGGACGACGTTCATCGACTGATTTACGTAAGTTGAAGTTTAGTCAGGTACTGATTTTGACATTTTCATGTCTTTGCTTTGGCACATAAACTGAAAACTTGCTCACGCGATACGAATAAATAAAATAGACTCACTGTGTTGCGTAGAAACCTCACGAAAATATTTTGATGATTTCCGCTTACAACCGAGTCGTTGCTAGGGAAATGGTACTTCGTCGTTTTTCATCCGACAAAATTCGTTGACCATTCGTTCGAAAGCTCTCGATTTATCCAACCATATTATGTTAACTACTGCGAAGTGCGTGGCCAACAAGCTGAGTTATGTGCAAGGTTATTTGAATAATTGTGTACACTCAGGTGTACATTGATCATTCTCAATAATTGATATTGTGAACATGATTGCAACCGCTTGTTAATTTCTGATGATTTCATTGAGCTGATGTTTCGATGATTTGATTCATAGCAGGTGATCCGAATATTGCGAGAACGGTTTGATTTGTGAAGCGGTGGTTAAATAATTTTAATAGGTAATTTCTATACTTTACACTCTAGGAAGCTGTAATTTCGTATGTAGCCTCTTTAGGACGTTTACTTGACGATGCCCAGGGTGCGGATCAGATGAGATACTTAGTAAGTAGGTACCAATAAGATAGTATTTTTAATTTAATTTGTTTATCTAATTAATTTATATTTAATTTATCAATACTATTTAATGATGATGATTGATTATTATTTAGTAGCCATATTCTTTCATAACAGTTGCCCAAGGCATGACATGACCCAAATGGGATTTATGTATCATGTGTTTAGGTCAAAGTTAATTCACACTGAAAACAAAACAAATGGAAGAAAAACCTCAATGCTCTTCTTGACTGTAAAAAAGTTAAATATTTTTGTGCCCCACTCCTTTTGCAGACCACCGGCCGCCACTGGACTTACTTTTAGGGCCGTTTATCAATCGCATTTGCTAGACGAATCTCCAACATTACTTGTTAATAAACTCTCTTCCATTGCTCAGATACCCTTTATTATCCTCAATAATCTACCTTAGGGCTGGGTTTATCAAGGCTCAGTTTAATCTTCGACTTATTAATCAGTCAGCGGTGAATCTTGCCGGATCTAGGGAGTAGTAGGCCTTCAGATGCTGTATATCAATCTTGGAATGACTTTGACTAACTCGTCATATACTTTGCATATTATGTATTGTGGTAAAGAAATTGTTCACGAATATTTCAATAGCCAGGCATTTCAGAGAATTTCTTGCCTTCTTTTAAGAAAGCACGCAATTATTTACCATCATCATTATCTCATGTCCACAATAGAATCGGTAATTTGCGTTTGTGCTGGTGGGAGTTGTGGTCAGGCTGGACGCTCGTACCACTTATTTCACCACTTATCAACAGGGACTATATAATGTTACGGCAAAATAGAATGCGCGCACGGTATATATTTGTTTGAGAGCACGAGTAGAAAAAACATTCACCGTTTGAAAATACATTGCACGGTTGACAAAACATCGAACGTTGGATAAATATGTCTTTAAATGTGTATTTAACGTCAAATAAATACATTCTACAGCTAAAAAATAGTTTCTACGGTGATTAAAAACCCCGGAGAACGGTGAATGTCAGAATGGGTTGTCCCCACTGTAAAATTACTGAACTATGAGGGATTTTCGGACCAAAGATTGAACACTTTGAAATAGCCAAGCAGGTTTCGTCGATATCGATGAATCAGTCGCTGTAATGGGGAATTTTCATGGTTCTTTCAGGGAATTTCCGTAGAGAATGAAGTTATTGCAATGGCTCGAAAAATGTTAAAATCATAATTTTTGAAAAATTTCTTCATTGGAAATCCATTTTGAGGTATTCTGAAACGATTCCCAGAGTTGAACACTTTTTCACACACACACGCACACGCGCAGGCGCACGCGCAGGCGCACGCGCAGGCACACGCGCACGCACACACACACACACACACACACACACACACACACACACACCACACACACACACATATATATGTGTGTGTCTGTGTGTGTGTGTGTGCGTGTGTCATTCCAGGCGATAACTCTCCTTAGAAATGAGATAAAATTCCGTTCTTGCTAAAAAAAAAAGAAAAAAAAGCATTCTAAACGAAAGGTGAAGTACGTTGGATTAGATTAGTAAAATTTCAAAAAATGTGCTCAAAAAATCACTAAAAATGGATACGAACGGATAGAAATAGTTAAATGTATATATTTTTAGCGAAATATTGCTCGAATAAAGTTTATTAAATAAAAAAAAAACATTCAATAATTTATGTAGAAAATTATGCAACAAAATGTACTTAATATGCATTGAAATTTGCTGAAGAATCAATAAAAACTGCAAAAAAAAAAAAAAAAAAAAAAAAAAACTGAAACTTCAAAACCTCTCTCGAAATTCGCTCATATGATCATGCTGCATGACTGGAACTTTTTTATTTGCTACTTGTATTGCTTTCGAATTTCATGTTCCTTCGAGGCATGAATATACGTTTTTTTCTTGGTCATATTTGTGCGTTAATACCAATGCTTTACCTACGCATATTTAATAACAAATCCTCTCGACTTTTCGTACGTACTTAGATAATGATATTATTAAGGCAATGATTATTTGAATAGATAGGAGCTCAAATCGAGAAATATAAACATACGTATATAATTATAGATATCCTATATATAAATATAGGTTGTGGCAACTCGAAATAGAACACGCCGAGGAGTCTGGACGGGCCTTATGACGTAGGCAAGCCAACTAAAACTACGATCATACTCAATTGAAAAAATAATAAATCTTTGTGAAATAATTTGCAGCATTTTTTCAATACCTAGCAGTTTGAGGACATCCTGATGCAGCAATAGATGTAATATTCAAGTTTGAACAGACGAAAAAACATAACTTAATTGCTTGTCAAAGTCAAAATGTCTCCTAAGGTGTCCAACACTGGCCGTCCACCCTAGCGTTTTCCGTTCACAATAAGGCTCTTCATCTCTATCGCCCTGGTCTGATCTTCGTTGTATTTGCAAATTCTCTTCCTGATGTTCTACGGTATTGCAACTATATGATGTACGCAGATGATCTCCAACTCTAAATATCATGGTCTGTGTGAAAAATCAACGAGACCATCGGTAAGGTGAATTCGGATACAGCCCGTGTTTACGAATGGTGCTGTACCCATGTTATGACCATAAATGTTCTCAAAAGTAAAGCCATGTTTCTGGGCAATGAAAAGCTTCTTACCCGGCTCGGTGAAGGCGGTACTGAACCGATTGTGATTGGTGATGCTGCTCCTGACATTGTCGAAGAATTTAAAAACTTGGGCGTGCTAGTCACTGGTTCTCTGAATTGGGCCTCACATGTATCGCTAATTTGCAGAAATGTGCACAGGAGTTTGTACCAGTTGAGAAGGCTAGCGTATGACTTCCCATTCCATGTGCAGTTAGTCCAATAACTGTTGATACCCTACTTCGAGTATGCATCGTTGGCTTTCTGTGATCTTAACGGTGACCAGATTTAGCAGTTAAGACTGAAAATGAACTGGATTGTCAGATTTGTCTGCAGATTAAGGTTGGATGATCACGTTACGGAATCGTACATTAAATTGAGATGGCTCAAAATTCCTGAGAAAAAAAATTAAATTTAGCAACGATGTTATTTAAAATATTGAAATATAAGAAGCCCACCTACCTGTTCAAACAATTTGTTAGGTACTCTATCAGATGTCCATTCGATATCGACCCGACACGCCACAACCACGTTACAAATGCCAAATCATAATACCGTACTCTACAGCCGATCATTTTTAATACAAGGCATATGTTTATACAACGATAATGCGAATATATTCAAACTGGATGAAAGTGTGGCAGTTTTAGCGAATTTTGAAGAAAATTAAGCTATTGATCTCGCCTCAAAATTTGTAGAATGTGAATTTTCGAAAACATTTTATGCAGAAATCCGTTTCAGGCTATTCTGAATCATATTCTGAAGTTTAACGCATTTTTTAATGTATGTATGTATGTATATATGTATGTATGTATATATGTATGTATATATGTGTCATTCCAGACGATAACTGTCCGTAGAATTGTGCTAGAAACTTCAAACAAATTTTAAAATGTTAAGGACACAAAACGAAAGTTCAAGTTCGTTGGCCAGCATGATCGGATTACATCTTCGGGTTGACAGTTTCAAAAATGTAGTCAAAAATTTCAAAATAGCCTGTTTTTTGCGATTTGTTGTGCGAAATAATTTTTTCAGCATACTAACATGTGGTATACTCGGAATCATCGTAAAATTTCCTATAAGAATATGTATCAAGTTTTCAAAAATTTCAAAGTTGAAAAATCAGTCATAAATAGAAATAATGCCGTTCGCTCGTTGTAAAAATCGGTAATATTTGCATGAAACATTGTCCAAATTCAGATTGAACTACTCTTATGGAAATCAGTTGTGATGAGTTTACTCTGTGAAATATTCCGTCCTCCGATTCTCTCGGTCGCTCTCTTTAATGTTTTACGCTCAACTATTTTAGGACTTGATGTACCTTTAATACTGACTGTGGCTTAGAAAATATCAGCCATGAAATTATGAAGAAGTTCTATTTATGTACGTACTAGCACGCAGACCCAAGGCCTCGCTCCGCTCGGCCGTCAGTAACGTTAATCTCAAGGCCTCCCTCCACTGCCTTCAATACGGACCACATTGGTCATCGAAGTCTATGAATATTTACCTACATTTGTCTTTAAATCTACAAGATTAGTAAAGTATGAGTACCTCCTAATTATTTTTAATAATTTGATTCCATGTTTGTCTATCAAAATCATAAACTAAAATTTCTCTACACGATCAATAGCGACTGAAATGTCGAACATTTCTTCAAAAATTCACTCATGGGGTCATGCTGCATGACTAGACTTTTTAAAAACAAGTTCAAGAGCATTTTACTGGACACCTATAGAGAGCAATAAAGTGTAATTTTGATAAGATGAACTGAGAAGGTATTTATTTTTTATATTTCTATTACAAAAAGAATTGTATTGCTATTTTGTAGTTTCGAGGATATGTAACCTATGTTTTCCAAGGGGGGGGGGGGGGGTGTAAGAGAGGACCTCATGGTCCTAATTCCACCCTGGTTGTTTAAATAAACGATTCATGAAATGAAATGAAAATGAATTTATTTCTCCAGTAAATGCTTTACATTTGTTTATCTAATATATAAAATTCTCGTGTCACAGTTTTCGTTGCCATACTCCTCCGAAACGGCTTGACCGATTTTGATGAAATTTTTTGTGCTTATCCGGTATCTATGAGAATCGGCCAACATCTATTTTTCATCCCTATAAATGTTAGGGGTAGTCCACCCCTAAATTTTTATTTTATTTTTTAGACACAATTTTTAATTTCTATTTTAATTAACGTCTTTTTATATTATATTTTAATTAACGTCTGCAAGGTGGGTGGGCAGTATAACTTCCTCTAGCGAGCGAAGCGAGCAGCATCCCCCACAGAAGTTAAACCTGCCCTTAGAGATCTACCGTTTGCGAGCAAAGCGAGCAACATCCCCTACATGTTTCAATTGTAATACATTCCATGTATACAGCCACACTTTGCGAGCGAAGCGAGCAACATTCCCTTCATACCACACTTTGCGAGCGAAGCGAGCAACATTCCCTATATGCCACACTTTGCGAGCGAAGCGAGCAATTTAATGGGGGGTCCGGGGGGCTTGACCCCGGCTGGACGTGGAGGCGAGCGGAGCGAGCCGGAGCGGCTAGTAAATACATAAAGGATGTACAGAAATATAATCTCCCAATATGGGCTAAGAGCCCGCACTAGGGAGATGAGTTGGTTGAGCAAAAGGTTAAATTTACAATTTACAAATAGTCGTTATTCTAACTGGTAATTACAACACTAGACGGAATTGAAAAAAAAAGGAAAAAAAAAAAAAAAAAAGTTCCTATTATAACATTACTTCCAAGACAAAGCTGAAAGAGTAAGAATAAAAAATAAACTATATTTAAGCACTCTGGTGAGACAAAAAGAATTTCTTCAGTAGTGAACAACAATTGTTCGGTTTTTCCAACAATTGCGTTTTTAATGAATTAGGCAGTTTATTGAAAGATAATATGCCTTGGTAACAATAAAAATTTTGCGCTGCTGTCGTGTGGAATAAGGGAAGAGAAATGAATTTGTTAATTTTAAATCTAGTGGTAATCTCGTGTTGCGGATGAATGAAAAGTTGGTCTTTTAAAACTTGCTTTATATTATTCATTTTTAATAACTGACTAAAATTCAAAATTTGTAATTATTTAAAAATAGGTTCTGTGTGAGCCGCAAATTTACTTCCACTAACAATTCCAACCAAAATTTTTTGTGCAACGATCAAGGGTTTTAGAGTAGAGCTATATGCCCCGCCATAAGTCGGGAGTCCATATAGCAGTACTGATTGGACTAATGCGTAATAGAGTAGCTTCATTAAATTCAGAATAGAATAGAATTTATTTATTGGTAACCACAAATATTATAAAGCAAAATTAAGAAAAATATTGAAAATTAAACATAATGATAAATTACAAAATTCAATTCAAATAACATTGTTGCCCACCGAGAAATAAGTTCAGATGAAATTGTGCTTCTCGGTGGAGTTCAGTCAATTATCATTCAATATCTTGAAAAAATAAATTGAATCTTCTCGCCAGCCAATGTGCAATAAAAGAAAAATCAAATAAATAAAAATGAAAAATAAACAAAATCACATTAGAAATACTCGGATAATTTTTTTAAAAAATGAAGACAAGTTTGAAAAATGAACGAGATTAATAGAATTTTCAAATAAAAATTTAAGTGCTTTAACATAGAAGTTTCTTCTATATAATTCAGTTTTAACAGTGGGCAGAAGTATACGAGATGAATTAAAATTACGGGTATTTATAGAAAGAGAGAGATGCTCATCTCTTATACCAGAACAAAATAAATGGATACATGAATGAAAAAGGTACATTTGCAAAATATTTTTAACATCAAAAAGCTTATAGAGAACAGAAGTAGGAAATCTTACATTTTCATTCAAAATTATTTTTAAAATACGATTTTGTGCTATTTGTACTTTTTTAATATGAGATTTACTGGAACTTCCCCAAAGTAAAATACCATACTTAATAATAGAAAAGGCTAAACCATAATAAATGGTTTTAAGCTGCTTTTTTGATAGAAAACTTCGTATCTCTTTAAATAAATAAAATAACTTTCGCATTCTTGTTATGAGAGAATCAATATGTTCTTTGAAATTTAGATGATCATCAATTAACACTTCTAAATATTTACAAAAGCTATTAAACGGGAGAGAAGGGCAAACACAACCCGAAACATCCTGAAGACAAGAAAACCGACTATGGAACTTCAGACCACAATACTGAGGGAATTCCCTGCTACCTATTGAAAAACGGAGTATAGATGTTTTATCAACATTAAGGCATAACTCAAAATACGATGGCAGTATCATCCGCAAAACCAAACAATTTACCACTTATATTTAGATTCATTAAGTCATTAATATAAACAGGAACAAAATCGGTCCCAAAACGGTTCCTTGAGGCACACCATGTTGTGTCACAATTTCATTACTCAAAGTAGAACCAACTCTGGTGGACTGAGGCCGATGTAAGAGGTACGACTCAATCAAATCAAGCGGCAAACCACGAATACCATAGGAGTAAAGTTTATTCAACAAAATTTGATGATTGACCGAATCAAATGGCTTTTTAATATTCAATTTTATATATTCAAATTTAATATTCTTTTTAAACGGGAAAAAATGTAGATAAGTTTGCGGAGACGTTTGTTTACATAAGCTATATGGGTACACCACTTCATATCGCTATCCAAATATATACCTAAGTACTTGGTTTTATCGGATCTGGCCATCATTCATTCATTCATTCATTCATTCCCTATCGCTTTATTAACTCTCTATTCTCATTCTCAATATCAAGATACAGTCCGCTAAAATACGCGGGGTGTTTGCGAACCAAACTCCTAACATTGAGTTGCCAAATGTATTCGCACCTTCGGCCTTTCGGAAGCCAAAGTTTTCCCTTCCCCTAACGCAAAATTTATTGAGGCAGTCGCCGCACCAACGACGTCAACCTCTTGATTTGTTAAGTCCGCGAGGATAACAACTTCAAAAGAAACTGCGACTCGGGCCACCCCCCCTAACTTCCCCCTTTGCCCCCTTTTAAATATAAATCAACCTAGAGGGAAAAACTTCGCGCGGTAAGGAGGGAAAAAATAGAGTTTTCTCTCCGCGAAAGGGAAAAAATTCCGCTCCCCTAAGTGGCCGCGGATTCGCATCAATTCCCCATGCGGGTCAACATGTTTTTCCTCCTATCCGAAACTGTCTGAGAATGAACGGTATTTGCCCACCTGACGGGGAGGGTTTTCCGGGTCAAACTCCGGATAAAGTCGATTTCGAAACCATTTAGAGTTAAGGAGTTGGCGAGTGGTTAGAAACTCTCATCCATTCACAAAAGGCTGAGCAACGAGCCTCGTACTGATAATTATCGAAACTAAGTTCAGCCTGAATGAGTTAAAATACGTTCAAAACTGAGTTCACTGAATTCATTTAATATCAAAAAAGTTCCGGTCATGCAGATTGTATGTAAGATATGAGCGAATTTCAGTAAATTTTCGTATCACATATATTTATTTAATTTCATTAACGGGCAAAATTGCCCAATCAACAGTTTTATTTATTTAATATTTATTGTTTCCGAGTCTACCTAAAGGTAACGGAAGCATTGTTTCTCCAAAATTAAAATTTCCGCTGGCATTTTACGTTTTAGACCATTCTGAACAACTTTGGTTCCGTGTCTGTCGTGTCCGCAAATCCTTGTAACAAGCTTACTTTCCACAGTTTTCATTCGATTTGGATGAAATTTTCAGGGGATGTGCGGGCTAGGGGTTAGACGGATCGGATTACATCTTCGGGTTGAAATGTTCAAAAATGTAGTCAAAAATTTCAAAATAGCCTGTTTTTTGCGATTTGTTGTGCGAAATAATTTTTTCAGCATACTAACATGTGGTATATTCGGAATCAGCGTAAAATTTCCTATAAGAATATGTATCAAGTTTTCAAAAATTTCAAAGTTGAAAAATCAGTCAAAAATCGAAATAATGCCGTTCGCTAGTTGTAAAAATCGGTAATATTTGCATGAAACATTGTCCAAATTCAGATTGAACTACTCTTATGGAAGTATCCCTGTATAACCAATTTTAGAACCATGCTGTTTAAAACGTAGGTAGTAGGTGCTTTAAAAAAAAAATGTAATCACAACTGATGAGTTTACTCTGTGAAATATTCCGTCCTCCGATTCTCTAGGTCGCTCTCTTTAATGTTTTACGCTCAACTGTTCAAGGACTTGATGTAGCTTTAATACTGACTCTGGCTTAGAAAATATCAGGCATGAAATTATGAAGAAGTTCTATTTATGTACGTACTAGCACGCAGACCCAAGGCCTCGCTCCGCTCGAAATGTCGAAGATTTCTTCAAAAATTCGCTCATGGGGTCATGCTGCATGACTGGACTTTTTGCAAATTTCTCGTAAATTGCTTGTAAAATCTCTCTCTCTCTCTCTCTCTTCCTCTTTCACCTTCTATTTCAGTTACTAGTCCTCACACGGATGAAATTTCTTCCCTTTTTCCGCTCTCTTTGACCATCTCCTTCCTCACTCCCCGACATCCTTTACGCGAGAGCTCCAGCGTCCCGCCGCCTCCCGAAGTTCCTAATTTCCCTGAGGGAACATATCGCATAAACCCCGAGTTTTTCTTTTCGAATCGACCTTGCTCCAGATCTTCCCGTTTTATGCCTCTTTTCATCCAGTTCTTCGCCCGCTTCAAAATGGTTGATAGAAGGTAAGGTGGAGGGGGGGGGCAAAGTTTATAAGAGTTCAAGGGAGAATCACAACTTGGTTCTTTTCGAGCTACAACAAATTTCAAGATTGGTGGTGATGTTGTAAATTTTATGTCTTAGAAGGCTACATGTGCCTTTCTGACACATAAAAAAGTTGGGAGGGCAGTAGGTATAGCTTCCTCACATATTGTAACATTGGAAATGTGTGATATTGGACATAGAATCAGTTGAAGAAAAATGTGCGAGTCGAAATGATTGATAAATCAACGTGATAAAAAATTAATGTTTGCGCATGCGCAATGATGTTGGGCATAATCTTATCGTTGAATACGAATACGATTGTAATCGCGATAATTATTTTCGTTGACTCTGAGCCAACTGTGATTATATTCGTATTCGTGTAATCGTATTCGTCTGTCGGCGATTACACGAATACAACCCATAAAAATGCGTCACGGTCATCAATTTCAATAGGGCGTCCCTCCTATATTATGCGAAGCCGTGCTAGTATTACCTAGCTTCAGAGGGACGTCCTTAAAGCGATTTCAACGATTGGAGCCCAGCCTATTTGTCTCAAATCTATTTCATTAGTCTCGGAATTCTGTCTGTGTCAATCAATTTTAGTTTTGCGCATGCGCTATATTTATTAGTCCACCAATCGTGATATTATTCGTAGGGAATTTTCCTTGAACATAAACCCATCTAGTGTCTTAGGAATTAGTCGGGATGCGGCCCAGGGGAAAAAAATGTGAATTTATTTCATGTTTTTTATTCGAAGTTTCGTTCTCTTGCTGAGGACATCTTCAGGATCTGGTGTGTCCAGGAAAAATTTTTAAACGTCCGAATATAACGGACTTGTCAAAATATGAAGCAATAACGGTGGTTCACCCAGTCAAATAAGTCGAAAGCGACTACACTTGAGAATATCAAGAAAGTTATGAAAAATAGTGTCACTGAAGAAAATATAAAGGAAGAATATTCGGAGTTTTACCTGAGTCAATCGACATTGTGTTTTCGCATGCGCAATGGTTATCAATCGACCAATCGGGATATAATTTATAGGGCGATCTTCTGAAACATATACTCAACTCCCTAACCCACGCTTAGCAGCTAATTCGGAGTTTTGTAATACACTTAGGTATTTTGTCAGGTGGTATATTGCCACAGACCGCATTGTAGTTGGTCAGATGAGTGCCTCTTCCTAAAAATCATTCAAGTTTCGCAAATTAGATATCTGGTAGTCATTATGGATCTGACGTGGATCCCTCATATATCGAAAACTGTGGAGCGCCTGAGAAAATTGATTCACTTTGTTTTGGAGGTAAGAAACTTGGATATTTCTACAGCTTGGAGTTTTTATTTTGGGCTGATTCAGTCGGTAATTCAGTATGGTGCAGCCGTCTGGGGTTCTGCGTATGGAACGCATTTGGCAATAATTTACTTAACAAAGAAATTGATTATCAAAATTTGTTAAGAAAAAAGTCCAGTCATGCAGCATGACCCCATGAGCGAATTTTTGAAGAAATCTTCGACATTTCAGTCGCTATTGATCGTGTAGAGAAATTTTAGTTTATGATTTTGATATACAAACATGGAATCAAATTATTAAAAATAATTAGGAGGTACTCATACTTTATTATTATTAAACTAATCTTGTAGATTTAAAGACAAATGTAGGTAAATATTCATAGATTTCGATGTCCAATGCGGTCAGTATTGAAGGCAGTTGAAATCTTAACAGTATCCTATTTTACAACTAACGAACGGCATTATTTCGATTTTTGACTGATTTTTCAACTTTGAAATTTTTGAAAACTAGATACATATTCTTATAGGAAATTTTACGCTGATTCCGAATATATGTACCACTTGTTAGTATGCTGAAAAAATTATTTCGCATAACAAATCGCAAAAAACAGGCTATTTTGAAATTTTTGACTACATTTTTGAAAATTTCAACCCGAGGATGTAATCCGATCATGCTGGCCAACGAACTTGAACTTTCGTTTTGTGTCCTTAACATTTTAAAATTTGTTTGAAGTTTCTAGCACAATTCTACGGACAGTTATCGTCTGGAATGACACATGCATACATACATACATATATACATACATACATAAAAAAATGCGTTAAACTTCAGAATATGATTCAGAATAGCCTGAAACGGATTTCTGCATAATTTTTTTTCTTCAAAAATTCACATTCTACAAATTTTGAGGCGAGAGCAATAGCTTAATTTTCTTCAAAAATTCGTTAAAAACCGGCTACTTTGAAATTTTTGACTACATTTTTGAAAATTTCAACCCGAAGATGTAATCCGATCATGCTGACCAACGAACTTGAACTTTCGTTTTGTGTCCTTAACATTTTAAAATTTGTTTGAAGTTTCTAGCACAATTCTACGGACAGTTATCGTCTGGAATGGCACATACATAAAAAAATGCGTTAAACTTCAGAATATGATTCAGAATAGCCTGAAACGGATTTCTGCATAAAATGTTTTCGAAAATTCACATTCTACAAATGTTGAGGCGAGAGCAATAGCTTAATTTTTTTCAAAAATTCGCTAAAAGAGACGCTTCTCTTCTGATGAACTTTTCAAAATGTTCAAATCATTGCCACTCCAAGATATTATTGATAAAACTTCTATTATTCTCATTCATAAATACATTAAATCTGGTTACATAAAGTCAGTCTCTAATAGTACCAGAATCGCAGCTTCATTATGTTTGATTTGTAGATTTAAAAAAAACTACGTTGGGACAGCGCTCACTGATGTTCAGAGGAATTGTATTATTTAATAAGCTTCCTACGGAATTGAAGGGTTGTTCTTCTTTAAAAGTCTTTAAACGTAGACTTAAGTCATTTTTTCTAGATAAATACTCGAAATCAGGAGTTGGGTGAATGTATTATTTAGTTTGATGTTTTAGTGTTCATTCAATGCTGTGTTTGTTGTGTTTTTAAAAAGTATTTAACTTTTTGGAATTACTTCTAGTTATTTGGGTACTTCAATTCCATGACAATTACAGTTGCGTGGGCAAAATAACTCCTCTACCCAGCACGAGTTAAACTCATAAGGGAGAGTTCGCAAAATTTGTTTATAGAATTTGTAATAATATAAAGTGCCCACTTTATGTTGGTAGTGGGACTATCTAGAAGTGTTAGCGAATTTTCTTCGAAAATAAAGCTATTGCAATGGCTCCAAAAATTTTAAAATAAAAATTTTTAAAAATTTTCTTCAAAATTTTCTTCATCAAAATCTGTTTTGAGGCATTCTGAAATGATTCCTGGATTTTAACGCTTTTTTATATGTATATATATATGTATATATATATATATATATATATATATATATATATATGTATATATGTATGTATATATGTAATTCCAGACGATAACTCTTGATAGAATTGAGAAAAAAACTTCGTTCTTTGGCCAAAAAATCAAGCATTTCAAAAGAAAGGATGAGTTCGTTGGACAACAATTTTTGAGCACATTAAATTGGTCAAATTTCGAAAACAATACCCAAAAATCACTAAAAATGGCTAAAAACGGCCAAAAATCGTTGAATTTCTATTTTTTTGCAGAATTTTAGACAAAACTAAATTTTCAACGGTTAACTAGGACATTAAAAATTTTTGCTCAAAATTATGATGAAAAACGTACCTACTTAAATGTCACTAAAATTTGCTAAAATATCTATAAAAACTGCAAACAAATTTAAAAATCAAAAATCCCTTTTGAATCAGTAGAATTTTATTTAGAATAAGTTTTTTGCCATAAAATTGGTTTTTAACCATTTCTGTCAACTAAAATTGCTTCAATTTCAATGCAATTTAACATACTATAGTACGATAGATAGTTTATGGAAATTCGCTCATACGATCATGCTGCATGACTGGAACTTTTTTATTTTCTTTGTAAAATTTTTGTTTGTTTGTTTGTTTATGATGCGAATAATAATAATAATAAAAAAAAAAAAAAAAAAAAAAAAAAAAAAAAAAAAAAAAAAAAAAAAATTGAAAGGAGGGATTTAAAGCTTCATTGGGTAGGTATAAATAAAAGTTATCAATCACAAACTTCATTATTGAAGAAAATAGGCTAATGCATAGAATGTGATACTAACCCACGCTTAGATGCGAATTCGGAGTTTTGTAATACACTTAGGTATCTGAAAGAAGGGATTTAAAGCTTCATTGGGTAGCTATAAAAGGTATAAAAGGCTCGCCAAGTTGAATAATTGTTTACAGTTCACAGTGCACGGTTCTGAATCGGCAGGATCAAAGCTGTAAAAGTCGCATTGGGGTGAAAAGACCATTTGGCTCGGAGGGGTTTCGAAGGCCCAAACGTTCACCTCTACAACCGTATTCGGGAAACTGCGGTATTTCCCTATCGGCTGTGGACTCAAACTGCCGACCCCATCGGAGAATATTGGGATCGAAATTCGAGGTAAGTTCCGGCGTGTAGAACAAGTGCTGCTGTTGAGACCATTATCTGCCTTCGGGTAGGACGGAGGGGCCCTAATGGCGATCTCAGGGAAGCCTCTTTCCTATAATCAAACACGTTACATTCAAACAAACATCTGCCAAGTTGGGAGTGGCACATAGCTTCCTCTTTTAAATATCAAGAATGTATGGATCACTGAAAAGTTTTAAATGATCTTGAAAAATCCCATAGCGGAAAGAGTAAATCAAGAAGTAGCGTGAAATGTCATTGGTTGTAAAACATCGTTCAGGAATCAGCAACACAAAGCAATCGTAAACGAAGACTTTACCTGCAACCGTTCAGATGAAATCCGCATTCCTCCATTCCACCATCACATTATATCACTTCACCTACACCTATTTTTTCCTTATAATATCCGTTTTTTCATCACTCCACACTGATTCAATATATTCATCAAGTTCTATAAACACCTGTTGATTCATTAGGGAAAATACCATAACAATGATAAGCCGTTATCTTCCAGTGCCTATGGGATCCATTTCTTGTAGTGACAGCTACATGACTTATATCCTTCCTCCATATATCTTTTGGTAGGGTCAACTTGTACAAATTATTTACATTTATCCTAGTTTATTATAATTTAAACTCATGTAGGAAATTTGTACTCCCTTTTTTTGTATTATTTATATTGTTACAAGTTACTGTGAGTGAGTTGTGAATTTGTGTTCTCAACATCTGCATCAGCTGCTTCACCGTGCATCCCTGACTGGAACCTGCCTTGTTTCTAGCCGCCATTACACTTCTAGTTCAGCCGTTGCAAAACTCAGACCCTTCTAGGTATCATTTAAATCATCGTATCCTATAACATCCGCGCATTATTAGCAATTATCCAGATCGATTTTGGTACCAAATCGCTGCATATTTCTTCAACCTTCCCGAAATATCACTGGGAATTGCTGCCCGTGTGGATACTGCCACTTTATCTGTTGTACTTGGTTGGTTCATAATTTCCAATCAGTGCCACCTGCATGCTGACCGATCTCCAGCTCAGGATTAAGAGATAATTGTGGTGAGATCTTTCTTTATTTTCATCTCTATCTGCATTTCACCTTCAGGTCTGTTTTTGGCTGTATCAATTCTTCTTACCTATCTTCTACATCTACCTATCTTCTACCTACCTTACTTGGAGTTGCGCCTTCATTCTTCATCTACCTACTTCTTCGGTTATGGGAATGAACTTTTCTGAAATTATCTACTATCTGTGATACTTCTGTTACCTATATCTTCTTTCTTCTGTGGCCACTCTATAGGTAGGAAACTTCATATCAACAAGTTACTTCACGTAGGTACATACCTACTGTATAATGAAAGTTCAGAAGCTACTTATATCCTCATTTTATTTACTTATCCTAGTCAAATTATCACATCTAGTCATTGGTTATTATAGTGCAATGATATTTAAAAATACAGTCCACTTTAGGCACATGAGGTACCACAATGAAACTAGGGTACCATAGTAGTTACCAGGAGCCTCATTGTGTTATCTTACCATTTTACCATTCGTACCGTAGGGAGGGTTTTAGCTGGAAACAAACAGCAGGCTCTTGCTTAGGTACAAAACAGTCATAACGTGTCAATTAAGCGCAGAATGACTTAATGAGTTGAAAACAATGAAATAGGTACTGGACCGTCTACAACCTAAACCGCGAATTCACTGAAAATTTCATCAAAATCGAATGAAACCTGTGGAAATTAAGGTCGTTACAAGGATTTCACATTGGCGCATGCGCATTAGCTATTAATGATACGATTGGAGTGAAATTGATATGAGGTAATCAAGTCATCTTCTTCCAACTACCATCCAAATATAAGCGAAATCGAACGACTAGAGTGTAAAAAAATGGAGCATAATTAAATTTACGTTTGACCATGCGCAGAGTGAAGTATTGATTTAGCAATAATTAAACTGATTACAATCCAACTAGCACATTCCCTGACAATTTCATCAACAGGTGATGAAAACTGTGGAATTTAAGGTCGTTACAATATTTTCCTTCCGAATCAAACAAGACGATGCTTTCTCGAAGCCTATGAAGATTCATGCTGGAGGGCCACAAGGCAGTGTACTAGGCCCACTACTGTACCTGCTTTACACTCGCGATCTACCAGAAACCGATGAAAATACAACTGCCACGTTTGCAGATGACACCGCAATTTTGGCGACAGGAGAAACCAACATCGAATCAGTTACAAAATTACACCACTCCATCCTCCGCATCCATGAATGGGCAAAAAGATGGAGAATTAGATTGAATGAAGCGAAGTCTGTACATGTTGATTTCACAAATAAAAGGATCAACTACGTGCCAGCCTTCCTTGACAACAAGGCGATTCCTTATGCCAATGAAGCTAAATATCTTGGGATGACACTCGATGCCAAACTGAGGTGGAAATCACATGTTAAAAAGAAAAAGTCTGAACTAGTTATCAAATTCAGGAAAATGTACTGGCTTATGGGAAGACACTCAAAGCTGTCTATCCACAATAAGCTCATATTGTACAATCAAGTCCTCAAACCTGTCTGGACATATGGTGCGCAACTGTGGTGGTGCACTGCACAAAGTAACCGCAACATTATTCAGCGCTTTCAGAATAATGTTCTGCGTACCTGCGTTGATGCATACAGATACTTCAGAAACGACAGATTACACTATGAGTTGAACGTTGAATCTGTCAATGAGGTTATCCGCAAGCAAGCCGTCAATCACCTTTTGAGGCTCAGGGATCATGTTAACGAGGATGTCGTTCAGCTCCTTGACACCGAAGATCTACTTAGAAGACTTAAAAGAACTAAACCGAATGAACTAAGTGAAATAAAATGAACGTCAAGACTAGTGACTCAATAATCAGAACAATAAGTCTAAAGTGAAGTATATTAGATTTTAAGAAAATGTATAATAATTTATCACATGAATATTGCTTATAAGTTGTTATTACTTGCGGCTATAAAACTTGTCAAAAAAAAAAAAAAAAAAAAATTTCACATTGGCGCATGCGCAGTAGCTTTAATGACACAATATGATGAAAATGATGTGGTATGATCAAATCGTCATCCCTGAACTATCATCCAAATTTTAGCGAGATCGGTCGTCTAGGGCGTGAGAAAATAGAGCATAATGGAAGTTATGTTTGCAAATACGCAGAGAAAAGTTTTGATTTTGCAACAATGAAACTGATAGGGGACCATCTACCCCCTACCTAACCCACGCATTCCCTGATGATTTCATCAAAATTGGATGACAACTGAGGAAATAAAGGTCGTTACAAGGATCTCACATTGGCGCATGCGCAGTGGCTATAAATGATACAATCGAGTTGAAGTTTGTATGAGGTAATCAAGTCATCTTCTTCCAACTACCATCCAAATATAAGAGAAATCCAACAACTAGAGTGTGAAAAAATGGAGCATAATTAAATTTACGTTTGCCCATGCGCAGAGTGAAGTATTGATTTAGCAATAATTAAACTGATGTACAATCCAACTCGCACATTCCCCGACAATTTCATCAACAGGTGATGAAAACTGTGGAATTTATGGTCGTTACAAGGATTTCACATTGGCGCATGCGCAGTAGCTTCAATGACATAATATGATGAAAATGATGTGGTTTGATCAAATCGTCACTCCTCAACTATCATCCAAATTTTAGTGATATCGGTCGTCTAGGGCGTGAGAAAATGATGCTTGGTAGAATTTACGTTTGCGCACGCGCAGAGTGAGGTATTGAGTCTAGAACGATGAAAAGGTCTACTCCGTTAGTTCCAATAGTTAGTCCCTAGTCCAAATAGAAACTCGTTCACCACTAGATCGTTATCATTGTCTACAACCAATAATCGCGCTGGACGGCATGATTACTGCGGCCATTTAATTAAATTGAAACTTTATATTACTACAATATTACTTGCAGAACGAAACTTTCGAAAAATGTCATCATAACGAATTAGGTTGACATACGACGGCAAACTTCTAGTGAAGAATAGGTTGGTTGAGCTGCGATCTAGTAACATCTACCACGCCATGGCGGACCTTGGAAGAAACTCAAACCTACTCAAGGCGTGAAGACACGAGAATATGGGCTGCACAAACTATGTAGTTGAAATGTACTCAAAGCCAGTTTACTTGCCATTTTAAACGAAAATCATATCTTAAATCAATAAGTTGAAATTCAGTGTCCAGCTGTTCAACTTTTAGGTTGAAGAAATCGGTTATCTTCATTTGTTTGGTGAGGTGCACATTCCTGACGAGTTGCTCCACACCAACCAACTTGTCCCACAGTAGGTTTAGAATCATCTTCACCTTCTACACATTCTGCAAACTGCATCACCGATCCCAAAGCTTTTAATGCGTCGATTTTGTTTACCTGTACTATCGGATTGACTTTATCTTCTTCAGTCGATTCTCCAGTAATAGTCACCCGGTCGTAAACCAGTTATGCCAGAGTGGGCGGTTTCCCGCCGTTTGGGCTAGAAAAGTAGCTGAATATGCGGGGAAAAAATCCGATTCGCGGAATTCCGCCAATTGGGCTAGTCATCTCAAAACATTGGGCGGCTTGGGCTAGAAGACAAATTTTTTTCGATTTTTATCATTTGAAGTTTACCGCACTTTCAGAAGCCAATCATATCGACGGAAGAAGATACGTCTGCTTGATCACTGATATATTGATCACACTGTTTGCTGAAGATGAAGAGGAAGTTTGCGAGGAAATGATCGAATAAGTGCAAAAAAATTAGTCAATATTTGCAATCAATATAATTTTAATCAGTTCTGTTGTTGAAAATTACTTTTCATTTTTATTACGATTACATGTGCAATGTAGAAAATAAAATGTAATGTAAAAATATGTTCATAAAAAAACTGAGATTAATTGAAAATTATTAAAAATTGTTTTCAATATAATTTATTGTATTTTAATAAACGCTTTTTTCTTGTTTGAATTGAGAAAATAATTAATTTTTTTATTTTGTACCCTTTGTGATTGTTTTTTACTTGCATTTGTTTTTTGCAGTTAACTTTGTTTTTTTATTCAATAACTTTTTTTGTTTTTTATTATTACTTGAAAAGTATTAAACATTTTTATTATAATAAAGTATATTATTTCAATAAACACTTGTTTTCAAATTTTCATTACAAAAATATGCAAATTGGGCGGTTTTGGGCTACTTCTTCGCCATCTGTCGGCGGTATAAGGTTCAGAGCATCTGGCAACTCTGTCGTAAACAGCAACGTACACCTCAAAAGTTGGTCTATTCTCCACTCAAACGACGTTTTCCCAATTCAAGCTCGCAATTTCTTGTACTTCTTCACTCATCTCCGCTGTTGATAGAGGTCCTCGGAGAAAATATCTCCGTCAATTTAAAGAACTTGACGTTGGGTACACAACATGTCCCCCTGTGCGCGTCCCTACCGAGCTAAATTGTAACTACGTTTCCCGTCTTCTCGCACGAATAGGTTCCGCAATGAATTGGAGCCTCAATTTTTATTAATCTATGTCCGCTGCTAAAATGTAGATTAGTTGGTCGAATAGGTCAGAATAATTTGTGTAGTTTGGTGGTCTGGATGCTCGCAAGCTCGCATCTCAAAAATACATAACATCAAGTAGTTAATCCCTTAGTAAAAATTCAGATTAGTTGGAGAAATAGATCAGAATGATTTGTGTAGGTAGATGTTCTAGATGCTCGCATCTCAAAAACACATAACATCAAGTAGTAAATCTCATAGTACAATGCAGATTAGTTGAACGAATAGATCAAAATGACGTTCTAAATTGTGATTTAAAACATTTACAATAAAGACGTTTAAAAATTTGTTTCGAAGGTTGGATCCGAATGCAAGAAAATATTGACCCGAGCTTGGTATCGAACTCGGGTCCCTCGACTTTGATGTATGTCGGATACCCTATCTTCTACACCACGGGTGATATTAACAACGAGCGAGTAGTCACAGAACTGGTCGGGGGGAAACTGCCAGACCAGGAAACTGTCCGAAACGCCCTTCCTGGAAATTCGGGGAGATCGGGGTTTCGTTTCAAAACTCCCGGAAAACCTGTTCCTCCAAACTCCCCGAAAAGGCGGAACGAGGATTCTGCCAGAAAACTTGAAACACAGATTGCGAAGAGGGGGAACTGCCCGAATCCTTACGAAATGAAAACTGTCCGAAAGTAGGGTCGAAAATCCCTTTACCAGGTTCCACCTTGGGCCTTATCAAAGGAATACGAACGTCAGTAACTAGCTCCTGAGGAACTCCCAAGTTCACTGCCAGACAACAGAAGGCCAGTAACATTATTTGCATTATCTAGGCCTCAGTGGGACATAAATATACCTCAAATTATATATATTATGACTAAGGCTCGGATCGATATGCTCGATAAAATCTCCAGATATGCTTGAAAAACATCTGTTTTATGCTCGATAGCAAATACCATTATATGCTCGAAAAACACCATTAAAAACTATAGAAAGGAAAGTGAAACGAAAAAAAAATCTACAACTTATCGTTATATGCCTACGAGCTTCATTTTCAAATTGTATATATATATTGTATGTATAGTTGTATCTACAAGTTTCAGGTATATATATGACAAGTTTCATTTATACACGCTACAGTTTAAAAGTCTATTTACAAAATGTTCGGCATGTCGGTCATCTTTGCTGTTCCAGGACATGACGTATGCGAACATCTCATGTACCACACTGAGTTTTTCTTTTTATGTCTAATATATAAGAAATTATTGCACTCGTCAACGTAAAGAAGTGAGTTGGCTCGTTGGCCCTGCATTACAAAAACCATGTTGAACGGACAGAAACACGTCACAGAGATGGGAAAACGAATATCTTACTCTCAGGAATGAAACTTTTCGAATGAATTATTATGGTGCGAGAATGGCCATATATAGGCTTCCCTCTAATAATGGAAGAAGATGCTTTACAAAGACGGATTAGAATGTGACTCGGATTAGAATGTGACTGGATTAGAAAGGACCCACTCGGAGTTCATTGCCCTGAGCAGACATTCGGACAGTTTTCGAAGTCGAAACGGGGATTTTCCATTCTACCGGAATATTTTCGGACAGTTCTGCAGCTTTCTGTTTTCCGACAGTTTCCTGGCCCTACTTTCGGAGACATTTACGTGAACTCCTTGAACTCCACGAATCGGTTTTGGGGCAGAAATTCGGACAGTCTCCTGGTCTGGCAGTTTCCAAGTTCCCACAGAACTTAGCTACCCACAAGGGAGCTTATTTCCATTGCCAGCTGACGCTAGTAAGAATTCATGTCGGCAGGGGCGCGCACAGCGGGACATATTGTGAACCTAGTGTCCGGTAATTAAAGAGGTAGGGCTTCTGTCAATTATCGAGTTTTGTCACTTACTGAGGTTTCAATTAAACAGGTTTTAACGTAGTTGAAATGAACTGAAAGCGGAAAGAGGATACAAACTGAGGTTCGTCAACGCACATTTCTCAAGGCAGATCGAGTCTTCCAACCGCGCATTCCATTCGCTTTTGGCTTTCCGTCAGTTGGATATAAAACCTCCGAGTCAATTCGTCAAGCTTTGGGAACGGTAATGCGGTTTGCAGAATGTGTAGCAGATGAAGATTATTCATTTACATACATAATTAGTAGGTAATGGGGCATTTGAAAAAAAAAAAAAATTAGTTTACTTTACCAGTTTTTGAGTAATTTTGAGATGAACAGTAGTGCTACATTTACAGGAAGGTTAGGCTGTTGTCGTGTGCTTTTAGATTCCCAAACGGGTTACGTTAATTGAGCCATTCTAAGGGCCATGTCATACGAGCGCTATTGCCGTCACGCAGATGCCGTCGAGATAGCGCCGGAAAAAAGTGTATGTCATACGTGACGGCAAATGCGTCGCGTTGATGCCGTCCCGCCAACGCCAGGTGCCTGTCATACGTAGCGTCTTCCGGGCGCATTTGCATTGACAGGGTCCCGGCGTCACGTGCGCCGCGTCGCTAACGCGACCGTCCGCGTTGGCAGCGCTCAGCGTCCGGCTAACGCGGACTCGCCGACGGCATTAGCGTCCGTATGACATGCTCCATAAGAACCCCATTGCCGGGTTGGAGCGTTTTTAAAGCGACGGCATCAGCGCGACGGCAATAGCGCTCGTATGACATGGCCCTAACGCACTTGCTAACGTCCCCTCAAGGTCACGTACTCTTGGGTACGTTAGGGTGACGTTAAGGGCACGTCAGGGGTCACCAAAAACTTTCTAATTAGAGAGGGCCCTCCAAGAAGTCGGGACCACGATTTTTCTGTCAATTATAGAGTTTTTTCAATTACAGAGGTTTCAATTAAACAGGTTTTACTGTAGTTGAAATGAACTGAAAGCGGATACGAACTGGAGTTCGTCAACGCACACTTCTCAAGGCAGATCGAGTCTTCCAACGGCGTATTCCATTCGCTTTCGGCTTTCCGTCAGTTGGATATAAAACCTCCGAGTCCATTTCCATCCTTCGGCCCCCTCCGAGACCGTAAAACGCTCTTCCCGCAAGGTTTTTATGGCTACGGGACCCCGGGAAAAGATGGCCTCCGGGTTGAAGGAATATCTCAGAGATGTTTTCCCCCCATCCCCGAATATATTTTACTTCGGCCGCCGTATTTTATACCCATCTGCGGCAAATGGCGGAGTAATGACGCGGTTTTTGGGGAGGAGAAACCGAACGATCGGATTATCTCCTTCCTGAAAGTTTTAACGCCATCGTAAATGAACGCCTAAGACTTCGGTCCGCATAAATGGGCGAACGTTTATTCTGTTTAACCTTCTTCTGTGCTCGCCCTCGGCAGATTGCCGTAATTTTGGCAAATTTTCGAAAAAAAAGCCTACCAAGTTGGGTGTGGCACATAGCTTTCTCGTTTACTTATCATGAATGTACAGATCATTGACAAGTTTTAAATTATCTTGAAAAACCCCACGACTGGTTGCAGACTTGAAAATCCATGGTTTGTGGGGTGTAGAGAGGACTGCGTATTTGGATAATCGCGTAGTTAACGCTGACGCCCCCTCCTACAGCTCTCAAATATGGACATCAATCTCCCAAAATGCTGCCAATGCAAAGCATAGGAAATATGACAGGGCAGCAGAGGATATGAGACGCTCGTCTACACTTTTGGTGATATTCTGCGAGGGCTCTCTTCACAAAGAATATGACTGCTTCCTGAAGAGGGTAGCCAGTCCTAGCCAACAAATGAGCCAAACCTCTTCCGCAAGAGACCCAGTGGGTGCGGGTGAAGACCCAAATGGCTGTGATCCGGGCGGATTCGAGGCTCAAGGAGGAAAGTCCGCTGCCTTGGGCTTGAAGATGGGGCCTTGATGCCACTCAACTGAAGATGAGATGGATTTCTTCCTACTTGTCATTATGTTACTTTTAGTTGCTCTAGGAAGCTGGAAACTCCACATTAGCCCGATTTCCCCATTAGTGCTGCTCTCTAATAAATAAATTGTTATTGTTTGTTAAAAAAAAAAAATCTTGAAAAATTCCATAGAGGAAAAGAATAAATCTTCAAGGAGTAGCTCGAAATGGCATAATTGGTCAATTAATCAACCCATTTTTCATTTTCTATTCTCCACAACTAATTACCAGTATGAACAGCCTCCCAATAGAATCCATCGTCAGGCCAACCATATACTCCAACGAAATCCAGCTTTAGACTTTTTCCATGATCAGCCATCTCGAACCTTCTGCTCTAAAATATTACGCACCATCCACCGTCCGCCCTGAAATGTCTGTCCACATAGCCTACATTCATCTCAGCTACAAGAAGTGTTTGTTTGTGATTTTGACCTTATACAGGGCGGTCCGTAATAAACGGATACATTTTAAAATCCTGTAACATTCACAAATTCGATCGTAGGGATTAAAGAATAAGCAGAACGTGTAGAGAAAATCAGTAAGTTTTATCCACAATCGAAAAATCGGAAAAAAGTTATCAAGTTTTAAAAATTATGTCATTTAAATGACGACCCTGTTTGGTAACGCACAGTTCAAGACGGTCCTTGAAGTTCTGCATCACTCTTTGCACAATATCTTCCGGTATTTCCGCGATTTCTCTTCTTATTGACTACTTCAATGCTTGAATGGTTCGTGGTTTGTCCACGTACACTTTAGATTTCAGGTGGCCCCATAGAAAAAAGTCACAGGGGGTGAGGTCTGGGGAACGCAGAGGCCAGGGAACATCCCCATGCCGGGAGATCACGCGTCCGGGAAAAATCGTTCGCAAAAAGCCACCTGAAATCTAAAGTGTACGTGGACAAACCACGAACCATTCAAGCATTGAAGCAGTAAACAAGACGAGAAATCGCGGAAATACCGGAAGATATTGTCTCTACTTATTTATGCTTTGCCGGTGTGGGGTTCAGCCTATAAAACCAAAATCCAACCTGTTTCAATTATTCAAAAAACTCTAATAAAAATTTTACTAAAAAAAAAGAGAACCTTTTCCACGAATTTATTATTTCGAGAATTTAAAGTTATTGATATTTTTAATTTAATAGAGAAAACCACTTTGATTTATACTCAGAAAAAATATATAGAAAATAAATTAGAGAGGGTTGAGGTTGGCACACGGAGCGCGGGTAAAGTAACGCTGAAAGCTTTTAAACTGAAAACTACAGCAGCTCAAAGACTATATTTTCACAAAGGGGTTATATTATATAACTTACTTCCACATGACCTTGTGAAACAAGAAAAACTACCTTTGAATTTATTTAAAAAATTAATCAAGGAGCACTATTTTAGTTTACTTTAATAGAAAATATTATTATTAGCCTACAGTGTTTAAAAATAAAAAATAAATAAAACTTATGTTACTATGATGACTGTATCTATTCTAAACTGAAATTATGAACATTTTTATGCACTATCTGGAAACTGTATTATAATAATATTGCTAATTAACTGGTTTTAGTTGTTTCAATTGTAACTAGGGTAAAGACGCTCCAGTTCCCAGCACAAGATTTTTCTTAAAGGGAACTGTTGCATTTGGCATATAAAATGTATATTGTGTAATAATGAAATTATAAAAGAATAAATGCTTATAAAAAAAAAAAAAAAAAAAAAAAAAAATCTGGTGCAAAGAGTGATGCAGAACTTCAAGGACCGTCTAGAACTGTGCGTTACCTAACAGGGTCGTCATTTAAATGACATAATTTTTAAAACTTGATAATTTTTTTCCGATTTTGAATAAAACTTACTGATTCTCTCTACACGTTCTGCTTATTTTTTAATCCCTACGATCGAAATTGTGAATGTTACAGGATTTTAAAATGTGTCCATTTATTACGGACCATCCTGTATATACACACATATACCTGTATTGTTTTTGGTTTATTATTTCCAATAATAAGCCTATGTGATCGTGTAGCAAAAAATTTTTATAACCCCCCTCAAACTTTGTCACTTTACGTTTCAAGGTACGTAGAATCCAAATTTGAAATGTCCGTCCGCCGTTCGCCGTCCGCCGTCCGGGCCATAAAAGGCCTAAGAATTGACTTAAAAAACCCGTTCTTTCGCACATAGACTCCATTTGGGGTCTAGTTGGTCCTAACGTTTAACCATCCCGATCGCTTTACTCGCATAGATGCTATGGGCCAAAAACGGGCAAAAACGTGTCTTTTTCGACGCGAGCACGCCTGGCAGGGGGTCACGATGGGTGGAGGGGGGGGGGGGGGGGGGGGGGGGTGTGAGCGGGGGGTGGAGTGAGAGGAGGCGGCGGCGCCGCGGCTTGTGGTGGGTACGGCGCCGGCGTTCGTTCGAGGCATGAATATGTTTTTTTCAAGGTCATATTTGTGTGTTAATACCAAAGCTTTTCCTACGCATATTTAATAACATATCCTCTCGACTTTTCGTACGTACTTAGATAATGATATTATTAAGGCAATAACTATTTGAATAGATAGAAATATAAACATGCGTATATAACTATAGAAGTATAGGTTGTGGCAACTCGAAGTAGGACACGCCGAGGAGTCTGGACGGGCCTTACGGCGTACGCTAGCCAACTAAAACTACGATCATACTCAATTGAAAAAATAATAAACCTTTGTGAAATAATTTGCAGCGTTTTTTCTTTTCTTCTGAAACACCGATTTTGTTTCCTCATCAAGAGACGAATTTATTTTGTTAATATTATTGTAATTGGGCATCGCCCGTTTTGTAAATAAATTAAGAAACGAAAAAATGATACTCAACGTATTTTACGTCTATGCAAGCGCAGAATGAACTGATGAGTTGGAAACAATGAAATAGGAAGGTACGAGACCATCTACAACCTGAGCCGCGCATTCGGTGACAATTTCATCAAAATCGGATGAAAACTGTGGAAATTAAGGTCATTACAAGTATTTCACATTGGCGCATGTGCAGTAGCTGTTAATGATGCAATCGTGTTGAAATTAATATGAGGTAATCAAGTCATCTACTTCCAACTATCATCCAAATTTAAGCGAAATCGAACGACTAGAGTGTGAAAAACGCAGCACATTATTTCACAAAGGTTTATTATTTTTTCAGTTGAGTTTGACCGTAGTTTTAGTTGGCTTGCGTACGTCATAAGGCCCGTCCAGACTCCTCGGCGTGTCCTATTTCGAGTTGCCACAACCTATACTTCTATAATTATATACGAATGTTTATATTTCTCGATTTAAGCTCCTATCTATTCAAATAGTTATTGCCTTAATAATATCATTATCTAGGTACGTACGAAAAGTCGAGAGGATATGTTATTAAATATGCCTTGGAAAAGCATTGGTATTAACACACAAATATGACCTAGAAAAAAACATATATTCATGCCTCGAAGGAACGCTGTACCCACCTCATGGTGCCGCGGTGTATTATATGGGTATAACACGTAAAAGTAATAAATATCCATTCTCCTGCACCCCTCTGCTACGCCCCTGGTCACTCCAGCCACCACAAGGTGCCGCGGCGTCTCCTCTCACTCCACCCCCCCGCTCACACCCCTCACTGACAACCGTGACCCCCTGCCAAGCGTACCAGGGTCTAACACTCAAAGCCTCGAAAAAGACTTTTTCGCCCGTTTTTGGCCCATAGCATCTATGCGAGTAAAGCGATCGGGATGGTTAAACGTTAGGACCAACTAGACCCCAAATGGAGTCTATGTACGAAAGAAAGGGTTTTTAAATTAAATTCTTAGGCCTTTTATAGCCCGGACGGCGGACGGACATTTCAAATTTGGATTCTACGCACCTTAAAACGTAAAGTGACAAAGTTTGAGGGGGGGTTATACAAATTTTTTGCTACACGATCACATAGGCTTATTATTGGAAATAATAAACCAAATGGAATGTAATGGGATTTACGTTTGCGCATGCGCAAAATGAAGTATTGATTCGGCAACATTGGAAGTGATAGTTGACCATCAACAACCTAATTCGCGCATTATCTGACAATTCCATCGAAATTGGATGAAAGCAATGAAAACTAAGGTCGTTACAATCCAATACTTACGTACTTTCGTACGCAGCCAAATTCCGTAGAGCACTCTTACGGTTGCATATGTATAATTACTCATACCAACCCACTTCGTTCTCCGTACAATCAGAAAATAAAAAATAATCACACAGGAAAAAATCGAAAGAGCCGGAAAACCGAGTTGTTGTGTTGTGTTAATGTATCTACTTTTTGCTCATGGACATACGAAAAAGAATGAAAAATACCATTGTTGAGGCTGTTTTGTGGGGAAATCATAGTTGTTGTTGTGGTACCCCTATTTCCCACAGAAGAGGTTATCTCAGCAGTTATCTACCTGTAGGTAGCTACCTGCGGGGACAAAGTTGATTGATAAACACCCTATCAAATTTGTTCGATAGGTTGAGGTAAACTCGAGGTATCTACCTGAGGTTTGCCTGGGAGTTATCCCTGTAATGAAATGAAATTAAAAACGCTGCAAATTATTTCACAAAGGTTTATATTTTCAATTGAGTATGATCATAGTTTTAGTTGGCTTGCGTACGTCATAAGGCCCGTCCAGACTCCTCGGCGTGTCCTATTTCGAGTTGCCACAACCTATACTTCTGTAATTATATACGTATGTTTATATTTCTCGATTTGAGCTCCTATCTATTCAAATAATCATTGCCTTAATAATATCATTATCTAAGTACGTACGAAAAGTCGAGAGGATTTGTTATTAAATATGCGTAGGCAAAGCATTGGTATTAACACACAAATATGACCTAGAAAAAAACGCATATTCATGCCTCGAAGGAACATGAAATTCGAAAGCAATACAAGTGTAGGCAGTTTTCCACGCCACCCTGGAGGTGCTCCCTAGGTCTCGTTACTTCACAACTGGAGGTCCATCGCCCTATTAGGCCCTATCATACCACTCATATTTTTCCATCAACATTAATTTGAAAGTTGTGCATTTTGAGATGAGTGAATTTTGTCTTAACATGAGAATAATAATTATTAGGTCGTGCAGTTGTGGTCGTGCATGATCTGGTCCTAAAGTGTTCTGTTGCGAAGTCCTACTGCCCATTGTTATCCTAACCGTGGAATATTAGCTTGCGCAGTTGTGGTTGAGCAGGCTGGAGTTTAACACGTCAGTCTAACACTCAAAGCTTCGAAAAAGACACTTTTTCGCCCGTTTTCGGCCCATAGTAAAGCGATCGGGATGGTTGAACGTTAGGACCAACTAGACCCCAAATGGAGTCTATGTGCGAAAGAACGGGTTTTCAAAGTAAATTCTTAGGCCTTTTATGGCCCGGACGGCGAACGGCGGACGGACATTTCAAATTTGGATTGTACGCACCTTGAAACGTAAAGTGACAAAGTTTGAGGGGGGGGGGGGGGGGGGGGGTTATCAAAATTCTTTGCTATACGATCACATAGGCTTATTATTGGAAATAATAAACCAATAATGGTTTATTCCTTACAATTACAAAAATATTACAAAGGCGGGCAAAAAGCCAATAAACACTTCAAGCATTTACCCCACACAAAGACAATTACTCAGAGCTGTGTGGGGAAGTATAAACTTCCTAACTACTGAAAATTAATTTTTAAATTTTTGATCATTAAACAAAAGAAATCCAAAAAATAAATAAAAAAGAAAGTTACACTTATATTTAGCGATAAACACTTATAAATATAGAATAAATTCGTTCTGGTCCTATTCCAATAAGCCATGTAAAAACAATTTTTTTTAACTTTTGACGGGTATAATATAGTAGTGAGCGAATGGCACAACTGTTGCATTGCAGAGAAGAATCGGGGGATTAAAATGAATATGATTATTTGATTTAAAAAGTCGGGAACGAGGAGCTGAATGAATGGCCAAGATTAATTGACGTGTTTCAGCATGAAATGCTTGAGAACTGTCGGAAAACTGAAACCAACCAGTATTCTTGTGATAGAACAATATAGAGTGTGATAGAAGTAGTAATTGATAAACGGGTCCTATGTCCGCCCTGACTAAACCTATCTCGACTCGGTACAAACAAATAGTGGACGTATAGGCGGTACAAAAGTTAGGCTTCGACGCAGTTAGGTGCATGTTGTTTCGCTAGAAGTTCCACTCAGTTTGGATTTGAAAGGCGACTCGATTTACGAGCCAGCAGGACCCGCCTGGGTCGCCCCAATACCAACAGAAATCCGCATCGGGTGGCAGGAGGATTATCTGGATGATGTATCGTCGGAGGCATCAGAAAGAGAGAAACCACTGCAGTCGCTTTCCATGGCAACTTCAACGCGTTCCCTCAACTAGACTGATAAGTTGTGAAAATGAATTGAAAACGAAGAACAAGTTTATTCCTCCAATAAAACAAATATAAAAAGTTCTCACAACTTAACTACCTACATAAGGAACTTGGCACACCACCAAAAGAATAATGAATTCTTGTTATAATCCAGCAATATCAGCATTGGAATTAATAATATACTCATAGAATGCTCATTAGAATGTCTGCTGCAGTTTAAATGCTTTTACGCCAGAATTGAGAAAAGAGCAGCTATAAACTTTTGCTTCCTCACTACCAAACGTAGGGAAGCTTTGTGTTCGTGATTGAAGTCGAAAAAATTGTTGTCCTTCAAAATCAAAATTTCCACTTGCTTTTTGCGTTTCAGAGCTTGCTGATCAATTTTGGTTCCGTGTCTGTTTATCTAATGTCTGTGGTAAATCCTTGTCACTCCCAAAACTATATCAAGTTTCTGTCCGATTCCGGTGAAATTTTCAATGATTGTGCGGGTTAACTTCTAGGCGGTCCCCTATAATTTTCAATGCCGTTTAATCAACAGTAGCCTGTGCGCATGTTGAAACGTAATTTTTTCATCACGTCATTGTCTCGTCGTTTGTTGGTCCGATTCCATATGTCTTCATGGTAAACCTGGAACACATCGTCCAGCTCGTCTTTGCTCAATCAACTAGCGTAATATATAAGCCTACGAAGTCAAATACTTCTCGCTGATTTTCATTGCACAAATAAAACGGTGGAAGGACGGACGACGGACTGATTTTGAAATCTATGTAGGTATCTTAAAACGCAACCAACAAATTTTGGGAGGGAGGTTAAAAAAAATTTCTTGGCTGATTACAAAGGTTCACTTTGCAAAGATCACTTCGAATTGAAAACAGAACAATAAACGTGACATTGATAGATTATGTTATGTGAGATCAGGATGAAGGAAAACAGAGTCAGAGAAATACAAGATGTAGGATGTCGGAATCTCGAAATCAGCGTCAGGTTACAAAATTTCATAGGATACGACGTGTGAAGACGCGTGAAACATCGAGTTTGCACCGTAGTAACAGCCAGCGTGTTAGCGAAATTTCGGTTCTTTCTGGATTCACGTACACCGTATTAGAACACCGTGGTAACCAGGAACTCTCTAGTGCAGGGGTGCTCAAACTTGAACTGCTGGCGATCTACCTCAATATTTTTAGACTACTTACGATCGTCTCTGAGAGGCTGCAAGTATGTGTGATGCAGGGTTGTCGTACATACACGATACACCCTACCTACCTAGGTAGGGTGTACCGTAGCATATATAGATATTAGCTTTCCGCACAATTTACATTATTTTAGTCAAGGTTTGGGTTAGGTTTACTTGAGTTCTTCTTTACAATATCAATGAAAAAACTCTAAGTTATTCAAAATTGCGAGTTTATTCGTTGTTACAAAACAAAACAGTTACATATGGTGTTAAACTCAACTAAGGAGTGACTTAGGATGTTGAAGCGTGGCACTGCATGTCCTCAGCATACTTTTCATAAGATGGTGCGTAACCACTGAGTGCCAATCGCAAGCATGATGACATATGATCGTCAGTTAGTCGATTGCGATATTTTGACTTAATTATCTTCATTTCAGAAAATGCAGACTCGCACAAGTAAGTTGACCCAAACATTGCCGTCAGTTGAAGGGCGATTTGCCTTAGATTCGGATATTTATTCGATATTGTTCCCGTCAAACGCGCCGCCCGAAATGGTCTAGTACAGTCTAGTCTAGAAACAACGCGGCTTTTCTTTGACAAGTACCGCGCGTTCCTTTGATAAAGCCGCCTTTTGCCGCAAGCAGTGTTATTACGTAATAAATTTTTGTAGTTTAGTTACCTACTTATTAAAAATTTTTTTCTTCTCGAGATCTACTCAAAAAGGACTCGCGATCGACCGTTTGAGCACCCCTGCTCTAGTGTCTGTGTGCAAGGGCGTACGCAGGGGCGGGGCAACTGGGGCAGTTGCCCCAGTAGACTACCCACTCAGCAATTATCTCTTCACACAAATTAATACGCATTTTTATTTTCTCTAATGAGCAACTGGGGTTATTTCCTACCTACACTTCTTACAATACCTACCCTTTCATTACTTTATATACTTTGTGTACCTACCTATCCTGATTCTTGAATTGTTTACAGATATCGGCCACTTCTCATTCTGCAAGTGAGTCAGTTTCAAATTATCCAGATAATGATATTGGCTTGTGGTTTGGAAGGTCAGGATTAATGGCAACTGCTCAGAAGAGAATGTTGCAAGATTTTTGGGTACCTCCCGTCAATGACTTTGCCACAGACACAATTCATTTGAAATGGAAGTTTAAACGTGAATAGCTGCAAACGTACTCCCCGTGGCTTGTATATTCCCAAAGTTTGAAAGGAGCATTTGGTCTTTTTTGTCTTTTTAGTTGGATCTTATGGAGTGTAAAAATCACGTGACCACATTACAGACTCTTATCAGAGAGCACCGTGAAAGCTCTTATAGATAGATTTTGGACATTCTCGCGGCTTGACTCTTTTGCCGAACGTGTGGGGGAAGAAATCCGGTAGCCCAGAATAGTTGAACGTCAACAACATCGTTCCAACTAAACAACTTCAAGCTCAGCAGAATATTGGAAAGTACCTCTGTACTTCCCACATTTGGATTCACTACTAAGTTCATTACGAGACCGATTTTCGGATGGTAATGTAACAGCTTTTGGGGGATTGGTACTTCATTCATCGAAGATGTTGGAAATGTCAAAGGAAGAACTCAAACAGCGGCTGACCCACTTTTGTAGGTTTTATGGTCTGGATACCCTCGTTGAAACTGAAGCTGAGCTATGGCATACATTTTGGATGGAAAAGGGACTTACTACAGAAAAATTGAATTAATTGGATTTTATCGATGTACTGCAAGAGACCAAGGGGTTTTACCGCCAAGTGAAATCGGCGCTAAACGTTCTTCTCGCACAACCGTGCACAACGTGTACAATTGAAAGGTCATTCAGCTCGTTGAGAAGGGTTAAAACATGGTTGAGGTCAACCATGTCAGAAGCCCGTCTCAACGGACCATGCCTATTGAATGTACAAAGAAAGTTGGTCCTCGAGAAGAAAAATCAATTTGTTGATGAAGTGTTGAAACTTTTATGTGGTAACCCCAGGCGTTTGATGTTGCAGTAATAGTATTTTTCAAGTTTTTCTCAATTCGTTACATTTTATTAATTGCTATGCAATTCTTAGGCCGACCCCCAATAATTTTTTATGTAACGTCCGTGACGAAATTAACGATGATTTTCCCGTACAACCGAGTAGTTGAGTAGTTGCTATAGATTGTGTCACAATTTCAGTGTTTTTCACGTACAACCCAGCCGTTGTTAGGGGAATGAAACTTCCGCAGTTTTCATCGCACAAAAATCGTTCGCCACTCGTTGGAAAGCGCTTGATTTATGTGATAAATGTTCACATTTCAAGCTATCAATTTCCCTCTCCTTACGTACCTGGCTACATTCCAAAACTAAGTTGATTCAGGCTAAGAATTGCATAGCAAATTATCCTCGTTTTCTACGCAGTAGAAAAGAGAAAAGATCCGGCGAGGCGCGAAGCGCCGAGTATAAATTATAACTTTGCATTTACCCTCATTTTGTTCATGATTGTTTTTGCCTACATCGGTCTTGTAAAATTACCGTTGGCCCCAGTAGTGTGAAAAGTCTGTGTACGCCCTTGTCTGTGCGCAAATATTAATTTCTTATAACGTCGAATTATCAATCATTTCGACTCGTACTTTGTTCTTAAACTATTCTTTACGTCCATGTTACAATACGTGGGGAAGCTATACTGCCCACCCAACTTGGCAGACGTTTTTCAAATAACTTGACCACCTAACCAATATCCCGTTCGCCGAACTCGAGTTCTTCCTAAACTCGTAGTAGGCAATTCCTTTTCGACGAGTCATAATAAACATTCAACGTCGAGGCCTCTCGTTAAAACTTTCTGCTCCTCCCGCCCCAACTAAGCAGCTAAGTACCCGCCTACTTCTTTCCCTGCAGTAACAAACCTCTGCTGCGGTAAGTAAAATACAGGACTCGGCTGGGAAAAGACTCATAGGTTACCAAACCTTCGCTAAAAAGGAAAAGTTCCGCCAACGCCACTGGGCCCAGAAGGAAAAGAAAAACTTTGATTCACTTTTCTTCCTCTTTCAAGAATCGTCCAGGAGCCTAGTCGGGTTTTCCGGTCTGATTGAACGAGAAATTCTGCGACCAATGACGAAGTCTAACGGACTTGGAAGTTATAGCTCGCGACCCCACTCCGAACTTTGTCCTCATTCGAAAAGGCGGTTGTGCTTATTTTGTGTGTTTCGTTTGGAGGAGAAGGACCATTTACCGGATATCACAACTTTAGCAGTTGTGAGAGAAGAGGGGGAGGGGGAATAACGAAATTTCAGCGATTTTCTCCGTTCTTCTCACGAGTGTCCCTTGTCCCCTAAGCTAGCGGGACGATTCCTGAAATCGAAATCCTGTTAATCTGAAATTGAGCAACATTCCTCAACGTTTTGACTGCCAAGACGTGGATTTTCACTTTCCAGAGTTGATTTTTTAGCGAATTTTTGAAGAAAATTAAGCTATTGCTCTCGCCTCAAAATTTGTAGAATGTGAATTTTTGAAAAAATTTTATGCAGAAATCCGTTTCAGGCTATTCTGAATCATATTCTGAAGTTTAACGCATTTTTTTAATGTATGTATGTATGCATGTATGTGTCATTCCAGACGATAACTGTCCGTAGAATTGTGCTAGAAACTTCAAACAAATTTTAAAATGTTAAGGACACAAAACGAAAGTTCAAGTTTGTTGGCCAGCATGATCGGATTACATCTTCGGGTTGAAATTTTCAAAAATGTAGTCAGAAATTTCAAAATTGCCTGTTTTTTGCGATTTGTTGTGCAAATAAATTTTTTCAGCATACTAACATGTGGTATATTCGGAATCAGCGTAAAATTTCCTATAAGAATATGTATCAAGTTTTCAAAAATTTCAAAGTTGAAAAATCAGTCAAAAATCGAAATAATGCCGTTCGCTAGTTGTAAAAATCGGTAGGTAATATTTGCATGAAACATTGTCCAAATTCAGATTGAACTACTCTTATGGAAGTATCCCTGTATAACCAATCCTAGAACCATGCTGTTTAAAACGTAGGTAGTAGGTGCTTAAAAAAAAAAAAAAAAAAAAAAAAAAAAGTAATCACAACTGATGAGTTTACTCTGTGCATGTGTTAATAATTTGATTCCATGTTTGTCTATCAAAATCATAAACTAAAATTTCTCAACACGATCAATAGCGACTGAAATGTCGAAGATTTCTTCAAAAATTCGCTCATGGGGTCATGCTGCATGACTGGACTTTTTTGACATTGAAAATGTCTTAGCCGACGGGTCAACCGGAAATTCTGTTACGCAAAGAAAAAAAATTTCGAATCAATTCGACAAAATGAATGATTATTAAAGATGTCCAGTCATGCAGCATGACCCCATGAGCGAATTTTTGAAGAAATCTTCGATTATTTCGATTTTTGACTGATTTTGGTTTATTATTTCCAATAATAAGCCTATGTGATCGTGTAGCAAAAAATTTTTATAACCCCCCCTCAAACTTTGTCACTTTACGTTTCAAGGTGTGTAGAATCCAAATTTGAAATGTCCGTCCGCCGTTCGCCGTCCGGGCCATAAAAGGCCTAAGAATTGACTTAAAAAACCTGTTCTTTCGCACATAGACTCCATTTGGGGTCTAGTTGGTCCTAACGTTTAACCATCCCGATTGCTTTACTAGCATAGATGTTATGGGCCAAAAACGGGCAAAAAAGTGTATTTTTCGACGCGCGCACGCCTGCCACGCTTGGCAGGGGGTCACGGTGGGTGGTGAGGGGGGGGGGGGGGGGGGGGGGGGGGGAGCGGGGAGTGGAGTGAGAGGAGGCGCCGGCGCCGCGGCACCTTGTGGTGGGTACGGCGCCGGCGTTCCTTCGAGGCATGAATATGTTTTTTTCAAGGTCATATTTGTGTGTTAATACCAAAGCTTTTTCTACGCATATTTAATAACATATCCTCTCGACTTTTCGTACGTACTTAGATAATGATATTATTAAGGCAATAACTATTTGAATAGATAGGAGCTCAAATCGAGAAATATAAACATGCGTATATAATTATAGAAGTATAGGTTGTGACAATTCGAAGTAGGACACGCCGAGGAGTCTGGACGGGCCTTATGACGTACGCTAGCCAACTAAAACTACGATCATACTCAATTGAAAAAATAATAAACCTTTGTGAAATAATTTGCAGCGTTTTTCAACTTTGAAATTTTTGAAAACTTGATACATATTCTTATAGGAAAATTTACGCTGATTCCGAATATACCACATGTTAGTATGCTGAAAAAATTATTTCGCACAACAAATCGCAAAAAACAGGCTATTTTGAAATTTTTGACTACATTTTTGAAAATTTCAACCCGAAGATGTAATCCGATCACGCTGGCCAACGAACTTGAACTTTCGTTTTGTGTCCTTAACATTTTAAAATTTGTTTGAAGTTTCTAGCACAATTCTACGGACAGTTATCGTCTGGAATGAGACATACATATATACATACATATATACATACATACATACATAAAAATAAATACATTACATACATAAAAATGCGTTAAACTTCAGAATATGATTCAGAATAGCCTGAAACGGATTTCTGCACAAAATGTTTTCAAAAAATCACATTCTACAAATTTTGAGGAGAGAGCAATAGCTTAATTTTCTTCAAAAATTCGCAAAAACGTCACGCAACCTATAAACAAGTTAGGTGTTGTTATGGTTGTTACTGATGGGTGCATTGGTACGCAGCTACGAAGATGATGATATATATGAAGGGCGAAAAGTATCTATTATTGGAGGAATATTATCCAAATCAGATGATGAGAACGAAAAATGGATGGAACGGAATGGTATTTTGTCAATATGATGTCAATCGATGCCCAATACCAGTTATTAAAAAAGGACTGTAAATTCATATTCGTGGAAGAATTGGGCATCGTCGAGACTGGCTTACAGCAAATTCAGTAATTGTGTGCCAATAATTATTTTATGTTTTCTAATTGTTATTTTATTTAAAACCATAAAAACATTGAAATTACTGAGACATTGTCAATGCTCATAGCTCTTCTCTTATAAAAGAAAAAGTACGAGCGGCCGCGTTTTTTTTTTTTTTTTTTTTTTTTTTTTTTTTAATTGATAGATTGTAATATTTGGTCGAGGTCTTCGTCCGTCATCATTCTAAGTGAGAAAATTGTGTTCCAAACCGCATTTAACGTGGAAGAGTGCATATTATGTTTCTGCGTATTTGAGAATTTCGCCGAGAGCTTTTCACCTACTTGAGAAAAATACGAGTTTAGTGAGTCGTAAGCTTTTTTACGCGCTACAATGTCAGGCCCCCTACCCTTCTTTTCTAAACTATTCGAGAGGCTACATCTACCTAAGCATATAGAACACCTAAATGCTCTAATTCCGGACACTCAATTTGGTTTCAGACTATCACACTCTTGTCCCATGCAACTCCACAGGGTAATAGACCAAATCCTGGTACATGTTTGATGTGACCAACAAATCCCATTTGAATCTTATACAATCAACAACGCAATATTTCGCAAACTATTCCTATTCGGGAAAGAGACAGACATGGACAACTACGAACCTGAAGGAGCCTAAAATAAATGGAAAGGATTTATAACAACCACAGCTGAAAGTGCTAGTTACTCTTTGATTTTATGCGATATCTACATACCAAGTTTGAAGAGCATGGTTTTCCGATTCATCTTGGTTTGTGTAATGAGTTGGTGGAAGGTACCAAACCTTCCATTCATCAGGATGTACTCGTACAATCAGTGAGAATTCCAAGAAAATGTGATTGCTTAAAGCTCTCCCAAAACCTCAGGTCTTCTTTTTTTTCCAACAGTCTCATTATACCCTCTTCTTATTTTCAACTACATATCTGTTCTTCTAAGCTAACTGGTGAATCATTGTTTTCTCATTTTCTCACTTCTTTTCCGTCACAACTCTATACATAATCATACAATTCAATACTACAAATCAATAGATAATAAACAAATTATCAGCACTTCAACAAACAAGCAACAAGGATTCAATTCAACTTATGGCTGCCCCGATCCAGGCGGGAGGACCAATAACTTTGGTTTTTGTCTGATAAGGCCTATGTCCTGTCTCCCCATGGAACAAGGATAATACCATAAAAGTCCAGTCATGCAGCATGACCCCATGAGCGAATTTTTGAAGAAATGTCTGACTTTGGGTCTGCGTGCTAGTACGTACATAAATAGAACTTCTTCATAATTTCATGGCTGATATTTTCTAAGCCACAGTCAGTATTAAAGCTACATCAAGTCCTAAAACAGTTGAGCGTAAAACATTAAAGAGAGCGACCGAGAGAATCGGAGGACGGAATATTTCACAGAGTAAACTCATCAGTTGTGATTACATGTTTTTTTTAAACAAGCACCTACTACCTACGTTCTAAACAGCATGGTTCTAAAATTGGTTATACAGGGATACTTCCATAAGAGTAGTTCAATCTGAATTTGGACAATGTTTCATGCAAATATTACCGATTTTTACAACTAGCGAACGGCATTATTTCGATTTTTGACTGATTTTTCAACTTTGAAATTTTTGAAAACTTGATACATATTCTTATAGGAAATTTTACGCTGATTCCGAATATACCACATGTTAGTATGCTGAAAAAATAATTTCGCACAACAAATCGCAAAAAAACAGGCTATTTTGAAATTTTTGACTACATTTTTGAAAATTTCAACCCGAAGATGTAATCCGATCATGCTGGCCAACGAACTTCAACTTTCGTTTTATTTTCTTAACATTTTAAAATTTGTTTGAAGTTTCTAGCACAATTCTACGGACAGTTATCGTCTGGAATGACACATACATACATACATACATACATATATACATACATATATACATACATATATACATACATACATAAAAAAATGCGTTAAACTTCAGAATATGATTCAGAATAGCCTGAAACGGATTTCTGCATACATTTTTTTCAAAAATTCACATTCTAGGAATTTTGAGGCGAGAGCAATAGCTTAATTTTCTTCATAAATTCGCTAAAAAGCAAAAACACAAAGAAAAGAGTGCGGAATGTGAGAGGGAATTTTCCCGTCCTTGTTCCCTCAAGCCAGGGAAACTTCCCCAACATCATACAGCCAGGGCTGCCAACTTATGATGAAAAAGCGTTGAGTGTCCCCTGAGTGCACTGTTGAGCTCCTGTAATCTGAGTGTGCCCCTAACTGTTGAGTGAACCACCCCACTCAACTATGAATTTGAGTTGAGGGTGACCCTCCATTTAGGTGAGTGCGAGTGAACACACACACTCAGGCTTTGTATATGAATTCCACCCTTATACTCGACCTACCACACACTTAGTACAAGATTAGTACAATCATACCTTACAGGATGCACTTTCTCAGTGAGGTATAAAAAACGCTCTATCCTCGTTCAAGCCAATACTATAAGGAGTCACACAGGGAAGTGTGCTTGCTCCATTTCTGTTCCTAATATATGCGCATGGCCTACCTCAATCGGAAAACGCAATGCTGGCACGATTGGCTGATGACATGGCTATTCTACAGGTGGGAAACTCCTTTGAAGAAGCAACCACCAACACTAAACCTGCACTGGATACAACCAGTGATTGGTGCTCAAAGTGGAGAGTTAGAATGAACTCTTCTAAGTCTGTCGTGATCCCGTTTACCAAGCGAAGAATAGACTTGCAGGATACCCTCCTCATCAACAGCAACCCAATACCACAGAACACGAAGGTTCGCTACCTAGGTGTCCATTTGGACAAGACATTGACCTGGGAGATCCACATAAAGCACCTAGTCACCAAAATGAGACAGAGAATTCGCCAGCTAAAGCCTTTACTACACGACCGCTACGTATGTTAGCAAATGATGTGCAAAATATAATTGTAATGAAAGGACAGGAGCATACACGTCCTAGGGTTTCTCTAAGTACCTAAGTGGCCACTGAAAGAGAAGATATATTGCGAACAATATGTAGGTAATAAGTTTTACAACTATAAACAGTTCGGATCGCTTTCTATTTAAAAGTTCGTAGGATTCGATGGTAAAATGATGAAATCCTGACAGGAAGGTAGGTATTGATAGGTTGAAGAAGCACGTATTCGCGATGGGTACCAAAGGCAGTGACGTGGCAGGTAAGTATGAAGAATATGAATGTTGCAGGTAGGAGAAAAGATCAGATAATGGTATGTATTTGAATGAATTACCCCGCAACGGTGAGTTACCTTGTCTGCTTGTGTTACCTCTGACAAGTACCCTCCTTTCGTTCAACTGTCGTCTGTCCAAGCTCTGAATCGGACTTGTAGTAAGTCTTCTAGGGTCCGTCGGCAGTAGTTGAGGCAGGTCAGCAATGCGGTTCAGCTCCAGGTGAAACGACGTAGAGTATACGAAAATCCCAGGAAACGGATGCTTAATACCTAATCGAGATACTGACACCAAATTCCGGTTCACTCATACGTCAATGAACGACAGATGGTAAAATAAAAAGAAAAACTGAATGGATTATTGGCGAAATACGTGATTTAAAGCGATTTGATAGAAGTTGAAAGTAATAGTTGTAGGTTGTGGGAGAATTCGTTTGATAATGATGGCGGCAGATGCGCACCGCCCGTACGCAGTAGCGTTGTAGAATGTTCCAGAACAAACAGATGTCACACGACAATTCACACTTTCGCGTCCGTTAGATTAGAAACAGATAAAGTATTATATTAATATAAATGTTAATAATAACAACAATAAATAATAATGATAATAAATTAGAATGTGGGATAACAAAGAGAGGACAAGGGGATCCAATGGGATCACGGATCATATCCCACCTCGGCGCATGGATCTTGTCTACCATTCGTGACAACAAACGGAACGGATGAAACCACTACACCTTAGAAACAGTGATAAGAACAACCCAACATATGAAAAATGAATAGTTTAAACAGGTGAAAACAACAGGTGATAACAAAATTGAATAAATTGAGAAACAAGAAGATATTTTGTGGTTTCTTTAGTTAAAAGCCGGCAATGAAGACTTCCGGAGGATATTTGTTCTATTATTGGTGAGTAACTGTTACAAAACATAAAAGCGGCATGACCATTACTGGAGCACCTTGGTACGTTCGCAATTCGACCCTTCATAATGACCTAAACGTACCTACAGTGTAGGAAGTTATTCGGAGCGCATAAGGAAGGCTAGATGTCAAAATGTCAGGACACGGAAACACACTGATTGCGAGTATTCCAGAGAACCCACTCCCAGCACCAGATAGAAGACGACTCAAGAGGAAGAGGCCACAGGACCAATTAACAGATTGACCTATTTTTATCTTTTCGTTATCTTGTTTATGTACATACTTATTACCCCAAATATCATATTTGTTACCAATACTTGTTATCAATACTTATTACCAATACTTGTTATCAATACTTGTTGTCAATACTTGTTATCAATACTTGTTATCAATACTTGTTGTCAATAAATTGATATCAATACTTACTTTAATTGTTCACTAAATTACCCATTGCTGGCATATCTATATTAGTGCTGATATAGGACAGCCAGTGGGCTGCACCTTGAGCATGTAACAAGTGAATTAATCTTGGATTACTATATAAATTTGCTCACAACTGAAATGGCCATATAGACAATAAAATTCTACACAAAAAAGAGACGTGATCATTTAGCATTATTTCTTTGAGTAGTGTACATTCTGACCTATTCATTTCGTTTGTTCCCCGAATCGCTGTTTAAATCGTCTTCTAAGTTTTTTTTTTAGAATTTCCATTAGCTTTCTCTATTTAGACTACTAACTACTGGTTCAGCAGATCTGTTCAAGTTCCATGCTGAGACATTGGGACTGTGACAAGACATTGCCTCCATCAGTTTGTTTGGAGTGTGTAAAGCGAATTCTCCGAAGTAACTGAATTCCGAATCGCTTCCCAAAGCTGACTCGGTTCTCCGAAAGCCGAGAAGGCTCAAAACAGCTTTGAGAGCCATCGGAGGTTGTTGACATATCTGCTATTCACAGAGGGCACAGCCTACCAAGTTCATTACCCGCTCCGCTGGCAGCATTCAATTCCTCTCATGTGTGCTTGAGCCCAATATCCTCTTGAGGATGCTTACATGCCTAGGTCATGCCCTACCCAACATGTTACTGTAAATTGTGCTTGCTTTAAAAACTTATAAGCACGGTCTTTAACGCAAAGGAAGAACCGAGGTCTAGATCAAGATAGTTTTTACTCCTCCAATCGCAATATAATTCATAGGGAATTTTCCTGGGTTATATACATATACCCTACCACTACCATATACCGTATACCTATACCGTATACCTAACTTCCCTACCATATACTACAGCCTACCAAATTCATTACCCGCTCCGCTGGCAGCATTCAATTCCTCTCATGTGTGCTTGAGCCCAATATGCTCTTGAGGATGCTTACATGTCTAGGTCATGCCCTACCCAACATGTTACTGTAAATTGTGCTATCTTTAAAAATTTATAAACACGGTCATTAACGCAAGGGATGAACAGATAGATCAAGATAGTTTTTACTCCTCCAATCGCAATATAATTCATAGGGGATTTTCCAGGGTCATATACATATACCCTACCACTACCATATACCGTATACCTATACCTACCCTACCATATCGTCGGTAAATTGACAAAGGGGCATATTTGCAAATTTGATGTTTCGAGATATCCGCGATCAAAGTTGTTAGGTGTACCACAAATCACCTGATTACAATTTTCAACCTCTTATCGACTGTAACTCCTATATTTGCTTCATTTTAGGACTAGATGGGTAATGTGACGCTCAAGATCCTTGAAGGGTACCTAAAAAGCAGATACGTCGTTCTGTCAGAGCGTCCTTTTCTAATCATTTCATATACGGCTTCTGGAAATTTCTGTTTTCACTTACTGATTAGTAATCACAAGGTCTTGAATTGTTAGTTATTGATGTTGCCTGTTTCACAAGTTATGAAACATAACTAGGATCTACGCCGAAGTGTAGTTGTCATGAAAATGAACATTTTCATAATAATTCTGGTAGGGACGTAAGTATTTACTAACTAAAAACTTGGAAAATAATAAATAATTAAAATCAAGTTTTCATGCAAAAAAGGAAAGTAGTTTTCAATGGTATCACAAATTGTATTTTGTACAATTTTTCTTAATTAAAAGAAGATGAAACTGAAAGAGTTTGAATTAGGAACCATTTTTAAAAGAATGGTAAGACCGTTTCAAGTACTGTCATTTTTTAGAGGTAATAAAAAATTGTTTGCCTTTCTTAACAATCCGTGTCTAAAGGCCGTATCACACTTGCATTTTTTCAGTTTTTTTCTCGCATTTTCAATGCTCGAACGTGAATAAGGCAAAGAGCTTTTTTCCAAGGTCAGCTTTTTCGACCATTGCGCATCCTGGAGGAGCATTTTTAAACTCACTTGGGAAAATTAGAACATGTTCTAATTTTTACCTCAACTCGAGCGAAAAATACTAAAACCTAACCCTTGGGAAGGTAACAATTCAATGGAAAACCCCTAGGAGCCCTAACGTGACAGACTTAATAAAACTGCATTCCACTAGAATGCACTGTTATTGCACTTATTCCTCTTCAACATTCACAGCTGACCTTGGAAAAAAGTACTTTGTCTTTCGAGGTTCGAGCATTAAAAATGCAAGAAAAAAGCTGAAAAAATGTAAGTGTGATACGGCCTTAACCACTTTCTTCTTTTTACTCGGAATCTTCGTCCTCATTAGGTTCCGGCAATCTATCTTCAACTTCTTCAGAAGGCTGGAGGCTTGTGTAGTAAGGATAGTAGGTATTCACGCGGAATTATAAGATCATTGCACATCTTCATCAGGTCCGTGTACTAGGCGTTCGAGATACTGAGGGTCCTTTGGTAAGCGGTGGGGAGTGAGCCGTAGCTGATCCGTTGCCGGCCTTTTGGTTGTTTATAATTGACCATCTTGAAATCATCTGCGTAGTCTTCTTCGTACTGGATCTCCACCGAGCCGGTATCAGATATTGAGTAGAGTATCATGTAGACTTTCCGCCATGGGATTACCTTTTTGAAGGTCTGTGAAAGAGCCACAAAGTCAGCAATTTGGTCGTAGGTCAGGGAGGTGACTTCAAAGGGAAAAGGGTTTGTTCGAGCGCATCTTATTACTTGCGCCCATCCCTCTGGGGTGTGCTTTTTGCTCAATTTTCGAATCCATTGAGTCGTATTCCATCTCTGAATGGCCTACTTCAAAAAACGTACCTATGATATTTTCAATTTTTTCAAACACACAGTTCAATGAGACGGAACTCAGACATCAGAGCTAACAAACACCTGACTCTATAGAGAGAGAGAGAGAGAGAGAGAGAGAGAGAGAGAAAAAAAAAAAGAAATAAAACAAGCCACTGTAATAATCATTGGAGAGGCCACGGATAATAGTACGTTCCCAAAGGACGTAATTGAAACGAGTCAGTCACAGGAACTCGACAGAAAGACGTATCTGCTACTTACGTCTTTTTGTCAAATCAGGATTCAAATACGTCCCTTTGTCATGTCGGTAACTGCGACAGTGGCAAATACGTCCCCTGTACTTTGTTTCTCCCACTGGTTTCCAACGAAGTACGCGACATGAGGTTAGCATCACTTCATAGAAGCTAGAGCTATGGTTTCCAAAGTGAAGCTAACTCCAAAAACCAAAATTTGCAGATACGCCCCTTTGTCAATTTACCGACGATATATACTACAGCCTACCAAATTCATTACCCG